>CM031380.1:12202307-12743683 GCA_018290095.1 Polypedilum vanderplanki | reverse complement strand
ATAGCGAACGAAAAAAGAGGAAAAGTCAAAAAGTTATTTTATAACACCCTCATTGAACAGTCATTTCTAAAATTGTGTCATTAAACAGAAATAAAAATAAGTAAAATTGAATACGAGCTGACGCTTTAAGAATATTTTTTCTTTCTTTTATTGAATTTATTTAAAAAAGAAGTGAAAGCACACATGCACATATTGTATACATTCAAAGAAATTCAATGGATGGAAGGGATTTTATAGTATGGCACATATAAAGCTTCGCTTCATCTAATTTTCTTGTTATTTCTACTGTTGTTGTTATTTCCACTCTTCCATAAAAAGCATTACCATTGCAGAATTGCTTCTTTACATTATTTCTGTGCACTTCAATGAGGAAACCTTTTCTTTTTCTATCTTTAGAATTCCGTATTGAAAGAAGAAGCAAACAGGAATCTTTTTAAGTGCATTTGAGAATTGAAATCTGTTTAAAGTCAGTAAGAAGTATTTTAAACTTATTAAAGAAAACATTCATAAAAGTAAAAGTTTCAATGATTTTATGGTTTTCCATTTATAACCATGAACATTTCTTTACTCACTTTAAGGCCAGAAAAGTCAAAGAAAATCTCATCCTAATTACTTTTTAATTATGCATTTCTATCTTATATCATAGAATGGGATTTACCATCAAGACAATGGTTAGCATTAACATCAATTTTACTAATAGCTGGTGCTGCAAGCGTCGCAGTTCCATTAGCTTTAAGTGTAACGGCAGGTAAAATATTAATGACCTTTGAGATTCTTTCATACTGTTCCATAAATATCAATACACAGGTTCACCCTTCGATGAGCGATATCAAGCAGCCATTCAACTTCTCGATGCAGTGCCTTTAATCGATGGACATAATGATCTTCCTTGGAATATTAGAAAATTCATGCACAATCAAATTAACGAATTTCGGTAAAAATTAATTATAAATTTTAAAATTTTGATTTATTGTCAAATTGCAATTTATTTCATGTAGATTCGATGAGGATCTCAAGACAATTTCACCTTGGGCCAACTCACCATGGAGTCATACGGATTTACAAAGACTGAAACGAGGTCGTTTGTCGGCACAGGTAAGCAATCTCATCATCATCTCTGTTGTCATTATGCTGTTGACAGCTCACTTCCTCTGTTCTGCTTTTGCTACATTATTTACATGACATAATGACGACAGACCAGACACACTGTGCTTGCTCTTGCTTGCTTACCATTGTCGTCGTCGTGTTATGAAATAAATATATTGAGGATAAATGAAAACAAATGAGAGTTGAAAAATGTTTACGACAGTCAACAACATAGTCCTAATCGCACTTTTATCGTTCTCATACGCACCTCCGTATTATTCAGCACTTAATTTGTTTAGAATTATCGCTCTCATATTTCACTTTCTTTTCCCAATTGGGAAATTCTTGTCTATAAATAAAATCTTTTAGCTTCACTAATTAAATGGACACTAAATCTCTTTTTTTTTGCTTAAGTACATATATCCGTTGGGAACAATCAATTACATGTAATTTGTCTTATGATACAATGAATGACAAGTATAAATAGCCATAGCATAAACAATCAATCATATTGAAACTAAATCATGTTAATTATTGACTTTTGACATGACAACTACTTGTTACCAACAAACAATTAATCTAACAAAGTGTCAAATGAACATTTCTTTCCGTTTGAATTGAATGAAAACAAATATTGTTTGTTTATTGCAATTTCTTGCAAATTAGGTAGATTTTATGGTTCGGCACTTGCACGTCGACAATTTTCAAGTAGCAATTCAAGTTGATTTACTTAAAAACGTCTTTAGTTTATTCAGATAAAATTGAATTTGATCAAAATTTTTGTAAATTGAAGAATCATTGATTTGCCAAATTTGGACCAAATTAAATTTCGTCTGTATGAATTAGAGACATTTTTGAATTAATCAACTTGAATTGCTACTTGACTGTCCACATGCACGTGGCGAACCATAGTAGATTTTAATTTCCGATTTCAATTAAACTTACTTATTTTAGATTTATTGTTTTTATTTCGTGCTAACTCAAAAAATTTAAAGCTAAATGAAATATATTTCATGGAAATTCTGACTTTTTAAAAATGTAAACAAAACACTAGAAATTTTTTTATAAAATGCATTATTTACAAAATTTGTCAACTTGATAATCAACAAAATTAATAAATTATGACAAGAAAAACCTTCGTCGCTACATAGTAAAACATTTGCACAATAACAATTCATATGAATGCAACAGGCTATTATTTATGAGTTCACTAAGGATAAGAAATAATCTTGGCAACACTACAACCCGGAACATTTCCGTAATGAAAAAGTGAGAAGGAAAAGAAGTAACACGAACATGTTGTCAGACGACAGAATTTACATATGTTTATGAGATTCATTTCAATGACGCCAAATGGTTCTTACACCACCAAGCTGTTATCCGAATAGCTCTTTCTTCTTACCTTTCTTTTATCGTGTTATACACGTGTAATTCACTTTCAAATCTACTCGACATGATGGAATTTTCTCTTTTAAAATTCAAGAATGAGATAAGAGACAGACAAAAGGATGATTGTGATTGTCTAAAGTCTGAGTGAGTTGATTGTTCTTTATCTCTTAATTTGTAAACTTTTTCACGATAAAAATATATCACAAAGTCAATGTCTGTTTTACTAAAATTCATGAGATTTTGTAAAATTTTATCCAAAAAATATCGAAAGGAAATTTCTATCAGACAAGGTCATGCATTTGCAATTTAAAGAACGTGACATGTTTTTTCGTCCTACTCGAATGGTAAAGTATAAGAGAAAGCCAATAGAGATGTATAATATAGCAGTTTTCACACGTTCACTATTCTCGAATGTTACTGCAATATTCTTAAAGCTCTTGTGTCATTGTCCAGCTCATATAAAATTAATTTTTTCATACTTCACTTCCTTTAAGTTTCAAGTATCTGTCGTAAAGTTAAATTGTTGAAAATTTAATGTATGTCACAGAGTGTTGTCACTTTAAGTTGCTATTGATGTTACTGACATAAAAGCTTGCTCTTGTCAATGCTAAGCACACTCACAAAGACAATCTTGATGATGATGAACAATTTGAGAAAAGAGAAAAAAAATCAAATAAATATGATAAAATATTCAATGATCTGCTGGTGACATTTTCGAGCTGATGCTCAACATAAATTCACAAATCTAGAGACAAATTTTGTACAACATTTAATTTACAATGAAAATTCCACATCATCTTCTGCATGAACGAATTTCAATATTTTCTTTTTTTTCTTTCTTGTTACAAAACTTCTCGTTATTGTGTAAGTATGTAATTTCAAATTCCTGCCTTGCTTTCTTTTTGACTTGCTATTCTTATTAAATATACATCATATTAGATTTTTATGACTGTGTTTTGTATAAGATGGCAACATTCCTTTAGCAAATTTTATGTCCTTATGGTTCAGTTGAGAAATATCAAATTTTAAACTCATTTTTCACGTATGAAAGTTTTGTAGATCACAGTGATGACAATATTGTGATTAATATTTTACAAAAGTCATTGAAAATTTATCTATTTTAAATTTCTGAAACACATAAAGCTTGCAAAACAATTGTGTATAAATAAATTGATAAATTAATTTTAACCGTTAAATTTTTAAATTTGAATAAACAAACAATTTCAAATTTGAAAGTAATTTTTTAAAATTGGAATAAATATGAAGAATTTTTAGCAAAGACTAACACAAAAAAAGACTTATTTTGAACACAACAATGTGAAATTATTCATACTATAATATTTAATATAAAATATGAAGTTCATAAAACCATTAACACATAAGAAAACCACAAAAAAATGTTTCTCTTCCTTGTTAAGGTATGTTATTCATGCTTGCTTTTATGTTTTATCCAAGCCTCGCATGAATCATGATTTAGGAAAGAGAGTAGAAAGAACAAACCACGATATGTATGTTTGTGCGGTAAAATTGACATAAAAACATATTTCTGGCGCTATATATCCGATGACATATAAAAATATGCTTTTATATTACTCTTTCTTTACTCATCAAAATATTTCTCTATCATGTCGCTTGTTGCCATCTCGTTTGGTATTTTTCAGAGTACTGATGCATGAAAATCCTTTGATGTGAAGCGAGCGATGTGAAAAGAAAACTAAAAGAGAGCAAAAACATCCTTATGTGTGTGTGACAGTCGAAATAAAAGCATTTTTCAATAATTCATGGCCGTGGATAACTGATAACGCTGCGGTTTTTTATGATCATAAAATATGATGACGATAAGAGCACAGTGGAATTGATTTAAATTTGTATGATATAAAAAGCATTTTTTGCTCAAGATTCATTCGAATGTATGATTTGTGATGTTTTGATAGACCAGAAATGTGCCACATGATCATTTTTATGTGAAACGATACAAGCATGTGCGCATTTTGCTTGTTTCCGAAAGAGAGAGATGAAGAAAATCGAATTGCGATATTAAATTACAATGAATATGCTATTCGACAATATAAATGTACAACAAACACACCGATACCATAAATTTATTTTCATATTGCCATTTTATTGGTATTTTAAAAATAGAATTTCATAAGTAGAAATATTTCTAGGTAAATTCTTCAACGATAGCTTTAAAGCTCGATAATAATGATGATGGTATTTGAATGAATATTTATGGCAGCTACTTAGAAACATTCCATTAGTATTCACGCATTTTTCGATATGCTTAGATATCAATTGAAATATTTTTACCCCAATAAAGATTATTTCACAATGCCATTTTAATGAATTTCTAAACATTGACTCATCAAAACTGAGTAATAATGCTGCTGCTTCTGCTGAATGTGTCACAATTCGAATTTTATTTATTTGTTTGCACGTCTCGCCTCACATTCGTTCACGCATTCGCTCGTAAATAAATAGAAAAATAATCATAAATGAGAGTGAGGATTATTCGATAAAAGAAAGAATTTTTTGTGCGTATGTGAGAACTTTTTACTTCCATCTCATTCATTGACTTGAAATGTCTGTCAGTATGAAGCAATAAAAAATTTTCTTATTCTTTACAAATCGATGACAAACTCTTCTTTTGCCCTAAAACATAAATTGAAGACAATAGAGATAAAAATAAAATTCGATAAATTTCCTACATGCCTTTTGGCATTTCCTTTTAAATAAAATATGTCACTTTAAAAATATTCATTGACTTGAAAGTAAGATAAAAAATACTCAATTGTTATTTTCAATCAATCAATTGTAAAGAATTTTCTTATCAAAAATCATGAATAATTTTCTTGCTATTCCTTCCACTTTCTCTATTAAACATTTGAGCAATATCAGCAAATTTTTCTCTCTTCATATTCTGCTGATTCTTGGAATTCTTTTCTTTTCTCACTCGTGTAGAAGATGACTTATAGGGAAAAAGTGATAAAATTCTTTTCATTTTTTTATCTTCAATTCACAATTTTTCAAGTACTTTTGTGTCTTAATGTTGAAAGTCTTTAATAACATGAGTAGCTCATATATGGAAGTGAAAAACTTTTTATCTAAAAATGCACAAGTAAAATGATAGCAATAGGAAAGGAAGTGAAGCAGAGCATGAAAAATTTTTCTCAATTTGTTTCAGCTTCATTTTTCATTCATTTTCTCATTCTCTTTATCTAGTTTTGGGCTGCATATGTACCATGTGAGGCACAATATAAGGATGCTGTGCAGATAACATTGGAGCAAATTGATGTAATTGAAAGACTCACCGATCGATATTCGCCTCATTTGACTAAGTGTACTTCAGTTTTAGGTAAGTTTAAATTTTCAATTGCAGTAAATTTGGTTTATTATCATTTTAAAAAACTTAAACTGAATTTTAAAAACACTCGATTGTCATTGAGGAATTTTAGGAAAATTTGAAGAAAATTGTTCAATTAATAAACATCAAATGTCATTTACTTTCATCATTAGAAATTAAAATTCCATAGTTGTTGTCAATGAACTCAAAATCCTGAATGCAAATCACTTTTTGATGTATCGATTTTCTCATGTTTCTATTTTGCCATTGACTCTAATTCGCATTCAAATTCTTTGCTTACTTGCTTGATATGCAAGAGATGAAACGTGTGTGCTTATCAGAAAGAAAATTCTTTTTCATGATTGAGTCTAGGTTAAGTTATACAGAGTAAAATTAATGTTTGTATAGAGCAAGCAATTCTAACCAACAACAATCAACCATTGCCACCATTCAGTCTCTTTCCAACAACTTGCAAATCAAATATTGACATAAGCTACGTTACATACACATCAGCCTCATCAACATCAACAACAGTGAATAGCAATAGTAGTTGTTGGTTAAAATGAAAAAATAGCATGAATGCAGCATAACACGATGAAAGAGATTTTTTTTCATTTCTCTGTCTTGATTTTGTAAATATTTAATCATTTCACTTTTATTTTCTCATTTCAGACATAAAGAAGCGCACAAAAATCGCAGAATATGTTCACTGATTGGAGTTGAAGGCGGACATTCACTAGGAGGTTCATTAGGTGTACTGAGAACTTTTTATTCATTAGGAGTGCGTTATATGACGCTCACTTCGACTTGTCATACACCATGGGCTGATTCGAGTAATGCTGATGCAACCAATATGATGTGAAGCATGGTGGATTAACACCTTATGGCAGAGTAAGTTTATTTCTCAATTGTTTCAAAAACTACTGACAAACTTCATGAATTATGCATGCAATTATTGCAACAAATGAAAGCCAAAAATATTTCAAGAACAATGCATGCATTCAAGAAATACCAAAAGTTTTTGTTGCTGATATTTTGCCAGAGAATGTTTTTTTGATCAACCACACTTATGAATAAATGAAATTGCAATCATTTGAAAATGAAACAATTTGAGTAGCAATTTCAACAAATTCAATGCACTTCCTTAGCTCTAAGATCAATTTATCTTATTAGATTGATGACAATGCTTTAGTATTCATAAATGATGACAGCACGATTTTCATGGTAATTTAATCCAACTTCAATTCAATTTTTAGCGACTTCTTTCTCTCTCACTCGATTATCGATGGGCTTACTTATTGTAATAATGAAATTCTAAAAGAGTACGAGAAGCTTTTAGCTCTTAATGATCTTACAAATTGTTGTTGATCATTCCAACTTCATTTTTATATGTGAAAATAAATAAAATATGCAAACGATGCTCATATCATTAGAATATCTGAAATAGCTGATGTCTGCAAGTGAGAACTGAAACGAGGTGCTTTTATTTTATTGCTTTCGCAATGCAATCATAATGAAGGAGAAAAGGAAGGAAAACCAGTCAGCAATTTTCAATAGAAATGAATGAATAAGTAAAAGTTCATAAATTTTAATGAAGTTCCAAAGATGGACATGATCCTCGACACATTTTCTTACATCTATTTAATTATCCTTGCTCTTATTGTGAATGAAAGACATGTGGTTGCCCTAAAGTCAATGGAATTTCGATAAATAGCAGTAGCAATGAGCGTAAACATAATTGGATTATCTTAAACGTTCTAACAAGCATTCAAACATACATGAGAAGAAATTTGCTTGAGGACAAAAAGAATTCCTTGTAGATTGATCAGGTGTTTGTGTCACAATGGCAAAATTTTCTTTTTATCTTTAAGCTTAACAAATATTTTTCGATCCAATTTTCCATATGTGAAAATCTGATGCTTTGGTGATTCAAATCTCATTTCAAAAATCAGAAATGAAAGCTATAAGCAAAGGTATCGAATTGCTTGTCCATTTTTACTTTTTTTCCAAAAGAGCTCAAGTAAAGGAAATGTTTGCCTGAGAACTAAACGATTTGTGACATGCATGGCATAATTTTCAGGCTCAATGGACGAAAAATCGATTCTTATCAAAACTGTAAAGTTTTTTGTTAGTTTCTTTTCACTGCTGTTGTAATAAAATTGGCAAAAAATAATTTTGTTGAACAATTTTTTGTGTTATTTACGAGTTTTTAGAATTTTTCTTCCATTGCTTGCATAACTTTTTGCTTCTTTTTCACTAGTCATTTGAAAGAAACTAAACGAGCTACGAAACAGGCAAGAATTTGCTGCAAGGCAATAAAATTCAAAAGTTAAAGTTTTCCATTTTTATTTACTCAACGACTTCATAATTTCAAGCAAATGATGGTTGGACAGTTTCCATTTTTTTGTATCGATAATGAAACCAGTGACCAGTACCCGTGTTGCAGATCGGTGTACTTAAGCGCATTTTTGGTGCCTAAATCAGAGTTTATAAACAATTACAGAAATATTAGATGCGTTTGTAAAACAGATTCATGTGATAAGATATACTGGTTAAAGTAAATTTCAAATGTATAGGAAATTTCATTTGTAAGATTTATGAGAATTCAAATGAATAAATTGAAATTAAGTTGTAGGAAATAGCAGTCAATTAAGAATTCAGCAACTATTTCTTGTTTTGTTTACATTTTCATATAGAAATATATTTTATGAAAACTCAAGTAATGTAATTGTTGCTAATAATCCTAATCTATTAAAATTCTGGAAATCGTCTTTATAAATTTCGGTGATTTGAAAATAACGATCAAATTCAAAAATACGCGAAGTTGGCTACGCGCAGCTGAAAAATTTTTTTGATCGCAGTCAACTTCGCGAAAAAATTTTTGTTTACAAATTTCAATATGGAAAATTAATTGATAATTTCCCAAGTTATATGACTAGTGACAGAAATATAAATAAGCGTCGCCACACTAACTTTTTATAGCACAAATCTAACACAAAAAACCGTAAGTCGCTAGCTATTGTAGTTTTCGAGATCTCAGAGGGACGGGAGCCAGCCAGCCAGCCAGCCAGCCGAACAAAGTGAATGTATAAGCTGCATTGTTGTTCCAAAAATGCGCTAAAAAGAAGAAAGAAAATCAAATTTCATTACAAATGGCAATGACTATCGATCGAATTTTTCTTTCTAGACTTGATGAGTAGAATTTAGCATAAAATGAATTGAAATGAATCTTTAATCAAGTCATGCACAACATGTTGGTAAAAAATTCATAGAATTAGACCAATACAAGTCAATAATTGAGAAACTTGCATCAGACTTGTTATTTAATAAATCATCAATTCAATTGAGTTGGAAATGATGAGACCTCACTCATGTGATTTACTCTGTCTAGAACACTTTTACTTTTTCTTCTTCTTTATCTTTTCTATGTTGCTAATAGGCAAGAAACAATTTAAGAGAAAAAAGTTTGAAGCATGGTAAATATCTAAAAATCAACGGATGTTTCAAACCTACACAAAAAACAAACACATAAGGAAAAAAGTTTTTTCATCTTCATCCCATTAAGATTTTTCTTCATAACAGTCTGTTTACTGTTGCTAAATTTAACCACAACATATCGAAGCTTTAATTTCATTAATTTGTGATAAATGCACGAAATTCCATTAAAAGTTCTAACTAAAAATCTTTTTCTTCTAAGTTATGATGATTTTTTTTGTTGTTGTTTTACGTATTCACATGTCTGTATCACCACTTGATGTTGCTGTTAATTAACGAGTTCAGACATTAATGAGATTTTGAGAGAGCATTCAACAACTCATTCATATCCTCATCATACTTCAGTTCTTTCCTTCCTCTTCATCATTATCATCATATAGTGGTGCGAAAAAAAAATAATCTCTTGAATTTTAATCCTCATTTGTAGTTTTCCTCATTGAAAGAGCTCGCTAATTAAAAAGCATTTTTTACATTTCTACTTACTTACTTCCGCTTATTAAATGCCATTCTGCAACAATTCATAAATACTTTTTGATTATTAATGCATTTAAAATGTAAAATAGCAAACAGAACAGAAGTGAAATGTTACAAGTATTGTTGAAATGTAGACATAAATAAACAACAGCAAAAAATGTTCATTCATTAAAGTCATAAAACAACACTCAATGAAGAAAAAGAACTAAACAATAAAAAATTCTTTTTTCATTTCCTTTGTCTCTTTTTTAAAGGGAGAAAATAAGAAAGAAGCTGTTCAAGATCTCGCGTGTTATTAAAATCGTGTGCAGTAGAATGATGCAGGCAGAAAATTGTCTCATAAACAAAAGCAAAGCTTCTCACATGCAAACAAAACAAAATATAATTTTAATATCAAAATGATTTCCATAAAAAGAGCGACATAAAAAAGTGAAGTTAAAAGCTGCATGATGTTGCTTCAAATTACACGAAAGACGCATATATGAATAAAATTATGGCATTAAAAGATGACAGGAAAACTTCCTGCTTATATTTAAAATTTCTTTAAGATTTACGTGAAAATTTCTTCCGCGTTTTTATCTTTCTTTAAAAATGTCATAAACATAAAAGTTTCAGTTTCACTGATGATAAGCTTTCACTCTCTATTTCGTGTCAGCATCCTCTCTTTTCTTATTTTCTCTCACTCTCATTCGACGATTTTTTCTCATTTACTGCCGCATGCTTTAGACATTTTCAATTTTTTATGTACACCCAAGTCAATCATATTCTTAAATGTTCCTCTTGATGCTTACCTTAAATTATGCAAGAACTCATTTTATTATTTGTTGAAGCATTATAACATCTAATGAATATTAAAAGCAAAAACTAACTGCTGAGTGCCGTTTCTTTCGCAACTCTTCCGGCAAATTTCTTTCATTCTTCTTCATCTTCAGTTATTGCAGAAACTGAAATTATTTTTCTTTTCTCACTCAGTATTTTACTTACATACAAATGAAGAAGAGAAAATTTACGATTTATTTATCTAAGAAAATGAATTTCTTTCGTTATAAGCAGTTGTAGAGTGATTTTTAAATCACAGTTTCTTTCTCTGCCACGACTGTTGAATTGTCATCATTGTATTTGATGGTTAAACAAGCTAACATGTAAAAAAAATTGATGTGACATTCAAGCGTTTTCGACACTTGTGTCATTCACGGAAAACAGCAGAAATATACAAGTACACACAGTGTAGCTTGTTTGGATAACCTTAGAAAATAAATCCATAAAAAAGATTTGAGTTGGAAGCAAAAAGGAAAAGTGGTGATGCTGATGTTTGCAGAGTACATGTGTTGAAAATGTTATTTATACACATCGATGATGTTGAGCAAAAGCAAAATAAATTTCACATGGCATTAAATAAATTTCATATCATTTATTAAAATTGAAAGATGAAGGAGGAGAAAAAAAGTCTCGAGAGTATTAAGGTCAAGGTAATGAAACTTTGATTGATTTTAAAAGTTTAAAACATCTGTATTTGACATAGAAAATATTTGAACTGAAGAATTGCTACCTTTTCTTTTAATTTGAACTAAAATTTATTAAGTTTTTGTATGCTTTCAAAGCTTTTGCATGCTTTTTTGTGCTTTCAAAGCTTTTCAATTTTTAAATAAATATTGAATGTAAACAAAAACTTAAATTTTTCACTTTTAATAAAATTTATTTAGAAATAAATTGAAATTTATTAAAAATAACAAAGAACCGCATAAATATGTATTTTAATAATTAATAAGAATTCATTAATGGAATTAATTAAGCATTTCATTATAAAAAATTTAAATTGAAAAAAATCAATTAATTGCATTTCCATTAATAAAAAATTACTACATTCGGTTAAAATTGTTATTTATTTAATGAAATTCCAAAGTTCAATTACCTTGATGATTATTTTTATACTAACATAAATACCACACTAGAAATCACATACAATATACATATGCAAATACACTTATTCAATGTGATTTGCGATGCTATCAAATCAATTTTATGCGAGTGTGAAAAAGCACATTGACGGGTGAAGTTTCAATCATTTTTCTTCTTCTCATCCGTCTTGAGTACTTTTAAATTATGCATCTCACAAATTTTTATTGCACAGTATTTCAGAAACATAAACATAAAAATCCAATTGCATAACATTTAATCGCCATAAAAATTCTACCGCAGGCAAAAAACTCCCTATTTTGTTTTTTTTCCTTTTGTGCTGAATTGAAATTCAAGAGACATTTTCGATGATGGTGTTGGAGATTTATGAGTTCTATCACACTTTAGTTTCCATCTCTATTCATGCTCATGCGGTTTGAAGTTTACTCTCTTTATACTAGCTCTTATTTTTCCAGGAAGAGATTAGGAATGAGAAAACATAATTAAATTAATTAAGAGTAGAAAATTTCTGTACTTTTCATGTATCTAGATTATAATAAAAACCATGTTGGTAGTCCAACTTTGTCTAAAATAATTTTTATATATGATAATATAATAAAACTTTTAGAATTTTTTGTAGCTTTTGCTTTACAGTGTCATCATAAGACGAAAAATAAACATCACACTAGAAAATCGAGTTAGACTCATGAAACATTTTTACCCATCACTCACAAAATAAACATTACGTAAATCAAAAAAATTTTATGCCAACTTCGCATCGTTTAGTTAAGCTTGCTCAATATCGCTTACACAATTCATAACTTTATCAAATCGCACTTAATAGGCAGAAAAAAAAAGAAACTTTTTTGATTATTTCCATTCGTTCCACACTCAATTTATATTTATCAACAGAGTTTTTCTGCTTCGGTCACGTTTTTACCTCCACTCACCCTCAATAATCCCTGCTTCAGCTCTCTTTTACTTTATAGAAACAGAAACTTTCTCGCTCCCACTTCCTCTGTTTTTTGCTTCACCATTTGAACCTGCTGTTTCGCATTTTTTCCCATGCATACACATACAGCTACTGAATGTTAAATTTTTTATGCCGCACTGTAACCTAATTTAGAAAAACGATCTAATCCTGTCTTTCTTACTTTCGCTTTACGTAGTCAGAAGGAAAAAGCCGCGAAACAAATTCTTTTTATAGAACTTTTTTTCTACCAACATCACCAATTTTTTAACCATGAGAGAATGATGACGGTGTTGAAATTTGTGCTGTGTGAAAACATATTTCATTCAATTATATTATTTTATTTCCAAAACAAGCCTAATCATCACTGTGTATGTTTCCAATCATTATATGCTGACAAGAAAATATGAAAAAGTGCATATATAAACATGGCATGAATTTTTTCGATTTTTAATTAAGATTGTCATGACATGACAACAGTATGAATAAATTTAAAATCTACTCTAGAGAAATGTATGCTTTTAATCAAAAATTGTAAGGACAAACTTTTTTGTTTCATTTGCTTTCAATCTGACTGATGAAAATTATTTTTGAAGAATGAATAAAAAATTTTGGATTTTCATTTAAACGTTGTGAATTTTAAAAATTATAAATTTTTGATAGCAAGCAGAAAATCTACTCTCTGTAATCTAACTAGTGTAACCAAAAATACGTTACAACATACCATTGCTATGCCGCAGTATGCTAACGGCATATTGTAACGTATTTTTGGTTACACGGGTAGTTTTGCAAAAATAATATGCCTAGTTTAAGGCTTTTCCTATTTTAACAATGATTCTAAGTCTCAAAATGAGGCAATAAGAAACATTACATGTTATAATGCTTAACCATTTTATTTATCTATTAAAATTTATAAAAGTAAATAGTCTCAAGCAGATATAATTTCTAAATTTTGAATATTCTGTATAAAAATGAATTTTATGTTTTTTATTCTACTTTAAATCATTCGATAATCAAGAAACTTACTTTTAGTGACTTAATTGCCTGATTTTATTTATAATCAAGGAATTCTATTATTTCCTAAATATTTTATACAAAATTCAGACAAACTTTCATTCACTTATTCAATTGCAATAGAGAAAAACATTTTTCTCGAGTATTAACAGATTGTTACCATAGTTTTCATTTCTTTCTAATGATACTGACTTCTCCACATTCACGTTTTTGAGGCTTTATAGATAAAGAAAAAGAAATGAAAAGTTTTAACTCTCTTTTAAAAGAAAGCTGTAAAGCTATGAAAAGAAATGTGATTTATCTCTAGCGTCACAGAGAACTCACGACTCATGCAACAGCTCGGAAATACTTTGCTTTTAAATGTGTCTGCAAACAAAGAAATTTTCATTTCTTAAAGAAATCTGATTTGAATACATAAAGAGTCGTCTTTTAATATTTCTTCATAATTTTGTCATCATGCTTTTCTCTCGTTTTCTTATTTTATTCAAAAACATAGATCAAATGGTGCGTATAAAAAGCGTATACACAAGTAAGTTGATGAGAAAGCAATGATAAGGAAAATATAAACTTTTCATAATAATAAAATCGGCTCAATTAAGTTCAAATTGGCAAAAATCATTTCAAATCAAAAAGGCTGATGCGAGAGAAAAACAAATTTCTTTATTGAGTCATCACAAGCCTCCCTTAAGCTCATTGTTTATCAATTTATTTCAACTAACAAATAAACACTTTATCATTTGATGAAAATAACAAAACACAAGTATGAGAATTCTCCCTAAGGTCTTGTCTTGTCTTGTTTCATTGAAATGAAATTTTAATATTCAAAAGTTTCTCTATTTTATTGTTGATGTTTAAACAATAAGCAAAAGCAGGAAATTGACTTTTATTAAAAGTTCTCTTTCTGCCTCGCTTCATAAATAAGCAATTAAAATCCATCAGTGACACATCAGGATTTCAATTTTATCCTAAATTTTAACATAACCGTCATTAACAAAATTACATTATCACTATCCGCAAAGACACTCCATAATAATAATTAAATAATCACTCACAAAAAAAAAATAAAAGAGCCTAAAACGAAAAGCTTGTCATGGCAATGTCTAAACGACGATAGAAAAATGGTTTTGTCTTAGCTCGATCTAGGCGAAAGCCAAATGGTGGAGGTTAAATTGAAATTTTCCATCACTCTTTTTCTTCAAGTAAGAAGAAATGTTTTGCAGCAGTGATGACGGAATGTTACATACTTTCACAAAAAAAAATCTTTCACATTCAACGAGAAAGAGAGTTCAACATTTCATTTCATTCATTCATTATTCATTTATTTTTTTCTCTTTCTTTCTTTCTTTTTGGTTCTGTACTTTTTTGTAAAATATACCATTAGTTAGTTATGGCTTGCGACTGCTTGCTTACCATAGAGAAAAAGCAATGCTATTTATTTGCATTGTAAACGAAGCGTGTGATTTGAGCCATCATCATTTATCATTTAATGTGCTTCGACTCCTTGCAGTCACTGTTTTCTTTTCACACATACACAAGCATTATCACTTGCTTCATCTCCTACATATAAACATACATCGCTCTCTCTTTCTCACTTACAAAAAATAATTTATGATGCCTCAAGGTGGTGACTACTAGATTTGTTGTGTTTGTTTTTCTCTTTTTTTCTCTAGAGAATCTAATTTTATACTCTTATACGTGTGTATTTACTCAATTGTTCTTCCGCTTCATCTTTTTTAGGAAATATCTTTAAATTACTAAGAATCTTGCTTTTATTTATCCTTTGGGAGCTTCAAATGATGAAGAGAAATAAAATAAAATAAAATCTGCTTTTTTAATCTCAGTAAACCACGGATTTTTTTACACAATTTAATTTCTAACTTCTCAGTCTGTAATTGGATTTAAGAGCAAGAGAAAAGAAAATGGATCAAAAGAAGAAAATCTTCTGGACAATTGTAGTCGTTTTTCACATTGCCTTGTTCGCTTACATCTTAGTTAAATCAAATAAAGTGAAGACAATTGAGGTTTGTTTTAAAAAAGTCTTTAATTTTTCCATCACAATTTGTTCTTTTTTCCAATTTTTCTAGATCACAAAAATCTCTTCCGAAATTGTAAGTGGCAATTTCTTTAGAGCACCACCAAAAATAGTGGAAAAATTTGACATTGAAGTTGATTGCAAGTCTAAAGCAGATGAAAATGATGTTGAATGTAAAGTGTCCAAATTTAAAAGCTTTTCAACTGGAAAGAAAGTGAATATCAAAATTAAAGTCAATGGTGACATCAGCCCATAAAAATGATCAATTTATTGACAATAGCTTTCTAAATTCCTCGTTTATCACATGTCATTGAATTTTTTCACATCAATAAAAGCTCATTCATTCAAAATTCTTTTACTTTTATCAATAGAAAAAATTCAATAAAGCATAAAAGTATTGTAAGATGATTGACAAATTTTAGATTCACATTTAAACACTTCAAAAGAAGTGAAGAAAATCCTTAACTTGAGATTTTTCTCATCATCGATTTGTTTTCTTACATTTTTGTTGTGTCTTTTTTTCAAGTCACATAGCTGCGATGAAAATGCTTCAAAGTCACTAAAAGAGAAAAATTAGAAGATTTTTGTCGCTTATCATCGAATCAGTTCATGCATGGTTGGACTTCGCAAGATGTGGCATATAATCGCTTCTATAAAAGAAGAGCTTCTTTCACTTATAGTGAGTGAATTAAAAATCATTCCCTTCATTCTTCTAATCCCCTCTATCCAATCATTTAATTGAGCGAGAGAAATTTTTAAAGCCTGAGTGAGTTTTATTTGCTTGTTATGAGAATAAGCTTTCACTGAAAGCATCATCATTTCATGCAACCCATGTTTCCGGCAAATACACACAAATATCGATATGAGAATTCCACTTCCTTTTTTCCTTGGCTTCTTTATATTGCGTATTGAATTTACAATGGAATAAAGCTGTTTCAGTTGTCTATTATTGTTGATTGTCATATGTTGAATGAAAGGAAAATGTTTATGGAATGATTGAATCTTTAACGACAACAAGCGACATAACAACATTATAATATTTCATCTAATCTGATTATCGATTTCACTTTTTCTCCCCTTTTGCCATTTTCTTTATTTTCTTTATAATCTTGTTATTTATTCGCTTTCTTCAATCTGTCGCTTTTTTCCTCCCTCAAGTGATTTCTTACTTTGGCACACTTTTTAAAATTCAGTAACTCGATCTTGCTGTCGACATTCCATGCTAATAAATTTATAAAAAGACGTAAAATGGAAAACTTTTGGCTAAGTCAATAGAAAAAGATTGTTTACAAAAGCTCCTTTTGCTTTCCACGCGACCTAACATTATTCTTAAGCATATATTTGAAATATTTTATAGTTCCACTCTGCCACTATAAGTTTTGACTTTAAAATATGAAAAAATTTATTGCTATCGACGCAATTCATCATCATAGCATGATAGCACAAAAACAAACATTGAAATATTTGGTAAAATTATGCAGTTGACTGAATGGATTATTCATGCAATAGACAAGTTATATGAGAGCTCCAAAAAACAGCACTCGTTCTGCAATAAATGAAGATTAAATTAAATTCTGAATATTTTTTTAAAATTAAAAGAGACAAAAATGGAAAGTTGATATGGCTTGAAAGATAAAATCCGATAAAAAATTTATAACTGTTCAATTAAATAAGTTATTGATAGGTAATGAGCTTATTACTCTTTTTTGTTGAAAATTGTAAAGAAGAATAAATTGATACTCTTGATTTCAATTGTTCATGAAATGAATGGTATCGAAAACTTTTTTGTTCTTTTTTGATGCAATCTTCAATTGAAATTGATATCATTGCGTATTCAGTTTCTTTATTTTTTATAAAAATATTATGATTAACTTTTGCTAGAAAAAAAGTTTTTAATAAGAAATTATTGACTATTTTCCTTAAAAAGTCAAGTAAAATTAACAAAATTTTGTTTCAAACACATAAATTTACCAAATGTTCTATTATTTCTTTAAATAAAATGATAAAAGAGATTTTTAGACCATTACTGAAAATCTCATTTAAATCATTATTAAAAACTGTCAATATCAAAGCGAAATCAGAACGAAAAGTGTTTGATTTTTAATATATGAAACTGTGCATTATGCAAAAAGTGCTAATATATATGAAAGCTTTAATTTTAACGCCTCTGCAGTGACAATCGAAATATAATTTCGGAATTATTCAATTATATTAGCTTTCTGTTACAGTCACTGCATCAAATACACTTGATAATTTTCAATTAATTTTTGAAAGCTACTGCATGACTTTTATAATGAGCTTTCAATATATGCAATGCATTTGATGCAGTGACGGAGAGATAGCTGCTAATTTGATCTAATTTCCATCAGCAATTTATGTACACATACATGCGACAATAATGACTAGAAATTTATGCCACAATTAGCATCGATTTCATATTACAGACTAGACATTCGATTTACATTTAAATGTTCATACATTGAACTTAATCTCTTGTCCAAACTATCAATTTTCCTCCCACATATTTTTTCGAGTTGCTGCTGCAACACGATGATAAAAAGTTCATCATGCATGTTAGGATGCTGATGATGACGAGAGGGAATTTTATCAACATATGTATTAATGTTCATTTATGTGTACATTGACTGACTGCTGATTCTTTGCTTCCGCCCTTTTTCTCTCTTTATTATTTCAGATATAAATGTGTGTATATGTATATATATGAGAGAATAAGACGTGAGTCGAATAAATTGTTAATATGAACAACCATTGCTTATTTTAATAAGTAATTTACTGTGTGCATTTCGCATCTTTTTCTAGTTACTCTATCGTATCATTTGTTTCTCTACGAAAATGAAATTTATGAATAAAAATGGAAAATTTTCTTTTAAACAGAAAGAAAGCTTTTCTCCTACTATCGTCACTCGTCTGCATTATTTCCCAAGCATTTATTTGAAAATGAATAGCAAGAAAGAAAATTTATATAATATTTTTTTGTATGTATTTGAGTTTGTCGTTGTGCTGTAAAATAAAGCAGAACAGAAGATAAATGAATGGCAATTTATCAGTTTTAGCATTTGTTTAGTAAAGCGTAATTTTTCGGTCACGAGAAATCCTTTTCTAAAAAAGAAAAAGGAAACGAACTGAATTTTTTCTCTTTTGCTTTTTTTGAGCCATTGCCTCAGTCGCGAAATGTGAAGGGTTCCTTTATCAATTTCACTGTCATGTTTGCTAAGAAGGAATGAAAGTTTATTTAAAGAAAGAAAAGAAATTTTTAAAATTTATCAGTTAAATTTTATTTTAAATTTCAAAACATCCGTTAAATTTGTTTAAATAAACCGTTATTTTAATAAAAAATTACTCGCAATAAATTATAAAATATACTTTATACTTTTTTACAATAACCTTGAGCTAGAAAATGTCTTTCAAGACAGTAAAAAAGGAAAAGTGTAGGCTTCATTCTCAACAAATAAATAAACAGCAAGAAAATTTTAATAAAAATTTAAATTTTCCGCGAATAAGAAAGGTATGAAATGGGAAAGTGGACAATAATACACAGAAGTAAAAAAATGGAAAGGAAAAGTAAATACCTATAAGACATTTTACTGAGCACACAAATTGCTCTTCTTCACCTTCTCAATCCTCTTTTTCATTGTTTCAAGAAAAGATTCGACCATAGACACTTCATCATCATCATCACCATCTTTGTCGTCATCGTTGTTTTAAAGCAACATGAAAATTGAAGAATGAATAGGAAGTGGAAAAAAGTAAAACCGCTCTACGTCAAACCCTTCTCAATTACAAGTCGAGCAAAATAAGAATCAAGCAAGACAAGACAGAATAGGATAAAATTGAGTGAAAGATGGACGAAAAAGAAAAACATTTTTGTTATTAACGAAATTAATTATAACCAAAGAAATGATTGCACACAATTTATCACAATTGAAAATTGATTGTTTCTCGCAATGAATTGAAATTGTTTACTTTTTCTAAAAAATAGACAAATATTCAATTCATCATCATATTTTTTTAAAAAAGAGTAATTTGTTATCATAATTTAAATAAATTAATTGATAATAAAACACAAATTTACTATTATATACAAATATGATTATCATCTTTATGTTTACAAACATTATATGACTCTCTCTCTCTCTCTCTCTCTTTTTTTTTAAAAAATAATTTCCTAGACACACTGATAATTATTAGTGTCTTTTGAACCTTCAAAGTATAAAGATCATAAAATAAACCAAAAATGAAAAAGAAATTACAAAAACGAGAAAATTCTTTTTGGAAGTTTATAAGAACAACATTTTATTTTGGAATTTCCATATTTTTACTTCCATTTGTTGTAACAACATTTTCAGGTAAGAAAAAATTACAAAAATTCGCGAATTTATTCATTTAATCTCACTTTTTTAGTTGTGACGTTTTACCACAAAATAAAAATTTTTGTATTATCAAAACGTTACAAATATTTGGACTTTGCACGTTCAAACACAGTACGGACGCTTGTTGACACATCGAAAAATCCGGGTATTCTTCATTTTCTAGTGAAAGTAAAAGGAAAATGTGATTTGGATGAGATACGAAATGCATACAATGAGCGGTTGCTGAACAAAAAGGATAAAAATGGAAAATTTTTGTATCCTCGTTTGAAAACAATTTTAATTTCATGCTGGAACCAATATGCTTTCATTAAAAACTTTGAGTAAGTTCTTAATTTAAAGTAAAAATACTTGTAATGCCAAACAATTAATTAAATTATCTTTGCATTGTTTTATGACAAAATTTTCATTTTACAGCAATTTCAAGATAGAAAATCATATAATAATGGGACCAACATCATTTAGAAGTCAGAAAATTGATGAGAGCAATATCCAAGAATGCATAAGTTCAGTTGTTTCGAAATACATGTCTTGTGAAAATCCTCCATGGCAAATCAAACTTATTCCACTCAGTGACAACAGTTCTTATTACGTTTTGATAAGAATTCATCATTTAATCCTTGATGAACAGAAAAATCTCAACATTGGTGACATGATGCTTATCGATCGCTCATCTGGATCAAAAATTATCAGCACAATTTCACATGATGAAAAATATTTGATACAAACTCCACTTGATAAAATCATAAAAACGCCAGAAAATTTGAATTCAATTTATGAAGATATTCATGATGCAATAATTTCACGATGGAATGAATTTGTACTGAAACATGACTCACTTGAACATCATGATGGAGTTGTCAAGAAACCGACAAACCTTCAAGAATTATTTTCATCAACAGTGATTACATTTTTAAACACATACATTGATTACAAACAGCAATCACCAAAAGTTCTTAAAGGATCATCTGATCCACAACTGCACTTTCGATTTTTAAGTGGATTACTATCAACAGAATGCGAGAGACGACAACTGTCATTTAGATTAGGTTTTACTCTATTTGCTCGAGCATTACATCCATTTAACATTATCAAAAACACGACATTTTTCATTCTGAAAACGATTTGCATTTGGCTGTTTTTGTCGCCTTTCTATATTCTACGCGAATTGAATGCTCTTCGTCGATTTGTGTTTTTGAATGAGGAAATCAGTGCCAATTCATTCTGTGGATTCATTCTGACTTATACGCCAATGTGCTTTGGTGCAATAAAAGAAATTTGGATTTTGGCTGAAATTGTATTTACCGCACCACGATTATTTATTGAGCAATTCATTGCGAGTATTCGTGAAGACAATAGTCATTATTTGAATTCAGCATTGTGCGGAAGAAAGAAAGTTACCTGGTCTGAAACAATTCCAGTTAAGAAACTTCATACAAAAGCATTGATGAATCAAATGACTTATTCTGAAATAATTTTCTCTACAATTTCTTCATGTTTGTTGCATTATTTTGAGAAAATTGAAAGCGAAGGAAGAGCTACGAAAGTTCCATCAAATGTTTCAATTAATTTTCGCTCAGTTCCATTTTCATATCTTTATGGCGTGAACTGCTCAAGAAATGGAGTTATTGGAATTCAATTGCCAATCGCTGACCCATCACCAAGACAATTTTTAACAATTCGCGAAGAAATCATTTATGCACGTCAGCATCAAATTATGAGCTATTTATTAAGTTTAATGCAAATTCGCTTTGATTTTTTTACAACTGTCATTCCAAATATTTGGCTGAAATTGTTCATCAATTTCTTATCAAAAAAGTATCCAATTTCTGTTTCACTTGTGCTTGGAATTGGCGAATTTGAACCAAAAGAAATGAAAACTTATTATAATGCAGAAATTGAGGATGTAATATTTTTCAGAACACCACAATCAAATAACTCAACAAGCATTACAGTCCAAAGGTTTAGAGATAAAATTCGAATGAGTCTCATGTGCGATTCAAATATTGAAATGCAAAATTTAATTTCAGATAATTTTAACACTGCATTCTATAAAGTTCCTGTTATGAAAAGATTTTTAAATTTAAATTGAAATTATGTAAAAATTGATGACTCAATTTATGAAATAAAAATAATGATATGAATTATTTATAAAATTTGAATTTCTTATATTGATTTTTTTCCTCAAAAACCACATGTTTATTTCTTCAATTTGCAATTTACTTTGTCTCTAATTTGAATCCTGTTGAACCGTGAGTGATTTTTAAATCATTTGTCTCTTTAAAAAATATTCAAAAATATTGCTTGGATTTGAAAGTTCATGAAACGCATTTTTTTCGCATTTAAATATATTTTGACAAAGTGTGAACAATAAAATTAACACTCTCAAATTCAGTACCCAAAAAAAAAATTCTTACTGTCAATAAATTCAATTTATTCGAACAGCAGCAGCTTTTTCTCGACTGATTTAATTTTGAATGTACATTTTAAATTGGCTTTGCTCAGAAAAAGTAACATTTTATGATCGGCAATGTTTGTGGGGATTGCTTCATTAATTCAATTAATTAATTAATTATTAACAGCTCGCTCTTTAATTTACGCAATAAATTAATGCTATTAACTTAACTAAGAAGAAATGTCCGCCCTAGTTTTAATACAATAAACTTTATTCAATAAAACATTTACAAGAGAGAGAAGGAAATGGAATTTTATTTAGAGAGTCTTTTCAATTAAATTGAGAATTTTTTATTGTTCTCAACTGAGATATGGAAAAATAGAGACATTACGAAAAATTTTATATTTGATCTCAGACAAGGACACTGAAATAACTTTGCGAATTTTTTAGGGTTCGGACTTGAGTGCAGGCCTACGTGCAAGTTGCATGCAAGTCGACTTGCACAAAACTGTTCTAACTATGGTTCGGCACTTGCATGTCGACAATCAAGTGTCGACGTCGGCAACTGTCAAGTAGAAATTCAAGTTGATTTACTCAAAAATGTCTCTAGTTTATTCAGATAAAATTTTAGTTTGGTCAAAACTTTAGTAAATTGAAGAATCGTTGATTTTCATATTAATTTGCCAAATTTGGACCAAATTAAATTTCATCTCAACGAATAAGAAATATTTTGAGTAAATCAACTTGAATTAAAACTTGACAATTGTCTACGTCGATACTTAACTGTCGACGTGCAAGTGCCAAACCATAGTTCTTATATATAAATCATAAAGTTTAAAGTTTAAATCAGTCAGAATCATTTTGTGTAAGTCAACTTGCATGCAACTTGTACGCAAGTCTGAATCCTAGAATTTTAGTTATCTCACCTCACATCATCAGTTTCACCTCACCACTATTTTATCAACAACAAATTAGATTTTTTTGTCTAAAAAATCACTTCTAAAATTTTATTTTCTTGACGTTTTAAAACTTTTTACATTTTGATAGAAAAATTTTCACAGACAAACAAGGTGTCTATATAAAGTCCCTAACTTGTAAAAAAGAAAAATTAAAGTAATTTAAACGAGCGGTAAAATTGCGTTTTTTCTATTGTAAGCATAAATTGGACATAAAAAAACAATAGACCTTCCCAATAATTTTCCTTATTTCTATAAAGTAAAGTAAATTTTTCATTTTCCCACACACAAAAGGATTTCTAACTGCCACTGCTGCTGCCTTTGTTGTTATAATTTTTGTCTCCATTGTGTACAAACAAAACGAGAGAGTTAAACTATTTGCCATGTTTTTTTTGCTATTTACCGGATCTCGAGGACAAACAAAAGTCCAATACATATATAAAATGTCTTTCCTTTTTTCTCCTCTTTCTCTTTCCATTACGATGCGATAAAAGAGAAAAAAAATGAGAACCATTTCGAATCCTAAATATGCCACAAAAGACACTTGCACACATACAAATTCACACAATAAGAATGAGAGAGCAAAGCAGTAGCAAAATAAGTGAGTGTAGGGAGGGTGCTAAGCAAAGAAATGTCTCATAAAAAATTAATTAATGGTAGCCAGTTAAGTGTCCTTTTTTCTCATTCTTTCACTCTCTTTATATGTTTTTTTCCATCTTGTGCTTTTTTGTTTTTCTCTCTTTTCTACAACTACTGCTGTTGTGCCTCAATTTAGAAGCATGTTGTTGTCACGTTATACGACATTAATCAAAAAGGGATTACTTAACAATTATAAACATTTTTTGTGGACTCTCTTTTTGTGGTCATATGAATGTGGGCATGGGACAGAAATTATCACCACAGGGTCAGCAAACATTTGGATCGAAATTTTAGAGGCTTTTAAGTTTGACATGGTCACAGATGAAATTAATTTTTTCAATTCTTTCGTCAAACTTGCAAAAATAAAATCTTGAAGTTTTTGAAAATAACGGTTATTTCTTGTTTGAAAATTTAATATTTCTGAACGCACTCTTTTATTCAAAAATCAAAATTTAAATTAACGTACTTTTCAAATATTATAAAATAATAATGCGCAAAATTCAAATTATAAAATTCAATCAGTATTAAAAGTTGTATAAAAGTTTATCATTCCTAAATTCCTTCTTCAAATCTTTCGTTAAATACAGAAAAAATTACCTTAAATCCATGCAATGGAGACAACTTCTTTCAAATAAAAACAAAAGGCGAATTGTTCTTTATTATTGTGTGTTAATCACAAAGATTTATTATCTTCATCTTTTCTTGCTTATCTTTCTCTTTTCATAGCAAGTGGACAAAAAAATTGTGTTTAATGAACTTTTTCGTCTTAGAAAAACTTCTGCTGTCTCTTAATTTCACAATTTATTTAATTTAAAAATTCATGAGAAAGCACACCAAAATTATCTAGATAGAAGACTTTTCTCATTTCTTTTGTTGATGAAAAATTAATTTTAATTGACAAAATATTTTTAGAAAGTTTCATATGAACAGCTCTCTTGGTTGACTTTCTTTAAAATAGGTTGATGTTTTTCATCGAAAGATTTTTTCAATGCTTCTCTTGACTCATATAATTTATCATCACTTAAATCATTTGTACGCGACCAAATTGCACTATGAGGATAAACAATATCTTCAAATTCTTTACAAGTAAAAACAGCAGCATAGTTTTCATAATCAGTAGCAACAACTCGCATAACTGCCTTATCAAGTGATGGAAAATCTTGAACTGATAATAAAAATCCTTCGCCGATATTTTCTGTATTCACTGGTGCCAATTCAACAGTGATATTGGCTGGATGAAAATGTCCCAAATAATGATTCGGACGTGTCTCTTCAAAATGATAGAAAACGCAAGAAACTTCCTTGCCCGTCTCTTCAATTGAGTACCATTTGCCAAGCATCTGTGAACGAAGATGAATGAAAATCAATTTTCAAGGCTTTTTATGCCATAATGATAAAATATTGGAATAGATTTAAAGGTGAAATTGAACATTTAAGCCATTTTTCTTCGAAGGAGATTTAAAGATTATAAAAAGATATTTTTAAACAAACTGAATTGAATTTTTAATTTTTACTTACTTTCTTTGGATTAAAGTCCTTTGGAAATTCAATCTGTGGACATTTTTCTTTCTCACCAACAACGTGATCAGTGTCAGATGAACGACATTGTATAATAAAAAGACAGCCGAGTACAAAGCATACTTTTATTCCTCTCATAATGACGGTCTGAAAAAAACTTATTTCACCTTTAGAATTCAGAATGCAACTGATGAAGCTCTTTGACCATAGAATGTCTTTTATATGCAAGCAACAGCACACACATAACACACCTACTGATATCATCTTTCTTCTTCTTTTTAGTGTTACATCTTCATGGCAGAGAATAAAAAAGATGAAAGTCATTAACCATGAACGACAGAGAAGGTTTTTCGAGACAGATTTCGTTAATTAAGTAACCGACAGACACTACTTTGTTACAGAATCATTCTTTCTTCTTTCATTCAGGTTAAAATCAGTCATTAAATAAGGATTAAGTAGGTGGCGGAAGATATAAGTGAAGAATAAAGAAAGTTGAAGTCTTGCTCTATAATTTAATGGTGACATAACTCACCATAAAATCCTCCACATTGAAATTCTTTCTTACTCTTGTTATGAAAAAGAAGAGCGATTACAAAAATGATACTTTTTATGCACGGAATGTTTTGATTTTTATTTGTTTGTTAAAATTTTTAATCGTGAATTTTTTGTTTTGTTAACATTTTTAAAATGGAAAATTAACGCTAACTAATTCAGTTTTGAATCTTATAAAGACACAATATTACTTAACAAAACAATCTTCTAAAAAAGCAGTAATTGAAAACTCAATAATTTATCTAAGTAAAAGAATAGGTTTTAAAAATTTAAAAGAGTAAAAAATTAGAAAATGTTTTGAATTCTCGAAAATTTTTTAAATTAATTTCGTTAAAATTCCAAAGTCTTCTATCTACAAGCTGTTCCCAAAAAATTTATAAAAAATCTTATTCTTCTCACTCGACATGTTGTGAATGTCAACAACCGCAACAAAAACGTTTAGAAGAAGAAAAAATTAGATTAATTATTAAACATCGCTATACATTTTATAAATTCAGTTTCTTGTTGTGCACAGAAAAAATCTTTCTCGTTTTATTTTTGGTTTAACCAAAATGGGATTAAAGAGAGTTTTTAAAAAAAATTTTATGAAAATTAATTGCTTTTCGAGAGTGAATTAAAAACTTTTTTTTCGCTTGTTGTTTGTGGTTTTGAAGTTTATTCAGATTTAATTTTTTTTTACATTTCAGTATGTATGTGTTCTTGTTAAAATTGAATTCAAAACTTTTTAAATGATTCTCAATAAACATTCGACTTCTGTAAATATAAACTCACTCTTTAACATCAAAAGCATTTCATATGGCGCAAATTAAATTATACAGAAGATGAAATTGAAATTAAATTGTGTAAAATATGTTTAGCAAGTAAAATTTTGATTGCTTCTAAATATGTATAAGGCTAAAATTCAATTATCTTTCTATAGGAATTCTCTTTAATTGAATTAAATCTTTGTAAAAAGCTCATTAAATTCAGTTTTTATTCATTTAAATTCCAACATTTCACAAATGTTTATCGTAATTGTCTCGAAATTGTTTTCTCCCTTTTTGTATGTTTAGGATGCTCTTTCTGTGATAAAAAGCAAAGGAATGTAAATATAATCTGTCTATCTTTTTACCTATCTCAATTCTTCTAGACATTGCTTAAATATTGTTCTTTAATAAGGAAAAGAGAAAAATAATTTGTGTATAATAGTTATAAAGAGCAAAAGTTCATTAACCTTGTTGTCTCATTCATTTAATTAAAGAAAGTAGAATCGAAATTCACTAAATTAAAGATTAGTTTAATTAAGATTAAGGAAATTAATGAATCAACATTTTTGCTTTCTTTCTTTCATTCTTTTAGACAATTCAACACAAAATAGGGAAAATAATTTCCATTGAGCTTTTATTCCTTCTGGTACATCTTTCATCTTAATCTGCACATAAAGATTCTCTTCTTCTTCTTTACTGTAATGAACTCCTCTTCAGTTACTTTTCATTGCACAATATTGCTATCATTCGCTTGCTGTTTGAAATCCATAAAAAACATTGAAAGAATGAAATTGAAATGAAAAACTTCGTTTATATTGTAAGCTTACAATTTCTTGATGATAAATTGAAAGGAAACTGAAGGGTTTTCTATTATATTCATCAAGCGATGCTTTATGAATTTCTGTATGAAAGATAAAACGATAATAACACCATGAATTCAATAATAGAGCAATTGTTCTTTCAATTTACTCACAACTTCCTTTCTCAAACTGATTCTCTTTTATTCGTGTTATTGCTTTCAATTGTACATCTTGAATGATTTTACAATTTTCAATAATAGAGAAAAATCAATGTAACAAATACGAAATGAAAACATCTTATTAATTATTGAATTCACTTTAAAAAATCGATTTTAAGCAATAAAATTTAAAAGCTTGAACTTTTTGAACTGTTTTTAATCTTCTTTCCTTCCTTTATCAATTTTTTCGTATCTCAAGCGAAATAGAAAAGGAAATTTTAAATATTCAGAACTTCTTTATACTTTTACTCAAATCAAAAGCGAATAAACGAGAAAACTGAGTGGGAAGATGATTGATGGCATTCAATATTGATGATGCATAAATATTTTCTCATCATTTTGTTCGCCACAAAAATTTCCACTCAAAAATTACGAACCGTGATTAATTGAAATATGTGCGGTAAATTCACAAAGATTTTTTTATTGGTTTCGATTTTTATAACAATTTTTTTTATTTTTATTATTTGGCAATAATCGCCAATAACCAGATTATACTGCAATAAATTGTGAGCAATTTTAATCGAATGATGGTTGACGAATAAAGTAGCCCCATACTGTATCCTCTCCTTTATCTGGACCTCGATAAATTCTCATCTGAACACGCTTCGATGCGCCTAAGAAACATAAATATAAAGTAAGAAGCGAAAAAGAGGAAAAGAAATAAAATAAGTAAATGTATGTGATGTTATTTGCAAAATGCGAGAGAATGTCAGGTGTTTAGGAAAAATATATAATACAATACTTTAAGATATTAAAGTTAATCATTTGGAAAAATTGAACAAAATTTTTCATATCATTTTGAAAAATTAATTTTTAGAAATAACGGTTAAAATAAATTTTAAATTTCAAATAAATTTTGAAAGTTAAATTTAAAACTCTTAAATTTTGTAACATTTTATTACCCAATGATTTTTTATTCGCAGCGAGTACTTGATTGCCACAAGAGCTAAGACATATAAGAACAAGTATCAACATCGAAACCATAAATTTCAACTAAAAATAAAGAGAAGAAGTGAAAGGTAAAAAAAAAAGAGCACGCGACCAAGGATTGAAATAAATTTTTCGATACGTTCAACTTTTTGATCCCACTTTTGCACTACTTGTCCTACCATTTTTTCGCCACTCTGTTTCCTTTCTTTTGCACGCCAAAAAGAGAGAAAGAGGATAAAAAACTTTTCATGAACTATTTCGCACGATGAATCTTAATGAAGCTTTTTCTTAACTTGCACACACTTCTTCGTTCTTTCAAATTCACGACTCTTCTGTGAGTAAGTTACCTTCTTTCTCTTTTCATCATCGACAATATTTTTAACATGCTGCCCTTTCCGCCAAATTCACTCTTTCTTTCTTTCTTTGTAAGCTTAATGGTGCGTTAATTTTGCCTACCTTGAATGAAATGAAAGAGTTTCAATTTTATCGAAATGCGAAATGCTCAGAAATTCCACTCTCAATTTTTATTACTTTTCTTTCTCTTGCTCGCTTTAGTTCACCATTAAAATTAGAAAACGTGATTTACAAGAAAAATATTCAATAGATGCAATGAACCGAAATAAGAAATTTTACAATCGATATTCCAATCGACTATGTGCTAAAAAAGTTGCTGTGTCATTTTTAAAAAAAATATTGAAAAAAGTTTGTTACTTTAAGAAATTTTTATCGAAGTTATTTGTTCTTAAGTGTTATTGTCTTAATGAAATTAAATTTGAAGTCATTTTTAAATGAATAAACAAAGAAAATTTTTAAAACATTTTCAAATTTTCATTTAATTTTATGATTGTAATGTTTTACAATTTCACGAAGTAACAAAGAATTTTTACTTTAATTTTTATTTTATTATCTTTATTAGAAATTAAACAGTGAAGAAAAATATGTAGAGTTCATTGTGTTAAAGAAATTTGTTAAAATTTTCCAATTTGATTTGTACAAACTTCTACATTTTTCTGTGCAAAATCAATCTTGCATTGATAAACTTTTAATGTGTTCGTTTCGACTTCTTACTATTTTTTTACTTTATAAATAAATTTTATCGTCTGTAGTTGAGTTCCATTAACATCAAAAATACATGACTTTTTAGATGTTTTTTAAAACTTTTCTTTCGTCGTGTTCAATGAAAACTTTTTAATTTTCAACATGATCGATCTAATGCAAAATTTTGGAAAGCAAACGAGAAAAAAATAATATATTAGCAAATTATATGAATGGAGACGAGAAAGGTGAATAAAATTAAATTGTATTGATATTGTGTACTTTTGTTATTCATAGTCGTATAGAAAAGAATATGAAAACGAAACGAGTTTTTCAAAAACATTTGTTGAAAATGTCAACGAACATAGTATAAGCTAATGCATTGAAAAGAAAGAAAGCAATGGAGAGAAAAAGGAGAAGAATAACCTTAGGAACTTTTTCATAACCTGAAATAAATGAAAGAAAACAAGCTATTGCTGGCTCTGGCATATTATGATACAAAAGAAAAAAGTAAAAAGAGAAATTCAATAAACATGAAGCAGACATATCAATTTCATAACATAAGATAGTTCAATTGAATCAAGTCCAATAACTATTCATTGCACTATCATCATCGTCACAAAGAAAGTAAAAGAGTTCCCTTATGTTTTTATTATACATTTGATTCACCCATTACATCATGAGTATACATATTTTATATCTATCGACATACATAAACATTTTTGTATGTTATCAGATATAGTATAAACTTTTAAAGAGTTTATTGCTCTTTTTCTAACAAGTTTCAAGTAACGGTTTTTTTTTAATTTAAATATTGAAAAATCGTTATTTAATAAAGTTTATAATCCCTTAATTTAATTTGTTGGAAAATTTTTACTGCCTACTCAACAATTTTTAAGATGTATCTAATTGAACAGATTTATCCTTCAATTGCTTAAAAGGATTCATTTCATTATAACCTCTTTTAACCTCACTTGAACCCCGTTCACTCTCGATTTCTCTTTCCCATAAAATATTCAAGTACATGCACCATAAGAAATTTTATGCTTCTCTCTTCTCCGTTTTCCTCTTTAAATCGATTGTAATCGATCATATCGTCGCTTTGCTTCTTCTTTCTCTATCCCATAGCAGCAGCAGAAGTGGGTGTTAGCAAATTGAATTTCAATAAGATGAATGAATATGATGATTATGAATGAATGTCGATGGTGCTTGTAGTGAGATAGTAATGATTGCGATAGTTGGAAGGTGGAAAGAGTGAAAAAATTTATATGAATGGGATTTCATTTTATTGAAGGAATTTTCTTTTATTATTTTCTATTTTCAAACTTTCGAGATAGCTAAATGGAGCTAAATGGTATATAATACTTTATTGCTTTTGCCGTTCCTTCAATATGATATTACAACACTTGACTGAATGTAATGGAAGTAAAATTGAAATTGAAATGCAATTTTCAAAAAAAGAATTTAAAATTCAATCTTGAATGAAAAGTATGCAACCAGTATAAAAAGCTTCTGAGATTTGAAATTTACCAATTTTCGAACTAACCATTGATACATATACAAATATAGAGAAAATCATTAAGCTGCAAAATGGAATTTTCAATTAAGTTCATGTCTTATGTACAAAATATATTTACAATTTTCTCATTTTGCTTTTCTACTCTCGAGTTGTTGAAATATTACTTTGAATTCTTAGCTCCATTGCTACTTAGTATTTATTTTTCTATTGCTTCAACAGCTTGAATTATTATTCTATGAATAATTTTTCATTTACTCTTCTCTCGGTTGCCTTAATTGGAACTCTCTTATGTAAATTAAAAAATAATTTTTTTCCACAGCTAAATGTTTTCAATTATTGAAAGTCATAAATTTCTAAGTGGAATTATAAATACTTCCTTTCAAAAGTTTAAAATTATTTAACAATGAGCTCTCAACTTTCAAGCACTGCTTGTCGTTCGTTATGAGCTTTAATTGCTTGTTCAAGTTATTCTCTCCTTCCTCTACTTTTTAAACTTTTTCCCACACTCTTACTGAATCATAAATCAAAATTTGTTAATTAACCGCTGATTTTCATATCTACCCTTCTCAATGTTAGCGCGACTTTTAAGCTACTCCACTCGTTCTCTTTTTACATCATCATCACGATGTGATAACACACAAATGTGCTTGCCATAGGCTTATATAAACAAAAACTTTATTTTTAATATCTACGTGTATTCTCAACCTTTCTTGTATATATTTAGAGCTTTATAAAAATAGAGCAAAAATTTTCAGCAATGAAAATATTTTTTTTAATAAAACAACGAAAATTTCAAATTTTTATCAAAAGATGGTGTGAGAATTTTTTTTAATTTTAATTCAAAAAGATTGCTCATTTAAAAGTGCTAAAAAATTCTCATCATTAATTTCTTTTTGTTTCTACCATTTCAGATAAAGCTTCTAAATTAGAATTCGTAATAGAAGACAGCTCTCTGCTTTCTAATAAATTATTCCAAAAACGTAGAACGCTTAACGCAAATGATAATTAGTTGTGATAATGAAGTTTATTGCCTGCCTGACTTTCTTTCTTTTTCTGTATTCTGTGTGTGCTTTCCTATAAGTATTCGTACGCATAATGTATCACACAAAAAATATATTATTGCTGATTTTTCATTAATCAATGAACGTGAATAGAAAACGATAATTCACATTTATTCAATAATTTTCATATTTAAGTGATAGAACAAAAAATTATTTTTGATGATTTCATTATGCATAATAGCTATCAATAGTGTTTTATCAGTGCACAGCACGAAAGCTCTGAAAATTTTACAATGATTAATTCGCTAGCTAATTAATTTTTGTCTAATTACAAAGCTATGTGTCCAACCCTCATTCGAAAAATTTCCAAAATAGTTGCAAACATCAGCAATGTGGTCACAATTCGTATTTTTTGTGTAGATAATATTTGTTTTCAATAAAATACATTTCGCGAATGCTATAAGATTGCTCAATGGATTTCTTTTATTAATATAAATGTCCCTAACTTTTTTGGATTGTAATCTGTGTGTGAAAATTTATGGCATAAGTTTCATTTTCTTCTTTTTGAAGTCGTACTTTGAACACATACATGAAATTCTGTTTCTTTGGTCGTCTTTTTTCTTCACTCTAAAAACATACTCTCTGTGGCGCAAGAAAGTTTCACTGCTTAGCATAAAGTTAATGCCTTGCAAATGTTACAAAATATGAAATTCAATGAAAGCATATGTGTTTTGAGATTTCCTCTGCTGTTCTATACACAAAAAAATGATTTTATGTCAAACAATAAATTGACATATTGAGTAAAATTTATCAAATATCACACAATGATTTACAATTTAAATTTTTAACATTCACAAATTAGAAAATAAAACTGCGCCTTTTACATGTTTGCATACATATTGTCATCTTTAGAATTATAGCAACACATTCTCTCCCTTCAAAAAAACAAAACTTTTCCTTCTTCTTTTGTTCCTGCCTGCTATACAATGATTTATTGAAAGAATTTTCTCTTGCTTCGTTTTTTGGAAAAGAGTAAATGGTTAAGAGATTATAGGAAGATACATAACATCCATAAAAACATTAAATATGGATGAGATTTATAATAACACAAGAATGTGAATTTCGGAATCTGCAGGAGCTAAGGAATCCCTATTGGGAGTCATTTAATTATTGTATTTCCACTATTTCATAACAGGCAGCTTTAACATAAGACAAACTCGTGGTTAATAAAATATTATGATCAAAATTTTCTCTTTTCTCTTCTATTTTTCTGTATAAGCAAGTTTGTACATGAGATTTTGTTAGCTTTACCAAAAAATGTTTATATAAAAAGAGAATGTAAATGCAACCACACACATTGTAAAATTCTCATGCGGGACTCTTCCCATCATGTACTCCATGGTTTTTTCCTGTTATTGTGTTTGCCTTGTTTTTTCCTTATTCCCTTTTAGATAAAAGAGAGCGACAGAATTGGTAAAAAGCTTAATTTCAAGTGATTTTGTGTTGCATAAAGCCAAAATTTGCTGTACTATACAAAACCCGTTCATGTAAAACTATCCACAAGAGATGTGAGGGATTTTTATGGGTGCTGCAGTAATTCTTTTGAAACATTTGGTAGAATTATGTAGCGAATTAAAAGCTTAAAAATTTCTTTTATGCAACAAAATTGACTCTTTTTTCTCATGGTTTAAAATAAATGCAAATAGAATGATATGGAAATTCATGGTAAGTGACAAAAAATTTCATTTTAAAAGGCCATTCTTTTTTTGTCGCCTATTTATACAAAAGCACGATATCACACATACATGTATTGTCGAGATAGAATTCAATCTACTCTTTCTCTTTTTTTTTAAATGATTTATTCGCGATTGACTATACAACATTCAGAAAAGAGTTTAATTTTCATAAATTTAAAATTGACGACAATAAATTTCTAAAAAAGCTATCAAGTGAAAGCTTTTAATAATTGAAAGTTCTGATGATGATTGAAATAAATATAATTTTATTTATAATCCTCATTGATGGAAGTGCTTACATTTATGTGCTTGACCGTTCTGATAATAATTAAAAGCTCTTTTGAATGATTGGTTCAGATATTTATTAATAACAGAATATTTTACATATATAACCATAAATACCACAATTAATGAGAATTTTTATCAAGAGATTAAGAATAATATTCATCATCTACCAACACATTTCAACTTTATTGAAAACATTGAAATGAAATGTTGTGTAAATTGAAATTTCAATATTTATTGATAAGCTCATCATTACTCATTGCCTTCTAATTAAAAATGTATTCGCTTCAAAAATGATTCCAGTCTTCTCTTGTATCCATCCGATAAAAAAGCTAACGTCGGTATAGACGCCTGTGGTTGTATTTAAAATCAAAAACTTTATTTTTTAACTCAATATAATTTTACATATTACCTGGAAATTCTATAAAATAAAGGTGAGAGAGAAAATTGAATGAATAAAATAATTTTCTGCTTCACATTTGGTAGAAACATCACTTATACCACAGAATTTCAATTTAACGAAATTTGCTCAACATAAACGAAAATTTTACCCAATATGCAGACATACTTGCAATAGCACAAGGTTTTACTGACCAACTCACGATGCCCACTTGAACGCCATTCACAATCAGTGGACCACCTGACTAACTACCGTTGAGGGAATAATAAATTCAATTCAATTTCGTAATACAATTTTCGCTATCCTAATTATTAATGATGAAAAGCGTATAGTAGCAACAGAAAATGAAATGAGATGAACGAGAGAAATTTTCAATGGACTAATAAACTAACATGACTGAATGTTGATTGCACTTATTGTGGACATTCATAATAATTCATTTTAATAAAATGAATTGAGATATAAATTTCAATTCATGACGGTTCATATTTCACTCACCCGTTACATTCAACTCTAGAAAAGTCTGAAACTCCTGCACATATTTGGATGTATTGTCAGATTAAATGGATTTTTCTTATGTGCAAATTTACAGTCTTTATACGACCATATCTCTAAATCAGCTTTTTGTAATCGTGGTATTGTGAAATTATTGTAATCTCAAACTCCCCAACCACTCACGACACTTTTTGTTCCAGTAGAATAAAAATTTCCAGGCATTGCCAATTTTGCATATGCATTTTGAACGTCTATATTGATTGACTTTTTCACTTTAATAAGACCTATGTCATATATGAGTTGACTTAAATCGAATAATTCATGTTGAATGAATAGTTCTGGATGCGCGATGAAATTTGCATTGCTGCCCTTGAGAGTTGTCGTTGAATATTCAATTGTTGATTGATTAACTGGTAACCAGCAATGTGATGCGGTTAGAATCCAATATTCATTCAACAACGTTCCTGCACAATGATGATGATCATTGTTCAAAATCGAAACCAATAATGGAAATTCTAAAATATCCGCATTTGTTCCACCAACTATTTTTGGATTTCGATTTAAATTTAAATTATTTATTGTAGTAAAAGCAAAATACTGCTTAAGAAAAATGTTTAATAATAAAATTGCAATTAGTTTCATAATTGAATAGAACTAAATTACTGAAAGTTCTTGTGCTATAATCACAACTATTTAAACTACTGTTAGCTTATCAAATGAGAACAAGAAAAGAAATCGATAAAAAAAACCTCTTCAAATAATCCATTTTTATTAATTTGAAATTCAACAGTATATTTCGTTCAGTCTTGATCATCGTTACTAAATCGTTTTTTAGTGTTGTGCTCGTTTCCATTCGGCATATTCACTTGAATTTTTCTCTTATTTGCGTCACGTCTTCTATCCTTTTTCTCTTCCATTTGCTCGTAATGATCGGCAAACATGACTTTTAATGGTTCATACATCAAATACATCATAGGCAAGTCATTTAAAGTCACTTCCATATTGTCAAATGCAATAGCAACATTTTCAAAGTTTTTCTCCATCAGTGGAATCTTTGCATAACGTTGTGAAAAATGTGTAAGTATGACATAACGTGCTCGCATCTTTTTTCCTACATCTATTGCTTGTGAAACTGTTGAATGCATCTTGATACGTGCTTCTTTCCACAAATCATCTTCCATTGTTGCTTCGTGAATGAGTATATCAGAATCTTTTCCGATCTCGATTAATTCGTCGCATGGAATTGTATCTCCACTGTATGTGATTTTAACAGTATCTCGAGGGTTTTTCTCTGACTGCATTTGATTCTTCATTGTAATGGATATACCATACGAGTGAGGACAATGTTTAACAAAGCATGTTTGAATTGCTTCTAATCCTAATCGTTTAAGAAGTGCTTCAATTTTTTCCTCTTCTACATTCCAACCAAGCTATATAAACCAAATTAAATAAGCCATTAGGAATTAAAAATTATAAAATAATTTAATTTTTACTTACTAAATCAGAGCATGGAAAAAGTTCATACGTGCTAGCTATTTCCTCAATACGTCGATTATAAAATGAAAGCCATGCATTAATTTGATTTGGTGCCAGTAATACTACTTTATTTTTTGTTATTTTACGACGTCGATTGAGTAAATTAATTAGTCCTAAATGATGATCAGCGTGTAAATGCGAGACATAAATAAAACTGAGATTTCTTAGAATGTCATCAGCTCCATCTCGACCAAAGTAACGAACCAATTGACCAAGAGTTCCCTCACCACAATCAAAAATTGCACAATTATCATTTGAAATCTGAATTAAATTTGCAGAGACATTTCGAGTTTTGTTTGGTATGCATGAACCTGTTCCGAATGTAATAACTTTTGGAAACTCTTTGTTACGTTCGGCTTTTGTTCGTGTCACTATTGCACTCGATTTTCTTTTGAATTCTTCAATTAATGGTGGTAAATCAGGAGCATTGACATAAGTTTCTTCCATCACCATATCAGGATGAGAATAAGGCTCTTTATAACGATCAAAACCTTTTGGTGGTCTTAAATGAAAACAACTACGCACTCCAAGTTCTGGAAAACTTGAATATTTATCTTCAATTTCATGTTCTCGAGGCATAATATCAACTTTAAATTTCTTAGCTGGACTTGCAGCTTCAATTTCCGATATATCAAGAGCCATGTCAGTATTTTCCGTAAATGGATGCGGTTCTAATAACATTGGAAAAACATTCTTGTCAATTTCATGAAGTTGTCTTTGTATACGATGTGATGCAAAATATCCTGTAAATGAATTTCTTTCGTTGATAAGGAAATGAAATGTACTCGGTGAAAATCGATCCATCCATTCTTTGTACGATGAAGTTGCCATAATTTCTTCTGATGTAAAATGTACAACAACCTTTGCAACATCTTCCTCCTTTTCAGCTCCACTTTGATAAGGTTTGAATCTTTCACAGTTCAATAAAACTGGCAAATATTCTTCACTGGGTATGTCAATGAAAATAAAGACGGGACCAGGACATGAAGGTCCTCTAACATCATCAGCTTTAACGATTGTTCCATCAGGCAATGTAACATCAATTCCATTTTTTAAATGACCTAACAATGGTCCTGGTCTTACACCTGCATCAACACATTTTTCTAAATCTAATGTTCCAGGTTTTGGTTGAAGTTTGCATATATAAGCCATAACATGATCATCACACAATGACACTTTTTTAGATTTATATGTAGAAGTTGAAGATTGCTCTCTATTTGGATTGTATTTTTTAAAACCCCGATTTTTATCTTCATATCCGTAATAATCTGTTGTGTCTTCATATTCTAATTCTTTGTTATAAGATGTCTCACTGGTATCGTTTTTATTAGTTTCTTCAACAGAGACTTGAATTTTGTTAAATTTCTCAACATCTTTCTCATTCCAATCGTCAATAAAACTGCTCTTTTTGTTGTTCTCTTCATTTAACGCTGGTTTCCTGTTGATATTATCACTTTTTGGTTTATATAAAGGAACATAATTTACTCTCATAACTGAATCTTCCCAATAATCTCCATCATTGCATTCAGGTGTATCAACTTTCATGTTCCGAAGTACACAAAACTTTTTTGTAGCATCAAAAATATCTTCCAATCCAGAAGGACCATGAAGTTTTAAAGCAGGTACACCAATCTCTTGCAATGTTAAACACAATCCTGGCAAGCCTCCAGTTTTATCCCATGTCTTTTGAGTTAGAAATATATGCTCCATTCGGGTCAACTTTGTATGATGTTCATGTGCAAGCCTTTGAGTTCCTTCGCCACAATTAAAAAGATATCTTAAATTGAAAAATGGCATAGAGCTATCAATTGATTTCATTATAATATTGAAAACTTACCTAGATTGTTCTGAAAAGAGATAAATTGAACTTGAAGTTCCACGTGCTCCACTTCCCAACACTTGTATGTTGACTGTTCCAGGTGAATAAAATTTAGACTTTTCCTTGATTCTAATGCGATGCTTTTGATTATTTTGAATATGATCTGTAGTGTCTTTCGGCATTTTACTTAAAATATTAACTAACTTAGAATATCTACGAAAATAAATGTTTAGACTTTTCATAAGCGTTAAACTATAGATTTTTAGAGTTTAAATGACTGTCACTATTAACAATTCAATGTCTTTGTCCTTATAAGGTTTAATTAATACTTAAATTTAATATTTTAAGTAATTTTTTGATTTGATCAAAAATGTGACAAACAATAACAATCAATTTTCGAAAAATCGGAAAGCGAACCCTGAAATTTGAAAACGCAAACAAAAAAGTAAAATTTTTATTTCATTCGATTTAAAATTCAAATCGTTCGTGAATAAATATAAATTGCAGTGTAAAGGCTTCTGTTCGTCATAAAGTAAGATAAACTAATCAAGTATAGTTGAAATTCTTGTTATTTTAACGAAATACAAACTAAAAATCATAATAGAAAATTCTCGAAATCAATTTCATAATAATCCTAACAATTTGCAGGAAGAGATAAAAGTCACATTAAATAAAAATAAAGATGTTGTCACGCTTAGCTTGCACAAGAGCTGTCATTAACCCAGTGTTGCTTAAAAGCGCAATTCAAAATGTCCCGAAACAGCGACAAGTCTTCAGACAATTTGCCGAAGATGTCAAGTTCAGAACTAGATCAGAACGAATTAATGAGCGAATGTCTTTAAAAGAACGAGCAATGGCACCAGCTGGTCCAAATGCTTATGCTATAGGAAAAGGAGCACTCGCAGGAGGTAGTTTATTAGGTAAGTTGATAAAATTTTCTTCGATTTTTCCAGATTTTTCATTAACAGATATATTTTTCTTTTATAGGTCTCGGTGCATTATGTTATTATGGATTAGGCTTAGGATCAGGAACAAATGCTTTACAAAACTCAATGTTATGGCCACAATATGTTAGAGATCGCATTCATGACACATACTTATACTTTGGTGGCTCCATTCTGATTTCAGCAGCATCAGCAGCTGCCGTATTTCGCACACCGGCCTTGCTTCGACTTGTTTCTGGAGGTGGTTGGTTATCAATAATCGGTACTTTTGCTGTAATGATTGGTTCAGGTATGGTGGCACAATCGATTCCCTATTCACCTGGCTTCGGAGCAAAACAATTAGCTTGGATGGCGCATTCAGCAATCCTCGGAGGAGTTGTCGCTCCTCTTTGCTTTGTGGGCGGTCCTATAATGATCAGAGCAGCATGGTACACTGCAGGCATTGTTGCTGGTTTGTCAACTGTTGCAGTTTGTGCACCAAGCGAAAAGTTCCTTAATATGGCCGGACCATTATCTATCGGTCTTGGTGTAGTGTTTGCTTCATCTATTGGCTCAATGTTCCTTTCCCCAGCAACAGCTCTCGGTGCATCACTCTACTCAATGAGTTTGTACGGTGGTCTATTGTTATTCTCTGGATTTTTACTCTACGATACACAAAAGATTATTAGACGTGCAGAAACACATCCACCATTCGGATTTGCACCATATGATCCAATCAACAATAGCATTTCAATTTACTTGGACACATTAAACATTTTCATTCGTATTGTCACACTTTTGGCTGGTGGTGGTGGCAATCGACGCAAGTAAAAAGCCAAAATGTGAGAGTTTTGATTTATTTTTCTGTAAATTATATTTTTGTTTTAAGTCATTATACTATTATATGTGAACATGCAAGAGCTCTAATGAAATAAAAATTATAGCGAAAGAAAAACGAATAACGGCTTTTAGTTTATTAATTTTTACAATTCTATAAAGTAATTTTTCCCCTTATTGCTTTTGATTGAAGAAAAATAGAAAGGAAGATAGAAAGAAAAAATAATTTTCTGCAATTTAACAATATTCTCGCTGGAATCGAGTTATAAAACATTCTTTTATTGATATTAAAGACGTCAAAAAATGTAAGTAAATTAAACTAAAGCAATAAAATTATAATTTAAAAAAATAAGGGCATTAATGAATCATCATAATGGATTTCTGTGAAGAAAATTTGCGTATGTCGTCTTACATTAAAGTGCTGTAAACTTTCTTTCTTTACTATTTATACTATTTGTACTATCAGTGATTTTCTTTTAATTTATGCTTACAACAAGTATTGTTTTTAATGTCAAAGTGTATGATAACAAAAATGAAATTTTACTTAATTGTGCAGCCGACCATGAGCTGAAAAAAAATGTACAACTCAAATATTTCATAAATTTAATTCAATGTTCAGTAGAAACTCAAACTCCCTATTTGCCACAATAATGAATGAAAAATTCTCGCAAATTTCTACTACAATAAAATCAAAAATAGATGAAGCGATCGATAAAAGTTTGTGCATTACATATTAGTGTGAAAAATTCATTAATACAACAGCTGATTCTTATCAGAAAACATACATCCCAACAAAACAGTGATTATAGTGTATTAATATAACATTTATATTTTTATCGTTTTTTCAGTTTCCATGATGACGTCTGCACCCTATTCATACTCTTATATATTCAAGTAAGTAATTGATTTCTCTTAATTGACTTAATTTTAATCTTTTCATTTTTATGCAGATATATTATAATTGGCGACATGGGTGTCGGAAAGAGTTGCCTCTTACATCAATTCACAGAGAAAAAATTTATGGCATCATGTCCACATACGATCGGAGTCGAATTCGGAACAAGAATTATTGAAGTTGATAAGCAAAAGATAAAGGTATTTTATGATTTGTTTTTATAAACTACTTTTTTTATTAAATTTCTTTAAATTATTTTTCAAACGCTGTTGGATAGCTTCAAATTTGGGACGTAAGTTGTAAATTTTCTTTTTCTTAAAAATCAATTTATTTATTTGTGATTCATTTATTATAGACTGCTGGACAGGAAAGATTTCGTGCGGTAACAAGAAGTTATTATAGAGGTGCAGCTGGATGTTTAATGGTCTATGACATTACACGACGGTCGACATACAACCATTTGAGTTCATGGCTTACAGACACTAAAAATTTAACTAATCCGTCTACTGTGATTTTCCTTATTGGAAACAAATCAGATCTCGAATCTACGAGAGAAGTTACATATGAAGAGGCGAAAAAGTTTGCAGATGAAAATGGTTTGATGTTTGCCGAAACAAGTGCGATGTCTGGACAAAATGTTGAAGAAGCATTTTTAGAGACAGCGAGAAAGATTTATCAGAGCGTGCAAGATGGTAGATTAGATTTGAATAGCGCAGAGAGTGGTGTCCAACAGAAAACCCAACAACGACCGGGTAGAACTTCTTTAACAGATGATACTCAAACTAACAAAGATAATTGTTCATGCTAATTCTAAAATTTAATGAAAACATCTGGTGCAAATATTTCTTTCTTCTTCGTAAATTTCTAACTAAAATACCTAAACACAATTTAATATAGGATGAGTCTTTTTTTGTGGTAATAACCAAACATTGTCGAAAATGAGATCTAAACATCTTTCTTTTTATCCTCTCTAATCTCATCATAAAAATATTCTTATTCATTTTATGTTACATTTAATGCGAAAGAATATATTACATTACCAAACCAAACAAATAGAATCGCCCATAATCTATATATTTTACTTAGCTGATAAAAAAGTGAGAACAGAGCCCATGTATAATAATGATATTCTTTTGTTATGCAAGCGTGATGATTCAGTATTTCAATTATTTTCTTGCATATTATTACATCCAATAATATGATTTTCTTTAATAACACAAAAGTATGATGCATGCATATTGATCGCACGATGACTAATGATGGGCAGCAGTGAGTTTTTGTTGGAAAACAAAAATAAAATAATATAATTATAAAGTGAATGTATAAAGTTGATGTGTATTAAGTTCTTTACCAATAATGATGTAGATGTTAGCATAGCAGAATTTATATCTTCCTTTGTTTATCTTTTTATTAATCTATTGCAGCATATTTGCATAAATGCATTTTTTGAACTATTTTTTTTATCGACATGACAATGAACAAATTAATAGTTTTATATTACACCTATCTAAATATTTTGTTGAGTTATGAGAAATCTTATTTTCTATGTAGATATTATTATTACCGAATTATTCTTCTAACATACACATTAATGAAATGAAAAAATTCCAAATAAAAAATTCAAATATAAAAGAAAAATTTATCCTTAAAGAAATTTAAATTGAAAATCACACATGTAGAGAGATATAGTCGAATATATAATAAAAATTTGAATGAATGAAAAAGAACTCTGGATTTATTGCTTTATACTATTCTTTTATTATTAGATAATAATTATTTATGCTTGATATAATTCATTTAAAAATTTAAAATTCATATAATAAAAAGAAGTGCATTAACCAATTTAATGGTTTAAAAGAGATACTCATAATTTATTTTTGACAGAATGTAAAGTTTTGACTTTTCTTTTTGATTAAAATAATATCACAAACATTTAAAATAAAAAATACGGAAATCATCATAAAAATGCAATTGATTTGGATTACTTCATAAGTTCATCATATCTGTATCTTTAAATATCAAATTTCATTTTCTAGCATTATTACTAGAATTTTTCATTTTCTCATTTTGCTGTCGCATATAATCTTGATATAAGCGTCGCGCTTGATTTAAAACTTTATTCACATTGTGTTTGCGAACCATTTTATCAAAGTGCATAGCCATTTCATTATAATCGAGATTATTTTGTATGATGTAATCACGATGTTGAAGCAATATTGTTAAGCATAAGAACATTAAAAAACAATTGCCATTGCCAAATTCAGATGGCGGTGGCAGTTCAAGACACCTAGAATTTGATGCAGTATTAACTGTTACTGGAATGTTTTGTGATTCATTATTTGGTGTTAGTGTTGAATCAGACGTTAATGTAACAACTTCTGAGGCCTCTTCACATGAATTCAACATGTCGGTTGCAGTAATTGGTTCAGTTTGAGCTTTCGATGCACTTAGTTGTTGAATTTGTTCATAAAATGGATTATTTGCATTCAATTTATAATTCCAATTATCACTATCGTCTGAATCACTATCTGGTTCAATTGTTGAACTTCTTTTCGAACGTTGACCATCACAATTTTTTCTAACTAATCTGATAGGTGTTACAGATTTTTTGCCATGATCCATTTCAATAATTTCTCCATCATACTCAATATCAGTTTGCTCATCAGGAGTTTGTTGACTGGGAGATGCTTGCAAATTTGATGAAAGATAATCAGATGATGCATGCAACGGATTTTGCCAAATGAAAATATCATTATTTGTGCTGCTTGCGACACTAAATCGATTAAATGCAATTTCGTCATTTGCAATGTCGCGTTTAGATTTTCTCATTTTTACACGATCGACCTGCTCTTGACCCGTATCAACTTCAATTGCATCAACGTCCAATTGAATATAAGGATGATGATGTTTTTCAGTACTTATTTTCTCACGTCTCTCTGTTTCTGGTGAAATCAGATTTTCATCAAGTGGTGATGAGTCATTGTTTTCGAGATTTTTAAAATTTTGACCAAATACTTGTCGATTCAAATTTTCTAACTCTAATTTCAATCCTCGTGTTATTGATGTAGTTATTGGATAATAGTCTTGCGAATCATCTGGACTTGCATCAGTTTTCAATTGAGATTTATTTTCTTTACATCTATCTACTGTTAACTGATCTATTTTATTATTGTTTTCTGTCGTTGGCTGACTTTCTTCACTGTTTCTTCTTTTGGCAAAATTTAAAAATTCGCTAAAATTCTTTACGAGTTTGACTTCTGGCATATTTTTAGGATCATAATCTTCTTCTAGCTTTTCAATTGAACTCATAATTCCAATTTTACTGGCAGCCAATTTTTCTTTTAGCTCTTTAAGTGTCTCTGATATTGAGTTTCCTCGAGTGATTGTCTTCTGTGGCGTTGAATTTTCTGATCCTGATGGCAAGTCAATGTCAGTACTATCCGAATATAGAAATGGATTTCTCTCTTCTGAGGTGCTGTCCACTGGAGATTCTTCTGTTTTTTCTTCTTGACAATCGACAACTGTTTCTTCTTTAACTTCATCTTTCTTTTGCTCTTCTTTTTCATCTTGTTGACGTCTCAATAATTGTAATTTCGTTTCATCTAAGCTTTGATGCGTCTTGGTAATATTTCTTTTGCTAAATTCACTCTTGGTTTCATCTAAACTTTGATTCATTCTTTTTGTCTCATCCAATTTGATGTTTGAAATTGACATCGCAGAATTTTGACGTCTTAGAGCACAAACTTTTGTGTAAGGATTTTCAGTCAGTAATAATGAAGGACTTTTTGGTTCTGGAACAATTTGTTGTGGAACAAATTCTCTCTCAAAAAGTTGTAATTCTTTTTCAGGTGGATCAGCAGGCAAAGATGACCATAAAACTTCAAGCATTCGTAAACTATCCTCAAAAGCAAATTCTCGTTTCATTTCTAATAAAAGCCATCGATAGCAAAATAATAAATCATCAGCTTGTTGCTTCTTTAAATAATTGTAAAATTCATAATCATAGTATTGAATAGCGTCACTTAAGTGGTTAAATTTTTTAGTCATAGCAATTCCATCAATCATAAAATTACACTTTAAACGATTCATGAGAGCACAGAAACAGATATAAGCTTGTCCCTCATCACACATTGTAACAAGTATTGGACTGCATATATCAGACATTCCTAAGTAAAAGAAATATTTAATTATATAAAGTTCTTTTATAAATAAACAATTTTTACCTTGACAATATGAAACAGATGGATGATTTAGCGCATAAGTTGTAAGAACATTGAAAAGAGCACCTATATTTTGGTTATCATCATTTCCAGCATAAAAAGGATGATGTCTATCTGTTCTTAATACATCTTTCCTTACCATACTAGTGACATAAGCCAATTCACCACTTATTGAAGCACCCTGCTCAAGAACAGCTGTTCTCCATACTTCGCGCATATTATAATATTCAGTTGATTTTTTCTTCATGTAATCCATTCGTTCTTTGCCAGTTAAGCCTGCTGGGTATACATTTAAAATATGCTTCCACACAACTCTTCTTAAACTTGGCTCAATTCCACCAGCATAAATAACTTTTCTCAATTCCGCTTGATGAATGATTTGACCTACACTATCACAGTAATAACGAAATTCATTGTCAGAAAGTGGAGGTCGTTGACATTGATTAAGTGTTGAGGGATCATCAGCTAAATTAAGAGCACGCGAGACCATAGAAAAAGTTTTCTCAATATTTCCCATAATCAAATTGCCCATTCCAGGCAGTCGGTTTTGAACATATTTTTGTCCTGCTCCTATAGAATGCTGGATGTTGTTGCTTATGATAGCTGCTGCAGCTGCCGAATCCCAATCAGGTTGAACACTGAATGATTTTACATCAATTTGTAAATTGAGGATAGGCTCACTGTTGTTTGCAATTGCAGTATTATGTGCTCTATTGTAAAATGACAAACAATGGATTTTCGAAATGAGAATATGACCTATTTATAAAATCCATTTCATATTTACCTTAAAAATGCTGCATCTAAATCCCAATCAGAGAACTAAGGAAATAAAAAAGTGAAAATTATTAAAACTCGATTTCTTTTTTTATGACTTGATACGCACAATTATGAGTTTCTCTTCGCATTTTGTATTTGGATTAATTGTTGAGTATGATATGGAAAAGTCATTTTTAATCTCAAATGCTTTAGCAAGAATGGAATAAAGAACTTCTAAAGATGTAATCGATGGATCAACTGAAAATTTTCTAAACTGTTCCTGCTGGCCTTTTTCATTTTTCTACAAAGAAATTAATAATTTAAGCAATTGTCTTATTTCTATCGAAATTCATAATTTTTACCTTAACTTTCACACGAACAGCTTGAGATCTTGATCCATACATGATGAAAATTTTAGTTGAATCACTCTAAATTCAATGAAAATTGTGAAAAATCATAATTATAATTTTTTTTGTGACTTTCAAAAAAATTTTTGTGCACCCAATGAGAATTCTATAAACAATTTCTACTATTCTCTCAATTTTTTTAAAAAAAATTATGAAAAAGTTCAAGAATTTGCTACAAGTTTAATTTTATTGTTTATTTTTATTAAAAATTATTATTTTTGAAAAAATTTCTTTAAATTTATCCAAATTCCATGTACTTTTTATTTCAGTGGAAATTTCTTGTTGGGAATGTTAAATTTTGTCAGAGTATTTGTGTAAAATGTGCTTTGTTGACTACTTTAAAACACAATAATGAAGAATATTTCAAAGTTAAGAAACGTAAATTCAAAAACTAAACTAAATTTCATAAGTAATTCAAAAGAGTTTCGAAGATGTCATCAAATTTGTAATTCAAAATTTTCAATTTTAATTATTTACACTCATACAAATGAATCTAAACAGCAGTGAATAAATTATGAATTTAAAGACTTGCTTTTAGTAACGAATAATTTGAAAAAATTTAAAGCAATGCTTCATTTTTTTACTATAGATAAGGGCACAGTTTGAAATTTCAAAAAATATTTTTAAATTAACATTTAACCCTAATTTAAATATTTTCACTCTAAAATTTAAAATTTAACGGTTAAAATTTTCGTTCATTTTTAAAAATTAAAATTTTAAAGTTTACAAATTTTATTTTTATTCAAAATTATTATTGCGCAAAATGTATGTCTAAACAAAACAGTGCCCAGTTGTGAGTAAAATAAATTTTTTTCATTCGACTTTAAAATCTCGCGCAGTTTGGACGTATTTTTTATTCTGTTTTGCCTACGTTTTATTAATAAAAATACTTGGATAATTCATAAAACAATTGATTCCTCAAAAAAGAATCTCTTTAGTTAGAGTGCAAATTGTAATTCCCTTAGATAGTGCTGAAAATAAATGAAATTTGTAGAAATCTCAATAAGAAAAGAGCAATAAGAAAAAAGGGAAAGAAAAGAGATGAAAATAAAAAACTTTCAAACTATAATTAATTTTTTATGAATATGTGAAAGAGAGTGGGTCTCAGAGAGCTAGACTTATTGAGTGAGTGAAAAGTCTCTTTTATTTGTTTAAAGTGTGAATGAGTGTAGAAAAAAGAGAAAAAATTATCCCAAATATCTTCAGAGATCTGAAAAATCAATAATCACTTTTTTGGGTGTATTGGATCGTGCTTGGTCTGTGAAGTAAGAGAAGAAAAAGCAAATTGTGCAATTGTGAGGATAAATATAAACAAACAAAAACAAATATAAAAATAACAACTCTAGTTTTTTGTTTGCGAGAGAAAAAGAGTTCAATTATGGAATTACTTTGAGCGGTAAAAATCTCTCGTCTCAACGCACTCTAAAATCATAATCGGTAAGTGAAAATAACTTTTTTTTTTTCATTTTCAATATGGGATTATTATGTTGAATGCATAACATTGCTCTCGTGCTGTGTCTCATTTTAATTTTTACTCTTAAATTTCAAACTAGAATGTTCCTTTAAAAAATTGAAATTTAATTCTAAGGGTTGCGTTACTGTTGGCGCTTGCAATTGAATACACACATACAAGTATGTGCAAGCAAACATGTGAGAAAATTTTATTCATTCGGCCTCTATTTAGTACTTATTCTGGAATGAATTTTGGGTCAAGTTTTGTGTTTAAAAGAAATTTCTGTCTTAAATGTATGTTTTTATATATGTATAGAGCGAATATCTCATTGAAAAGCAACAGTAAAAGGAGTGTATGAATAAAATGACTGAGCATTCTCTTCTTTACCATTGACAAGCATATTATAAAGTCTTCACTTTACAAATCAGCATGATTTGTGTGCCGCGCGCGGTGAAAGAAAATAAAGAGCATAAAAACATAAAACGATGAAGAATAGAGCGATTCCGATAGGCTTTCACTGTCAAAAGAGAAGATAGAAAGAAGCGAATGTTGTCTTTTGTAATTCTATCAAATATTTGTTACTTTTTATCTATAAAGACAATGAAACTATGAATTTTCGCGTATAATTGCTTAATTAATTCAAATGATGTCTACTTTATAAAGATAATAATTCAAAAAGAATTAAATTAGTAAGAAATATATAAAAAATTTAAAGAAAAGTCATGTCAAACAAAAGTCGAATATCTAATTAAAGCATCTTTGCCTTTGTATACAAAATCGATATGGGTCAGTTTAAAATCATGGGAATATGATACGATTGAGATTTGAAAAATCAAATAAAAGCAATTTTGTAAATGTTTTTATTGGGTGGCATAAGAAAGTAACACATAGATGTGATATTGATACATCTAAATTGATAGAAACGAAAAAAAATCCCAACTTTATTTTCATTCGCCGGGACTATGATGTTAAAAATAAATCAACATGAAACTCGTTTCTATGCATAGTCAATGCCTTCGAGAGTGAGCACCGAAACCCATTATGAACTAAATGTCTCATTCTTTTAGTTTTAGTTAAATGCCTCAAGCTTGCCTTCTTTGGAAGTCTTTTGTCTATAAAAAAGCCAGATAGTTAATAATATTATTTTAATTCTATTTTTGAAGTAGGCACTCTCGCATATGCACTGCCGTGTCATTTTTTGTGTATTATGTGTGCGCTGTTCTCTTAACACTGAAATAACTTTATTATTATTAATCCATTTCCGGTTTTTCATGTCGTCTCTGTTTGAGTCAAAGAATTCAAAAACATGTAAATTGCTCTTTGTGTATACTTTTCTATTATTTTCAAAACACACATACAAAAAAATAATGCTTGCCTGGCTTACTCTTCATTCTCGGTTCCGCATTCACTCAACTATTTAATGTCCATTCGAGAATGTGAGAATTAAGTAAATTCATTTTTGAACCAAGAATTTATTAATTGGAAGTTAGCATGTGAACGTGTGAACCCTCTTGCTGTGCTTTCTCGGCCTACAGTTTTTTAAAATAATTAAAAAATTGTGCTCAAATGAAAGCAGGCGAAATTTTATCGATACTTCAATTTGTGGGTGACTTTCACATGGTAACAATAAAAAAATTATTTTTTGTCAAACCCTCGTCGCTTTAATTCATTTCATTTAGTTCATGCATGTGCTGTCTGTTTATTTATGAACTCTTGCCACTATTGTCATTATTTTTTGATATTTTCAGCGTACTTTTAACTCAACAACAACCCTCATGTCAAAAAAGTGTATTTTTGATAAACATTTGTAGGAAAAATATGCTACTAAGCAACAAATTGTGTAGTGCTATATGATGTTTGTGGCTTCGATAGTACACAACATTACCTCAACTAATATATTGAACGCGTTATGCAATGAATAGAATAAATCAGCTATCATGATAATACGATCACCGTTGCACACCTGTTGTGTACTCAAAAGAACTCAATCTTAGCTATGCGTGGGGTTATTGAACTCTATATGTGTCAAACGATGCGAAATAATGGCTTATTGTGTATATATACGAACGTTAATTCATTAATAGTCACTTATAATTGCCATTTCCCGCAATTTAGATAGTCGACGTATATTTAGTAGTAGTTTTCAGTTTGAAGCGAAACAAATGTAAAGGAGGGAATATATGGCAATAAAATAACATAATAATAATCATCATTACTTTATCCATTCTATGACTATTATTTTTGGATTTCAAGATTGCAGTTTAATGATAGACGTAGAAGAAAATTAAATTAAAAGTTAAAGTTGGCAGCAAAGGCATACTTTTCTCCCTTCAGTTCAACGATGCAAAACAAAATTTGCTTCTTTTACATAGTGATACTTATGTTGAATTTACATAGAAAACCATTAGACAGTCAACTACGCCTTAGTTCCGCTACTGACTCTAAATGATGCATACTTAAATTGTAATGAAAAAAATAAGTCACTCGCATAGTTGGGAACATTTCACATGCATGCATACATAATATGTTTTTTTGTATGTGAGCAAGAGTTTGCAAAGAAATGGCAGAACTAAATGTTTTTTATATACACATGCCTATTGCTCTTTTGTTTTGTTTGTTGCCATCATCTGTTGAACAAACGGACGAAGAATTATGTCTTTTTAAAAAATGCCAGTATGCAAGAATGAGCATAAAAAATGTTTTGTGCTGTACAATGACTTTAAAAGAAAGAGAGAGAGAGAGAGAAATTTACATGACATTCAGACACTTATGCATACACTTTGAAACTATTTAGTAAACCATTTATTTGAGAAAAAGAATTAAAAATGCACGAGACATGAAACATACAAGAAATGATGATGATGTCTAACTGTGACTCTCGAGAAACAGAAAAAAAGTTAAAAACTATTCATGCTACAAAGAAGAAGAAAATAAAAGTCAAGATTTTTCAACAAGACACACGCTCATAAAAAAAAAAGAAAGAGGAGATTTAGTTGAGATTGAAATAGATTGAGATGAGATTTTTTTTGTCAGAAAATTAAATTATGAAGAGCAAGCAAGAGCACGAGAAAGAAAAGTGCTGTTTTTAATGACTAAATGACCTAAATATTGCATGTGATTCTCGCACACAAAATGGAAGGGAAATCTCGATCATTTCTCATCATCGTTTCTTTTATTTCTGCATTTATGTTGCTCTCATGAGAGTGAGATGCTCAGATTCGATTATATTTGTTTGTTTTTCTTCTTGTTGGGGAGATTTTTCGTCTGAAACAACAAACTTTTACATTGCCATTGATTTTTTTATGTCTACTTTTGTTATCTTTTCTTTCGAGATAGATTTCTTTCCCTATCTTTTAATGAAAATTAAGATAAATAAACATTCGAGATTTCGGGATGTTAAACTAAGACAACGAAAGCAAACACTTGTTTCATTCTTGTGTACGTTTTTGCTAATTAAAAATATTAACTTAAAGATGTTGGACTTTCTGTGGGTCGATTGCAACAGATGTTTTCGCGTCATGTAATTTTTTATGCGTCACATAAATTATGCTCGAAAAGTTTCAGATGAAACAGACTACACTTTGAACCTCATGCGATGGCAGTAACAGTAGCTCCAATTTGATTTTTTTTAAACAACTCATTTGCGTCTTAAAATGATGTTTTTCTCAAAACAATCATAAAAGAGATTTTTATTCTCCCGTTTTAATGGCAATATATTTTTCGTGTGTGTAAATACAGAAACATCTCTCATTTTTATGACATTCAGAACGCGTCTTTTAGCAACTTTAATGGGCATATAAAAATAAAAAAAATATTTTCGCGCTTCTCCCCTTTTTTGCGCTAACTAATGACTCTATACTTACATATTAACTTATCCAAGGGGTTAGAACTCTTGTTATTTTTGATTTTTTTTTTGTTAGATTTTTGATTTTTTTTTGATTTTTTGATACTTTTTTGATTTACTTTTGATTTTTTGATACTTTTTTGATAGAGTTGATACCCCTTGAACTTATCTTATTTGTACTAGAAAAAACTCTACCTATATAAACATATATAAATTTGCATATATGTACATTATATGTCAACAAACAATATTCTAATTTTCTTCAATGTTTCATGATGCATAAAATCAGATAAGCTCGATCATCATTTAGTCGTGCATGTACATGTGACATATGAAAATATGAAAGAACAAAATTGACAATTTAAATTTAAATTAAGCCTTTCCTTTAGAAATAAAAACAAGAATTATGAGATGTAGTTATAACGTGTGAGCTGTCTTATCTTTCTCTTTGTTTGCAATAAATAAACATTCATGTATGAAATGTAAATTTAAAAAAAAATTTAATGTGTCCTAGAAAAGTGCACGTTTGTCTATTGAATTATTTGACTCACATATAATTTAATAATCAACACCAATCACCCGACCATGAATTGTGCCAAAAGCAACCGCCTCGTCATGGCACTTGGTCAAAAAATCACTCTTTTTCATTGCTAAATGCATCAGCACACATTCAGCTCTCTGTATGTACACTGAAAGTCACTCATTTGAAAAGAAAAATATTGAAATAATAAATTACTCATCACAGTCACATTCATTTTCATAGCCCTACATGCATATTGACTTTGAAGCAAATTCAATTCAATTCAATCACGTTACATACTCGCCAGCTCAACCAACAACTTGCTCGTGGTTGTTGATAATAAATTTTTAATAAGATTCATAATTGAAATCAATTTATTTATTTAAGCAAATGATTTCTTTTCCTGCCCCTCGATCTCTTTATATCGTCGATTCTACAGCAACCGCACATTCCTTTTAGAATTTATTTCAATTGCTAAGTATTCTTTATATTTGATTGCAATTGTAGATATTGACTATTAAAGATGAATGAGAGAGAAGGAATTGATTAATGTCATGAGAGAATGTAAAGTCTAAATTATGATACGATCAATAAATATGAGAAAATGGAGAGATTCTTAAAAGAAATAAGAGAATAATTCATAAACCAAACTTGATTTGATATCAATATCATTCTAAAGTGGTTATTCTACATTTATATCTATTTAATTTAATTTATATTTTGTACTTACCAATAATTATGAAATATAAGCAGTTTAAATTATGAATTATAAGTACTAGAATTGAGTAAAACTTAAATTTTCTTATAATTTCTCTGGTTTGTTTACATTCTATAAATAAAAAAAAATGAATTTTTCTATTACTTCTTGATAAGTTTTATTAATTGATTCATTGAAAGCGAGTTCTGTGCATCTGTATTTGCTATAACTGCTTAAGTAGTTGACGATAGGCATAAGCGATAATAATCGACTCGAAGAAGAGAAAAAAATAATGAATGAATTATGAGTAGCGAAGCGCATTACGCTTCAATGCATTTTCTAGTGGTTACTAAAGACGCATTGCATCTTAATCGTTGAATGATTTATTATTAAATGTGGTAATATGAGCATATTGAATTAAAAGAAGAAAATAATAAAAATATCGTAATTATGAGCGATAGTGAGCGGCTTGGCTTGCAAGTGGCGGATTTTCCTTCTTCTTCATCATCTATTTGTTTCCTTTTTTAGATTTTTAATTGCATTACTCGACAAGACGTGTAGTGAATGAACAAATATATAGCTGCGAACATTGCACTTTAATGCACTTCAAGAAAATAAAAATGCTGTGTATTTCTTATTCGCACATTTCCCCTTTCAATAGACATAAATAGACAGACTTGTATCTCGTTAAACGGAACTCTAGACTTTACAGTACGCTATTGGATTCAAATGAAATAAATTTTATAAAAAAAAAGTTGCGTGCAAATCATAGAATATAAAAACATGAAAAATATCCTCAATTAAGAATCTGCACATGAAATATCATCTTTTAATCTCATCTAAAACCTGTTGTTGTCTGCTTCAACTTGAAAGACTTCCTGCCCCTGAGTAAGTACAACACCATGCCACAACTTTAATGCTTATTGTAAATTTATACAATTTATTTTGTTGTCTGCTTGTAATTATTCATAAAACTCTCGCATGAAAGAAACAAAAAGGATAGAGAAAAATGAATCACTCTAGCCTCGATGATTGTTTAATTAGAGATAAAAAACAAAATTCAGTTTTATGCTGATGCTGCTCAACTACAAAAGCAAAGCGATATTTTTAAGTATATGCAAATTGATAAAAATCCCATGAGGGAACGTCATTAAAATGTAAAAAAAGGGAGATGAAACAAAAACGTGCGCAATTTGTCATCACGAATGAGTAAAATGAGAATGAAAAGAAGAATCGAAATTGAGTGAAGTGTTAAATTAATTTTCGTAGATAGAGCAGAAAATATTTTCTGTACATGTATGTATCAGAGAAAAAAGGGTCGTGTTTGTAGAGCAGTAATGTTGATGATTTCAACCTACGACTGAGTGTCTAGTAAGAATGATTGCATTCTTTTATGAAATGCGTATATATGAATGATAATATTTCTATAATCTCACAACAGAGGGAAATAAATAAAACTCATTGTATTTAAAAATGAAAGTGAACTTTAAAAACCATCTTTTTTATATTATTCGCTTAAAGGGATGGTCAAGAATCAATGAAAAAAAGATAATTAATGAGTTTGACATGAAAATAAAAGAGAGAAGCATAAAAAGGGTTGTTGAATAAAAATAATTTATCATTTTGGACTGATTGAGTCTAGTTGTGATGCTTTAATGATAGTTTCTATAGTGATTGACGAGCAAATTTAATGTTGAAAATAGTAATTAAAAAAGGACTGAAAATCAAGTTATGCTCAAATAAACAAAATACTAATTAAGCCTCTTTTGCCTATCATAATGAGATTTATTAAAATATTTCTTTCTTTTAGCTTATTCATTCGTTATTAAATATTCGTAATTTCTATGCTAATAACATAAATCGATTGACACCTGACTATCGCATTTGAAATGAGATTTGTGATAAAAATACACATTTAACACACCTTTAACATGTTTTACCTTAATTTAGTAACATATTTGATACCAACTAGCCCATGTTTGATATTTATTTCTTTCATATCTCATTATGTTTCTCGACACAGTTTTAATACTTCTCACTCAATCAAAAAATTTCTTTTCATTCGTTTGAAGCAAAAAAAATTAATTTCGCTTTCTTTTCGTGGCAATAGTAATTTATATTGATACAAAACAGCAAGCAAATTATTTTCTTTCTCTCTTACTCGCTGTATGAAGTTGTAAAATTAATAATAAAGAAAAAACGCAAAGGCAAGCAAACACAAAAAGAAGTGAACTTTTTTTAATAATGAAAATGTGCACTTTTTATGTATAAGCAAAAATTAAATATGAAAAGAGAGTGAGGCATATAAACATACTCGTAGCATGTGTTGTGTGTTTTTTTTTGTTAAATTGCGTGAAAAGATGTTGAATTATGTTGAAAAATGACTTTCATTTTGATAGTTTCTTATTTCATTCTCATAATGCAGCAAAAGAGCATTTTGCTAGGATTAAATTGATTTCAACTCGACACTCGAGTGAGAGAGAAACTAAAGAAAAAGAAAGAAATTGATAAATTATGATGCTGTGCGTCATTTTTCTTTTATTGTCTGATATGTCTGAATTTATTTAACTTGCAAGCGGATAGCAAGAGAAACAAAAAAGTTCATTGCGAATCGGCCGAATGAGAGCGGTTTATTGGCGTCGAGAAGCATAAAATGTTCGAATCACAATCATATATGAATATGATACTTAAGTGAAATGTACGTATGTAAGATTGAAAGCAACATTATGCGCATGCATGAAATGAATGCATCTTTCAATTGCGAGGGCAAAAAGAGTCTTAATAGCCGTTTCGTCTCAACGACTCACTGCAATATATTTTCATTCATATCTTGAACTCGTCTCTGACTTCTCTGGCCTCGTTCATATATAAAGTATTTACTCTCTGTCATATATTTTCCAGACTTTGGCAGTTTAAATAAAAATGTTTTTTATTAAATTTTATTATAAAACAAAAATCATTAATTGCGAGATAAGAAGCAAAAATCTAATAAAGCAAATTCTTAAGATAATTTAAATACAATATTCTAATCAATACTGATAGTTTTGAAATGTTTGTGTACTGATCGCTATTATTTCCTTAATAATAAAAATGCCAAGTGAGGTCTCGTTAATTGAAATTAAATGTTGTCATAAAAAAGCTGAATTGATTCTTTATTTTTATTGATAAGAATAAGCAAGAAAATGAATGTATGTAAGCATCAAGAACCGTTAGGTGAAGCAAAATTTATTGACTTTAAGCGTGATATCGTATACATACATAAGATAAGAAATTTGCTCACGCATGCATTTTTCACTATCGCCTTGCCTTGTTCGCCTGTCCATTACATAAATTAGTAAACAAATGCTCATGGAAATTCTTTACAATGAGTAGCAAAGAAGATTCTTACGATCGCAAATAAACATTATTCTGAACGAATAATAATAAAAAACTCAAAACCTGATTTGCTTCATGCTGAAACCTGTTGATCAATATTAGTCATGGAATTCAAGAAAATGCTGTTAATAAACATCTTGTGTCGTCAGCCAACGATATCGAGTAACCTTGGACAACCTCGATGAAGGAAAGACATTTTGTGTATAACTTTTTATGGGCTTCTCTCTTGTTCGCTTGCTGTCTTCTTTTGTTGATGGCTGATAGCTCATTAAAACAACACTCATATACCGTGCAAGTATTCGAAAACAATGCGATGACATTCAGAAAAAGTTTCTCCAAATGCATTTCATTTGGTTGAAACAGAAAAGAGCTTTATGAGAAAGATTATGAGGTATTTAAGTACTGTTTATGGATGGGAATAATAAGAATGTATTTTCAACTCAACTTGATTTTATTACTCCCTATTGCATTGTTAAATCGTTTATATTGACTCATTCGATAATTATTATTTGTTTGAGGCATCTGTTTGATTATGTGCTTACTTGTATAATTAACAGTATTATTATGAACCGTAAATTATGCAAACATATAAGTACAAGAAAAGTGATCTTTCACTTCAAATAATTGAGCAGAAATTGAATGATTATTCTCTCCCAAAAATGAGAGCAAGCACCGTTCCATTTTTATCTTTTTATCCGTAAAGTGTGTATTTAATAACACTCATTACTCACACACATGTATATATATGATGCTCATCGTTAAAATAACACAAAAATATATTAAGTACTAATTTTTAAAAAGAGTTATAAAACGGTAATCGAATGAATCTAATAATTCAAATCTTTCAACATCGTTTCTAAAGAATATTGCTTATTACCGTTTGTGATAATGATGAATTTTTTGGCTTCTACTGGTTTATAATATTGCAAAAAAAAATTCAATCTTAAAACATGATGACAACAATCAAGATAAATTTAAAATACAATAAGAGAAATATTTTAAATTTGGCAAATGAAAGAAAATTGTTTTGACAACTATTGATTTTTGTCATCAATATTAAACATGACATCGACATTGGACAATGAAGATTAAAATTGATTAATGACCAAAAAATCTTGAACGTACAACTCAAGGAGATGAAGCCGGTTTTTGTAGATAGTACATAATTTCTCTACCTTACCTTTGATCATGAATAAAAGACTCAATCAATTTTTATAATAGTATGCCTCCTTCGAGACTCAATCAAGTGTACTTCTATCATAGTAGGTCTTTAACCTTCTACTCAGTGTCGCTAATAGCAAATCCAGTTTAGCTTGTTCGTCCATTGTCGGTAACTAATGCAATGACGATGCTGTTAAAAGAAATTCTTTTCCAATAAACATTACAAGATTCTTGTTCTTTAGCACTGTTCCCTGAAAAATGCAATAAAATATTTATTACAGCTTTGCTTCTTGATAATGACGTTTGTATATGTTTTCATTACTTGAACTTCTGCATTTTTTAATTAAATGAAATGATTTCAATAATATTATAAATAAAACTTAAGCTCAACCACTGAAAACATTCCTTTTTATTTAGTTCATTGATTACCACATTAAGTAAACGTGATTGAGTTTGTTAAAGAACAGTTTCATTTCGGCACCTTAAAATTTATAAGAAGATTGAAATGTGTGTCGAATGGAATAAATAGGTAGAAAGGCAGAGAAAGAAAATCAATAATGCTTCCATTTCTTCTTCATACTCTCTCACAACAAGGTGTAATAAAAACGCCAAAGAATTTGCTCTAAATTTTTTGTTTACTAAAATGAAATTCTTGTCAATAAATAATAAAGCTTTCATTTAATCTTTCCATTTCTGAGCTCTTGAGAGTTCTTTCAACCTCTCAATTATCGTGAATTACCGAAATTACTTCTATTCTTGCGAAAATCATTGAAATTAAGCATTTGCGGAATCAATTTATTTCATTAGTAGTTTAATTGTGAGCAGAGAGAAGAAATTTGCTATCCTATTGGATTATCTTCCTAATCTGACTTCCATTTTACTGTAATAAAACCGTTTAACTTCATTTAAATATTCAATAAGCATGCATCGATAGTTCAATACTTGCTAGTAAGCGTATAATATAATGCAAACAACGAGAATAGAATTTTTTATGTATGTTTTGATTACGTACAGCAGCAGCAGCTTCTCACTAAGTTTCTACATTCTTTTCAATATTTCTTATAAGAGAAATACATTGCAAATACCTATAAAATTTATTATATATTGAAATGCAACAAAACACATAAATGGTATAGGCTGGTGAGTGTAGAATAAAATGTCATTGAACTGAAAGCATTGGATTGCAATTGTATGATGATTGTCAACAGGAAATTAAAATAAAAGGCGAGAGAAAGAAAAAAAGAAAAATTTTGAGAATCCATAAAAACGCTATGTTTCGTTAGGACTGTTTAAAAATTTACGTTTTTTGCACATAATTTATCATGTCACCAAACAAAAATATGTCGATAATCAAAAAATCCTTTTGATTGCTTTTTAATTGACTTTCAAGCAACTTCATTTTTCTACCATTTATATCTGCAGCATGCTTCCTCTTTCATCCCATGAATAACACATGTAGCACTTGTCACCTTCACAAAATCGCTTCCCATTGAATGTAAATTAAATTTTTACGCCAGACAATTTTTATTCCACCTCTCACTTATTGTACGAAATATTTATAATTGAATTAAGGAGATTTCCTCGTTTACCGTTAATTGCATAGCATGCATGACTGTCCACAATTTGTTATGGCTGATTGCATCCTCAAGGACTTTAAGACTTATGCATGATTGCTTTTGCTCATAATATATGTTCACTGTAATGAAATGGAGATTGTTGAGCCGCTAGGGAAAATAACCAGTTGTCATTTAGAAATTGAGTAATATTCTTGTCTTTCATTACATATTAAATATTTATGGTATACGAAAGACATTAACGCGAATGAGCCGATTGCCATTTTTGAAGGCGAAATTACACATTTCAGTTCTTTTATGTCGTTATCTAATCCTTTCAGTCCCACTCGTCCATGTCTCAACATATATATTCATGCATTTATTTATTGATGACTTTTCGATTATTTGCTCTTTCTCTCTTATGGCACACGGCACGGCACAAATTGTGTGTGGAGCTTGAATAAATATCATGTTGGCGAATATGTACATTAATATTATGCAAGTACGAATATTATAAGAGACTCTCTCAATAACGATAAATAGAGATAAAGAAAGTTTTTAGTCTCTTTCTTTCTTATGCCTCATGAGTGGAAAAAATCGACATACGGTGGAAGCATATGTGCAAAGATATATATACACTCGAGTAAAGCAGAATAAGTGAGTAAAGATAGATAGAAAAGAGAGTTCATGCTCACTTCACTTAAGCAGTCTTCCATTATGTCTCGACAGGCTCACTTACTATGCATATTCACACAATATCCATTCTTTATGTAATAATACATCAAATATAAATTTATACAAGGAGAGTCAATAACTCACAAATATATGCATATTTATAATCGACGAGTATTATTAAAATTTTCAATAATCTTCAGGTTAAAATGAAAACAAACAAAAAGAAGAAGGAGAATACACATAAACATATGCCAATGATAGTGATAGCTGCCTTTTGTTTGGTTGATTGGTATGAAACTCAAAAGTGACAGCAGAAAAAAGAAGAAAGAGTCTCTCTTTAAATGTTTTAGAGAAAGTTTGTTAAAGTCAAGCTTTGTGCAAAATAAATAACATTAGAGATATTAAAAATGGACTTTTGCACTTGTGTGATTAATTTTCTTTTTTCTGCTTGAATGATGGGACATATAATGCAAAGATATATAACCGGTATATTATGAAATTCAAGAAATGATTATTGTAAGGTAAAGACTCAAGGAAAGTTAATTTTTTAAAAGCAATTTAAAATTTAATAAAAGATTAAAGAAACATAGATAAAATATTCTACTTACTGTATTTAAGAGCTAATTCTTGTCCTTCAATGAATATAGTAATAGTTATTTAAATTGTAACTTTAATATTTAAATTTTTAAAAACATGAAATTTTGTTTACCAATTTAAATTAAAAGTTATTCCTATCTTGAAAGATTGTCGAAGAATCTCATAAGTGAAATATCATCAGGTATGTAATTTCTTCATGATGTTGTGCACTTTAAACAAGACAAAAGAAAGAGAAATGGCAAGCTTGAAAGAAAAGTATAAACAATAATTTGTTTTATTAAATTGCCATTTTCACGGCAGTTTCCTTCTTTCTTTTTCCACTCTTCTCTCTGCTTGTAGTGATTAATGTTTATAAAGTAGTTGCTGCTCTTTTTCCATGCTTACCTCTTTCACTTTTCGTTTCAACTAAATGTGCAATTTGTCTTAGGGAAATTCACTCTCGGCGTTCTTATATATAAAAGCGAATGAAGAATAAAGTGCAAGTGTGAAAGAGGAAAAAAATGTTTTTTTTAATGTTAATTAATGTAACTTTCATAAGTGCTTAATTATATAGTCACAGAGACTCTAGAGAGAAGTAACAAACAATTTTCATCATGGGTGGGTTAATCGGCTTACAATTGGGAAAATATGTAAAATACCATAGCACAAAAATATGAAATTTGTTCACAACAGCAGGCGAGTTATTACCAAGAAACTGTTAGTCTTTTTAATGAAATTTAGTTTTAAAAATTATCGTCATTATAAGCTGAGACCGGAGGTGATTGTAATCAATTTTTTAAAAGAACGGTTATTTATTAATAGACATAGAGGAGATTATAATAATTATGTGGAAAAACATTCATCTTGATGGCTCTTTCTTTTCATTTGCACTGCCTCCGTATTTGACTCATTATTGCGATTGATATTAAGCTACCGTGAAAATGATAAAGAGTATCGTTAAACTTTCAAGTAAAAAAATCAAATTTTCTTCACTTCACACTAAATTTTTTTCATTCACTCTTGCTTGTTGCTGTATCGCTCGATTTATTTGAAAAGTAATTTTTATAAAAGAATCAAAAGATCTCTTTTTTTCGCGAGTAAGATTGAATTACGTGCGAAGCGAAGGCCAATTTTCACATCAATAATAAGTAAGCTGGTTGTTCGATGTATATGAGCTGGTGCGTGAGCTCTTGAAGTAATTAAAAGTGATTTAAATGCTGCTACTAGAAGAATTGTTTGTAAATTTCGTTTATTCATGATCAATGACTCGTGTTTAAAAGATTGATTTGAAGGCTAACAGAAGATTTATTGATGATGGCGCAGTGTGATATGAAGACACATAAATTTTACTTCAATTTAATTATTTTTATCTCTAGTAAAGCATTGTATATGTATTTGAGAAAAATGTTTATCTCTCCATAGAAAAAATTTTCTTTTCATTCACGGGCGTCTAAAAATAATCGCGTCATGTTGCTGCTGTGCGTTATTTTTTTTATCTCGCTATGAAAAAACAATAAAGAAGAGGAAAAATATTTCTTTTTAAATGAAAGTGATTAGAGCTTGTTAATCTTTTCTTTCAATCCCTTTTTTGCTCTAAAGCGCGTGTATTACGCTTGTTGTCATTTGTTGTCAAAATCATTTAAATGATGTTATTTCATTCTCTCTTGGGACTAAAAAGTTTATATGAAAAAGAGATTTAGTCATTGATTTGGAATGTTCTCACTCCATTCATCTGCTTTTGTGATGGAAATAAATTCCACAATTTTATTGCAATTGCTTTGAAAATAGGAAAAAAGCAATTTGGAAATCTCAAATGGAATGTGTGAAAATAGAATGAGCGAGTCAAGATCTGGATAACATCGGGAAGTTTCCAAAAAAAAAATTGCAAATTCAAATAAAAATCTTAGCACCATATCGATTTCATCCACTAAACGATAATGATGATGAGCATTGTATAAAATAAATTAGAGAAGATAGAGCTTAAATTTAAGTGAAACGATTGATGTGTATGGAAAGAGGCAAACAAAATTGGAATTGTAAATAAATTCATCGAATTAGCTCTGACAAAAATGAGCTAAGAGCAATTTTACAGTTGAGAAGTTTGGCTTCAAAGTTTTTTTTTATTGTTTAAATTAAATGCTCAAGTCTAAAAAACGTCTTTATATATTTCTCAATAACACATCAATTCTTTTGTACTTTATCGGCTCATTTTTACAATTATTTTATTTCTTTTTATTCGATTTGTGCGCAAATTAAAATTGTTTGAGAATTTTTCCTCGTTAAAACTTTGAAATGAGCAATTATGTATAATTAAACAACAACTTTAATGGGAACGAAAAGGCATTTTATTTATTTACTAAAATTAAAGTAGTCAATGAAGATGTGTAAGAAGCAGAAATAATGATGTGAATATCAAGAGCGTGAACATGACATGAGCTCTTTAGTTGGGGCAAAAAAGATAGAGCATCATTGCTATTTATCATGAATATGTGTTAGAAATGATTGCTAATAAAATGAATAGAATGAACATATAATTGATATTAATGAGACTTTCATCAACCTCATTCCTGTCTCAAGCAAACTCATGCTTTTTGATTGAATTATGACAATTTCACACGCAAATTTAACTTTGCATACATCTTTCTTTTTATCTTCTCACTCTTTCTAATAAGCTTCATTATACAATGTATTTGTTATTTATTACAACGATTCGTGTCAAACAACACATATCTGAGATTTTTTCTAATAAATGCAAAGGAAAATCATCAAAGTCACATTTGTTGTATTTCTTAACATGAATCGTTTTCAATTTAATCACTTTCGAATTAACACCCATTTTTGGAGCTAAATAGGAAAAAAATTTCTTCCTATTTGAGTGAAAATGATAATCAAGCTCTAATTGAAGCTCGATAATCATTACTTCAGCTATTATAAGTACATTACATTACATGAACTTAACCATATACAATGATTGCATACAGTCCCATAGATGACAATAATTCAATTTCACTCTTTTGCTACACCATCATGCAAGCAAATGACATGCTGTTTATTATAATGTTGCGAAATCTTTCATATTATCTCTAATAATGATTTTGCATAAAGATACACATAATGAAGTGACAGGAAATGATGGAAGATAAAGTGTATTCAAAAGTCGATAAATTAAAATCAGCTTAAGAAAGACTACTGATGAGCGGATTCGCTGAAATGTATAGCAATCGCAAGAAGAAACTCACATCCGGTCCCTATTATGACCGACCTTAAAAAAGTTACTCAATATATCTACCCATGTGAGCTTCGATGAAATTTAAAAAAGCGAAAAACAAAATTATGAATGAAACGTGTTTCTCGTTGTAGTGTGACGAAGGAGAGCATAAAGAGTGGAACGGAAAGAATGAAGTAAAATTAGTACACACGGCAATGCTGGTTAATACAAATATGTTCCATAATATCCAATTCAATCCACTATAATCATCATCATCATATTGTATGTGTGGTTCAAAAAATTGCACAGTAGCTGCAAGGGAACAACAGACACAACATTGATTATTTATATATGCAATCAATAAGAAGAAAATGAATGAAGGCGAAGACACTTTGATAATTTACAGCAAAACAGTCTTTTTTAAAATTTGAAAAATGATCAATTGAAAAGATTTTTAAGATCGCAGATATCTAGAGTCTTTTCCTTGACAGAATTAGCCTAAGGACACATAATTCATGCCAGAATAAATTCTATGAAACATGATATGAGGAAAAGTGACATATGAAGGCTGCAGTCAAGTAATTCCTTTTAAATTGCATGCAAATGTACAGCCTCCTTTTATATAATACAGTGACAGAACACAACTCTTATCATTCGGTTGCTTCACTTTAAGCAACACTCGAGACTTTCATATTTTTAAATATTGCATTAAGCTCTGTCATGCTTGAAATTCAGACTCGATGGCGTAATTTAATATTTTTTGTACACACAATCATGACATGGCATGAAGACGACGAGATAAAATGCTGAAGATATTGCCATTAATTTTACTCATTCCTGCGAAAGCGAGCCTCATCGACGACAAACGGAGATGAATCTTTTATGCTTCTGGTGATGAGTTCTTTTTTATGGGTGCGCGCAAATATGAAAAGAGTTTCTGTCATTGTTAATGATAATAGTTTTTAATGAAATAACATGTGGATTTAATGACATATTGCCGTTGTAGCTTCTTCTTTATTTGCGATAGTAAAGAGTCAGAAAGTTATAAAATTTCAAAGAAATATATAAACAAGTATTGCATTGGAGTTTTATGTAACGAAAACAGCATTGGTAATGGGATAAAATAATAAAAATTGTTGACGGCAGTACATTTGCAGCTACGACTATGCTTAATGTCAATGTTATTACACCAGTCAGTAACCCCGCAAGCCAATTTCATTGCATTTGTTGCATCTGATTTTGAAATTGCAAAAAGGAGGCATAAATAATAATAGGCTTCAACATGCTACCCAACTAATCACGGAAATAATTTTTTATTGCGCCAGTGTAACACAAAAAGAAATTATGATCGCAGCTCAGTAGTGCTAATAATAAAGAAAATATTGTATCCAACACTCTCAGTCTTTCTCCCATATTATAGAGTGAATAGATGGCTATTTGGATTAGACAATTTTCTTTTTCTTCACTTTGACTACTACTGTGTTCCAATTTATTGGTGGTTGGATATTTAGATCATTGCATAATTCGCTTCTTTCTTGCCACAACAAATTATTATATTTTACAATTCCTTCAGTTATGCTCGACTCACATCTCAATTTCAATCATCATAAATTCATATGGCAAACGCTCAATAAATTATTGAATAAGAGAAAATAAAAAGAAGAAGAAGGAGATTTGTTGCCAATTAAATATTGCTTTCACCAGAGCAAGCAATTTTGACTTGTCTATGGCTCTATCTTGACACAATCGGATTTTTCATTTTGCTCAATTGTGTAATGTAAGTTGAGATTTAAATCGGTTTCATTGCTTAAACTATTTTCAATTGTTATTGCAAGTCCATTTTTTGCTGAAATAGAAGCGACAAGTGTCTTTAAAGCAAGAGAAAGAGCAGAAAAAATTGCAAAGTCACATAAGAAATTCCCAATTAATCATTCTGATCACGGGCTCGTGCTACTCATGAAAGAGCAAAGAAGAGGGAAAGAAAGGAGAGTGACATGAAAACACACAACAACGGTATCAATTTTTTTCATTCATAACCTTCCTTCCGTCATCATAAAACAGGCCATAAAACTTTAGTGGGGGCGACACATAAAAGTCCATGTCATTCAATTGAACCACAAAAAAATGAGAATGTCATCATACTTTTGCGATATATTTTTAACATGAAAGTCGAGAATGAATTTAATATCTATGAATCATTGTTGTTTACCAGCAATAACTTGCTATTAAAGAAAAATGTTATTTATGTTAGTTTTATATGTTTTCTAAAGAAAGTATGAAGTTACATGTATGGAAAGTATTTGAAGGGATAAACATGAGTCATGACGAAAGAAAGGGAAAGTTCAAATAGAGAAAAAGTTTAATCTAATATCTTGTTATCGTAATACGACATCTCAATTCTCCATCATAGTTTCGTGACATGAAAAAGCAAAAAATTTAAAGAAATTCATTCAGTTTCGCTTCCTTGCCTAAAGGCAGATTGTCTGTCATTCTCACTATCATGGAAACTTGTATTTACGTTTATTTGAGACAGCAACTTTTATTGTTAAAGACATTTCGATACAAGTATTAAAGCAAAAAATGAGTTCAAAAAAATTCATTCAAATGCGTGAGACTATTTCTCCTTTTTTCTGCACATTGAAAATATTAAAAAAGTATGTATGAGGGAAATCAAAAATGAGGGAAGAAATGGTATGTGGATGCATGCAGAATATTGATTACGAAGTGAAAATATAGCAATCTAGAAAAGCTATTTGCTCAACAAGAAAAATTTTTATTTGGATACTAGGTAGCACTATCACTATAGAGTAGAAAAAAATGCATTATTTAGAGTGGAAGAAATTGAAAATTTATTGAATAAAATTCCATATGGTGAAGTAAAAGGGGAGAAAATACATTACTTTTTTCACCTCTTTCTGCAATTTAAAATTTTTTATAGCATTTTGAGGAAAATAATATGGGTATAAAGAAAATTATTAATGCAGAAAATATTTGCACACATAAAAAATTAATTGAAACAAAATTTTATTGAAGTAAAATCTCAATAATTAACAAAGATTCCAATAAACTTGTTATAACAACAAAAAATATAATAAATCAGTATGCGTTGCTATACTTGATTTGAGCGCATTTTTGGTGCAACAGATCAGTGTTTATTAGCAAAATCACACGTTGTTAAGATAAAGCATTATTCTTCCAATACAATATTGAATTAGCTAATCATAGAAATATCTATGCAGAAGCTCTCAAGTTTACAAAACCTCAAATCATTTTAACAAAGTTTCCTAATTTAATATGAGACGAAAATTTTAAGAACGTCAATAGGAGTAATTGGGATNTAACACAAAAAGAAATTATGATCGCAGCTCAGTAGTGCTAATAATAAAGAAAATATTGTATCCAACACTCTCAGTCTTTCTCCCATATTATAGAGTGAATAGATGGCTATTTGGATTAGACAATTTTTTTTCTTCACTTTGACTACTACTGTGTTCCAATTTATTGGTGGTTGGATATTTAGATCATTGCATAATTCGCTTCTTTCTTGCCACAACAAATTATTATATTTTACAATTCCTTCAGTTATGCTCGACTCACATCTCAATTTCAATCATCATAAATTCATATGGCAAACGCTCAATAAATTATTGAATAAGAGAAAATAAAAAGAAGAAGAAGGAGATTTGTTGCCAATTAAATATTGCTTTCACCAGAGCAAGCAATTTTGACTTGTCTATGGCTCTATCTTGACACAATCGGATTTTTCATTTTGCTCAATTGTGTAATGTAAGTTGAGATTTAAATCGGTTTCATTGCTTAAACTATTTTCAATTGTTATTGCAAGTCCATTTTTTGCTGAAATAGAAGCGACAAGTGTCTTTAAAGCAAGAGAAAGAGCAGAAAAAAATTGCAAAGTCACATAAGAAATTCCCAATTAATCATTCTGATCACGGGCTCGTGCTACTCATGAAAGAGCAAAGAAGAGGGAAAGAAAGGAGAGTGACATGAAAACACACAACAACGGTATCAATTTTTTTCATTCATAACCTTCCTTCCGTCATCATAAAACAGGCCATAAAACTTTAGTGGGGGCGACACATAAAAGTCCATGTCATTCAATTGAACCACAAAAAAATGAGAATGTCATCATACTTTTGCGATATATTTTTAACATGAAAGTCGAGAATGAATTTAATATCTATGAATCATTGTTGTTTACCAGCAATAACTTGCTATTAAAGAAAAATGTTATTTATGTTAGTTTTATATGTTTTCTAAAGAAAGTATGAAGTTACATGTATGGAAAGTATTTGAAGGGATAAACATGAGTCATGACGAAAGAAAGGGAAAGTTCAAATAGAGAAAAAGTTTAATCTAATATCTTGTTATCGTAATACGACATCTCAATTCTCCATCATAGTTTCGTGACATGAAAAAGCAAAAAATTTAAAGAAATTCATTCAGTTTCGCTTCCTTGCCTAAAGGCAGATTGTCTGTCATTCTCACTATCATGGAAACTTGTATTTACGTTTATTTGAGACAGCAACTTTTATTGTTAAAGACATTTCGATACAAGTATTAAAGCAAAAAATGAGTTCAAAAAAATTCATTCAAATGTGCGTGAGACTATTTCTCCTTTTTTCTGCACATTGAAAATATTAAAAATGTATATATGAGTGAAATCAAAAATGAGGGAAGAAATGGTATGTGGATGTATGCAGAATATTGATTACGAAGTGAAAATATAGCAATCTAGAAAAGCTATTTGCTCAACAAGAAAAATTTTTATTTGGATACTAGGTAGCACTACCACTATACAGTAGAAAAAATGCATTATTTAGAGTGGAAGAAATTGAAAATTTATTGAATAAAATTCCATATGGTGAAGTAAAAAGGGGAGAAAATACATTGCTTTTTTTCACCTTTTTCTGCAATTTTAAATTTTTTATAGCATTTTAAGGAAAATAATATGGTTATATAGAAAATTATTAATGCAGAAAATATTTGCACACATAAAAATTAATTGAAACAAAATTTTATTGAAGTAAAATCTCAATAATTAACAAAGATTCCAATTAAATTTTTATAACAACAAAAAACTATGAATTGAAATTGATTTTCATACACAAACAAAGGCAATGATCTCTTTATTAGCTTCAGTAATCATAAATTTGGAGGAAAATCAATTTGTAAGCGGAAGGACGATAGGAAAAGAAAAGCAGTAGAAGGAGAACTTCTATTACTAAATAAAAGTTTTTTTTGATGTCTATTTATGGATCAAGCAGGAAATTACAAAAAAAATCAAATTACTTGTAATTTTAATGCTTTATTCAAAATCAGTTATAAATTTCATGAAGGTTTCGCTCTCCTACAAATAATTCAAAATTGAAAAAAATTATAATAATAATTTAAATGGCTCGAGTAATTGCATTAAAAAGCATCAAGTTGCCACTAAACTCACAAATCAGCGAGCACATATGCTCGCATTTGTGTTTATGATTTATTTATTGTTTAGTAACGATATGATTGCTTGTAATTCAATCACGTTTGCGACGTTAACTTCATTTTAATGAGTATAAACTTGAAACATTATTCAGTTTTCAAATCGTTTGATCGCCGCACTGCTTTATAGGTCAGGTGAAAAGACTCATCAAAAAATTAAATTATTTTCGCAGTTACCCGTATGTGTTTATAGCAATTTGTTATGGGGATTTTCAGAGTCCGAAACCGTTTCACGAATAACTAAAATTCAACTAATTTTTATTCGGTTAAAAATAAAACACTAACCGGTTAAAATTTAGTTGATTTTTAGTTGAAATTTTTAACCGGTTAAATTTTAGTTGATTTTTAGTTGAAATTTTTAACCGGTTAAATTTTAGTTGAAATTTTTAACCGGTTAAATTTTAGTTGATTTTTAGTTGTTTGTTCGGATAAAGTCAACTAATCCGAACAATTTTAACCGGTTAAAATTTTCAACTAAAAATCAACTAAATTTTAACCGGTTAAAAATTTCAACTAAAAATCAACCAAAATTTAACCGGTTAGTGTTTTATTTTTAACCGAATAAAATTAGTCGATTTTAAGTTATTTGCAACTAAAATTTCAAACGGTTTCGGACTCTGGGGATTTTCAATAATTTTTCATTTACTATTTTCATGAAATTTGCTAATTAAAAAGATTTGTTTGTGATAAGTTACTTTCATTTTCATTTTATTTTCTACTAAAAAATCAAACGAAATTTTTTCAACTATTTATCGCTTACTTCCGAAGAAATAATTTTAATTAAACGAAAATTAAATTGAGAAACGCGATGAAAAAATGAAAACCACCCACATTCAATTAAAAAATTGAAACGTGTATTAAATCACTAATTGAAAGAAAAGACTAACAACAATAACTAAAGAATCGACACAAACCATCTTGATAAATCGCTTTTCATGTGAGACTTGAAAGAATAAATTTTATTTGTCATGTTTGTGGGAATTATTTTTGGCATACGAGATGTCAATGTCCTTTTGCTTGTTTGCTTGCTGTGTGTCGTTAATCACTAAATTTCGCAAGTGAGGCAATTTAAATATTCACGAGATACTGTTATCTCTTTTCTAACTTGAGAATTTTTTCCTATGTATTTAAAAATCACTCATCAAATTCGTCAAATTGTTTTCTTGATTATTATTATCGGTTCTTTTTATGACTAGTTTTTGTTGATGACAAATGTATGCGTTTTAAAATTCTTTTAAACTTGTCAACTTGGAAAATTTTACTGTAATCATTAGTTTTTTGACTGCAATCATAGTTATTTTACCACAAATTATCTTGAGATTTTCTGCTTCAAAACTGATTCATTGCCAGCACAACAAAATTTATCTTACGACTCTCTAAATAGAGTAATACATTACAATAAAAAGCTTACTCATGCCCACACATAAAAATGTCAATTCACACAATTTACTTATACACATTTTGCATTCAAAATAATAATAAATTATTATTTCGCCCTTGATCGTCATTCATAATGATTTTTTGCACTTGTCTTATTTGAATAATTTACTGCCAGAGGAGTTTTTCCTTCTCCCTCCTACTTTTGTTAGTTTGTGAAATATACTTGTTTTTGTTAATTTCAAAGATTCACCGATTGACTGACTTACTGTACAACAACAAATAAATAAATAAATACGAATGAATAAGAGAGAGAAACCAATACATTGTGTCGCAAAATTGTATACAAAATGTGTGATGCAATAGATTAATAGCTAAAGTAAAAATTGTAGCGTTGCATTACTCATATCATATGTTTTATTATTTTCAAGATATAGAACAGAGCGGCAATTTTTTAATGTGACACATTCGATTTAAAGTTGAGCAAGTGAGCGAACATACAAAATAAAGTAGCTGTTGAAAGTCTGAGTCTCGTGATTTTTATTTTGCGGCAGTTTTTCTCGTGTGCTCGATTGATGACTTGAAAGGGTTTTCGGTTTCACACACTTGTACTTATTTCATCAACCCTGGCCTCAATTTGTTTCGTGAAAACCGCGAAAACCAAAGATAGAAATGTAAGTGAGAATGAAGACATGTCAACAAAAAAAGAAGAATATAAAATTGAGTAAACAAGTTAATTAATAGATATACTATATCTCATGTGTATTGGTTTCTGTATACAGTAGACGAGATGATGACTCAAGATGAGTGTTATGTGCGCAGAGAGTTATTCGAAAAATTCTTATGCAAATTAATATTTTAAATATATATATTCATTCACAATGGCTTCTCATATTTGCGTAGCAATAAATAATAAATAAAAAGAAGCTCATTTTCGGCACATTTATTTGCATATTATTCTTCTTTATGGAATGGAATGTATCAATTAGTTTCAAGCCCAAATTGTGTTGACATGCCAAGTAAGGCTAAAAAGACATTTCAATAAATGGAAACTGAATATCATTACATCAATTTGTGAGTCACAATGGCAATACATTTAAATAAGATCCCATCGATATGACGCCTTTAGCATGTTTAAAGTCACTGTGCTGACATTCCTTGGCGCAGCACAAAAAAAAAGTTTTCTTCTTTCTTATATGAGAAATTTTTTACTCTTTTTCGGTATATTACATTGTCAAAACAGAAATTTTTTAGCTTTCCCAACACAATTATTATTGTTGCTCTATACAGATTATTATTCATAAATTAATGTATAACAATCTCATGAAATAGATCTTTAATCATTTCACGTCATCTCTGTAAACATACAATGTTCTTAATGTGTTAAAATTTCATGGCTTGTGACTGTTTTCTTTTAATGTTACTTTCTGGAGCACATAGAGGGAAAAAGTCGTGAAATTTCTTTTCATTTAATTGTTTTAAACTCAATTTTTTGTCTCAGTTTCCGGCTTTTTAAAAATGAGTGGAAGCACACATTTGTCATCAGACAATTTTCTAGTTTTAAAAACTTGTGTGGTTTCATTCGACGAACTCACATAGTTGTTGTCAGACAGATAGATAGAATGAGAGAAAATCGAAAATCCCATTACACAAGCACGTCTGCAAATGAAAGAGCTTTTCCGTTATATGCAATGCAATGTAATGCAATTGAATGGAAAATGAACAGACAGGAAAAATCAAATTATACTATATTTTCTCTTTTCTTCTTTATATTTTTTAGATTCAGCTGCTGCCTGCCAATAGCAACTTGCAGGTCCATTTGACATACTCATTATGTCAGACCGAATAAGAACAACGAGTGTGGGCGAATGTGAATCTGATATAGGCATAAATGATGTCTTTTCCAGCAGTATTCATTCTGAGCCATCGCTGATGAACACATCACAAATATCAACGTCATCGCAAGACTCCCGTAACTTGTCAAAGTCACCACACAACTTACCATCCCAGAAGGTACGTAATAAAAAATTCTTTTGAATCATTTTCATAATGACTAATGACTGTAAATCATTCATTTTATTTAAGGTTGGCTCATCATCATGCCGTTTTCCTAAATTGGAAGAATGTGCGCACTTTCATTATGAGCGTGTTCAGTTGGGAAATATTCTAATTCGTCTCATTGAAGATAGACCTGATATTGTTGTTAATGCTGGAAATGTATCTCAAGATCAACAACCACAACATTGGTTTATAATTAACGTCTCTGCGGGTCGTTCTGAGCCATTTTTAATTAAACGTTCACTGCAAAATATGAAATTGTTGGACGAGATTTTACATCAGTGCGTTTATGATAGACGTGTGAGTGATTTGCAAGATCTTAGTGAATTGCACGAGACGACAGATGATGAGGAGCTTCTGGACATTGTCGACATTTACTTATCAAGGCTTTCACGTATTGCAAATGATTCAATGACTTGCGGCACTGTGTTGACATGGTTGCAACTTGATAACAAAGGACGACGACTGCCTGTTGCTGATTCTGATACGATGTTGACAATTAATACGCCTGCTGTTGGTGCTGCATATGGTATTCGTCGTTACGTTGCTCAAGCTTGTGATGAAATTTCCATTGAAGTCGGTGATATGATTTCAGTTATTGATATGCCATCACCAGCTGAATCATTATGGTGGAGAGGCAAAAAGAATCACTTCCAAAAGAATCAATATGAAGTTGGTTTCTTCCCACAAAATTGTGTTGCAACGATTGGTGAAAAAGTTCCTCGAAATATGCCATTGCCAGCTCCACTTGTTGGTTCACTTGCAATTTCACCAACAAAGCCAGTTCTTCGCAAACATGGTAAATTGATTACATTCTTCAGAAGCTTCATTCTTGCAAGACCTTCACGTCGTCGACTAAAACAAAGTGGAATCTATAAAGAGCGTGTCTTTAGCTGCGATTTAAGTGAACATCTCATGAATAGTGGTCTCGATATTCCTCAAGTGCTCAAAAGTTGTGCCGAATTTATTGAACAATTTGGAATTGTCGATGGCGTTTATCGATTATCAGGAATCACATCAAATATTCAAAAACTTAGAAGAGATTTTGATGAGGAAAGAATTCCTGATTTTACCCAACCTGATATTAAACAAGACATTCATGCTGTCACATCACTTTTGAAAATGTACTTCCGAGAACTACCGAATCCATTGTGTACTTATCAGTTGTATGACAACTTTGTTGAAGCTATTCAAGCTCGATCAGATGGCGATGATTTGAGACTTAAAATGATTCGTCAAACAGTCAGAAAATTACCGCCACCTCATTATAGAACTCTTAAATATTTGGCATGTCATTTATTCAGAATTGCAAAACATTCGTCAAAAACTGGAATGACTGAACGTAATATTGCAATTGTATGGGCACCAAATTTATTGCGCAGTCCTTCACTTGAATCTGGTGGTGTTGCTGCATTAAGAGGTGTCGGTGTGCAAGCTGTCGTGACTGAATATTTAATTGTAAATTCTGATGCAATTTTCGATGACATGAGTGAAGATTTTGACATTTATAATAATTCACAACCACAATCATTAAGTGATACAAGTAGTATTTTAATGGATCAACGAGATTCAAGTTTATCAATGATTGAAAGGCCAAAAAGTTTAGGAATTGGTCCACCAAAATTAATTTCTTTAGAAGAGGCACAAATTAGAAAAAAAGAAAGAGAAATTGAGAAAGCAATGCCACTTATTCCCACATCAACGCATAATGCGTGTAGTTCATATATTGAAGTTGGTGGTGGACCAGCAAGCCTTCCTGAAAAATACCATACTGTTCTTCCTGTACCAAGGTAATATTTTCAGTTTAATTTTTATTTTCTGTTGTTGTTGAATTTTGTTAAAATAAAGAAGAAATGAATTTTTAAATTTTTATTTTTGATGTTTACTAAAATTTTCAGAGGCTGGAGTAAAAGAAAAACCAATTCATGGAAATCAATTTTCCAAAGAAGTAACGATCGCCGAACTACAAATAACATCAAAAACACTTCAAAATTGATTTCGAATCCGATAGCAGCCAAAGACACTGTAACCAAGATTGAGAAGAAAATGGTTGAGATGCGAAAGGAACTGCCTGTCATCGTTTCAGCTAATAATAGCAACAATAGTAGCTTCAAAGAGAAGAAGCTCGCAAAGAGTAAATTACTATTGCATTACATGTTTTTGTATCGTATTACAGAAATGTCTATTTTTATTTTTAGGTGCAGACACGCTTGACATCGGCTCAAAATCAACAGCTGACGTCGCATGTCCGCGTTCATGCTCAATAGATAGTTTACGCACAGCGGGTCACAGTCGTTCTGTTTCACATGACTCATACTTTGATTTATTGCAATCACCTCTTCGCATCACTGCATGCCCATCACGAGAATTTTCTGAGCTTGTTTTAAATTTTGATCGTGAAGAACCAGAAATGAGAATATTTAGTGAAAGTGAAAGTCTCGTGAGTAGTCCGAAAGTGGCCAAAGATACAGTTCCACGAAGAATAATGAGAGCTCGACCGGAAGAATACTCAAGTAGTGGTGCTAATAGTGTAAATCCAAGTCCAAAGAAACAACCGCGTTTGAATCTCTCATCACCAAGTGAACTTAAAACTTGGGCAACAATCATTAATGAAGTTGCAAATGAAAACTCAAAAGACAAAACTGATGATGAATCGACATCTTGCAAACGATACAAATTTGAAGATCAATTAAGTGATATTCAGTTTATTGATTGCAATACACCAGAGCACTCTGTTACAACTACAACAGTTACAGCCAATACTGGCTACACAATATATACTTCAATTCAAATTCACAATCCACCATCATTGTATGATCATACGGAGCAGCATAAAACAATAATTGATACAAATAGAAGTAACAGCACCACAGCAGTTCCATTGAGATCTGAAAGTGATCGTTATAGTTATCCAGTTACTCAATATACTACATTTGCTGCACAAAAAAAAGAAGATCGATTTAGTTATCCTAATACATCTTCATCATCACCACAAAAGACAAAAGATATTACTAAAAATGAAAATAATGTCTATCAAATGAATATTAGTGAAAGTCCTCCATTAAAAAGTAAAAAATCAAATACAATTGACAATTCAAGTTCTAACAAAATGGTTGTGCATGAAGTACAGAGAAGTAATTCAGAAGTCTTCAATAAACAAAATGAAATGAATAAATCAAAATTGAGTATTGCAACACCTCAATCACCAGTAAAATCTCCTTGTTATTCATTACTTATCGGTTCCACAGCGAGCTCAACAAGTTCATCGCCAATCAATACACCCGTTCAATATGATATGGATGTGTGTCATCATTATGAACCTATAAATTTCTCAAATGCCAAAGATAAAGAGAATAAGAAAGAACTTTCACTTGATTTATTGCGAGCTAATAGTAAAATTAATGTCAAGTCATCACCGAGCACTCCACAAATAGTTACAACAGCATCAGACAAGACTACAACTGGAACTGCTGATACGAGTCAATCAGTCACACCAAGTGAAATTCATTATGAAAATCTATTCAACCGTCAATCAATGACACCAGAAGTCTCGCCACACAGTAGCATTATTAAACCAACAATTGTACATGTTCCATCACCAGCATCATCTACAAAAAGTGACAAAACATCGCCCATTAAATCAACTATTAATATAACTTATAATATAAAATCACCATCAAGTGTAAAAAGTGATGAGCAAAAATTTTCATTTGATGATGATGAAATTCATAATAAACAAAATGAGTATGAAATTGTGAGTAAAGAGGGACTTTTAGAGACTGCATTTGATGATTCGATAGTTTATGAGCAAGTGAAATTCTTTAGACATGCTGTAGAAGAAGTTAATGAACTTGTTGATGATAAATCAGAAATGGAAAAAGAAGATGAAATACAAAAGGTGCCAAATGTTGAAAAAGAACATGAAGCTGATGCTGAAGAACATTATGAAATTGTTTTTAAAAATGATAAAATGCTATTGTCAGATATTCAAATGACAGACACTGTGCAAGAAAAGAAAATTGATGAAAAAGACAAAGATCAAGAAGTTGAAACACAAGATAGCTTAGAATTTGATCAAAATCTTTCACTTTATGAAAATGTTGAAATAAAAAAACCAATGGTTATTTATGAAAATGTTCCAATATCATCTTCCGCAAATTCATCTATGATAAAAAATACAAAACCAATTGAAAAACCACAAGATCTTCCGATTCAAGAAAAATCACCATCACCAACAAGCGTCAATAATGTTCGCAAACTTGCAACTAAATTTGAAACGAGTCCAATTGATGTACAACCACAACAGCCTAATTTTGAATTGAACCGTTCACCTTCACATAGGATTCGTCCTGAAGTTCAGTTAAGGAAAAATAATAGAAATGCTGATCTATATGCAATTACAAGAAGTTTAGATGAAAATGCTTTCATTCGTGAATTTGGAAGTGCCAGAAAGTTTGAAGAATTTAATAAAAGTATTAACGAAATTGCTGATTTATCGAGCCTCTCAAGCTCATCATCAAATCGACGCAAATCAACTGATTATTCTAAACCGAAAGTATTAAATCAACCAAAGAAACTTCCAGGTTATCAAATCAATTTGCCTGAAGTGCATGAAAATTGCAAACAATCGATTGATTATGCTGATGGAAATGGACATAAATTGAAGCTTAATATAGGTGACTCGGGTGAAATCATTGATGCACAAAAAAGTCCATCAATTAGTGGTGACCGTCAACCATTGCAAACTTTCAATGTACGTATAACTCCAATCACACCAACTTCTGAAAATCGTATTTCATTAATTCAGACTAATAATTTTGACGGTGGTCTTGAGAAAAAGACAGCAGCTGACGAAGAAAAGAGCACATCGACTACGAGCTTAACTAGCCTTAAAATGTTGAAACTTGATCGCGAACGAATTGAAAAGATTAAAGAGGAACGACGTCATCAGCTAAGCGAAAAATACAGAAGTGAATCGTTTAGAAATTTAAATAACAATGTAAAGCTGTCGAAACCAAAATCAAAACAAGACATTGACATTGATGATTTTAATGACGATCTCTGCACAACGCATCGATTCAAGTCAAAAAGTCGAAGTGAATTGGACTATGAACAGCCATTTAGTTTAATAAGTACAACTACAACATCATCATCAACAAATAATCTGACATCAAACAATCGTGTGAGGCGCATTAGTGATGAGAAGAATCAAAATGACATTGACTCAGGTTTTGATGATCAGGTAGTGCTTAGAAACAATAAAGATATCAATATTCCCGAAACTCAAGATAGTGGCAAAGTCAAACCCAAATTTGATAAGAAAACTTTTGAAAGTAACCGTGAACGAAACAGTTCAGGAAATTATCGATATAGTCAAAACTCCAATCAGTAAGTTTTTCATAAATCATTTATCATTCATTCGCTCATTATCATTCATTCTTTATTACAGAAGTGATCGCTATTCACCCTCAATTTCAATAAAAGACGTTGCTGCAATATTTGAATCACGTGCATCACAGCAAACTAATTAAAACTTTTTATTATTTGCTTAATACTCATCAAAGCACACAGACAGACACATATATTAAAATAGTCATTTGTATAAAGATAGTGTTCCAAATTATTTTCTGCTCTTTTTATTTTCCATCTTTCGGCTTTAATTAGTTTATAAGTGATATCAATATTTGTGCTTTACTGATATTATTTTACATTCTAAGCGCATTGATTGGATCGATATGAAAAAGATCTGCTTTTTATAGAAACTTAACTAAATGAATTAAATAAAAGGAAAAAGTCTTTAAAGTATGATAAACTTCCACACATAATATATTTACATCTTTTTTAAAATGTTAACTTTTGATGATGACAAAAAAAGCGCCTGTTTAGAGAATGAGAAAGTTTTTTCTTACTGAAAGACTAAAATTAGTAAAAAAGACCAAATTTTTTTTCCATTTAACTTATAGAAAAATTTGAAAGATTTGAATGTGGAAGAAATTTAAGATGAATAGAGGCGGAAATGAGAATGAAAAAACATGAAAGAGCGACAGCCAAAAAATTTGTTTTTGAGAAATTCTTTAAAAATAAATGCCAAAAATAAAAGCTTTTATGAGACGAAATTTTTTAAAGTAATAAATTTTGCTTAAAACATACATATATAACCAGATACTTCAATCTGAGTCGAGGGAGATATGAGAGGTAAAATCAAATAGAAGAAAAAGACAATAAAGATGTGAAGTGCAGCGAAATTGCCAGTTTTTTGATTCCTCCGTAAAATCTCAGAAGAAAAAAAACATTTTTGATAGAAAATTTTGAGGTAGAGTTTGCATACACAATTTATAAGAAAAATTAGATATCAACTGACTAAAAAAATAATGTTAATCAATAGAGAAAAAAAAACTCAGATCGTACTCATAAACAAAATTAATATTCTCTTTCAACTTTTAATAAAATCCAACTAAATCAATCAACATTTTGTTGAGATTAAATTAAATTTATGTTGCAATAATCTCAATAATTTATCTTTATTGAAATATTTCAATAAGAATTTTTCATCTACTAATAAACAAAAGTGCAACACAAGATTTTATGCTTCAAATAATATAAATTTATGTGCTCTAATGATAAAAAGCATAAAGAAATTATAAATTATAATAAAATATAAAATTTATGTTGATGATGATTATAGTGTGAATGATGTTGCTGTAAAATGCTAAAAACAATACGTAAAGTGTTAAAGATTTTTTTCAATTATTTTATTATCTACTTTTTATGTTGACGAAATGCTTACACAATTTCTTCATACAATGATTAAATAATAAAATTAGGTTTTTCACATTTTTATTTATAAAATACTTTGATGATAAATATTTAATTTTTTGCTTTTTTAAAGCAACAAAAAAATTTCTTTTATTAACTAAATGCATAAATAAAAGATGACAAAAATAATCTTGTGAAAAAAATTAAAAATAAATAAAACTCACAAAAATGTTCATTAAATCTTAATCACATAATTTTATTTCATTAAAAATATTTATTACAGAACCCCACTCAAATTTAAATCTTTTCTTCTAATGAGAATGTCGCTCTTTATCTTCATCAATCACTCATTTCATTCAACTACTCGAGTGAATTTTCTTTTATGCATAAACATGTATGCTTTTAAAAAATTTATCGCTAATATTGTTGTGTCAACACTGAAAGAATTTCTCACAATTAGCGAAAAAATGTAATGAGGTCCTCAACAAAACATTACCAGTTTATTACAAACATCACAATTTCCTTCATAATCCATTTCAGGTATCAAATGTCACTTGAGCGCTTAGTGACCTCAGAAAGTCACGTGTCTTCCCTTCTCAAATGATTGCAAATGCAATGGCTTCTTGCTTGTGCGAGTTTATAAGAAGCTGAAATGAGAGTCGACTGCTATTAAGTCAATTAGGATAAGCATTTCACACAATCCCTTTAAATTGTCTCTAAATTGCAACAAACTTGTAACTTGAGAATCAAAAGATTAAATCTTGAGAAAATTCTGATTAATATTTCAATTATATTGCATTGTGCACATAAAAAATAATTAATTGATCAAATTATTTTTAACTGTGAACTACAACATTGTCATAGCATGAAATTCACTTAATGTGAATGAATAATTGACTTAATTATTAAGCGACATCATCATTGACAATTCTGATGATGAAATTTCATAATGCGATGCCACAACGACTAGTCAATCATTTAAGTATTCATAAGCAAGCATAAATATGTGTGTGGTAGGAGTAGTAAAAATTTTCTCAATTCTGATTGGTTCACAAACATTTTGACACAACCTACTAAATTCCCCTTAATGCTATGACTGCAAGAGCATCTGTAAAAGTGATGATAAGATAACAACTGAGAAATTTTCTCGTTTTCCATTACAGTTTTTTTTCTCGTTTCTCTATGTATATATCTGCAAAGTATGTCAAGTGCTAACACAGCCATCATCAGAAAAATAAGTGAAAAAATAATTTTCCATAATTTTTCCATTTTCTAATTTCTATCATCATAATAATTTTATGACGAGAGAGAGTTTGTTGGGTTAATTAGAAGTTCATTATTTTTATTGTAGAATAAGAAAATTGTAAGATCACATTGTAAAAAATGACTTTAAGTAGAACTTCATTTAAATTTATACTTAAAAATAGTGTAAACAAGAATATTTTACACTTACTAGCATAAAAATAGTAATTTGGGTATTAGTGGAATTAATTTTATTGATTGGAAGTCTCAATACTATTGCACAAATTAATTCAGTGCTATTCATGTTTAGCTATATGGCAACAAATTTAGCTTGTTTGGGAATTGAGATTACTGGCGCAATTAATTTTAGGCCAAAGTTTAAGTATTTTTCCTGGCATACTGTATTGGATTGACAGGAACGTTGATTATAATGTTTGTAATAAATACAATTTATGCATCAGTCAGTGTTATTTTATGTCTCATTCTTATAATTGCATTGCATCTATTTTCACCAGCAGCACAAGGTGCTCAATGGGGAAGCATTTCTCAAGCACTTATGTAAATATTTTACTCAAATTTTATCTAATATTTTCAATATTAATTTCAGATATAGTGTATGTGAGTAATTTAATAAAAATCGGATGTAATTCAATTATTAAAAAAATTCTTTGTACTTATGCCGAAAGACAAGCAGTTTTTATGTAGCCGATTGAAATTCATCAAGTGTTGTTTGTTATTCAATAAACCACCATGTAATGAGCTTCTTTCACATCATCGTCGGCATCATTTGCCTTTTTTGTCATAGCAAATTGATGACACGTGTCGATTACTAAACAGCACAAGAAAAATTATTTCATTCATAAAAGGCGGTGCATTTGTTACAGTTTCAGTTATTTTAAAGCAACGGAAATGCAGAAATTATTGGCCAACCTACCAAACGTTCTCAGANTAAGCAATCTAATTGGAAGCTCACGAGTTTTAGAAGCATTGGCAAAAGATCAAGTTTTTGGTTTTTTATTAAACTATGTGATTAAAGGAACATGGAATGGAAATCCTGTAGCTGCTGTCATTACAAGTTGGGTATTAGTTGAATTGATTTTATTGATTGGAAGTCTCAATACTATTGCACAAATTAATTCAGTGCTATTCATGCTTAGTTATATGGCAACAAATTTAGCTTGCTTAGGAATTGAGATTACTGGTGCAATTAATTTTAGGCCAAAGTTTAAGTATTTTTCCTGGCATACTGCATTTATTGGATTGACAGGAACGTTGATTATGATGTTTGTAATAAATACAATTTATGCATCAGTCAGTGTTATTTTATGTCTCATTCTTGTAATTGCATTGCATCTATTTTCACCAGCAGCACAAGGTGCTCAATGGGGAAGCATTTCTCAAGCACTTATGTAAATATCTTACTCAAATTTTATCTAATATTTTCAATATTAATTTCAGATATAGTGTATGTGAGTAATTTAATAAAAATCGGATGTAATTCAATTATTAAAAAAATTCTTTGTACTTATGCCGAAAGACAAGCAGTTTTTATGTAGCCGATTGAAAATTCATCAAGTGTTGTTTGTTATTCAATAAACCACCATGTAATGAGCTTCTTTCTCTCACATCATCGTCGGCATCATTTGCCTTTTTTGTCATACCAAATTGATGACACGTGTCGATTACTAAACAGCACAAGAAAAATTATTTCATTCATAAAAGGCGGTGCATTTGTTACAGTTTCAGTTATTTTAAAGCAACGGAAATGCAGAAATTATTGGCCAACCTACCAAACGTTCTCAGATAGAATTGATTGAAAACATAATAAAAAGGGGTTATTGACATTAATGAAATTATTCCGGATGAATATTGTCATTATGATGCTATTATTAAGGTGACTGTTGCTATTAATACATATCTTGATTAAATAAATAAAAATCTCATTACTAAACAAATGATTTATCTTTTTGTCTCGTCGTATTGGCAACAATGGATCATTTGTGATGACAAAAATTTAATAAAAACATACTCAACTTCATCCCTTATAATTTTCCAATGTAAAACTCATAAATGAATGTGCGGAATGATGAGAACAAAGATAAAAAGCGCCGTTTGACTTCCCACTTTTTCCATTCATCCACTTAATTTCGGAGATTTGCAAAGAGTGAAAGAAATAATAAAAACAGCAAGACCTGCACGTTTAGATTTTGATTTAATTTAGAGTCGAGTGTGTGTTCATTATGAGATTTTATCGAGTCAATAATAACATTAATTTTGACAACATGCACATTGATTAGCAGTTTTATTGTAAAGTGGTGGGCGTGTATCGAACAGGATGAAAATATGTATAATAATGTTATAGTTTTGTATAAAATTATTATAAGTGTCAGCTAATAAGCAATTGTTAAATGCATAAGGGCAATTCTCTGAATAAATTTGTCTACAAAAATCTCTACTTTTTCAAATTTCTCTCTTAATACTTGTTTCCACTAATTTCAAATAAATTTAATAGATGTAAAAGTAATACAGATAGCGATTGAGAATACTTTTAGGCTTCTAAAGACTTTAATTTGTCTGAAAATTGATTTTCGAAAAACGTCTATCAGGAACAAAACTTTTATTTTTTCACTCATTTTTGCAAAATTTAGTTTTATTACTCACTGTAGTCACTCAAAAAATAGTTTTTGTAGTTAAAAAGATGATTCTTTATCTTCTATATTAGTTTTTATAGCATTTTAACTTGTATTCGAGAAGAAATAAGCGTCAATCAGGAACAAAATTTAGAATTTGTAGAAATTAAAAGCGTTTGTAGAGCTAAAAATTTTGTTTACAAAATCTTGAAACTCAATTTTTCTTTTATTTAACTTCATATTTTATGACCTTCTCAAACAAACACTGTTTAGAACTAAAACAAGAGAACAAAAACACAATTATAGAGAATAATGTAAAAAATAAAGAATTTGTATGATTTTCGAATTTTCGAACAAAATTAGTAGAGAAAGAATTACAAAATGCGTTTTTTCGATTTTCGCTCACTCAGAGAATTGCCCATAAGTTATTTTTAAATTTGATTCTAAATTTGGTATCATATACATGTTCATTGCTAAATATCACTCATTCGCTGTTAGTTTTTCAACTCTGCTTTTACTACAAGTGATGATGATATATTATGACGTAATATAAACTAAGCTTTATTACTAATAATGTCGTACTTTTTATAAATCATTAAAAATATCTTCTTCTTTTGTTTTTAAAATTTATTTGCAAAAAAATATCATATTGTGAGAGAATCACAACACACATTTGTAAATTATGATGAGATGAGAAAAGAGAATTTATAAATGATCAATTAGAAGTTAAACACAATGACTATAAGAGTTATTTGATGAGTTCTTGAGAATAAAAATATGAGAGAATATTGATGGATATAAAAGCATAAACAAAACTGAAATTCATTTCAGTATCTGTCAGACCATTTTCTAATTATCACAAAAAAATATTAAAGAAAAACGTTGGAAAATGTTCAGAATTTTGTTAATTATGATGATTGCATGTACTGTGCAAAGTGCAAAATTCCGTAAGTTTCAAATCAATAAAGTAAAAAAAAAGAAATTAGGAATTCGTTAAATTTCAATAGCAACTGATCTTGAAAAGTGCAAATATGACGATGAAAAATGTTACATTAATGTGGCTAACACAATCATGAAGCGAGGAAGTAAAGGTTACGCTGAACTTGGATTACCTGTATTTGAGCCGCTTTTTGTTAACAAAATTGGAATTGATCAAGGAGGTGATGGTCCAGTGGTGCTCAAGTTACATATGAAAGATGTAAACATACATGGTTTTTCGGGAGTCAAATTTAAGGCAATCAAAGGTTTGGGTAAAAATATTGATAAAGCTAAAATCGATCTTAAATATACCCAGCCAATTTTTCAAATGATTGGCAAATATACCACTGAAGGGAAAGTTCTTGTTCTTCCAGTACAAGGTGCATAAAAATTATTCAAAATTTATTTTACTGAATGCTTCTAAAAAAATTTTTAAAAATTTTTAGGTGATGGTAATTGTAATATTACTTTGGGTAAGAATTTTTTTGACATCATTGCTAAATAGATTAATTGACCTCCTCTCATTTTAACTGCTTTACAGTCAACAACGATTGTCATGTTAAACTTTTAACAAAAAAAATTGAAAAGAATGGCAAATCTTATATGCAAATTGACAAAATCAAATTTAATTTTGATACTACAGAGTAAGTAAATGAAAAATAATGAAGACATTTTTATTTGGCTTTCATTTTTTAATAGCGCAAAAATTGTCTTTGAGAATCTCTTCAATGGCAATAAGGAGTTGAGTGACACTTTTAATTTGTTTATTAATGACAATTGGCGAGATATTTTAAAAGAAATCAAACCTGCAATGTCCGAATCGATTGCAGCGGTTTATAAACAAATTATCAACAACATATTTGGTAACATTCCTTATGATGAACTGTTCACTGAATAATTAAATATTGGATGATTTAAAATAAAAAAGAATTTCATATTTTAATGATGCTTTTTAAGTATCTTCCACTTTGCAGCGTACAAGAGTCGAGGTAAAAAACAACAAAAAAGCCACTCAACAGCATCATCATCGCTTTTATCTCTATTCACTTCAAATCACTTCTGCTCACTCCACATAATCAAATCTTCATCAATTTTCAATTCATCAATCACGTTCATATTTTCCCATTTTCATGTCGATTTTATATATAAGATGATGAAAGACATGATTTTATCTATGATGAGATTATCGCATAGGGAGCATAAAACTGTGGGCGGTAACATCTTGTTCTCTTTTTTCTTGCATATTTGAATAATATACAAGTAAAAGCTTTTTAAACGAGAGAAAATTCAAGATGGCATCTTGAAAGGGAAAAAGGGGAAAATCCCTTCAATTTATTTCCTCTTCATTGTCATTTATTAACCTAAATTGAACCTTATGGAAACTTTTCTTCATACACATAAAGACACAGTTTAAAAATTAAAATTTTTTTTGAAGAATTTAAATTGAAAAATTTAAGCTTGGACTACTACTTATCAATAATGTTTTACTTTAAATTTTAAAAAGTTTTCATTGCTAAAACCCGAATAAAAAACATTTTACTTTAATTCGATTTCATTCTATTAGGCCCATATTGACCATATACATATTTTTTGTAAACGCAATTTATTGGTATTCTACAATCTAAATTCAATTTCAACACATCAATTCATCGCCCATGATATCCACATCGCAACTTTCATCATCATCCGAGTCTTCGCTCATCGAATCTTTTTCACTGCCACTACTGGAATTTTTCATTAAAATTGAATTTGACGTATAATTTTGAAGAATGCAATTTAAATTTGATTTCGATGTTGAAAGAGCCCCATTGGTGGTGACTGGCTTGTAAGTTGAAAAAGTGGACGATGATGAAGATGTCTTGCCACTCAATGACTGATTTAGTCGTTGTGAATTGGTAGTTGTGGAGACATCGTTTCTTGAGGAAGCATCAGAAGAATCTTTAATAAGAACAAAGAAATTTTTTTAAATTAAATTAGTTGTCAAGGAGATTCATTCATGAATAAAGACATGTACCTTGAACATTGCTATTGTTGTTGGCATTTGCTGTTGCGTCTTTTCTTCGAAGTTGCTTTTTAAACTTCATTCGACGATTTTGAAACCAAGTCTTAACTATTCATTGAAGAAATGATGAAAGTTTTTATTGATTTTCTTAAGAAAATTTTCTTTAATTACATTAAATACCTTGTGTCTCAGACAAACCTAATGCACTTGCTAACTCAACTCTTTCTGGTGTTGACAAATATCTAAGAATTTTTTTATTTTAATAAAATTATGGTCAAGAAAATTTTTTTATTTATTTTACCGTTGAGCTTCAAATCTTTTCTCTAAACCTGTCAATTGTGGATCACTAAAGACAGTTCGTGCTTTTCTTCTTCGACAATGTCTTAATGCACTCATGCCCATACCTATACCTAAAATTTCTGGCATATGACAACCATTATTGGGAAATGACGAAAATATTCCTAGAGTGAGAATAAAACAAGGAGAAAGTTTCTGTCAATTTAATTAAAATTGTGAAAATAAAAACTTTGCATGCATGCAATTAAACTAATTGGACTTTATTGTTCATAATAAAAAATTTAATTAACAGCTACGAAAAATGTTTTTATAATCTTTTAAAATAAAAAATTGCAATAAACACATTTACGAACCTTGTGAGAGAAAATATGGATCAACACATTTATAGCCAGTTGCTGATGGTGTGAGATATGCATTAAGCATCTGTAGATAATTTTGATGCTCTGAGTATGGTGGAGGACTTGTGTACATTATCGGTGCATTGTTATTATTATTCGATGAATTAGCAGACACTGAAGGATGAGATTGCGGTACAAGTGGAAGAGCTGTTGGTTGCATTTTATTTGTAATTCTGAAATTTTAAAAGAAAGACAAACTTTTAAAATTTAATAAAATTTATTTTAATTTTGACGATTTTTCAACATGAACTTTGAATTTCAACATAAGGACATTTTCATAAACTGCACCAGGTTTGAGAAGAATTTCAGGAAATTTCTTTTGATGTTTTACGGCATTAGGAAAATTATGACACAAAATTGAAAGTCCATAATTTTTGCAATATTCTGCATTTTCTTTTCCAATTATAGGACCTTTAAGTTCTTCATCAATCTCAATCGATAAACATTCATCTTTTGAACATTTTTGTTTCTTCACATTTATTTTATCTGTATCCACACAACACTTGAAAAATTCAATTTCTTTTTCAGTTAATTTTGATTTAAGATATTCGAGTGTTAAATGTTCAGTGCTTGATTTCTGCTGTAACTCGTTTTTTGGAAATTGTGTGCAAGTATTGATTTCTATAGCAGGTTGATTTGAATAAATTTCAATAGTTCTTCCAGATAAAACATGAATTGCACGCAAAATCATTGGTAATTTTTCTTCACTTTTTTCAATTTCATAAAAACAGTCAAATGATTCATTTTCATCAATTATTTCTTTCAAATTATGTAAATTATTCTTATTAAAATTACATAATTGTTTAGGACATTTATCGAAGAATCCATTTTCTAATTTTTGATAAAATTTAGAACTATCAATTTTAATAAGATGCTCCATCAATTGATCTTCACCAGCTTTATGTGAAGCTAAGTTAAAATAAAGTTGAATTCCCATATCAACTGGTGTGACTTTATTGCTTCTTGCCGTCGTTTTAATTAAAATTTCATTATTCGATGATACTGAGAATAAAATTTGAATAAGAATTATTGCAGGAAAACCATTGTTTCCGTCGGTAGTGTAACTTAAAATGACATTTGTGCCATCAACATAGGGAATCCAATTTTGCCGGTGAAATCCACTATTTCCACAATTTATGCAATGGTCTTTGTTAAAATTTCTCGGCAATTTATGATATCTTCCATTTAAGCAATATTCAGCATTTTTAATTATTCCACAAAGTGGTCCACAAACAGATCCAAAAAGAAATTTTCCATCCCTTGCATAATCTTCAAAATTATCATAACCCATTAGAATATCCTCCATTACACCATCACGATTTGGTATTTTAATTTCAATTAAACTTGCACCAAATGTCATTACTGAAATTTCCATTCTATTTTTAGTTTTCCATGTAAATTTTTCAACAATTTCACATTCATCATTTTTTGGATTTTTAAATTTACCAAATTCACATCGACATAAAATTATTTCTCCTTTTTGTGTCATTTTTATGTATCAAAAAAATTTTAACTGAATTATGACTACTATAATTAAATCTCACCTTTTAAATTCTTCACTTTCAACATTTGACTTTTTCACTAACATTTGATTTTTATTCACACTCTGATGGTTATTATTATTAATATAAAGAATATCTTCAATTCCAAAGGGTGTTTTATTAATGGTCGACGTTGTAGTTGTTGGTGAATGAAAATTCGCAGACTTTTCCGCTAATTGAACAGACATTTTTTTTTATTTCACTTAAAGACTCTTTAAATTTAAATTCAGTAATTGGCAAATTTTTATTTTATCGCGACTTGATTTTTATTGAACTTAACAGTTCAACATCCGCAAATAGAATGATAAATCACCAACTCTAGTTCATTAAGAAATTCACTTCATCATCAGCAACATCATCGTCATTATTTGGTTACATACAAGTGTCGTGCATGTGATGAATGAAGGCTGTTGAAGGGATAATGGGAAAAGCATTTGAAAGAGAAAAAAATTTCATGCGCAAATCGACACCAATACATTCACACATTGTTTCCTTTCGTTCTTCTTAACTAAACTGCAATAAAAATAATGAACTTCTAATTAACCCAACAAGCTCTCTCTCGTCATAAAATTATTATGATGATAGAAATGAGAAAATGGAAAAATTATGGAAAATTATTTTTTCACTTATTTTTCTGATGATGGCTGTGTTAGCACTTGACATACTTTGCAGATATATACATAGAGAAAACGAGAAAAAAACTGTAATGGAAAACGAGAAAATTTCTCAGTTGTTATCTTATCATCACTTTTACAGATGCTCTTGCAGTCATAGCATTAAGGGGAAATTTAGTAGGTTGAGTCAAAATGTTTGTGAACCAATCAGAATTGAGAAAATTTTTACTACTTCCTACACACACACATAAATTTATGCTTGCTTATGAATACTTAAATGATTGACTAGTCGTTGTGGCATCACATTATGAAATTTCATCATCAGTAATTGTCAATGATGATGTCGCTTTATAATTAAGTCAATTATTCATTCACATTAAGTGAATTTTCATGCTATGACAATGTTGTAGTTCACAGTTGAAAATATTTGATCAATTAATTATTTTTTATGTGCACAATGCAATATAATTGAAATAATTAATCAGAATTTTCTCAAGATTTAATCTTTTTGATTCTCAAGTTACAAGTTTGCTGCAATTTAGAGACAATTTAAAGGGATTGTGGTGAAATGCGTTATCCTAATTGACTTAATAGCAGTCGACTCTCATTTCAGCTTCTTATAAAACTCGCACAAGCAAGAAGCATTGCATTTGCAATCATTTGAGAAGGGAAGACACGTGACTTTCTGAGGTTCACTAAGCGCTCAAGTGACATTTGATACCTGAAATGGATTATGTAGGAAATTGTGATGTTTGTTATAAACTGGTAATGTTTTGTTAGGACCTCATTACTTTTTTCGCTAATTGTGAGAAATTCTTTCAGTGTTGAGTCAACAATATTAAGCGATAAATTTTTTAAAAGCATACATGTTTATGCATAAAAGAAATTCACTCGAGTAGTTGAATGAAATAAGTGATTGATGAAGATAAAGAGCGACATTCTCATTAGAATTTTGTTAGGCAATAGTTCAAAGCAGTTTTGTTGTAATTTCAAATGTATATCAAATAATACTAGCACTTTACGATAAAACTACTAATCAATGTGCATGTTGTCAAAATTAATGTTATTATTGACTCGATAAAATCTCATAATGAACACACACACTCTACTCTCTAAATTAAATCAAAATCTAAACGTGCAGGTCTTGCTGTTTTTATTATTTCTTTCACTCTTTGCAAATCTCTGAAATTAAGTGGATGAATGGAAAAAGTGGGAAGTCAAACGGCGCTTTTTATCTTTGTTCTCATCATTCCGCACATTCATTTATGATTTTTACATTGGAAAATTATAAGGGATGAAGTTGAGTATGTTTTTATTAAATTCTTGTCATCACAAATGATCCATTGTTGCCAATACGACGAGACAAAAAGATAAATCATTTGTTTAGTAATGAGATTTTTATTTATTTAATCAAGATATGTATTAATAGCAACAGTCACCTTAATAATAGCATCATAATGACAATATTCATCCGGAATAATTTCATTAATGTCAATAACCCCTTTTTATTATGTTTTCAATCAATTTTATCTGAGAAAAGTTTGGTAGGTTGGTCATTAATTTCTGCATTTCCGTTGCTTTAAAATAACTGAAACTGTAACAAAAGCACCGCCTTTTATGAATGAAATAATTTTTCCTGTGCTGTTTAGTAATCGACACGTGTCATCAATTTGCTATGACAAAAAAGGCAAATGATGCCGACGATGATGTGAGAGAAAGAAGTTCATTACATGGTGGTTTATTGAATAACAAATAACACTTGATGATGAATTTCCAATCGGTTACATAAAACTGCTTGTCTTTCGGCATAAGTAAAAAGAATTTTTTTAATAATTGAATTACATCCGATTTTTATTAAATTACTCACATACACTATATCTGAAATTAATATTGAAAATATTAGATAAAATTTGAGTTTATTTAAAATATGAAAAATATTATTAATTTACATCACATGAATCATTTACCTTTATTGTTTTGCATCTATACATATTTTAAGGAATGATCAATAAATTTTCATTTTTTTAAGATCTTCAAAAGATGTCAATTTAAAAATGCATGTAGGAAATTAATTTTACAACTCGATATCTGAAAATAATCCAAAAGAATTGATACTAAAATTTAGTTCAAAAGATTATAAAAATACCATTGATTTACATCACATGAATAAATATATTTTATTTTAATTGTTACATACTTCTATGTTTAACATAAAGGATGATAAAATTATGATAATCAATTTATTATGAATTATAAGATATTAGGAATGTGAATTGTATATTTTTCACGTTCATCAAAAAATAGTTTGGGAGAGTATCAATGTATTTAAGCTTAATAAAAATTCTGATCTTATTCATACGTAGATTCACAAATTCTCTATGTTTTAAAAATATGAATATTCTTTCACGATATCTAAATAAATTCATCTGTTATTGCCTCCTTTTACGTTCTTTAAAGTAATCTTTTCATTCATTTTGATCAAAATGTGTTGGTCAATAAAAAGTCATATTTATTACATTCTTTTTGCTTAATTTGAAATAATAATTACTTTGAGAAACTTTTAGTATCTTATTTAGGAAAAGAGATGGTTACAACAATTTACCTTTTTCAAGGTCATGAGTGCTTTATAAAAATAACATTTATAACGAGTTCTTTAGAGAGAAGTGTTTGTCACGGTACTTAATCCATGAACGAGAATAGTTGGTGGTAAGTCATATGTCAATTCACTCAAAAGATCCTATAAAACAAAAAGTAATATTTAGTAAATGAATAAAACAGTTTTAAAAATAATTATATACCAGATAATTCACACATTTTGTTCGAAAATTCATCGAAACATTGGGTGGAGGTGGAAGATACATGAATGTAACAGCAGTTGAATTAGAATGATCACGAATCATTTGATTGATTCTGTCGAGAAGAAAAAAATTAATAAATATTTATATGTATATTTTATAAAATTACCTTTGCATATACAATTTCATGCGATTAAGATTTTCTTCGGTCATAGGTGATGCATCCGTTTCAGAGTTTCTTGTTAAATTTCTCAATAAAGTTCTGTTGCGTGGTGTCTCAGAACTATTTTTCCATTCTGGTATTTGATGAATAGTTGCAGGAATTCTTAATTGATTCAAAAGTTGACTCAAACGATATTCTGCTGGACGTTCAAATGGTTGCTGTTCATTGTCACCAGTTTCGCACAAAAATACTCTCAATTGAAGATTTTTCCAAACAGGTAACATGTTGATAATACAAGCCAGTTGCATCATAAATTGTGATGCCGTATCAAACGGATCATCATTACTTGGATCAAAAATATTTATAGGCCATAAATCGATATATTTGATGTGATTAGAGGTTGCAATTGTATTCTTATTCAGGCGATGAAAATGACGACAGAGACAAACATTTTTCTTCATTCTCAAAATATCTCCAACAATACTAACATATTCATCTGGACTCAATGATTTGATTTCATTCTTTTTACGATATGGAAATAATACGCCTGTATTTGATGTAGTAAATTTATTTGTTCGATAAGGAGAATTTTCATCATCAAAAAAGTCAACACATGCCTCTTCATCATAGAATCCAAGAATAATTGTATTAGGTTTCATTGCTCCCATTCCACTTATTCTTGTCAATTGTTGAATACCTTCGCGAACTGTTTTAGAGAGGGTCAATTCAACAAAAGCTTTAACTTTCATATGATCAATTAATGAAAGCCATTGCGTGTATTCTTCTAGAGCAGGATCCATTTCATTATCTTTAAATTCTCCAACTTTAACATGTCCGATGACATATAGACCACCCTTTTTCATATCATTTACAAAATGAATTAATGGACAACAAGAGCGAGGTGATGAGACAAGTAAAAGCATTTGTGGTCGCCAATATTTAACATGATCTTTACGTGAATCAAGCATAAGGAGATATTTACGTACTTGATGAAACATAAGTGCTTGAGAGATGCTTCCCCATTGAGCACCTTGTGCTGCTGGTGAAAATAGATGCAATGCAATTACAAGAATGAGACATAAAATAACACTGACTGATGCATAAATTGCGTTTATTACAAACATCATAATCAACGTTCCTGTCAATCCAATAAATGCAGTATGCCAACTAAAATACTTAAACTTTGGCCTAAAATTAATTGCACCAGTAATCTCAATTCCCAAACAAGCTAAATTTGTTGCCATATAACTAAGCATGAATAGCACTGAATTAATTTGTGCAATAGTATTGAGACTTCCAATCAATAAAATTAATTCCACTAATACCCAACTTGTTATGACAGCAGCGACAGGATTTCCATTCCACGTTCCTTTAATCACATAGTTTAATAAAAAACCAAAAACTTGATCTTTTGCCAACGCTTCTAAAACTCGTGAGCTTCCAATTAGATTGCTTAAAGCTGTCGAAAACGTGGCTGTCAAAATACCTACAGCAACAAATGCCGGTATGATGTTAATTGGCATGAGAAATAGAAAATTATTTCTTAACAACAGTGAAGGTGATGTGGCAGCAATTAGAACTGACAGTGCTATGTAACAGCAAAATGTGAACAAAACTGCAGAAAGCGTTCCCCGAGGGATACTTGTCGATGGATTTTTTAATTCACCAGACATATTGGCACCAGCCATAATACCAGTCACTCCAGAGAATAACACACCAAAAACAATTGCAAAGTTTACAAGTTGTCCATCAGAAGTGTAATCTTGTCCATAATTTGGGTATAAATTCTCGGAAAATGTATTCATTGACAAGCCCGTGTATGTTAAATTTGGATAAATTGTTCGATTCAGTAGCATATTTTCAGGCGGAATACTGACTGTTTGTTTGCCTTGAGTGAGAAAGCTTATGTAAGTGGAGAAGAGACAAACGACGACAATGCCCAGAATAAAAGCCGAAGTCTTAGCAAACATTTCGGCTCCGATTAGCACTATGATTAAAATTAACGTATTTATGACGCTACAATATGCAAATCGATACCATCTTCCACTCTCTAAAAATCCTTCTGCATCTTTTGGAAGTAATGCACCATTTGCACCAAAATTTTGAAGTAATCCTTCAACGCAACCTGTGATAGCTAGGCCACAACCAACAATGTTTGCGATGAAAAATAGTGTACCGATAGCTCCACCGAATTCCGCACCTAAAAAAATATCATATATCTTTACATATTTACAAATGAATGGTATCTATATACTTACCTAATGTTCTACTAATCATAAAATATACTCCTCCACCTTGAATAGCTCCATTAGTTGAAATAGCACATACAGAGCATACAGTAAACACAAGAATGAGGTAAGCAATTGCAAATTGAAGAAGTGTAACATAGAGACCAGCATTTCCAACTAAAAATCCAACTCTATTAAGCAATAAGACAAGTTTTAGTTATATCATCATAGAATAATTGATAATTATATTCACATACCGAATGAAAACTAGTGCAGAAAACATTGATAAGGAGACTGGGGCGAAACAACCAGCAAATGTACCCAAAGTCCGTTGTTCAGATGACATGCTTAGACTATTTGGTACTGCATTATTCATGCCTCCAAACTCAACATAGCCTTCACCTTCCTGACGCTCCACATGTCGACTACTGTTTCCTCTAAATAAATTTGTAATTCGCCGAACTACAGATGCATTTTGTCGATTGGGATTTGTAATAGGAATTGTCTCTGGATCATTATTTGTACTACCTATACTATTTGTTGATAACATCTCCAGTGTTGCTTGTTTTTGAAAATGAGAAAAAACAGCTGTTTACGACGATAATAATGAAAAATTGACAAAGAAAAGATGGGGAAGCAAAAAATAAGAATTTTTAAATGAGAAATATGAGTCATTGAACTCATATTGTGCAGTAAATTTTCTATATAGAGAAAATCACCAAAAAATATTTACCGAAATAATTTATTTCCGCAGCACTCACGTCACTTTATAATATTTTAAAACAAATTTAATAACTTTGTACGTATAATTTACAAGAACATATCACTCAATTTTTATTATTACACTCTTAATCCTCACTCTTTTTATGATAACGAGCGAGAGATTAATAAGACGAAAATAAAAATTTATAAATAGGGTGATCACAACATAAGTGAAACTAATAAAAATTAATATCTTTATTAACTAATAAATACTTAATACTTCTATCTATTTCTAATATAAATAAATACATTATAAAAGATATATAAGTAATATAATAAGATTATAATAAGAATAAATTCAATTTAAAATAAATTTTTGTATTAAATTTAACGTTTAAAGAAATTTTGAAAATTGCGGAAGAAAACTACGCCAACAGCAAGTTGTCTGTCAAAAATTTTTGTGTAATAAGCTATTAAATTCGTTTCTTTTCTTTCTCTGTTCTACTGCTGAATTTAATATATGGATCCTCGTTATAATCCACAACAGAGCACTCCTGATGCATATAACGCCTACATATACGGTAAATATAATGTATTTATTGGTGGAATGAATTTAATGTGTTTTTTTTTGTGGAAAAGAGTGAGAAAAATAAATTTCTTTTGTCGTCTCTTTGTTAACCTCGCAATTTTTATATAAAATGCATTTTCCACCTGAAATTTCCAACTACAGCACTCCTCATATGCTTTACATTGTAAAACACAGCTCTATTTTCCTATTTTATTTTTAAATATCAACAAGAAATGGATATTTTTAACAATTACAAACATCCAGCGATGATTTTTTTCCTTTCTACGTTGTTCAATTAGATAAAATATAAATTTCTCTACCGACAGCGGTCAAATGCTAGGCTTTATCAAGAAATGCAAGACTGACTGTCAAGAATAAGTGAAAATGAAACAAGAATCTAATTGAAATGGCCTGCTCAAAAATATTGTGAGTGTATATAAAAGTATATAAAAAAAGGTAGCTGTAAATATCGGCATTTTGGAAGAGAGGAGAGAAGAAAAATTCCACTTCGACGGCATAAAGAAATAGTGTTTTATAACTGTGTGGACTTTATTGTGTGCGCTATTTATTCATAAGTACTTCTTAATCAAATTGGTTTCAATTTTTATTAATTTCTGTTTTTCCGTATTTTGGTGTCCTGTTTCTACATCCTTTTATTTCTATTAAAATCCTGTAAAACATACATACATTTGGTTGTACATATATGCAAAAAAAAACTACCTACCTCTACTTTCTGCACGTAAAAATCACTAACAAAATCTTGGTGTGTGTGAAAGCAGCCCAACACAATGCAGCATTAAATAGGAATCAAGAGTTGTCCGCGAGTGCACCAGAATTCATTCCTAAGTTTTCTACTACTACTTCAGGTGATTGGAATTATCAACAAGCGCACCATCAGGAATCATCATCACAACAAAATATTTATCCACCGTCGGCACCTCACGTTTATTCCCAAAATTCACGTCAGTTTCCACAGCAACAGCAATACGCTCAACAGCGTCCTCATTTTCCAGTCTACCAACAACAGCAACAACAACAGCATAATCGCAGCTATCGTCCCGATTTAGTTCACAATCACCAATCAAATTATTCCAATCATCAACAGCAGCAGCAACAACATTATTTAATAATGAATCAGCAGCAGCAACAGCCGCATCAAATGGGAAATTATAATAATCATCACATAGGTAATGAACGAGGAGGAAGTAGTGGTGGAGGAGGAGAAATGATGAATTCGCGAAGTGGCGGAATACAGAATCGATTGAATTTCAATAGCCCTCAACTCGAACCTGTTCAAATTGATCCAGTGCCTCATAAGCAGGTATGAAATTATTTTTTTCATATATTAAAAAATGCACACATAAAAATCAAACGAGTAAGAGCAATGTATTGACCTTGAACTCGTTTTTATTCTTATTTCACTACAGATTCATATTTCATCACAATCCTTTTCTCATTTAAATTTTCTTTTTCTTATTCATTTTTAGACCGAAACAGAACAATTGGCATTGGATTTTCTTTCCGAAGTGGTTTCAAAACTAAACGATAATCCTGGATTATTTGAAAACTATCAAAAAAAGTTGCGTGAACTATTTCAAGAACTTGCAGACAATCACTTTGTGATGAGCAACGCAATTGAAACAATTTTTGAACACGTAAGTATTTTAAACTGAATAAATTTTTATACATTTATAAAAAAATATTTCATTTTTAGTCAATAAATGAGCAAAATTTTCGTTATACTGGCGCACGACTTTGTTTGCTTCTCGATTCTTTGGATCTCTCTTCAACCAGCACTTTTCGCAATTTGTTAGTTATGAAAATGGATTTTCAAAATACAGAACAAATTCCTTACATGCAAAACGATCAAAGGAGAGTACGTGGAAGTACACTGTTTTTGGCTGAGCTATTTGTGCAATTAAGCAGGCCGGAAGTAAGTCGAATAGTAATTATTCATACTAATTGATTTACATTGTTTTCAATTATTTTTTAGGATACCAGAAGCGCAGTTGATGTGTCACATTACGTTCTGAATTCCATAATGCTTTTACTGACAAAGCCAGGACCAGAAAATATAAAGTGTGTCTGTCAAACATTGAAGGTATTATATATATTATATATTTACTTACTGTATGTTATAAATTAAATTAAATTAATTTTATATTTTTTTATAGTTATCTGGCTATGATTTGCAAAAAGAGAGTCCTACGGAAGTAGAAGAAGCAATTAATCAACTGAAAATCATTGCCGAGGAGCAAAATATTCAGACTAAGCGTTTGATTCAGTCGGTTGTGGATCTCTTTTATGATAATTGGGGAAGAAAAGATGGTAATTATAATTTTCTTTCTTTTTCTCTAGCACATTCGTTACGCTCAAAATAAATTAATTGAGTGTGTAAATAAAATAAATGAAAATAAAATTTATAAAAATAAATTTCGAATATTGTAGCTGTTGAAATTGAAAATCAACCACCTGCTCTTCAACAACAACCACCAGCGCATCTCAACAACCCGCAGCAGTACAACGATACGGTATTTTATGGACCAGATGGTCAAATTTTGACTGAAGAAGAGTCTACATTCTTGAATGCTAATATGCCCGAATCTTATCCAATTAACATTGACGACATTATTGAGTAAGTACAATTTTTTCCTTTTTAGAAGTAAAAATAATTTTTAGTTTTATCTTCAATAGTGATGAATCGGATGACTTTGTTGATGAAGAAGATGAACCTGAAATGGATTTGGAAATGCAAATGGCTTACAAGGAATTTATCAATTCTGGTAAAGAAGGAAAGAAAAAAGAGTAAAATAGTTTCATATGAGCTATCTGGACACCGCATTTGCGTCGATAAAAAACAATTAAAAGTTGATTTAAAAGCTATATAAAAGTTCAGAAAAACGTCAACCAATTCCTTGTTTTTTCTTTATGATTTTCTTAAATAGTTTCTTTATCACTATGTGAGAATGGTTTATATTTTTCAAAAGAAATGTTAGAGATCACAAACAAATCTTTATTTGTAAATCATTTCAGAATAAGAAAAAAAAGTGAAATATAACAAAAAAGTTTAAAAACTACAATTTAAAATCCAAAAGTCTTTTCTTTATATTGAACAAATTTTCAGCTTAATTATAAACAATTCTTTCATTTTGTCTATAAATTTTCATTATAACAACATATTTTAAAGTTTTACTTATCCTAAAATCTTTCTGACTATACTTCAAATATACAAATTTACTCGTTTAATTCAACAGATGAAAGGAAATGATGAATTTGATAGAGTGAAAGTTTTCAAAGCTAATAATTTATTTTCAGTTAATTTTTATCAATGCTTGAATTGATATTTAATATTTCATTTCACATAAGTTCATGCCATGTGAATCCTTCTGATATCTTCAAATTCAAATCTTGAACGTTCAAAATAATAACGTTTATCACTTTCTGTAATGAATAAGTAGAATAATTTTTTAAAGCTAAATCAGTTGATTTCCTGAAAATGTAATTATCTTTAAAGCTTTAAATCAATTCTGAAAATAAAAATCTTTCAGAACGCAATATAAAATCAAAAAGTTTAATTATTGCTATAAATGCATTTTCAATATATCTCATTTATTCATAGGGATTCATACTAAGTGTTATGAGTAATGATAGTAATGACCTAGAATTGCTTTTAGCAATGTTTACAAATAAAATGATGATGATCTATATTTCATTTTTTTATTTAAGATTGTTCATTCTTTATGCACTTATAAAACACACAAACTTGATAATGACCATAATCATCTTAATTTTTGCTTACAAAAGGATTATGTCATTAATAATTTGCTTTCATTTTTAATATAAAGTGCTATAAGGAATTTCTGTTATTTAAAAACATTGCTTTCTACAATATAAATGTGAATAATTTTCTACTATTAAAAAACAAATGATTTTAAAAATTGGGCGTGTATCAATTAAAAATTATACATATCAGCTGTTTACCTAGATTATCTCTTCTTTCAAACATCTTTGGCGAAATTCATTCAATGAGAGAAAAAGTTTAGCTTGTTAAAATTGTTTCGTTTAATGAAAATGCGAAATTTAAACCTTGAGACTTTATTGAGCATGCCATTTCTCTGCTCCTAGGTGGGCCTTTGAGCGCAATGACAAGGAAAGAGTGAAAAAATCATCTTTGAGCCTCATTAAATATCACCGCTATGTGTTATTGTTCGAGTTTTATTTTCTCTCATCATCATCATGAGATTCATTATTTAAAAACGTTGCACCCCCAAAAATCAGATGATGTAAAAAAAGAAAAACTGAAATATTCATTAAAAAAAACTATAGCAAGTACGCATATAGAGCACACACATACAAAGTCCAAAAATGCCAACGAAGGGAGGCGAACACAAAACTTTTGCCAGCTGAACTGCTAGTGATTCACGCATTTTCACAAATGTCTCATGCATGCCTTCAGAAAATAGACGAGCAAAGAATAAAAATAAATTTTTCATTTTATTTTTAAAACTCTTCTTTATTATTTGTTTTTCCTAAAATGAAAAGAGAGAAATTTTTACATTACATTATATATATGAGAAAGAGAAGGAGAGAGAAAATAAATTCTTTTTTATTTTATTTATGAGATGAACTCTTTTTTTTCACTGCTGTTTCTTTGTGTATAATATTGATCAAGTTATATTATTCCACTATATAAGTATCATAGTAGAAGAAAAAGAGATATGATGAAAATAATTTAGGAGAATTTTTATCGTTCCACACAAAAATTTTTTAACATACGCGTGTCTCAAATTCATCTACACAATAAAATTATATTCATATGCTTAATTTTCACCACTTTTCATCAATTATCCTCTTTTTCTAGCTTACTCAGAGCTATCGAGAAAGAGAGTTGACAGAATTTCTACTGAAACTCTATTTTAGAAAAGTCTAACAAAGTAGAATTAAGAAAGAGAAACATTTTATTTCTGATTAATTTCAATATAATAGCATGCGGTATATGAATGTGACTCTAAGGGGTCAAAAAACTATTAAGTGTGGAAGGGAATTGCTGCGTATGATAAAGATATTCTTTGTTTAATATCAAATTAAAATAGGTCGCGTAATACGCAATTATTTCCAGCGCAAATGTGAAAATTTCCTACAAACTATATTCTATTGAAATCCGAGAGAATTAAGTTATTTTATGACTTGCGATAAAAATGTAAAAAGATCTGTTTATTTATTTTTATTAACCCTCCTCGATTTTAAAATATTTTTGTTTTTTATTCGAGATCGCGAAAAGAAAAATGAGATTGATTTAGCAAAAGAAAATTATTTGGAGAACTCAAACGTCAGTGAGGAGGAGAAAAGAAAATTTTTTAGGCGCCAAGAAATTTTTTCACTCATGCTGGTCATTTATAATATTACTTATTTTAAAAATAGGGTTGAGTGCAATTTATATTATTTATTAGTCGCATTTTATTTAGTCTTTAAAAAATATCGACCAAACTGAAACATTGATAACTTAAAACATTTAAATTTAAGTTTACAATGTATGCATAACCCTGATGATTCAAATGAAATAAAATTTTTCTCCATTGAAATTACTCACAATGATATAAAATATCAGTAATAACAAAAGAAATATATTATCATCATCAACAATCTCACTCGATTTGCTCTTATAATTTTTCGATTAATCTCTTTGTGCTAATGATGCTAATTTTAAGATTTCGTTTTTTTGATTTCATTATTACTAATTAAGTTGTAAGGTATAATTGTTTGTTCTAAGAAATAGGTAGGTTTTCAATTTATACCAGTAATATTCTCGTGATTTTATAATGAATTTTAATTTACTCGTTTAATGATTTTACAAAAATATTTGATTTTTTTATCGTTTGGTACGCAGATTTTATTATTTTTATTAAATTATTGAGAGTCAATAAATTACTAAATAAACTTTAATAAGAGGTCATTGAAAAGAACAATGAAAGATGATAAAAATAAATGCAGTGAGAAACAAATGATTTGAAACTTTTCCTAAATAATTATTATTAGGAATATCATTTCAATAAAGAGTGATTGCGACAATTTTTGATAGTTCTACATCATTCATTCATATTATATGAATTTAACAAACATTGAACAAATACGCTGAATGGAATGGAATCAACCAGCAATTTTCATTCCATGTCAATCATCACTTATTAATTCTTTGAATTGTTAAGCATTAACGTCACTCACTAATTTGACCTTTTTGATTTGTCATCATTAACAAAAAATAAAATGATACAAATTAATATATTTTTCATCATTAATTGTTAAACCCAGTTACTTACTTACTACCTACATGCATGCATTATGAATGCTACTACTTAATTTTCATTCATCATTTCATTTCATTTTTTATAATGAATGTTATTTCTCTCTCAATATATGTGTATAAGCTTGAGTTAGATATCTTTATTCTTTTTTACCTTGCTTATGACAAATTTAATTATATTCTGCCAACAATAAACTCAGTTATCATATTGAAATATATGTATGGCCCAAAAATAGTGAATGGCCATTATTTGAAATTCTAATTCAAGAATAATTCAGAGAGACAAAAATATTATTTTTATTATAAGTAAGTGAAGAGAGAAAAAGCTAATGATCGACGTCAATTCAGTATTTTTGCATGCAGCACAAAAATTACTTTATGGGAAATGATTTATTGCGAGTCACAAGCTTTTTTGGCTTATTTTTAACTATACATTCCGAAAATACTGGAAATAATTCAAAATGTCAATTATCAAGTCATTTTCAATTTTTTCTTCTTCTTCCGACATATCATACTTTTTTTGATATTATTTTGTAACAAAAGTCTATTACGTGATCACTATGACGTATTTTTTAAGTGAGGAGTGTGTTGTTACGTACTGACTCGTTGATACAGAAAAAAAATCATAAACAGAATGAAACTTGATAAAACCACTTTGTTATAACAAAGCAGACAAAGATAAGAAAAAAAAGAGAGCACTCTTAAAAAAAGAAATCAAAACAAGTGACGACATATAGGTAGATAATCTCTCTCAGAAGTGGGTAAAGCAAAGAGAAATAAAACAGATAAGAGTAAAGTAAAGGCAAACATAATTAAAGATCTTTAGTAGTAAACATCACAAACTATGATACAAAAAAAGTATTACATTATAATTATACATTAATGTGTGTATATAAGAGATGTGAACATAAAAGAAAATTTTTAAATTTAAATTATGTAACTTAAAATCATAATAAAAAAATTTTTTAAACGTAAAATTTTTTAATCATTTATCTCTAATTTGTTGGGTTGTTTATGATCGTTTTTTGATTCTATTCATAATATTCTCAATGCTAGCCTTACTTTTTTATCACAAAAATAGCAAACTTACAGCACTGAACTAAAATTATTAACAAAAAAAATTTAATCTGATTTTTGCTCGCGTTTATTGAAAAAGTTCTTCATCGTCTATTTTACACACCAACACACGCCAATATGCAATGTCAAGTACGTTCAAGTACCGAAAAAAACGTTATCAATCATCGAGTGTTGTTTTTTTTTGACAAAATCTTCTTCTTTTCGAACAATCATTATTCATTTTAAAATGAAAAGGTAACGAGACTGTCTCGTTGTTTGTGTGGGATTTTAGAATAAATTTTATAATATTCAGAGATGCTCAAGCCTTCTTTTTTTTTGTTTTTCTCGTAAGTTTTATATACACATGCTTGCATGTTTTTGTCACAAAAATATAAAAACTCAAGAGTTCTTATCAATTCATTGTCAGTAAAAAATATAAATATGGTAATTATATTATTTAAAAATTATGTTCAGTGATTGGGGAACGAAAAATAAAATATAAAACAAAAATTATTATTATTATGTTCCACATTTCATTCTTGTTTTAATAGCGGCTGTAATTGTTATTGTTGTGTCAGGTCGTTAACCGAAAATCAGAATATGCATTCATTTACACTCTTTTTCTTTTTTTTGAATAGCGAGTGCCAATCGTCGACAAATTTTTCTGACCCTGCATTCTCATCAACAGCATCATCATCATTTTCTTAGGTAGACACAGTCGATTTGTCGCACATGTAAATGTGTAATAAGTAAATGTATTGAAACATTGTTGCCATTTCTCACAGTGAGAGCGCGCGGAAAAAAATATTTGAGAAAAAAATAACTTTTCGTGCTTGCTTCTGTTTTGTTTCGTGTTCACCTTCACACCTTCATAAGTTTGAAAGCGAGTTTCAAACAACAGCAGTACTTGTGAATCAGCTGATTGCAGTTTGTTGTGAGTTTGTGATAACAAAATTAATTTACACACATATGTCGACTTTATTTTATTTTTATATTCATTCTGTTCCTGACTGCTAATCCAATCTCTTAATATTGACTTAAGAATCAAAATAGCTGGTTTATTGATTATTTATGGCTATAAATCTTGTAGATATTTTTAGCCGAGTGAAAACACACTCTTTTGTGCTTCCTGCCTGCCGATAATCGTTTCATTATGGCAAATATGTGTAATAGATTGATTACTTAAATGGCTTCAACAACGATTTCGGAGAGAATACGTTTTAGACTGGCAATTCCAGTAAGAAAACCTCCATCAGGGCCGTGATGAATTTTTTTGACCTCGTTCTCGTCAACAAATGGAGAGGGCTCTTTTGTCGTAAAGGTTGTATGTGCAAAATCAATTATTCGAACATCCACAAGTGGCGAAAAGACGGCATTCTTATTACTATTATTAACGCTCGAATGTCCGTTTGTATGTGAAAATGTTGTTGTAGATTTTATTTCGTTTTTCCCTTTATTGTCAACACTGTCACAGGATTTCTTCTTTTTTAAACTTGGATGTTCTTCCTGTTCGCCTGACGCATTGTAAAATTTCGTTTCACCTGTCTCACTTACAATTATCGTATCGATATTACTGCTTAGTGATGATAACTGATCATCATCCTCTTCTTCTTCTTCAACTTCAATACCATCATCTGTTTCATGTGCTTTATTTTTTTCGCAATCATCAGCTGTTGTTATTGTGCTTGTTTGTGTCAATTTTATATCTTCAGGAAATTGCTTAAGTCGATGATCACTAGTGGTTTCAATGGAGTTGGTTATATTAACTGCTGCAGATATATGGTTATTTTTGGCAGTGTTTTCAAATGAAGATGATTGCGATGATTGTGAGGGATGATGATGATATGAAGAACCATCGATTTTTGTTTTTTTAAACGACGAAGTCATCGATTTGGCATTGACGAAATTTATCTTATCGTAAACATCCACATCGTCATTATCTTGTGTAGTTTCATCGTGTAAATTTAATTTTGTACCTTTACGAACGATTACTTCGTGTGACGTCGAACATTCATCACTACTATTACTATAATTAATCCATGAATCCATAGAATGTGGCGAGGGCGCTCGATGTTCTGGCAAATCAAGAAATTTTCTCTCAATATGCTCGAGATTATCAGAATCTCTTGCCCTTGTTTCATCACCAGACATGAATTGATCTGAATTTGATTCATCTTCATGTCCAATACCAACATCGTGTTCATCATTTTCATTATTAAATTGCATATTGTGGTGATCGACTGAACAATTTGATATATCAGCATCATAATTAGAATTCATTGCCTCTAGACGTTCTGACTCGACATCTTTACCCTCGTACACTAATAGAAGCGAGCTATTTATGAAAGAGAAAGATAAAAGCTTTTAATGTATACAATGAAAATGAAAATATTTTCATTCTTATTCAATAAAAAGCGTACTTAAAAATAAAGTATTTTTCCGATGTAGAGCTATACATTTATATTTTCTTTAAAACGTAAAATACAAAATTCTCTTTCATCGAGGAGTTGGCAAAAACAAATCGAGTAAAAAAGAGATGATGCTTACCATGAATAAAATCGGTAGCTAGACTGTTGTTCTATCACAGTATGTAATTTTTCAAGTCGTGCCAGCACTTTTTCAATAACTTTAGTACGTAAACGCACACCATTATGGAAGAAATCTTGAATTGCTTTTTTAAACTGCTGCTCTGACAATTGTCTCCCCCAATATTTGTCACGCTTTATGACGGTCTTATTATGCACATTATACTTTTGAAGACCACAAAGACGAACACCCAGCTTTGAACTTGTGCTTGCTGCACACTTTGCCATTTGTTTAGATTTTTTCTCAGCTGATGCGTCATCACCTATGAAAGGAGGCAAAACATGTAATAAAAATTATTATTTTGATTTAAAATTCATTCATTTTATGTGCCCATACTATTGGCACAAATTAAAAGAGAGAGCGTGTGGAAATAAAAAAATAAAAATAAGTACCGTGTTGACGAGTTCCCATTTTCAAGTCCAAGATGCATGGTTGTTGAAATTTTGATGTAATGTTCTCCAACATTAAAAAATCTGTAACGAGATAGTATAGAAAGAGAAAATTTTCCATTGTTAAAATTATATAACACACAGCTGTCGAGTTGATGACGATTATGGATTTTTTGATTTTTTTTGCTGCTTCGCAGAATCGTATCTAGTCATATTTGAATTTCAAATCGCTCAATCAGCTGATTGCTGCTATTAAAGAGCGAGAAAAAAGAGAGAAAGAAAAAGAAGCGAAGTACATATGTACAATATTTTTTTTCATATGTGTGCCTCTATCATATTCAATCAGCTGAAGTGCGAATGTTTAAGCCGCAACAACAACAATGCACTTTAAGAGGTAAAAACTCGTTTCATTCTCAATGTAATGTGTTTCTAACACATATATATGCGCTTATTTAACTCGTGAATGTACTTAAAAATAAGTTAAATCAATAAAAAACATATACATGAATAAAATGCGCTCGATTTTTTTTCATTATATTTAAACAACATACGTAAAGTCTAAGTCCACGTGTTTCAAATTTATAATTTAATGAATAGTTGATGATGACTTGTAGTCGATTGTATTGCAATTTATTTCTAAGGTGCTCAATTAAAATGATTGGCAATATTTTCTCAATTGCTGTGATTAATAAACTTTTGCTTTCTTCACCTAATTTGTCTGCAAGAGAGCGCAAAAGAAATTTACTTGTTTGAAATTTTTCTCAATAAAAATAGTTGCGCCAAAAATTAAATATAGAACACAAATTAAGAACTTTCCTGCCTCGCGAATTAATCATTTTGTCGATTTTTTACGATATTGTAGTTGTTGTATTCTCATGTAAAAATATGTATCTAATTGAGAGTGAAATGAATCATGAATCATACACGTGCGAGCACATGTACATTATATTTAACAAAAAGTGATCATTTGAGAGCTTTGAGTAAAATATGAATGTTTGTTCATGTCATGTCATATCTTTCAAAATAAGACAAACTTGCAGAAAATTCAAGAATAGAAAAGCAATCGTATAGTGCTCATATTAAAGCAAATTGGCAAAAAATAAGGCACAGTGTAGCAAAATTACGATACATTGATACCTCTGTCAGCAAATAATCATATTGCATTTTTAGTACATTTGAAATAATATTATTTTGCACTGAAGAAATATTGATTGCTTGGAATTAATTTACTATCTTTAAGCAGTATCGATGTTAGTGGCATCGTGACAAAATGTTTGATTTACATTTAAATTTCACACTGACACACAATGACACTTCAGATAGCAACCGAGCAAAAAAATATATATTTAAAAGATATTTGAAACGATTTTTTTTAAAGAGAAAGGAGAATGGCAAAAATAACAAATAAAGCACACACACGTAATACAACACTCTTAGTTGTACAATTCGTCTAGCAAGAAGAAAAAAAATCAAAATAATAAATAAACACAATCAAATGTTTGTCATCACATCAAATTGCGGCGAATGAATGTCGAAAAAGCAGGCAGATAATAAAGATGTATCAACAAAAAGTAATGTTATAATATTTGTCTTGAATTCAAAATAATTTGAATTATTTGTAAATGGTTGTCGCGTTGTCTAGTAATCATAACTCTCAATTTTCATCTCATCGTCTTTGATGCGTCAGTCAAATTTAGTTTTTTTATGCGATGACGTCAATTTAAAGCGAAAACAGGTACTTTTTTCACATTAACCATACGAGTTATGTATATGAAAAAAGAAAAATGAAAAGAATGAACCGATCAGAAGACAAACGAATTGGAGAACGTTAGTTGAGTGGAGTAGATATATGTGTGATATTTTGAAGTTATTGTGATGATGATCTAACACTTATGAATACACACATATTTACATTACATATGTTTCCTTTATTCTCTCTCTTCTGAGGTTTTATATAGAAAATGTCATTTGTCGCTCTCTACTTAGAAAGAAAAATATTTTTTTAAACAAATGAAACGCAGAAAGGCACACGCGAAGTAGACAGTATATATATCGCTTATCACAAACAAATAATTGCCTCTCGTAGTAACAAATCTTTCTTTCTTTTCAAGAGATAGAAGTCGTGAGAAACTTAAGGATGAAGAGAAAATAGTGGAAGAAAATGAAGAGGAGAAGCAGCTAAAGAGAGCGCATCTTTATTTCGCATGGCCAGCATACTAACATGTCTTATTACTGTTGTCTAAAGAAGAAATACTTTTTAGTACTTCAGTTGCATTTCCATTTTTATGAATTTTCATTCTGTAAAAAATAAGAGACAAAAGAAAAAGTCCTCGATTAGAAACTGATTTTAAAAGCATTTTTCCGATTAAATGAATATAAAAATGTTTTATGGCATGAAGAATTTTTTAAATGACAAATCCTCATGAACAAAAAATAAACAGCAATTTATGTGAGATAAAGATAAATTTTTGAAGAGCGGCAACTAGATATGTATTGAGATAGACCTACAAATATCTCTCTATATATATAATACTCAAAAAAACAAATTTTAAAATAGCACCGCAAATGTCACAAGCATAAATCAATAAAACGTTTGTAGAATGGACAATTAGAATTTTTAGTAGGAAAAAATAAAGTATAAGTCGACATTAATAATGTTTAAAAATATACCCAAGTTTCTTGAGTACACAAACTTAATTTAATTAGTTTTTACACTTCCGTAAATAATCTTACGTAGTAGACATAATATTAAACTAAATATATTATATGCAAATATTTTTCTGCTTTATAGAACACTCAATAAGCTTACATATCATATATGATATAATAAAAGAAGCGTGTGTATGTTGTTGCGAAGAAGAAAATCGTTTTAATCGGATAATTGTTTTTTACCCAAGCCATTTTCACACACATGTTTGTATTGCACAAATTGAACTATAATAAAGCGTGATCGATAATGTTCTTTATCAGATGAAAATAAACACACATTTGTGAGAGATTAATAATAGTTTAACGGCAAAGCTAATTAGTCAGCCGGTTGATGATAATAATAATAATATAAGGATGTAAATGTTTACATTCAACTCAAACAAAGAGACAGAGTGAATGAAGAGGGAGGGAAAAAATATGATAAAATAAAAAGAACACGATGAATATGACTCGATGATTTGTGTGGATTTATACTGACCTAAGAACTTCATCGCGTTTTCTTTTCGTTGAACTTTGGCGTCTCAACGATTCATCAATTTTGAAATTTGGGCTGTATCGTTTTTCAAACTGCTCGCCTGTCGTCGAACATTGCATCACACCTGTGAAAGAAGAACATAAATTTGCATAGAGAAATAGAAAGCATTATGCAATGATAAAATAGTAGAATGAAACGATGCACAATAGAAAGAGAAAATGTAATTTTATATCGATATATGATGTAAAGCTTTCTTCTTTAAAAATTTTAAGTTCATACATGCAATCGCCAAAATCAAGGTCAAAGTCATAAAAAACAGCTTTAAAGGTTACTACTAGCAAGCGTAGTGGAAATGGAAATGAAAATCAATGTTTTTCCTTCTTCCACACACATTCAAAAAAGTATATAAGTAAACTATATTTTTGCCATATAAGAGCTTTCTAGCAAAAAAATAATTTTTTTCATACTATGTATGTTCATTCATTTACACACCAATACATATTTAAGGGGAAGGCAAGAAGCATCAATGAAAAATGGGGGAAATTCTTTCATCAGTTTCATGTGTTGAAGGAATTTCATTCATACACATTGGCACATTTTCTCTCCTTATACATTATATACTATGTTTGCTTGTACTATATACCTAAATTCAGCTGTAATAAAATTTAAAATATTTGAACTTTGAATGCATAATTGAAGAAGAAAATTATATTTGAAGAAATAATAAAATGAAATCCCCATATGATTCACCATGAAAATTCTTTTTCGTATACATCGAATATGTTATATTCAAATAGAGTTGTAGCAATAGTTTTATTTGAATGGATATGATTTCGAGGCACGTACAAACCTTTATACTTGGGAACAAAATGCTGAATATCATTTCCTGGAATGTTTTGATAAAATTCCAATTCACGAAAATTGAGAGGCTTTATGACAGTCTTGTCATTCAAAAGCAGTAGTCGTGTGTGACCACCGACTTGATTGGATAAAGGATACAAATTTATTTCATCATGATGATTTGAATTATCGTCATCGTCACTCTCTGATGAATTATTTTGCGATAAAATACTGTGTGGCTTTAGAAATTCATTGAGAGGATTTGTTGATGAAGAAAGACTCTTGCGAGCGGTTGCTGTGACTGCAGAGTTAACTGTGCTAGTATTACTACTATTATTATTGCAAAGTTGTAAATGATGATCAGCTGTGGCGGGATCTTTCTGTGTATTTTTGTTAAAAAATGAGTTCAATTGTGTTGAATCATTGTTGTGGAATTTCGTAATTGGTAGCGAGAATGCTGTCGTTTGAAGTTCATCCATAAGTGTTGGAAATAAATTTAAGACCATTCAGTCGCCTTTCTTCAACTCAAAATATATATAAAGCAACTGAAATACTTTACGCTGCACTTTATTTAAAATTGTCTTTTGTCTTTATTTCTTCGACAGCAACGAATCTTAGTCTTTTTAATAAACTTTCACTTTAATGTCACGCACAATTTTTTTGTGACTCACACTAATTTTCCTTTCTGTTTTAAGTGGAATTATTTCCTTTTTTCTCGTTTCAACTAAGCACTTTGAAAATTGAATTTTTTTTCATTTACTCTTTTTTCTCGAGCAGCAGCAAGCAAACTCTCTCGATAAAATTTTTGTTACGAAAAAATTTTTTCACTTGTAATTTTATAGCATAGAAATTATCATTTTAATCACACATTTGTATTTATCTAATGTATTACAGTTTTCTTCAAGTGTTTAGAGTGCTTAAGAGTTACATTTCAACTAAGAAATATTTTATTACGACAAAAAATATAAGAGACTCTTACATTAAGAAATAAAATTTTTATTCACGAATGCAGACTTCTCTCGAATACAACAGAATTTTCAATCGAATTTTCGAGATCGAAATTCAATACACGCTCATTTTTTCAAAACAATCTAAACTTAAAATTTGAATTAAAAAAATATATAGTAAATATGCCATTCGCAAACACACCATCCGTGGCAATCACAGAACTATCAAATGACAATGTTAAATTTGTAGTAGAAGATACTGAATTGAGGTAAATTAAAGATATAAGTCAATTTTATGCAACTTTACAATTCATATCGTCTTCTTATAGCGTCGCAAACAGTTTAAGGAGAGTTTTTATAGCTGAAACTCCGACAGTAGCCATTGATTGGGTTCAATTAGAATCAAATACTACAGTTCTTGCTGACGAATTTATCGGTATTGTGTTTTTATTTAAAAATTATTATTTTTTAATATCAAAAATCATTTATAGCACATAGAATCGGTTTGATTCCATTGATTTCTGATGATGTTGTCGATAAAATGCAAAACACAAGAGATTGCTCATGTATTGATTTCTGTAGTGACTGCAGTGTTGAATTTACTCTAGATGTCAAATGTTCTGATGAACAAACACGCTTAGTAACTACTGCAGATCTTAAATCATCAGGAAGTGTCTTACCAGTAACAGCACGAAATCGTGATGATGATGACAATGAGTATGGAGAAAAAACTGAAGAAATTCTTATTGTTAAACTACGTCAAGGACAAGAGCTCAAATTGAGGGCATATGCAAAGAAAGGTTTTGGAAAAGAACATGCAAAATGGAATCCAACTGCCGGTGTATCGTTTGAATATGATCCTGATAATGAAATGCGACACACTCTTTATCCAAAACCTGAAGAGTGGCCAAAATCTGAACATTCAATCTTAGATGATGATCAATGTAATTATACACACAATTAACATATATGGTTTTTGATAAAATATTTTTAATATTTTAGATGAAGCTAAATACAATTGGGAAGCAAAACCAAACAAATTCTTCTTTAATGTTGAATCATCAGGAGCATTAAAACCAGAAAACATTGTTTTAATGGGTGTTCAAGTGCTTAAAAACAAGTTATCAAATCTGCAAACACAATTAAGTCAAGAAACAAATGCTCATGCTAATGCTCTTGCAATTTAAAGTAATTCTTATAAGTTCAATTTATTTTAAAATTTTTAATAAAAATCATAATTATTGATAAGACATCCTTAATTTAAAAATATATTTTTAGTATTGATTTCCATTATTTAAAAACTTATTAAAAGAAGCTGCATCATCGCTCTGGCTGGTTTCTTCGCGTGATACTTCTATGCTCTTAGTTGTGTCTCGATATTTTTGAAGAAAAATTTTCAACGGTTCAATGTAATTATCAAAACCAAGATTCTGCATTGCCCAAAGAATATCTTCTCCATTCATAGTTTTTCTTTTTTCTTGTGCACATCTCTCTGATGCTTCTGAAGTAATGAAACTAATAAATTCTGATACGCATTCTTGTACACATTCACGAGCATCTTTTGCAATTTTTCCTTGACTGTTATTAGGAATTGCTTTCTTCATTATTTTAGCAATATTTGCTATAGGCAGAAACCTATCTTGTTCTCTTAAAAATCCTGTTTCTGAAAAATCTCAATAATTTAATATTACAATATTTGACTTCAATTGTTATATTTTACCTGGTTCTGAAGAATCATCCTGAACATATCCATCAATTATTTCAAACTGATCTGAAGAATTCATTATTTTTAGTAGTCTTAAATCGTTATTTAAGAGAAAAACAAAAATTTTCAATAAACAAAGTTTTTTTGTTGTACTTTTTAGCGCATTCGATTTTCGAAAACAAAACAAAAAATTTAAAATAATTCTGACTGTTATGTGATGATTTATTTTTCTTAATTCAATAGCCTAATAATGATTATTTACATCTTTTACATCATCATCTGATTCAACCTAATGCTTGTAACAAAATTAGAAGAGAATCTGACATTGTTTCTATAAAGTAGTGAAATGAATCTCATGTTCAATTTCAACTTTGGTTGGTTGTTGACTTGTTGATGTTGATGGGAATACTCTATTTCCTTTTCTATTGCGTATATCATGTAATCGTCGTCGGTGTTGAAAATAATTTTGCTTATTGTTTGTTACAAAATTGCAAATTTCACAGACAAATTCACCCAAAACTCTGAAATGAATTTTTCTAATGTGTTGCTTAAGCAAATCTTCATATTTGAACGAACTTCCACAATCAGGATATTCACAGACAAAACGATGAGGATCTAAAATAAAATAATTTTTAGTAACAGCTACACACAAATTATTAATTTTAAATTACCCAAATCAATTTCAACATGTTGTCGTACATGATGCTTTCTTAGACTTTGTTGATTAACGAAACTTTCCTGACACACAGGGCATTTGTATCCTATTAAAAATTATTATTTGAACAAATAGATAAATCAAAAATTATAAAGATTATACCATTAGGATTTAAATGCCTTTTACGATGATATCTTAAGTTTGCAGAATTATGAAAGGCTTCAGAACAAAATTCACACACAAATGGACGCAAATCCAAATGAATATTGGTATGCTCGGTTAAAATTCTCAGCTCTGTAAATTGCATACTGCATACATCACATTGAAACTTTTTAGGTCTGTTAACTTTTGTTCGTGGATGATCAAGGTGTGCAATTTCAATGTGTTTCTTTAGTTGATACTTGAAATTATATTTTAATTCACATTTATCACATTGAAACTTTTCACGATGTGCTGCTGCAGTGTGATTGTAATATCTTTTCGGATTGTCAAAATCTTTTAAACATACTTTGCATGTGAGATTCTTTTCTCGTTTAATCTTTTTTGTTCCTGATGATGACGAAGAATTCTTTCGCTTCCTACTTTTTTTATTTGGAATTGGGGATGGCACTGAATCTTCTTCTTCCTCTATTGAATAATTTTCTTCATTTTGTTCAAATCTATCATAATCGTCCTCAATTGCTTCAGTTATTAAATATTCTTCTTCATAACGTTCAGCATCTTCTTTTAAAGTAGTAATATCTTCATCTTTATTTTGATTATAGTCATTTAGAATACTATGACTAAGTAGATGTGTAACAATATGTATTTGAAGTTGGTGGCTTTCTGGACATCGACAATATTGCAAAATTGGACCATCTTCAAACATGTTATAGTCTAAAACAGGAGAAAATGAGATATTATTGCACTTATTTATCAACTATTTAAATTTTTTTACCTTTGTGATTTTCTTGAAAATGTTGAACTAATAAATTTAAATATTTCTTGCCATCATCACATAAAATGCATTCATGAACATCTTCTATCAAGTCTAATGGCTCGGTTTTTACAAAATACTCCATTTTTAACGAGGATATACAGTTTTTTTTCTGTATTTTGGAGTAAATTTTAATTTTGTTTTCTTTTTAGATTCAATGTTTTGAAAAACTTAATTTCGAAAGGGGGTTGTTGTTGAAAAATAATATTGTGTTTTCGAAAGAAGAAAAATTATTTGTAGAAAAAATTCTAAATTTTAATAAACATGGATAATTCTGTGAATGAGAGGCGTTTAAGAAGTGTTTTTGGTAAGAAATCATCCCTTTTTAAAAATATTCTTTTTGTTAATAATTGAAATCCTGATATCTCTTTTATTTTAATACTTAATATCTATTTACCTCGCGAGGTTATAAAAAGTTTAATTTTCTGTCTAATTATTTATTAAAGATGCTATCGATTTGGGAAACAACAAAAAGGCACTTCAAGAAGTTGAAAAAGTGCTAAAGAAAACTCCAAATTTGAAAACTGGTTTGGCATTAAAAGCTCTTGCATTGATTCGTCTTGGTCGTGAGACAGAGAGTCAAATTATAATTGATGAACTCGAAAAAAATCCAGACGATGATTCAACTCTTCAAGTTATGACATATTGTTATCGAGAATTGGATCAATGTAAGTAATTAAATTTGTAAAAACACCCGATAATTTATATAAAAAAATTAATATTATTTTGTAGTGGATAAAATTTGCACTATTTATAGCAATGCGGCAAAAAAGCAACCTGGTAATGAAGAGCTTTTGACTCAATTATTCATGGCTCACGTACGTGTCAACGATTACAAGAGTCAACAAGCTGTTGCATTACAACTATTCAAAGCCAAACCTAAAAATCCTTATTACTTTTGGGCTATTATGAGTATCGTGCTTCAAGCATTAAGAGGTCCTGATTCAAAGGATAAAGAAAAATCAAAAGTGCTTTTATCACTTGCACAGAGAATGATAGATAAACTTATAAAAGAGGATAAAATAGAAGCAGAACAAGAAGTTCAGCTTTATATTAATATTCTCGAATATCAAGAAAAATATGAAGATGTATTGAATTTCCTTCAAACGAATGTATGCACCAACTTCTTTCCAAGTGCTCCAATTTCTATAAAAATTGAAATTTTCAAGAAACTCAAAAAATGGAATGATTTGATGCTATTAGCAAAAGAGCTTCTTGAAGAAGAGTAAGTTATTTTAAGTGCATCAGAATATGTAAAAATTCATTTGTGTTTCATTTTAGTCCGGATCGATGGGATTATTATCAAGATTATCTCCTTTCATGTTTTGAACTAATTAAAACTGGCGATAATTCAATTATCAATATCTGTTTTAATTTCATATCTGAAGTAAGTATTATTCAATCTCTTTTAAATTTTATCTTATGAAGTTTCATTTATATAGTTGATAAAAGCAAGTACCAAAGTGAGGGGACCATATTTAGCTCGACTTGAAATGTTTAAAAGAATGCGTGATAACAAATTGGATCCTGAATCGCTTATGGGAGAATATGAAGTGTTACTTTTAGATTACTTTAGAATTTTCGGCAACAAAAAATGTTGTGTTAATGATTTGAAGTTATTCTTGGAATATCTTGATACTGATCGTCGTTCTCAATTTGCTTCAAAATTGTTACAAGATACTGGTATCAATTCAACTTCACTGCCACAAAATGTAATTTTCAACATTATTTTACATTGATAATATTTATGCTATGTTTCTATAACTTTTTTTAGAAAGATCAACTTCAAAAACATATTTGTTCACTGCAAATCTCACGTCTTTGTGGATCTCAATTATCGCTTTCAGTTGAACATTTGCAAGCACTTTATTCAGCTTTAACACTTCACTATGAACATAGTTTCAGTGCATTTGACAAAGACCTTTTGTCAACAGACATTGCAACATCAGACCAATATGCAATTTTAGCCGGTGAGTTAGGTCTTATCATTGTGACATCAGATGAATGTTCATATTGTTTTATGTAAAGTTATCTAATTAATTTTTATACATTTTCATTACAGCTCACGTTATGTATGACTTAGCAATAAAATTAAATTCGTCTGAACGCCTTGTAGAAACTCTTCAGTTTTTAAATTATTTATTAAGAAATAGTCCGAGCAATTTTCATGCAAAACTTTTATGCTTGCAAATATTTCATATACTCGGATGCCCACTTGGTGCCCATAAAATTTATGATGCACTGGATGTAAAACATGTTCAACTCGATTCAATGGGATATTTACATTGTGCTCATTTGCCACTAAGTGGAATTAATACACTTTCAAAACCAATTTACGATCAGACGCTTAAATTTTTCACAGCATCATATAAAGATAGCTTAGAATATTTGGCAATGTCATATAAATTTGGATCATTTTCAAAACTTCAAGAATTTATGGATTTTCGTGAAAAATTATCAAATAGTCTTCATTATTCAATGATTTCAGTTGAGGCACTTCTTCAAGAAATTGTCTGTTTGAATGGTAATCACCAACAAAATTATCTTCAATTTCAAAACATGAGAATTGAGCCAAATGAAGATCGTATAAAATATGAAGAATTGACTGATAATCGTGATTTAAATGTAATGCTTCGATGGGATCCAATTTATGATGAAAAGCAGGAATCAGTTTATGACAAAATCAAAGAGATTGAAAAAGAAAGTTTTATTCAAGATACAGAGCTTCTTCAATTGAGATCAAGTCTTCTTAGACTTGTAGCCGCATCAGTTGATTTGATTCATTTACCATATGGCAATATAAATTCAAACACAAAAGAACACAATGGTCATAATACATCAATTGAAGGTGTAGATGAAAACTATAAAATTATCTTAGAAAGTTGGATTGAGTTAAATAGTCGTTTAAAGAAATCAAATTATCAAAGAACATCATCACAGTTTCTAGTCAATTTATTGCCATCTCGGCTACATTATATCATACAGTTGCCTTATGATAAAGTGTTCACTTCACTCGGCAAATTTGTATATAATTTATGGATGAGCAATGATAAAGCAAAAGTTTTTGCAAAGGACATACAAGATGCTTTTATTGAAATTAAAAATAGTTTAGAAAATTTAAAACCAATAGGTGACAATCCTCAATCAATTTTTGAGTATCGAGATATTCAATCGAATTTCATAGGATTTGTAGAGGTAAGAAATAATTATTTAAACACAATTTTGTCCTTATTCTATTTTTTGTTTTAACAGATTATGTCACTATGTTCATTTGTGTTATCCAATTGTTATGAGAAATACAATCAAAATCAATCACAATCATCATCGTCAAAGAAAAAGAAACAGACGAGTAATGTCAACGACAACACCAATACTCTTTCTTTGAAAGAAAAAGGTGTTTTAATACTTGACGTAATAAAAGAACTGAAAAATTTATTGAGTTTAGCAGAAAGTTGTTTAGGTAAGAATACTTTAAAACATTCATGAATGTAATTTAATTTTAATCTTCATATTAGTGAAACTAAAGCCGCAAAGAATTGAGAAGACATTAAATGAATATTTAGCATCGCTTTCAATTATACCAAAAGAATCAAAAAAAGTAAATCAACCCGATTCTACTACTACAGTGTTATCTATAGATATAGATATTCATACAATTTTTGACGAAAGTTATCATCAAACAGTGAAGGAACTCTCTTTGCTTATTAAAGATAAGCTGAAATTAATAAACGTTAAATAGTTATTGAATTCAAATCAATTTACAAATTGCATGCAAAAGAAATTTAATCCCTAAATTTTTGAGGAAAAGAAAGACAGCTAAAAGAAATAAAAATTAATAACTTTTCGTTTTTGAAATTTTTGCATTACTTTTACTTAATTAGATATTGTCGTTGTTTTAATTCTCGACATTTTGACATCAAAGGAAATTTAAAGTTCTAGACATATTTATACAAATTTGCAAAAGAACCTTGTAGAATTTTAAATGCACACAAAAATTTTAAAACAGTAAGAAAAAACTGTGAGGTTTAAGAAATGCTTCTTTGGAAGGAAAATCGCGATTTCACACTTTGCCAACATATTCAGACACTTTTTCTCTTTATTTTCATGTTTAATGTCGCTTCAAAATCCTTGAATTTTTCACAGAATCCCTCATTGCTTCCATTCTAAAAGATCATCAACCAATAAGGACTTCAATATTGTGAAAATATTTGCAGAATTGAAAACAATAGAAACTGTTAACAGAACTCTACGTGTGCGAAGAATTTCAATTCGTTTCGATTATTTTCACTCATAGTGAATAAATGTTTTATGTGTGTGCTTGTGAGTTATTGAGAGAGAAAAATCCAATAATGTTGTGACCTTCTTCTCAGCTGGACGAATCTTTGCTACTCCTGCCTTTTGGGTAATGCATATTAATATGTGCATCTATGAAAATATGTAAACTCTTGGTTCAAACGAAATAAGAAAAAAGAAGAAGAAGTAGAAAAAGACTAAAAATCATAAAACAATAAATCATTGACCCATGAAAACTGAAACAAGGACAAATCATTTGCAATAATTTTTATGATATGATTCTTCTTCTTCTCTCTTTCATACAAACTCTTTCTTCTTAATTTGAATAATTTTAAAAACTTTTATAATTCGCCTCTGCCTTCATCCTTTCAACTGCCACTGCCTACACATTCACAAAACTGAACTCAACTGAAATTAGAGGCAGCAGCAGCAATTGACTTTCATTCAATTTGGGTTTCTTTCATCAACAACACTGACTGACGTTGCTCATGTTTTTTCATCACTAAATAATTAGAAACTGATGACATGGCAACTTTTTTATAAAAAATATTTTTATTTTCTCATTTTTTTTTCTGTGAGCTTCCAATCATCAACAACCAAACATTCGATTTCTTTTTTCTATCTTCTCGGTGTGATCACAGACTTACAAAGTTTTGTGATCATATAAAAAACTTACAAAATTCTAGAAAGAAAATAAATTGATGATCGACAGTGATCAAAAATTATTTTAAATTTAAAAAAAAATTCAATATTGCACACGTACTTTATTGGCTCATTTACACATACTCTCCTGAATTATGAATCATGCGTATGAATGAAGAAAGAGAGAAAAACATGTAATAGCAATAATAACTGATTGACTGAATGAATAAGTTGAAGTGAATAGACAACACACAGTAGCTGATTGAAAATTAACCGTGTAGGAATTTTCTCTCTTTCTTTTTTTTATGATTATTTTCGGTTGTCGATTGTCTAGAATGTTTGATATCATGGTGCGAGTTATGAAAAATATGTTGCAGTCCTCAATAGTAATTAAAGAATGAACTAATTTAAAAAAATCTTTTTCATTCATAAAAATATCATGATGAATCTTTAAATCTTCAATTTCGGTGTCCATCTTCAAGCTCTTGCCGACATTTCATTTTCTAACTATTTGATTGTCATCTCATGATCGAAATCGATGGTGTTCTTTAATGATTGGACAAATTTTCTCTCTCTTACTCAATCAAGTTCTTGGATAAAGAAGATGATCGAATGAATGAATGTTTACATGAGAAATCTTCATGCTTGATTAAAATGCCAGCACATAAAAGACATTCCATCTATGTTAGAGCTTCTGTTCTACTCAAAAAATAAAACATTTTCTACGTGATCGCTAAGATGATGATAATGATAATAAAAAGGAAATGATGATGATGATCGAAAAATGGAAAAGAACAATGAAGATTCGTGCTGACAATTGATGATCATTAATGTAAAGAATCAACATCATCGTCGACCACAATGAGTCAATTGTAACAAAAGGTGAAAGAGAGAAAAGCAATTTATTCGGCTCTTTTGTAGTTTTCCATCATTTGTGATAGTATGTATCACTCGCAATCTATTAATTTTATTTCCTCTTCACTTACTTCATAAATTGGATTCTATATATCGATCAGTAGCACCTAACAGAATAAGAAACATGTGTCTATATGTGTTACTGCCCTTTCAGCGAGTGCGTCATGCTGATTAATTTCATCGACTACTTCTGTATCCTGCTGTCATTTTATGAACTTATTACCGGAAATTTTTCACCTCATCATAACTTTTTTTAGGTAGCAATGCAATGTTGATCAAAGTTTCTCACATCAAAATACGAATCATGAAAATGTGCGAGTTAGAGAAAATTGAAATCCAAAAAAAATAGAGAGAAAAAGAAACGTGAGAGGAATTGAAATCACGTCGATGATTATTGAAAAATTTCATGCATGTTTTAGCACTATGTTGAGAGAAAATTGAAAAGCATCATCTCTCTTAAAAGTTGTTGAATGTTGATAAGCATAGAAGTCAGTCACAGCTGAAATTAGTCAAGCACAATTTGCAAATTCCTTAACAAGATATGCTTCATATTCATTCACTGTCGTTGATGCTGCTGTCTGTTTGTATTTCATCTACCGCATTTTAAACAAACAGTAATAGCGATTTATTTCGTGTGTGGTCGTTGATGATGAATCAAAAGCAAGCAAACATTAAACAGAACAAACTACGAATGAAAAGAAGTGGCGAGAAAAAGTAATTTTCATCTAAACGCTAAACGCAGCAGCACAAGTATTCTGATGAAATGTCATTTATCATAACAGCGTTGAAGTTCTATAATATAATTTTGACATATTTAATTTTTGTACCATTAAAACTCTTATGAGGAAGATGAGCATAAACTTTGTAAAAATATGTCGAGTAATTTTCACTCGATTAATTTCAATTTTCAGATATAAAAATTTAAATCAATTAACAACAAATTATTGACATTAATGAATCACATGATGATTTAAGAGAAATTTTATGGTTTGTGATAATAAAGAAATTTTTCAATTTACTTAACTCAAAGCAAATTTCTTAATCAGCTGCTCAGTGCGAGCGAGACTTTTCACTCAATCAGGAGTCAATGCGAGTTGCTCTCAATAAATAATGATGCTTGAAGATGAATTTAGTTCCGCTACTGTTCGAATTTCGAGCCATTTGATACAGTGGCAGTAGTAGCTCTCCAAATAACTTCAACTAACTCTCTCGACATCACTGTGAGCGAATTCAATCGAGCATCACATGCTTCTCATTTTAAAAATGCGAAATGAAAACAATCTTTGGTAATTTATCACAACAAAAAATGATCTTTGAACAATTGTTCGTGCTACTGTCTAATGGATAGAAGAAGATGAATAATAATTTCTTTTCTTTTTTATTGTAACAGACGATGAGACGTGTATGAGAACGCACGGACATTGATCGCATTTGAAATTGATCACGTCGGTAACTTAGTAGGAATTTTCTCCCTATAAAAAAATATATAATGCATTTGAGTGAGAAAAGTCAAAAAAGTAAAAAATAAGGAAAGAAGAAGAAGCAGAATGAAAAGGGGCTCATCACAGAAAAATAAAATAATTAATGATCTATTTATGATGAATCACCCAAATAACACCGTTTTTCTCATTTCATCTTTTTTCTCTGTTATATTATGCGTTGCCTTTTCAAGAGAGCGCGCAAATTAATGAAATTTGAGATCCGAAAAAGTGATGGAAAATTGTGTGAAGCGATTAATTATGTTAAAATAAAACACTTTGTGTTTAGTTGTGGATCATTTCCTTATGAAATTAAATACAAATTATGTAATACGATATTTTATTAAATTATCATTCAAGTGATAATTAAGTGATCTTCAATTTATGAGAAATGACATTTCTTCACAGTTGGAAATTTTCAACATTTTTTATATGTATCAAATAATAAAAAATATTTCTTTGTTTGTAATTGTCTTATTTATTGGATTTTCATGTAAATTAGCCAACCTCTCTGAAAGTTAATCCTTTCAAAAATAATTTTTAATCCTTTTTACAAGATTTTCATAGTAAGTATAGACTAAGTATGCAAACATTTTATGATGGATTAAAGGGATTTTTTCTTGCTATTTATACCTACTCACAAACACATGCATGTCTTGCAATAAAGTGTAAAGTGTACAAATAAATTGAACTAAAAGGATACATATATTCACCATAAAAAGATTATCTCTCATGATTTGTTGGTTTTAACAGTATGAAGACTAATCAACTACAGCATTTGTATTATTATGAAGGTCGAAAACACATTTTCAACCAAGATCATATCCTTCATTCCGTGTGATTCCAAATAAAAATTATAAATCGAACCAATTATACTCGCGAGTATCGAATTTCAATCAGAAAATCAGTCATCTGGAACATCCAAATATATCTCTGAATACTTTGCGTAATATTTTTTAATTATTTTTATTCTCACTCACTCACTCACTCGCTGCCCTCATTGTTCTCAATCATCAGTTCCAATGATTGTAAGGCGAGGCAAAAAAAGAGATTTTTCAATTCACAATTATTGCATTTATGCTTTGAAACAAAAGAGAAAAACATCAAGTTGTGTACTCTGATGGCAATTGTACACATTCTTCTCATTTCTCAATTTATTGTCACGTCCTACAATCCTTCAAACTCAATCAACCGATGCACAATAGTGAATAAAAGATCTTTGCAATGGCGTAGATCAATTTCCGTTACAAGTTTCTTGATCTTGTCAAAAATTTCAATTTATTATTGCTGAATAAAATTTTTTTTTTTGTTTCATAAAAATTTTAATGTGAAAATTTTTCTTCCTCAATGTTTAAACATGAAATTTTAAAATGATAAATTTTATTTTCATTATCATTAATTATATTTAGTTAAATATCTTCTATGTCTATTTATATAACACTCATATGATTCGCATTTCAAAAAATTAAAAATGGTCGATAAAGCTTTTTTCATCGTTAGACACCAAGACGAAAAGGCGTGGCTAAATGAAGTGAATGAAAAGAAAGAGATGATCGTATCATGAAGCAAAAAAATATATTCGTTTTAAAAAGTTTTTATAATGAATTTATCAGCTCGCCTTTTAAAAATAGCCTCGTTGTTGACGCAGAATACATTTGATAAGTGTAAAAGGCAAAAAATAAATAAAAATTTTCAGTTCCAAGCTCGTGACGAATTTAAAAATTCATGCATGAATCCGTTAACGATTATAAATAAAGTAAAAAGTCAATAAAAGGAGAAACAAAATCAAGAATCAAGCAATTACATTGCATTCATGCAAAATTGTAAAAAGTATGCCGCGTTATTGATAACATATTTTTATATTCTTGATTTTAGTTTTTATCAATCTTTTCAACTTTTCTCTTGCATTATTGTAAATTAACGAGTGGAAATAATTTAATTGATGAAGCGAGTCTAATGCGAAATTCTCATACCGCACTCTTTTTTTCATTCATTCATTCGTTGTGTCGTTTAGAATGACCAAACAGTAGTCGACAACTTGTTTTTTCATGCGAAATTAAATGGCTATTGCATAATTCATTTTTTTTAAACGATAAACAGTGAAATAAAAGCAAAAATCATCAACAATAATTCCGTCGTTATTTTTTTCTCTTAAAATAAAGAAATTTAGATTTCTTTAGACTTTTCTTATGATTAATAAGAGTTTAAATAAAATTCATAATCAATAAAATGACTTCCGTTCACATTGTTATTATTCTTTTACTAAACAAAAGCTTGTGAGTTCATTTTGTCATGAAATATGAAATGATTAATGAGTGAAGTTTTATTAAATTACTTGAAGCTATCACAGAAGTTGACGTTCATCAGATGTTGTGGTTGTTGCTGCAAGAGCATAGATGAGACCTTCATTACGGCAACTTTTGAATGAATGATCGTTAAATACAAAAAGAATTTGTACAAAAACTTCTTAATTAGCTTCATGTTCGACATGAACGAATTTGTCTTAAAGAAAAGAATTTTTTTAACTTGACTTCATACAATAGAAATTTATCAGTTTTATTCATTGAAAACGACTGTAACGGAAATTGATCTACGCCATTGCAAAGATCTTTTATTCACTATTGTGCATCGGTTGATTGAGTTTGAAGAATTGTAGGACGTGACAATAAATTGAGAAATGAGAAGAATGTGTACAATTGCCATCAGAGTACACAACTTGATGTTTTTCTCTTTTGTTTCAAAGCATAAATGCAATAATTGTGAATTGAAAAATCTCTTTTTTTGCCTCGCTCTACAATCATTGGAACTGATGATTGAGAACAATGAGGGCAGCGAGTGAGTGAGTGAGTGAGAATAAAAATAATTAAAAAATATTACGCAAAGTATTCAGAGATATATTTGGATGTTCCAGATGACTGATTTTCTGATTGAAATTCGATACTCGCGAGTATAATTGGTTCGATTTATAATTTTTTTGGAATCACACGGAATGAAGGATATGATCTTGGTTGAAAATGTGTTTTCGACCTTCATAATAATACAAAATGCTGTAGTTGATGTCTTAGTCTTCATACTGTTAAAACCAACAAATCATGAGAGATAATCTTTTTATGGTGAATATATGTATCCTTTTAGTTCAATTTATTTGTACACTTTACACTTTATTGCAAGACATGCATGTGTTTGTGAGTAGGTATAAATAGCAAGAAAAAATCCCTTTAATCCATCATAAAATGTTTGCATACTTAGTCTATACTTACTATGAAAATCTTGTAAAAAGGATTAAAAATTATTTTTGAAAGGATTAACTTTCAGAGAGGTTGGCTAATTTACATGAAAATCCAATAAATAAGACAATTACAAACAAAGAAATATTTTTTATTATTTGATACATATAAAAAATGTTGAAAATTTCCAACTGTGAAGAAATGTCATTTCTCATAAATTGAAGATCACTTAATTATCACTTGAATGATAATTTAATAAAATATCGTATTACATAATTTGTATTTAATTTCATAAGGAAATGATCCACAACTAAACACAAAGTGTTTTATTTTAACATAATTAATCGCTTCACACAATTTTCCATCACTTTTTCGGATCTCAAATTTCATTAATTTGCGCGCTCTCTTGAAAAGGCAACGCATAATATAACAGAGAAAAAAGATGAAATGAGAAAAACGTGTTTATTTGGGGTATTCATCATAAATAGATCATTAATTATTTTATTTTCTGTGATGAGCCCCTTTTCATTCTGCTTCTTCTTCTTTCCTTATTTTTTACTTTTTTGACTTTTCTCACTCAATGCATTATATATTTTTTTATAGGGAGAAAATTCCTACTAAGTTACCGACGTGATCAATTTCAAATGCGATCAATGTCCGTGCGTTCTCATACACGTCTCATCGTCTGTTACAATAAAAGAAAAAGAAATTATTATTCTCTTCTTCTATCCATTAGACAGTAGCACGAACAATTGTTCAAAGATCATTTTTTGTTGTGATAAATTACCAAAGATTGTTTTCATTTCGCATTTTTAAAATGAGAAGCATGTGATGCTCGATTGAATTCGCTCACAGTGATGTCGAGAGAGTTAGTTGAAGTTATTTGGAGAGCTACTGCTGCCACTGTATCAAATGGCTCGAAATTCGAACAGTAGCGGAACTAAATTCATCTTCAAGCATCATTATTTATTGAGAGCAGCTCGCATTGACTCCTGATTGAGTGAAAAGTCTCGCTCGCACTGAGCAGCTGATTAAGAAATTTGCTTTGAGTTAAGTAAATTGAAAAATTTCTTTATTATCACAAACCATAAAATTTCTCTTAAATCATCATGTGATTCATTAATGTCAATAATTTGTTGTTAATTGATTTAAATTTTTATATCTGAAAATTGAAATTAATCGAGTGATAATTACTCGACATTTTTTTAAAAAGTTTATGCTCATCTTCCTCATAAGAGTTTTAATGGTACAAAAATTAAATATGTCAAAATTATATGATAGAACTTCAACGCTGTTATGATAAATGACATTTCATCAGAATACTTGTGCTGCTGTTGCGTTTAGCGTTTAGATGAAAATTACTTTTTCTCGCCACTTCTTTTCATTCGTAGTTGATTCTGTTTAATGTTTGCTTGCTTTTGATTCATCATCAACGACCACACACGAAATAAATCGCTATTACTGTTTGTCTAAAATGCGGTAGATGAAATACAAACAGACAGCAGCATCAACGACAGTGAATGAATATGAAGCATATCTTGTTAAGGAATTTGCAAATTGTGCTTGACTAATTTCAGCTGTGACTGACTTCTATGCTTATCAACATTCAACAACTTTTAAGAGAGATGATGCTTTTCAATTTTCTCTCAACAAAGTGCTAAAACATGCATGAAATTTTTCAATAATCATCGACGTGATTTCAATTCCTCTCACGTTTCTTTTTCTCTCTATTTCTTTTAGATTTCAATTTTCTCTAACTCGCACATTTTCATGTTTCGTATTTTGATGTGAGAAACTTTGATCAACATTGCATTGCTATCTAAAAAAAAAGTTATGATGAGGTGAAAAATTTCCGGTAATAAGTTCATAAAATGACAGCAGGATACAGAAGTAGTCGATGAAATTAATCAGCATGACGCACTCGCTGAAAGGGCAGTAACACACACACACATGTTTCTTATTCTGTTAGGTGCTACTGATCGATATATACAATCCAATTTATGAAGTAAGTGAAGAGGAAATAAAATTAATAGATTGCGAGTGATACATACTATCACAAATGATGGAAAACTACAAAAGAGCCGAATAAATTGCTTTTCTCTCTTTCACCTTTTGTTACAATTGACTCATTGTGGTCGACGATGATGTTAATTCTTTACATTAATGATCATCAATTGTCAGCACGAATCTTCATTGTTCTTTTCCATTTTTTCGATCATCATCATCATTTCCTCTTTATTATCATTATCATCATCTTAGCGATCACGTAGAAAATGTTTTATTTTTTGAGTAGAACAGAAGCTCTAACATAGATGGAATGTCTTTTATGTGCTGGCATTTTAATCAAGCATGAAGATTTCTCATGTAAACATTCATTCATTCGATCATCTTCTTTATCCAAGAACTTGATTGAGTAAGGAAGAGAGAAAATTTGTCCAATCATTAAAGAACACCATCGCTTTCGATCATGAGATGACAATCAAATAGTTAGAAAATGAAATGTCGGTAGGAGTTTGAAGATGGACACCGAAATTGAAGATTTAAAGATTCATCATGATATTTTTATGAATGAAAAAGATTTTTTTTAAATTAGTTCATTCTTTAATTACTATTGAGGACTGCAACATATTTTTCATAACTCGCACCATGATATCAGACATTCTAGACAATCGACAACCGAAAATAATCATAAAAAAGAAAGAGAGAAAATTCCTACACGGTTAATTTTCAATCAGCTACTGTGTGTGTTGTCTATTCACTTCAACTTATTCATTCAGTCAATCAGTTATTATTGCTATTACATGTTTTTCTCTCTTTCTTCATTCATACGCATGATTCATAATTCAGAAGAGTATGTGTAAATGAGCCAATAAAGTACGTGTGCAATATTGAATTTTTTTAAATTTAAAATAATTTTTGATCTCCATCGATCATCAATTTATTTCTTTCTAGAATTTTGTAAGTTTTTTTATATGATCACAAAACTTTGTAAGTCTGTGATCACACCGAGAAGATAGAAAAAAGAAATCGAATGTTTGGTTGTTGATGATTGGAAGCTCACAGAAAAAAATGAGAAAATAAAAATATTTTTTATAAAAAAGTTGCCATGTCATCAGTTTCTAATTATTTAGTGATGAAAAAACATGAGCAACGTCAGTCAGTGTTGTTGATGAAAGAAACCCAAATTGAATGAAAGTCAATTGCTGCTGCTGCCTCTAATTTCAGTTGAGTTCAGTTTTTGTGAATGTGTAGGCAGTGGCAGTTGAAAGGATGAAGGCAGAGGCGAATTATAAAAGTTTTTAAAAATATTTAAATTAAGAAGAAAGAGTTTGTATGAAAGAGAGAAGAAGAAGAATCATAAAAATTATTGCAAATGATTTGTCCTTGTTTCAGTTTTCATGGGTCAATGATTTATTGTTTTATGATTTTTAGTCTTTTTCTACTTCTTCTTCTTTTTCTTATTTCGTTTGAACCAAGAGTTTACATATTTTCATAGATGCACATATTAATATGCATTACCCAAAAGGCAGGAGTAGCAAAGATTCGTCCAGCTGAGAAGAAGGTCACAACATTATTGGATTTTTTCTCTCTCAATAACTCACAAACACACACACATAAAACATTTATTCACTATGAGTGAAAATAATCGAAACGAATTGAATTTCTTCGCACACGTAGAGTTCTGTTAACAGTTTCTATTGTTTTCAATTCTGCAAATATTTTCACAATATTGAAGTCCTTATTGGTTGATGATCTTTTAGAATGGAAGCAATGAGGGATTCTGTGAAAAATTCAAGGATTTTGAAGCGACATTAAACATGAAAATAAAGAGAAAAAGTGTCTGAATATGTTGGTAAAGTGTGAAATCGCGATTTTCCTTCCAAAGAAGCATTTCTTAAACCTCACAGTTTTTTCTTACTGTTTTAAAATTTTTGTGTGCATTTAAAATTCTACAAGGTTCTTTTGCAAATTTGTATAAATATGTCTAGAATTTTAAATTTCCTTTGATGTCAAAAAATGAGGAATAAAGCAATTTTTCAGTTTATGTTTGAGTTCTTAGAATAAAATACCACGCATAAGTTTATTTTATATTCTTATAAATAAATGAATTTTCCTTCTTTAACAATTATTTACAAAATGTGATATTAAAATTCTTTCATTTTGGTTTTATTCTTTAAAATAAAAACGTGATCGATTTCAGACTTATCAAATCTTTTATATCTCAATGAAATTATATATTCACAAGGATATAAAATTTCAAGTTTAAAAGTCAGAAAAGACCATATTCATATAACAAGCAATCTTTTTCTTAAACCTCAATATTTTTTCATTCTTCTTGACAAAGCACTTAAAACCATAATTTCATAATTTGTCGCATTTCAATACAATAAAAATATTTATTTTTTTATTAATTTATTTTCCATCCTTTTATGGTTTTATTGATAGACACTCTTGTATCAACAATAAAAAATGCATCTTTTTTTCGATTCCTTTTCATAAAGCAAACAGTTTGATCATATATGAGCGAGATAGAAAAGCTCTTTCTGCATCGCAATAGTTTGTCTCACTCTATTCAATGCTCTATAATGGTATGAAGTTGTTGAAAATGGGCGTGAGCAAGGCAGTGCTTACTTAAAACTATTTAGAATTGACTTTTCGTTTCTTCAAACAAACTCACATTGCAGGCAACAAAAAATATTTATGGTTATTTCTTGTTTCGACTTTAATTTAGTTTCTCAAGTGCCTTCATCGCATTCGGACGTAAATATATTTTCACTCTTTTCGGTCTGCCTTAGAACATTTTTCTCTGTGGATATTGTGCTGTTTAAAAAGTTTAAGAATAATTTTTGGATAATTATGAAAAATTGAAAATAAACAATTTTTTAAAATCAAAAGATAAGAATTAAAGGAAAAATAAAAATAAAATATTGAGGAAAAAAAGAGAAATATCAATTGAGTGTGATCGACTTTTTATGTTTGTGTGAATGTTAAATATGACAATAACAAATAATTTCTCAAGTGCCGCAATGAGACCTTGCTTTAATGGATACCCATTACAAGGTAAAAATTCAAATTTCTGAATTATTTCATTTCAAATTTAATTGATTTGAAGTCTAGTAATGAAATCATGCTATGTGTTTGACTATAAATTTTATAAACTTAATTATTTGGAAAGATATTAAAAAATTTTAGAAAATTTTCTTGAACAATTTAAAATTTTTCTTTTTTAAAGATAGAAATTTTGAAATTTCAATACAATTAAATTTTCACAGTTTTTGTTAAAATTTTTAAAATTCATAAAACTTTTAAAATTTAACATTAAAATTGAAATTTCCCGTCGCTCTAAAAAAGTTGTGCAAGATAAAAATAATTACTTCAAAATTCCCATAAATTAGCTTTTTCATTAAAAAATATTCACTCTTATATTTTTCGCAATTAAGAGAACAATAATTATTGTCGATTGAATATAAATTTTGATTTAATTACATTAACAACATGAGATTTTTACGAAATACAAATTATATAAGTTTCATTCAGATTCAATCATTGAATTCTCTTATGATGAGGTTAATGTTCCTATAAATTACATCTCTTTATTTCTTTTTGACAAATTACCTTCCTAATGAATCACTTAGATCCTCATTTTACACATTAAACAACTTTAGTTCTTCAAAAAAAAAGTTTATTTATGTTCAGAAAGGTACTGAAGTTCTTTTATTTTTCACTCGCTTTTATGAGTGTTGTCCCAAATTTTTAGAAGTCAACTAGACAACAAACAGTGAGAGAAAAAAGACGAAGAAGTTGAAAAAGAACCAGAGAAAATTGTTGTCTTGTTGTCAATGAAAATTCATTGGAAGACATTGCAAAAGTGAAAGAAATGAGCATGAAATTGAAAATTTTCAGGAGAATCATTTGGGAAATGATGAGGAGAGTGTTCGTTTATTGCACCATTAGAACTGACTTCTTGGACTACATGTCATAAAAACTCATGTAAATTTTTTTCTCGAAAATTACTGCATTTCTTCTTCTTGCTCTTTATGATTTTATGGTACTACCTGATTGTGCATACTTTTTTGCATGCATATCAGTAGATTTATGCTCCTTTGGTTTTGTGGATTCAAGAGAACTTCCATAATTTTTTTCTTCACTTTCCATTTAAAAATTTTATTTTTCTAACGAGTAGCTGTTATGGCAAACACATGGTTTTTTTAAATTTACATTTTTCATATGAATTATTTTTATAAAAAATGATTTTCTATCTTAGGTGATATGTCTGCAGGACAAGGAAGAGTTAATCAACTTGGTGGTGTTGTAAGTTTAATTTTTTCATTGTTTTATTTTTAAATATTTAATTTAAATTTTTAATTACAGTTTATTAATGGTCGTCCATTGCCTTCACATATTCGATTAAAAATAGTTGAACTAGCAGCATCTGGTGTGCGGCCTTGTCAAATTTCTCGTCAATTGCGTGTTTCTCATGGATGTGTATCAAAAATTCTTAATCGTTACCAAGTAAGAAATTTAAATTTTACTTGAATGCAAAGATTTTAAAAATATTTTATAACATTAAGGAAACAGGATCAATTAGACCTGGAGTTATTGGCGGATCAAAACCAAGAATTGCAACACCAGAAATTGAAAATCGTATTGAAGATTATAAAAAAGAAAATCCAGGTAAATAAAAAGATTATTTTGTGCAAGAATTGCCTTATCATGTGTGATATTACAACAGGAATCTTTAGTTGGGAAATAAGAGATCGTCTAATTAAAGAGGGAATTTGTGATAGATCAACTGCTCCTTCAGTATCTGCTATCTCACGATTACTGCGTGGACGTGATGACGAAAAGAGAGCCGCACAAAACGGTATGTGTTTTCATCTTTCTTTTTATTTTCACGATTCATGACATAATTTATCTTCCTAAATGCCTTGAAAAAGTCAGCATGATCATTCACAAAAAAAATCCAATTAAATAATGAACTTCTTTCGGATGATCCCTTTTGATCCTCCTTACTTACAAGCATAAAGAAGCGAGTAAATTAGTTTTTAGCACCTATAGAACTACCTTCCATCAAGGTCTTATTCTCGATAGCTCGTTCAATTCTTTTCAACATTTCCACTTGCTACCACAGAATGGCATTACAAGCAAGCAAGCGTCATAAAGAAGAAAAGAACTGAGCGCTTTATATGAAAAAAAAGGTGCCAAGAATGATTTGTGAAATCTCATTTCTTTCTCATTTTATTTTTTTGTTGATTATTATTAATGACTCTTTTATGAACAACAACATTATACATTCTATGTATGTTACTGATTGTTGTAGTAGCAGAGAAGTTTGTGGCAATTAGAATAAGGCTTTGGCACATGAAGGGAAGAAAGAATGATGAATTAAAGTCCTCCAATACTATACTATAGAAAAGAATGGATGAGAAGAAAGAAAAATAATTACAGTTTTAATTCAAAAGAAGAAATCAAAAAAAAGAAAGAAAAAGTAGCACAATGGAAGAAGAAGGAAGTAAAGTGAAGTAGCTATATAGAAAGCTATTGTACTCGCGGCGCTTTTCATTGTTGTTTTGAAATTTCAATTCAAGAAGGAAATCTAATTTATTTAGAACCTAAATTATCAGCCGAATGATTGATGAAAATTTTGTCAATCAGTGATGGTGCAAAAAAAATCAACTTTCTTTCTTTAATCTTCCTAGAACCTAAACTATAAAAATATTTAGGTAGACATTTTCTTAAATAAGACAGTTATTTCTCATATTTACCGCAATATAATTCAATAAATCTCAAAAACCTCAATTACTTTTATTATTATTTCTCTCAATGAAAGTAATAGAAAACAATTACGATATGTTGAAGATAATTAATCAAAAAAACAAGAGAACGATGAATCGCGTCTATACATCAATATTTTTATTGTCTAACTTTCATGCTCATCATGGCGCTCAATCGCGACTCCATTCATAATATTTCGGCAATCGAAAAATTAATGGAAAATTACTAATTTCCGTTTGTTTCTCTGTCTATTTCATACACATATATAGGCGAAAACCATGCAATGAAGCAATCGGATGGTGATTTATCGGACTGCGACAGTGAACCGGGAATTCCACTGAAACGAAAGCAAAGACGATCAAGAACAACATTCACTGCAATGCAGCTTGATGAGCTCGAACGAGCTTTTGAGCGTACACAATACCCTGACATTTATACGCGCGAAGAGCTTGCACAACGTACAAAATTAACGGAAGCAAGAATCCAAGTATGGTTTAGTAATCGACGCGCTCGTCTGCGTAAACAGGTCACTATTCCACCATCATCAAGTTACTCATCAATGGGCTCAAATCCATTGGCCTACTCAGCGTCTTCTTCTGTTTCGGGTTATTCTTTATTACAACCATTAACTGAGGCATCACAATTTACTTCGACACCATCTCAGAGTAAGTTTAAAAATTTTTGAATAAAATTTAAATTTTATTAATTTCATTTTTTTATCACAGTGCATGATTTTTATTCATCACATGTTCATCAAATGGCAAATCAAGCTCGTCAATCGCCTCCAGAATCTGTCAATGCACAAGCAACATCGCCAGCTATTCATAATGCAAGTTCGTCTTATTATCATCACTATCATTCATCATCAATTGGCTTGAGTTCAAATCAAAATAATTCTGTACCTAATGCAGCTAACTATTCTCCACCAACAAATCAAAATGGCACAATAAATGGAAATGAAAGTCCAAATTCAGTTGATCAATTTGCAAACAATCCCAGTAATAATATTCAATTGCCTGATACACCAAACAGTCTTGTTACAACAATGATGGGTCCAACATCAGGAAATAGCAATAGCAATGATGGTACAAATGGAATTAATGAATCTTCGGCTTCAGAAAATGCATCAATTAATAATAACAATAATAACTACAGTCCATGGTGTGCTACAGCAAGTGGCCATCAACTTCCATTGTCAAATTCACCAAATCACTTGAGCTCATATAATACAGCTCATCACAGTTCACTCTATAGTGCACACCATAATTTGTCATCGACACTATTGCCACATCAAAATATCTCAAGTTTCACTCATCCACATAGTGGCAAAGGTTTTAGTATGTCACAGCCTTTCTATTCATGGTATTAGATTGATACGATTAAGATTGAATATTTTAAAATATTTGGATTAAAAACATATCTCAAGAGTTAGGATTAGATTTAAAATTTATCTTTAAAAAAATTAAAATAAAATTTTTAGAATAGAAAAAATTTATTTTTAAACACATTTATTGCAAAATTTGGCACAATTTTAAAATGGAAATTTGTATAAAATAGAAATAAGAAAAATCCAATAAAGTTTTAGAACTATTAGAAACGAAATTCTATATTTTATTCGGTTTTCTTTGAAAAAGCATACCAAAGCAATGATTAAAACACAATTTAGCACAACATGGAGTTCCAGATGAAGGATTAATTCGTTGATTAGACAAATCATCTGTAAGATTAACATCTGTTGAAGACCGTAAAATAGAATTTTCTGAAATTCTTTCCACTTGCTGACTTTTCTTTTCAATCAAACTTTGAGTTGAAGAATTAACTTCATTAATTTTGTTTTTAATATCTCCAAATTCTGACTCAACAATTGACACATCTGACTTTTGATTATTTGCTTTATGAATTTCAATAACTTTTTTTGATCTCATTCTTCCTCTTGCACTCTTTGGGCGAACATTTGATCGACGAGAATTTTCTGCTAAAATTTTTTGAATTCTACTTTTTTCATTTTCTTGTCGTTCATTTAAATATGACATTGATCGATCAGAATCTTCTGTGACTTCTTCAATTGGATAAATATTTTTATTTAATGATCGTGTACTTTCTTCAGACTCTGACATTTTCATATTTTTTCTAGCTCGTAAATCAATGTTCATCTCATCTCTTATTCGCAGTACTGTATTGAGTGGATTGAGTCGATTTCTAATGCCATCTCCTTCAGCAAAGACATTTTCCGCTTTAGATTTTCGTGGAAATAAATCATTAAGACTTATTTCACGAACATTAATTTCACTATCTGAGTTATGAATTTCTAGAGGTCTATAGTTAAATCTATCCATTTTACAGACTCATTTAACTTTGAAATTTTATTTATTATTTAATCAAAGGAATTTATAAAAATCCAAGTTTACTACAATTTATTAAGAAATGAATTTTCATCACGTAAATCTCTTATTAAATGTTGTAACCAAAATGGAAATAAATTGAAAAATGGAATACCGATACTAAAATACGATGGAATTGTAACAAAAGATGCACGATTAATGATAGCATCAACAATCAATTTGCTTGTTTCTTCAGGTGTTAAAATTGTTGCGCTAAAATAAAAATTGTTATTAATAAAATGAATGCATTTGAATTTTTTGCATACTTTTTAGAGTTAACAGTTTCAACTACATGTTTATTAGTTGCGATAACATTTGGAAAGATGGTTGTAGTAAAAATATTTTCAAATTTTTCTTTTCTTAAGTATTCCTTTAATGCAAGCATAAAACCAGTAACTGCAAACTTTGTACTACTATAATTTATTGAATGAGGAAATGCATAAATTCCTTGAAGTGATGAAATAGAAACGATATGACCACTTTTTCTTTTTATCATATCTTCTAGAAAACATTTTGTCATCTACAAATTAAAAAAGTTAAATTACAATAAATTTTTAAAAACTGAAATAAAACTTACAAACATAACTGCATTTATATTAACACCTGTTAATTTTTCAATTTCCTCAAATGATTGCTCAATAATGCTTTTATATGAGATGATGCCCGCATTGTTTACCAAAATATCAATATCACCAAACTCTTCACTCAATTTCTGTTTAAATTTTAAAACCTCTTTAAAATCTGAAACGTCCACTTTATAAGCTTTAGCATGCACATTAAATTTTTTCAATTTTTCAATGGTTTCATCACTACTGCATATATCAGCAATTGCTATATGGCATCCTTTTGAAGCTAATTGCAATGAAATTTGTTGGCCTAAACCATTAGCGCCTCCAGTTATCTGAAATAAAAAAATCTAAAATTGTTTAAATGTTTAATATACTCTAACGTCCATTACGTACCAATGCAAATTTACCAAGCAAATATTGTTTTGTCTTATATTTGTTTTGTAATTTTAGCACAGAAATTAAAATTATTATTGTTATAGACACTATGATGATTAACATTTCGAGAATGCTAGACATTATGTTGACAACTGTTTCTGTTGACTGCTACAGTGAGACTAAATGAATATTTTTAAAATATGATGACTTTGAGTGTAAATGTGTCTACTTTGTTGAATAACTTTTTATAGGTTTTCTGATGATATTTTTTTTTTAAATTACATAACTTGTGATAATCATATTCAAACGTTCCCATACGCCATGTAACAGTATTAAAATGCGTAAGAATTTGAAGTTACACATTTTCTTGCTATGCTTTACCGAATTTTTTAGTTTACAATAATAAAATAAATTTTTTTTGAAAAGTATATGATAAAGACTGAGAGGTTCATGTTCATGCAAGATGTTGAAAAATTTGTTGTAATGCCATAAATGTTTATTTGAAATGTTCATCTGAAAGCTTTTTGAAATATTTCAAAAAAGCTTCAAAATTTTTAAATTTTCATTAACCGTTACAATGAGTAAAATTTTTAAAAAAATATTTTTGCTTTTCTTTTGTTTGCTCATGCACGTGTTGTTTTAAAAATAACGAAATGTTTAGAAATTGATAATAATTTATTTACCAAACATCTTGGATTTTGTGTTGGAATTTGCTCGTTGTTCTTTTAATTACACGATTATTGTGTGATTAAATATCAACAAATAAATTAAAATATCATTGAACAGAATTTAATTGCTTTTTAAATAGAAGTTTTGTCTAGAAAATAGTAAATATCACAACATTCAATTGATATTAATTAAAATTGTCTTTTGATTATCATACTTTTCAAGTTATTAAGCAGTTATATTTAATTTGCACATTTTAAATATTCAGCATTTAAAATTCAATCAGTTTTCTTCTTTTATCTTCATCTTATAATTCTAATGAGTAATTATCAGTAATAATCATCATCATTCCACTTAATTTTCTTTCTATAGTCCACTTTCCTCTCTATCATTTAATGTTGCATGCTTAAGCACTTTTTTCGCGCGCGTTAGAGGAAGAAAAAAATCCAAGCCACGCAGAAAAATAATTGGACGTTTTCGTTCTTCACCCTCTACTATGCAATCGTTGGCACCGCAATTTTCGCTCACTAAATCAAAATAGCATTTCCAACGCTTTTAAATTGGCCCATCACAAAACATTCAAATAAAAATTATGATTATCGTCCAACATTTCAATTTGTGAGATTTCAGCAAGTTAAACGAAGGGTGAGAAGAAAGCGAGCACATTTTCATGAATGAAATCAAAAGAACTGCGAGTGCGCAGTGTCGGTAACATTTAGAAAAGAACAAGAAAAAGCATTTCGCTGAAGACTTTCAAGTAAAATATGTAAAATCTCAAGTGGCAGGATTAATCAGTAGCAATAATTTGAATTCAGTCTTATTTGAGATTTTGGTTGAGATTGTTTGATTTGAAAAAGTAAAAATAATGCAAAAAATAATTTGGATACTTTTAGTGTTAAAATTATCATTTAAAGTTTTGGCGATCAGTGATTTTTTTCTTAAAGAACCTAATAATGTGATTAAAGAGCGAACATTCGGTAAATTTAATTTTTAAAAAATTGCGGAAATTTCTGGATTTTGTTGATAAGGAAATCAGTAAATTTGAAACAATGTTTCATTCACATGACTTTGATTAAATTTGCTGACAATTTTCATCACAAATTAATAATAATTGTAGCAAAAAAATTCCGCATTTTAATCTGACTCAAAATGAGCAATTTATAAATTTTAATGTGTGCTACAAAATACTTTTTGATGAATCAGTCCAATGAGTTCAAGAGTGAGATTATAAATTAACACAATTTAAACTCTCACATCAACATTTCTCCCTTGAACGCCTTTCATCTTAAACAATTATCAGCACTTGCTTTCCCTTCAACAATTACAGCATAATTTACTTTTTTCATGCACATAACGTCTCACATAAGTGAAGTGTCTCAATTTCTTGACGCATATATCATCATCATATCTTTACTTTTTTTTATTTCAAAAGAGATAATTGAAATCAACTCAACTCGTTCATTCGTTCACTCACGAAAACGAAATCTTTTGTTTTCTTTAAATTTCCTGTTACATGTTCACATCAGTAGCTCTCTTGCTTACTTTCATTGCATGTATGTAAAATCAAATTAAAAACAATTCTGCTGCTCATCTTATTGAAAGTCCTGTGTGAATGAGATACAACGAGATAGAAAAATTCTTTCTTGAAAGTAATAAGTTGTTTTTCTTTTCGCATAAATTTTATTACAAAATAATTATTCACATGTGTGTGCATAAGCATATAGACATGCTTGCAATCGCCCTCAGGAATTGTTTGTTTTTAATTGAAAAACTTTTTTGTATATGAGATTCTTTTATAAAATTTTCTTCCGAGAACTTTTATTTTGTTTTAAAATTTTCGGAATTTGTCTCTTTCGGATGAAATGAGAACAATAAATTAGCAAGGCGTAATTACTTTGTTGAATTTAATTTAAAATATGAAACAATACTTCATTAATATGCGATATCGCACAAAGTATTTTTAATAAAATCAAAAATCTTGTTTGGTTTACCCTTAAATATTTTTAAATACAACCTAAAAATCTTTTAGTAAAAGCTTTAAAAATAACTGATAGAAATCATTTTATTTTAATAAATGTAAAATTAATCAAAAGTGATTTTACCTTGTGAAAACTACTCAAGAATTCTCATTCTTCTATATAACTATGTATGTAAAACTATTCATGATTATGAAAATCAAGACAATATGATGAGAGCGAGAAGAAAAAAAATCGATACATGTTTTAAGCGGTACCTAAATGTCATCATGACATTTTGATGCTTTATAATCCGTACGGATAATAAATTTTGATAGTTGTAAAGGCAATTCAAAAACACATCTCTAACACGTCATAAATGAACATTAAGTGAATATTACTTTAATATGAAAATTAAATTGAGCTGACAATTATTTCTTAATTTGAATGATTTAATGTCTTGATTGACTTTTGAATGGTTCAATTTTCTTTTTTCTGTCTGGTTTTAGTTGATCCAAAGTTTGCAGCTCCATTTTCAAATTTAACTGTAGCAGTTTCTAGAGATGCCATATTGACGTGCAAAGTTCACGATTTATATCAATATAAAGTAAGTTTTCATGACCAGCAAATGTCGTAATGTGTAATTGAAGTAAGGAAGCAAAAAAAGTTTCAAACGTTTTAGTGCTGAATAAGGCAGATTTTTAGTTGAAATCTTGATTAGGTATTAGAAATATGAAAATTAATTTTTTTCACTTCTTTAGGGTGAACTGAAATTTTATTTTGAGTAAATGAGGATTTTTGTGAATGTTTTGTGACTTGCATGTGAAATTTATTTAAATTTATGACAATCAAAGACCAAAAACTTTCAAAATTCGCAAAATATCATAAAAATCATCTTCATTTCAATTTAAGTGAAAGTTGTCATCATAATAAAAGCAAACTATTGATAAAGGAAGTTTGAAAATGGGTTACAAAATTCACAAAAGACTCCTAATAAATGAAAGCCAACTAACCATAATAAAATTCAAATTATTTTTTCTCTCTGTCTTAATAACAGCTTTTTTGTTCTCATAAATCAATTTTCTTTTCTTCTCCTTCTTATTAAAAAAAACGGAAGGTGCCTAAGCATAATGTTTGTCACATAATTGCTCCCTTCTCCTTATCCATCTGTTTATTGCTTAATAACAGGAAATGTATTTCTGTTCTCTCCCCCATTTAGATCGCATTTTTAAAAGTTGATTCACAAACTATTTTGACAATTCAAAATCATGTCATTACTAAAAATCATCGAATTTCAATAACAAATACAGAAAAGAAAATTTGGCAATTAAAAATTCGAGATGTGAAAATTACAGACCGCGGATGGTATATGTGTCAAATTAATACTGACCCTATGAAGTCGCAAATGAGTTATTTAAATGTTGTTGGTAAAAGGATTTTTGTTTGGCTTCTTACTCCCTCAATGACTTTGTTATGGTTAACTTTTGTTACCTTTTCAGTTCCTCCTGACATCGTAGATTCGCAAACGAGTAATGATGTAATAGTTCAAGAGTTTGAAAATGTGACTTTGAGTTGTAAAGCTACAGGTTTGCCTGGTAAGTATTCAAAAAACATATCTCTCTAAAAATAATTATTGACGCCACCATCACATAATCAATTTCCTCAATTTCTCATAACAGAGCCAACGATTGTTTGGAAGCGCGAGCAAGATTTGAAATCGGCAAATGTTGAAAACAGAGAATGTAAGTATCGAAAATGCTTTTATCATTTTTACAAAACCAGCTTCTGACATGAATTTCATTTTAGCTTATTCGTTTATCGGATCTGTTTTAAAAATTCCATTTATAACAAGGCATCAAGCTGGAATTTATTTGTGCATTGCTTCTGTAAATAAACAAATTAAATTGTCCAATTTTAAAGCTATAAAATTAATTATTTTTCTTTAAACAGAATGGAATTCCGCCTAGTGTCTCAAAACGATTAAAAGTTGTTGTGAATTGTGCGTCTGCAAACTTATCTTTTTGCATATCATAATTATGACTAATCTTTTATCTTCTTCCTCATGTGTATATTTTTGTATTTCTGTTTACGTTGTTTTTAGTCAAGCCGAAAATATTTGCAGAGCATCGTACAGTTACTGCCAGCATTGGACAAAAAGTTACGCTCGAGTGCTCAAGTGTGTCGTTTCCAAATTCAGGTACAAACGAAATCTATTTGATTAAGAAATTCTTAAAATTCTTAGATAACTAACTATAAAATATATAAATATAGTCAATTATTGGATGAGAGCTAATGACGATTTGACAACCAAAGATTATGTTTTGGGTGGAAGCTATGAGACTACTATTGATTCTGATGGAACATATGTCATGAAAATGAAGTTAAATGTTAACATCAATGGACCAACAGAATTTGGCAAATATAAGTGTATAGCCAAAAACGCCATAGGTTATTCAGAAGAAACTATACAGATTTTACGTAAGTTTGACCTTCATTCAACATACGAAATTTAGATTCGCTTGGATACATTCGACACTGACCTTGAATTATCATATGAAAATTGAAATGGTCACATCAATTTTTTATTTATTTATAAATGAAATATCACGCATGCACAGACACACATAAAAAAATTTACACATTTTCTTCTTCTTTTTCCTTGTTATTATTAGCGTCAAAAACTACTGATAATAGTCACTCATTTCAACCAACAAGTTTTGTGACCACTTACTTCATAACATTCAAAAATGGTAAATTTCCTTGTTTGGCATACAATGACCCTTCTAATTTAATTATTTATTTCCTATTAGAATCAATTCATAATGCTGAAGACGATGTTATCGATAAAAGATATTCAATTGCAACAGTTTATTTATCAAAATCATCGGCAATTGCATTTCCTTCATTGATCTTTCTCTTCTTACTCATTATAATAGTGTTTGCTATTTGACATCAACATCGATTTACAAAATTGTGCCTACAGAAAATCAACAAAATACAACGCTCATCTTCGCTTGTGTAATTTTTTCAAGTGTTAAAAGAGTAGTTGAAAATATTACAAGACTACTTGCTTTAAATCATCACATTTGATGTGTAAAAGAAAGAAAAAAAATTAATCTTTAGTTTTCAATTTTATTTTTCCTTGTTTAAATTCATTTTGGCTAAATTGTTCCATTTATCTTAATCATCATCGTTTTTTTATTCCAATTGAGGAAATTAAAATTATAATCATACAATTGAATAAAATAAAAAATGGCAATGATTAATAAGGATTGCGTCATTAGAGAAGTTAAAATAATAGAAAAGATATATTTATAAAAATTTAGAAACTACCTACAATATCAAAAAGCTCATCGTTATACGCATTCATGTATATGTGTGTTTTTAGAAACAAACTAATAAAATTCACAAATTTTCATCATCACAATTTGAAATTCACATTTTCTTATCAATGACGCAATTCTAAAAAATCATTATGAAGAATAAGTTAAGAAAAGGAAGTGAAGTAAGAATAATAATAATATAAAAACCTATCTAGATTTAATTTGTGTTTATAACTCACATGTTAAGCTCTTGAAAAAATATATATATATTTTAGAGCTCAAATGAAGAATTCACACTCACTAGCTAAAAGATTGTTGTTCAACTTGTATCTCTATTGCGATTTCGTCTTTAATGTTACTTATGTGACAAACACATGAAGATGTAAAAGAATTGTAATAAAATCTATTTATAGACAGAGTACATCATCGTAACTCGTCTTTTTCTTCTTTTTTAAACTTAAACTTCAACATATATAAAATCATTATCGTTGTATGTAATAATGGTTTGAAAATGCTTTATGAACAAAAAAAATATGAATAAATTAGTCTTGAATTACAATTCGTTTCAAACTATGATTGCGTTTAAAAATGTTCTCGAAATCATTTGAAATCAACTGAGAATGATGATTTTTTTGCTCTTTCGTTTTTCTGATATAAATGAATGACAAAAAAGATCAATTTAGCATGATTACAAAAAGTGGTTTTTTCTCCCTGATAAACATGTACGTAGTTTTGTTTTATCCATTTCCAAGCTCATTCTTTTCTTTTCATTTCATATGTGCATGTCACTCGATTTTATAAAACAAACTATAGAGTAAATTGATTAGCATCAAAAAAATAAGGTTGATAATGATTGAGAACATTGAAGATGATTGCTATCCCATATTGGTTAATGGACGACTTATTGAATTTGCCTGCACCATCATTCGTATCTCGAATCGAATTTCGCGTGGTAATATTGATTGATCTAAATTATATCGTAAAACAGCCAACATACTGAGAGTCTTTAGGGAAGGCGAAAAATCTAATACGTGAGTGTCGTTGTAATCAATGAGTTGAGTTGGTGATGTACTGCTACTTGAATTGCTCGATGGACTGAAAGTGAAATTGGTAATAAGAGAGAGAGAGAGAGAAAGAGAAAAACAAAAAACATTAGAGAAAGAAATTATAATAATGATCATATGTCTCTTTTCGACATCACGTTAAAAGTTTTTTTGTATTTAAAAATAGAAATTCAAAGAAGAGGAAAACTGTATGTATTTATTATTGCATAACTTAGTTATTTTTCGCGTCTTCGCGATTGTAAGTGAATAAGTTTTAATAAAAACAAGATTTTATAAATAATCATCGAGAGACGCAAAGAGATATAGAGAAGCGGACGGAGAAGACTTTCTGTATGATGATCTTAATAGACTTTCACTTTTCTTTCTTCATCATCAATAGATATTTTGCGAGATATTTTTCTTCTTAAATTAATTGAGCAAATAAGAAACTTTATGCAATCGATAAATGGCAATAATTTCAATATGAATTGATTAAATCAGGTCAAGGTCGAGAAATTTTGTTTTTATTTGCTTTACTCACCACGTGCCTCCGAACTGTTTTAAAAATGTAAGAAAGAAATAAAAGGTTTCTATTAATTTTTACTAGAAATTTAATAATATAAAAATATGTACATACCAAAAACATTTTTGAGCCTATAACAATGCACGATTGCCTTCGCCTTATTTTTGGTTTAGTTCCATGTGTCAAACATTCATGCCATACATTCTTAGCCGGATCAAAGCAATGCAAATCGTTGAAATGAAGATCCAATATTCCATTAAATCCGCCAAAAATGAATAGCAACCCATTGTAGACAACTGTGAGATAGAAAGATATTATTTGAAACTGGATTAAATTTCATTTGCATAAAAATTAATTATTCATTCAGTTTTCGAATTCATTTTAGCAAACCATATGCCTCTGAAAGAGCGAAAACAACTCTGCGTTTGTTAGCAATCTTCTACATATTTGCAAAAATTTCACAAGATGATGTAAATAAATTTTTTTAACTCTGTTGTAAATGATCATGATCAATATCAGCTGATCAACATTTTATTATTGAATGCATTTTAAAGATTTAATTTATGAGTACAATAAGTGTCTAGACGTAAAGAAGAGACGATCAATATTTACATAAAACAACCATAAACATCACATCATTCGTATAATCATATAAATGACTTTATAATGTGCTGCAAGGAAGCACACTTCAATGTCTGTTGCATCAATCAAGCCGCCGTTGATGAAAGGAAATTCTTTGAACTTGTGACAACATTGTGAAACTTGCTTTTTCTGTTACAATTTAAAATGAAGATGTATGTGCAAATACACAGCACAATTCTATTTGACATAAAGATTGATAAACCTCTTCTTTTAAAATGCATTCGACCGACGAACTGAAATCTTTCATTAGTACATTTTCAACATCAATGTATAACATTGAAATTGTAAAGTATTTTTTCGCACAAAAAATTTATATAAAGCAAAGAGACAAGCGCACAAAAAGTATGTAAATAAAAAGCAGAGAGAAAAGAATGTGCAACAAGTGGATGACAATGTAATCACAATATGACTACAAAATGGGTCATTATTTTATGCATATACACAATAGCTTTGCTCGTTGCTCTCAGCCACATATGTGAGATATAGAAAAAATTATTGAAGTCAAAAAAAAAACAAATTGAGGATGAACATTTTATGATCTTCTTGCATATTTCGTAATGCATCAATTGAAGAGTGTTAAAAAGATGGGAAAGAGATAGAGAGAGAAAGAGTACAATTAACTGTTGAAAAGTCTTTTCTTGCCAAATAATAATGATGAATGAAATGGTTATTGAGGTCTAAGAGAGCATTCACAGACTTATGTGTGTGTCACAATGCACACACCTTCATATTAATCTTGTCAATGGAAAAATAAACGACATTGAATGCTCTCAAGCTGTGTTACTAATTTGTTGACTTGATTGTCATGCTATGTAATCATTTATTGAAGTAATCAAATAATTTGTGACATGTAGTCATATAATAATATTTGATACATTGTTTTAATCTCTTAGTACTTTTTTTTGTTGAAACTTTTCTCTCTCATTAATGCGGCGACAAGCAGACCTGATCAAACGACATAAGCAAAAAATTACTTTTCATAAAAATCGTTGGTAATAATTTACAACTTTCCAAAAGGGCCATTGTCCACAATACATGCAGTGTAATTATTACGCAAAGCAAGTTTATTAAATTTTATTGATCGCGTCTTGACTGCAACTTTTGCCTTCTGTATATATGTAATTTTACGCAATTTATTTTGTTTCTTTTTTACTTACATCGCGACTCTCTTATCATACTTTCAATAACTCGTTTTATTCAAGTGTGTATGTCTTTGTATTGATGGAATCAGGTATGGACTATAATTGAATTTTTATTTAGATTTTATTATCGAGGAAGACAATTCAAGAAAGACATAACGATGTGATTTTAAAAAATCAAAAGAAAAATTTGGCAAAAAAGCTTTTTTATAAGTTTCACAACCTAGTAGTTTGTGTACAATTTTTACTTTTTCATTTTTGCCTTTTCCATTCATGACCAAGTCTCACGTTTTATTTATTATAGATTTTATCACTCAGTAATAATGAAAATATGCAATAATGAAGGCAGCAGCAGCAATCAGGTTTATAGCGAAAAATACATCAGCGACAAAATGATCATTCATGACACATAAAAAAAGTAAAATTTTTGAACGTGCGCGTAGAAAATAAGAAGTAAGATCAACATAAATGGCATTCAAGTACGAAAAAACTATTGTGTTGCAGTAACACAATTAATTTAAAATAATAGCAACAAACATCGATTATGTAATGAACATAACAAAATTAAATCTATTTGTATGTGTGTTATTGTACTCACATGCACTATGTGACCTTCGACCAATTGGTTGTTTTCCATGTGTTGTTGGCATTATCCATTGATTAGTTTTTAAATCCATATAAACAATTTTTGGACAATAAATTTCTTCCTGCGAATGATAAGGTGCGTGCAAATCTCCTCTTCCTCCATAAATGTACATGCGATTGTTGATGACTGATGCAGTATGAAAATCTCGATATGAAGGTGGTGTTCCTAAAGTGTGAATATAATTCCATTCCATTTTCTTTAGATCTAATACATGAACATCACACGAAAATTGGTCAATAGCTTCTTCAAATCCTCCAAATATGTACATATAATGATCCTTTATACAAGCAGAATGCCCATCTCTCGCACCAGGCAAATTTCCTGTTACTTGTGGTGTCGACCATTCATTTGTCCTCGTATCAAAACAAAATAAAATATCACAAACCTAACATTGGATAGAAAGAAAGAGAGAATTGAAATTTTGATTGATGATTACGGAAAATTTTTTTGCAAATTTTGAATGTTGATAAAAGCAGCCACTCACCATTTCATCGTTTCTACCTCCAAAAATATAAACTTTATTTTCATATGCAATCGCTGTGTGCCCTAGAAATTTCATTAAAAAAGAAAGACATAAAGTTTATTTTATGAAAACGAAAGTTTAACATTGCATCATCGGACTTCTTTTTGGCAAATGCTGCGGTATAATTTTATGTAACTTACCGTATCTTTGAAAAGGAACTTGTGGATACTTTTGATTTTTTGGCATTGGCAAGAGAGACCATCTTAATGTGTTTGTATTTAATACATGAATATCAATAGGACGACTAACTCGATAATCTTCTCCCGAACAATAGCCACCAAAAGTATATATCAAATAATCATCTATTGCTACGCTTGCATGATTGACTCTACGTGGTCCTTAAAAGAAATTGTGCAATATTTTAAAGATAAGACTGTGCATCAATTGCGTATTTCAATTAAAATTGATAGCGTGCAAAACAAAGAATAAAAATACACGTTATCAATGAGAAATATGTGTATTTTTAAAGATGATATGAGACAGTTAGCGACAACCGGAAAAAATTTTACGCATATTCTCTTTTTTTTTCTTCAAACATGTTCTTTCAATAAACATTATAGTAATAAATTAATTTTAAACGTCAGTCTTTTGCCAAATTATGTGAGAAGATAGAAGATGTAGAGAGAAAAAGAAATGAATCTTGAGAGCAGTTGTTTTGAAGGTCAGAGAGTGATCAATAATAAAAGAAAGAAACCAGTTTTTGTGGAAATAGCAAAATTTGGACATATGTGTAAGCACTCTCTTGTGTAATTTATACATCACGTTAATAAGTTTAATTAACACAATTTTGCAGGCAACTGATAGTACAGAAATGATAAAATGTTTTCTGTTCACTTTAGTCAAACAGATCACGTCATTTCACATTTTAACTTAACGCTTGTTCATAATATTCTTTTATCTCGTTCAATTACGCTGCTTTTTGTACTTTACTATCGCACATAAACAATTTCTTCTCTTTTCACTTCAATAGAAGTCCATTTACTTGCATTTTTTTCTTTCTTTAAATGTCTCTTAATAAAATTCTCGTTATTTTGCATTCAACAGAGACTTTTAAATCTTAAATTCACTCACTGAAATATTGCTTTCAAAGTTTATATTTTAAGCAGAATTTAAATCTCACATTGTCTCTTATATTCCGTTTCTTTGCATTTTACTTTAACTTCGTTTTTAAATATTTTAATAATGTAAAAAGAGCCAAACCTCCATCTAAGCCACTTATCCAATGCATTCTCAATAATTTACTTCATAAAATACCATAAAATTCGTTTTAAACTGCGATGTTTTAAACTTAAACACTACTAATAAAACCAGATAAAAAGCAAAAAAAGTCTGAAGCGACCCGAGATCTAAATGAAAATGAAAATGTGAATTGTGAATTTTTTTAGCTGCAAAAATATGTTTTATTTTTATTTTTAGTTCACTCATTTGCCACAATGGCAGCACTTTATTTTTAATTTTAAAATGGTCAGTAAAATAAATTTAAATTTCATTATTAGGTGAGAATGATTTTTTATTGTAAAAATATTTTGACCAATTGAATGATTTCTTACTTATTAGGTAAGTATTTATAATAATTTATTAGTCATTTCTAATAAAATAAATTTTGCAAAAAAGTTTAAATGAAACAAACATGATAATGACAAAATGTTGCATGTCACATGTTGTCTACATTCTTTTATGTGACACAGAACATAAGAATTTGATTAAAAAACTTATTCACATCTTTTTCCATGAATGGCAGCTATAATTCATCTTAATGCTAAAATAAATAAATGAATATCTATTCGTTCCTTCCTCCTGTCACATTTATGCTCTTTTCTTCTCGCTTGCGCACACACATTTTTTATTTCTACACAGAATGTATTCGGAAGCCTCATGATCCTTTTTTGCAATAACATTTGACTTTCAAATTGACTTCCAACAGCGATCGTAAGGGATTAAGGACATGAACCTGAGTGACATTCACTCTGTTTGCTCTATATTATTATTTTTCTGTTTGTTTTTTAAAAAGAGAGAGTAGTGAGTTGACTTTTTTATTGCATTCACATGCAGCATGTAAATAACAATAGATATATGTTGAGTGTGCGTAGGATTCAACAGGATTTTAACCCACAATAAAAAAGATTCACACTTGACATTCGTTTGTTTCTATAGAAAAATAAACTTGTCTTTTATTCCTTTTGCGGCATTAAGGAAATTTCTCTATAAATTGATTTGCGGTTATAAACACATTGATGGAATTCTATGAATTTTATTTAAATGGTGCCAAGCTTCTTTACCTCACACAAAGCATTTGTTATGTCATAATAATTCCATACACTCGTTTTTTTGTTCCTGTACCGCCAAATAAATTCAACACAATATCTACAAAAGAAATCATTTCAATAAGTTCGCAAGAGAATGAAGAAATGATCAACATGTAAAAGCAAAAGAAAACAGCGTGAAAAGAAATATACATTAATGAGTCATCAACATCATCACATTGTGCACAAGAAAAAAAAGATAGAGAGTGCTCTTCTTCTTTTGCCAGGCAGGCACACAAATTGTATCGAAAATTTCTCAGAATTCCAACGCTATATTGAATTCCGCACATTCCACTGTTTTACATGAGAACTCTACTCTTCTTCTTCTTTCTAACCGTTGCTTATCTTCCTCATCGAATCTTGTGAACGTACTCGTAAATTATTTTTTTATTATTCATTCATAAAAAAATAAAATTTCATTGTAGTGATTCATAAAATTCGCTCTCTTTGACCAACATACTATGATGTACATTAAACGAGCAGATAATTATGGAGTTGCTATATTGAAGAATGATTTTTCGTCAGCCAGTACCACTTGTTTTGCTTCGCTTGCTTACGATTGTTACACATTTTTTATAAATTTTCTGCGAGAAGACGACTGACAATTCGTGGAAAATTGCGTTGATCATAGACTTAAATTTAAAACTAAAGAAGAAACAAAAAATTGTGTGTGTATTTGAAAGTTTTTGAGACTTGGCCTGTATATGTACATGATTCATCGTCAAAAAATATTATTATGTATTATTAATATACGTTCGATGTAAACTAACTAGCTTGTGCTGTCGACAAGACAAGACAACAGACTGATATTTTTGTGTGCCTTCGTTTTTGCCAAATTAGGAAGTGAAAGAGAAGTCGATTGATGAGAATTAGTTAGGGTAGTCTTTAGGCAAATTAATTAATATTATTTGTGGTATTGTGGGAATATTTCGACACTTTATCCTGTTTCATTCTATAGAAGAAGATTGACATAATTTTTCTATTTATAAATTTCAGTCATTATCATTATTTCTGTGTACAGAGAAGTTCTAGGTAGATTAATTTTAAAGGAAATAACAATTTTTAATATTTATAAACCGTTCAAATTTTGAGAGTAAATTTCTTTCAAATGGCGCTAAAACAAAGTTTCAATTTAAAAATTCCGTCATGCAAAATTGCAAGTCACTTTTCTCCTAATTCAATTCACATATATCAAGCGCTTGAATAATTTTCAATAAACATTTCTCATGAAGAATAGCAACCTGTTAACAACTCAAAGAGCAAAAAATTCTCATCATTTCCTCAATGGCACCTAGATGAGAATTTATGAATGAATATACACTCTTTTGTATATTTACTTTAGAGAATATTTATATTATTCGCGTTTTCAATTTATTTACTTCAATTAGAATTCTCAGAAATGATATAATATAAATTCATTAATGATTCATATTTGACTTCTGACCTATTTATAAAACATCAGTAAAATCCTATCAAATTACATGTGAATACTCTTTATACTCCTTTCTAAATTAAAAACGAACGACAAATTGAATTAATTTATTTTGCACAGCCGTTTATTTTATGTAAATCATCATCTAGTCAAAGCAGCCACTTAAACTTCTTTTCTCTTTTAATATCGCGCGCACACATTAAATTCATAATGAATCACATAACAGAGACACAGAGCAGCAAAGTGATCAATAAAAATTTCCAAGAAACGCGTTCAGCACAGAAAAAACTAATTTCTGGTGTACAATTTTTGTATGCACGCATAAATTTGTTTTTTGAGTGATGTCACAATGAAACATACATAATTATGTCTGAGCGCGAAATAGCAACTAGCAAGCGTAGAAAAATACCCATTGATGACTCATCACGATTTCATTTTTATGAATGAAACCACACAAACGTAGCGTAAGAAATACTACGGAGCGAAAATGATAAGAGTCTGCAAATGTACATGCACGAAGACGTAGTTATTCATGTATTGCTTGATCACGAATAATTTCAATGCGCCCCACTACTAAATACAGTCTCAATCACTTACTTGCTTACTCATGCCGGTCTTTATATGTGTGTGATCGACTTTACATTTTCTATAACGCTCATCGTTGCTGTGAGGAGAAAAAAATTGAGAGAGAATGATCGAGTGGATCAGTTTTGTGCAAAAATTTTCATTAGCTGGTTCGTAGGCTCATCGCTGCGTAGTAAAAATTAAATTTCATTTTGTTAAGTCTTGCCTGCGAATTTATTGGCGAAAAAATATTTATTGTTATAACAAAGAAAGCAAAATAAATTTATTAGAGCTTTTAATAAAAATGAATGTGATAATGAATATCGATGATAATACGAAATATTGTGAAATTTTCTAGAAATAATTTTTCTGTTTGATATTTTCTTTGTGAGAATGGAAAAAATAAAAAGGGTAACAAAATGTAGACAATTAAATTATAATCAGATGCCTTCAAGATGCAAAGAAATGACAGTGAAATAGTGATAAACGATGATGATAGTGAAAGTACAAGCATTGAATCTCTTTTAGTGCAAAAATATGAGTCACCATCAAATAGTGGTGGCAGTGAGGTTGTTGAAAGTAGTGCGCAGGATGAGAATGATGAAGTCATTTTTGTGCCAAATAATCCGACAACATGGTCGGAAAAGCATATTGAAACATGGGTTAAATGGGCATCAGATCAATTTGAAATTAAACCGCCATTGGATGTTTCGCGCTTTCCAAAAAGTGGTGCAGAATTGGCAAAATTTACTAAAGCAGATTTCTTTATCATCTGCGGATCATTCGAGGGCGGTAGAATGGTTATGGATCATTTTAAATATATGATGGAAAATGTTGGTGAAAGTGTCGAAGAAACGCTCCTTACTGATGGTGAACCAGGTGAATCAAAACATTTATTATAATTTAGTTGGGAAAACCCCAAACATTTTTGTGCTTGTGACAGAGAAAATTATCCATCTCATATAAATCACTTGCTGCTTGTGAAAATTTATTATCATCAATGATAAGCAAGGAAATTGAATAAATTGACCAAAGGATAGACGAGGGTCAAAAAATTTATTGACTTGTGATTAAAAAACACTTATGGATTGAATTCAAATAAAAGTTTTAGTGAAAGTGTGAAAAATGAGTCTCATGAGAGTTGATAATGATGATAAGAATTAAAGAAGTTTTTGTTATCAAGTTTTCTAAATGAAAATCAAATCAAAATCATTTTTGTTTGTGTGTTTAAATATGAATCATCTATGACTGTTTGTTTGTTGAATTGAAGTATATTTTCTAAAAATTTATTAAGTGTACAAAGCATCAAGAAAACTAACTTATATTGATAGTGAATCATAAAATTCATAGAATAAATTTATTGAGTGCTCCTTTAAAATTTTATTAATTTAATAGAACTTTATTACAAAAATAAATTTCACCACTTTTCAATTGAATAGAAGTCTTATCAAAAATTGTATTACAATACAAATAAATGTTTTTGCACGTCATTATTACTGATAAGAAATTAATTTTATAATAGAATTTCATATCAAATTAAAGTTTAATTTTTGCTTCCTGCTCTATTCAATTCTTAGAAAAAATAATCTCAAGGTCAATTAGATTTAAGAGTTTCTTTTATGACGACGATAGTGATGATTTCATTTTTCATTATTCGTTTGAATATCATAAAATTTCAATCATATTCAACCTACACAAATTCAATCCTTGTCTATTAGCATAATTACCAACTCTCGTCTTTGGTATAATACTATTTTGATCTTTTATGATTTCTTTTGATTTTAATATATGAAGAGAGATCTGTAAATCCTTTTCATAGAATTATAAAAGTCAATTCAATTTCCTCATCTCATTGTGTCGCCATAAAAAAATCTTCATCTTCTCTCATAAAAAACTACCCCAAAAAAACAAACAGAAAATAATAATATAGAGCAAACAGAGTGAATGTCACTCAGGTCGAGTCATGTTCTTAATCCCTTAAGATCGCTGTTGGAAGTTAATTTGAAAGTCAAATGTTATTGCAAAAAAGGATCATGAATAATATTTGACATTCAACAGTGAATACGGTAAAAATTTAGAAAATTTCTCGACTATCTCTTAATAGTTAAATTATTATTTTAATTTCATATTAGGAAAAATCCTGGTAGTTTCACACGACCGTTAGAGGCTTTTTTTGAAAAAAAAAGCCCAGGGGTGTTGTTTTCTTTCGAAATCGTTTGAATTGAGAAAAAGTTGTTGATAAAAACTTTAAATATCAACACTTAGCTAATTATTAATAGCTCTGAATGCAAATGGTAATGTAATTTATCTAAACCAAACATTACTTTACAGCAAAATCTATTAATAATTAATAATTTTGATTTTTTTGTAAATATTTTTTTCGAAAATTTATTTCGAAACATACGAAAATTCAGAAACATTTCGTAAAGGGGTGTGAAAATCACGTTTGATTTTAAATTTTCAACCATCAAAATCATCGAGTGAAACTACCAGGGGAAAAATGATAGTTAATGCGATAGATTTGAAATAATTCTATCATGCGAAATTTCTACTACCATAGATTTCAAATTATCAATTGATTAAAAGTTTTATTCTCCTGATTTTTCTCTGTCTAAGAATAATCTTGATTATTTTCTATTCTGTTGTTATTTAAAACAAATCGATAATGATAATGAAGAATTAAATTGAATTTCGCACAGCTTGATAGAAATGAGGAGAAGAAAAAATTTCAATTTATTTCATTGAGAAAGGAATTTTTTTCCTAAATAACTAAATGATACAAGGAAGTATGATAACAATAACTTTAGTCCATTTACACATTTGGATTTATTTCTTTTTTACATGTCATGATTTTATCTCAAACTAACTTTATTTACTTTTGAGTAGCTTAAGAAATCATTTAATGAAGTTACAGTTGATAGCATAATAATCTATGACATGAGAATCCTCCGCCGGCATTTGATAGTTTTCTTTCTTTCACCCTTGAACACCTCAAATGTGAAATCTTGATAAATTGAAAATAAATCGCCGCATAATTTTGCAATCAACTCAACTTTCTCACCCTTCTCTCTAAGTGAAAAATCACATCCTTAATTCTTGTGTAAACATTCAGAATGAAAAAGTTGAAAGGTTAAATGTGTAGTGGGAAGGAAGTTCAATTGTGTGTGTATTTATATATGTGCGAATGAACAAAAGGAGGCTGATAGAAGAAAAGGAAGAAGAATGTGTGCGTGTGGAAACAGAAAATTGTGTTTTTCCGTACACAGTAAAGCTCTTTTCCGTCGTTGTCTCGCTTCAGTATTTGCCAATCCACTTGCTATACAGTGTGTCCTTAATCAGTCCTTTTCTAGCAGTTGACCGGTAAAGAACGTTTTTTAAATAATAAAGAATTGTGCAGTGCAGTGAAATCATTTATTTGTTTTCTTTGCTCATCATGAATCTTGAACAAGTGAAAAAGTAAATTTGCTAAAGATAAGAAGCTGAATCATCAAGTGTGAGGGTTAAATATTTTTTGAATGAGTGCACTAGCGATATGAGTCTTGATATGTGGCGATTTCCAGAAGATATTAACACTGCTCGACGTTTCAATGCAGTTGCTCGTATGCAGCCACATTGCCCAGTTTTATATAATGGTAATGATTTATCTGCACTTTTTATTTATGACTCATGTACACTGCTTGAACATTAGATTCACTTTCAAAATTTGTTTGTGTTTTTCATTAATTGTTTAGAACAAAAATAAGGAAGTCAACAGTTCTGATTCATTAATTTTGATGATAAATTCTTCCTTGAATGTGTGAAAAAGCATTTGGAATAACCCAAAAGCTGTTTACAATCAATTGCACAGACTTTTTTCGGTGAAATAAATGATGTTGTGATGTGAATTTAAATTAGATATTGAAGACTTGTACGTGAATTTGAAATAAGAATTGTGTTTGAAGAATAAAATAATGTTATTGTTGATTAAGACGTAAAATTTTGGGATATTCCTATGTTCTTTTACAATGAGGATCTTAGATGACATTATAAAAATAAAAATTTCTTTAGTGAAATTCAATAGAATGGATAGACATTTAAAAAGAATTTTTCCCTGATCGTAAATTAATCATTAAATTTACCAACGTTCTATACCATCCACCATTTTATTCTACAAATTTTTACATTATATTTAGTCACAATAATAAAATAAAAAAAATCTAATGAAAAATAAATCATCTTAAAGCGTCGCCAGAAAATTGCTATTAATTCGTTAAATTTAGTTTTTATCTTCATCTGCAAAAAATAAAGAGAGTCCAATGGAGCCGCAAAAAAATATGGCGCCGAATGTGTTAGAAAGAAAAGGCCAAACAATAAAATTCCGCGAATTGTCAGAGTAGCGAACAAAGACACACTCCAATGATGAAGAAAATGTTTTAAGCAATACACAAGAAAAATCTATAATATTATAGTTAGTGATATGATAAAAGCGCATTTTCAAACAAATTTTAATTCTATATTATAAGATTTTTTAATAATTTAGTCTAAAATTAAGAAATCCTGAAAGAAAGTTTCTATCATTGTGTTTATTCCATGTCTTTAAATCCAATTTCTTACAAATCATTTTTAACTTATTTAATTTATATTTTATAACATTTTAAAGCTTTTTGGCAAAAGTTTTTTGATCCATGCTGACTCAAAATATGATCATGGGTACCTAAGTCATCATAAACGAACTTTTGAACTCTAGGGTGTGGAAGTGAAATTTTATTCGAAAATAAATTTTTTACTTTTTAAAAAATCCGTTAATGCCAACAAAAATTTTTGAAATAATCTTTGTAATTTGGCTTGAATTCATATTTTTAATGATTCATGACTAAAAAATAGCAATTTAAATTAGCAATTGTCGTTTTTTTGGTAAAATTTGTTATTTTCGAAAATTCAAAATTTAATTTCGAACAATCTTCAAACAAATATATTTTTATTTCCACACCCTAGTTTACTCACTTTTGTGAATTTTATTTAAATTTGATTAAACGAAAATTTCGCATTAAAAGGGCAGATGAACAAAGTGCGTGCCTTTTCTTAACATGATGGATAATACGCTCAAAATATATTGACGCCTACACACTAAAATTTCTGATAACATGTCTGTCTGTTTACAAGAATTTTTTATACTAAACTTTAAAGAGCAACAAATAAACTTGCTACTTGAGTGAGATGAGATGAGATACATAGCTAATATCAGGATGCGGAAATAATTTTTTTCGAAAATTAATTTTTTACTTTTCAAAAAATACGTTAATTTCAACAAAATTTTTTAAAATTTTTTCTGTAATTTGACGAGAATTTTTACTATAACTTTATCAATTCATATTTCTCAATAATTCTATAATGACTCATGACCAAATACTAGCAATTTAAATAGACAATTGCCGTTTTTTGGTAAAATTTGTTATTTTCGAAATTTAAAAATTTAATTTCGAACAATTTTATTTTATTTATTTCCATACCATGGCTAATAATGATGTATTTGAAAATTTACAGATCCGTATCAACTTTTAAATGCCACGTCGCGTTTGGTTAATTCGGGATCTGGGCAGATACAATTATGGCAATTTTTGTTAGAGCTTCTCGCTGATTCGTCGAATTCTGATTTTATAAAGTGGGAGGGTAAGTATGTGAAATAGAAGATGTGAAGCAACATTTTCTCCTGCTTATCGATTTTTAGCTTTCATTGCGTGAGCTATAATTTTTTAGCTGTTGATTCAAAAAAGTTAATTTTGGAAATATCTTTAATATTAAAGGAACTGCTGGTGAATTTAAATTAATCGATCCAGATGAGGTGGCGAGACGATGGGGTGTTAAGAAAAATAAAACAAATATGAATTATGATAAACTAAGTCGTGCATTGAGGTATGATGATATTTAAAATTGAAAATTTATAATTATTTAAATTGAACTTTAGATATTATTATGATAAATCAATCATGACGAAAGTACATGGAAAAAGGTGAGAAGTTTTATTTCTTAAGAATTCACTTAATTTATTATATTTTTTATTTTTATAATCCATCTTAGGTACGCTTATAGGTAAGAAATGACGTCTATTTTCTAATGAATAAATAATTATTTATAAATTTAAATAGGTTTGACTTTCATGGATTAATGGCAGCTTGTCATGCACAAGCACAAGGATGTGATTCAACAAGTATGCTTCCAAAATACCCTCCACATCTCCTTATGCCAAATGATTTTTCAAGTTATGCAAGCACATCGACTGCCATTCCTACAAGTACAAATCAAGTATCAGCAGCATTGTCATCATCTTTCAAACCAGTACAACCAATCATTACTCCTCATGCAACTCCTTCTACTTCTTCATCATCGTCATCACCATCGACAGTGGCACAAACACCAAACACTGAAAGAATACCTGGATGGCCATATTTACCCTCAAACTTTTAAACAATTGAAATCTCAAATAATTTGTAAATGACATCGTTTTAATTGTCAGCATATAAAAGGCTATTCTGATCTCAAATTGTGAATTTATTATTATTTTTCCTTTAATTTCAGTCCCTTTTCCTTTTCTATTGTTTCAATTTTCTGTTCTTTCCTCCAGTGAATTACATTTTTTTATACAAACATCACATGAATAATTTTTATACGTAAGTCTGTGTAGCAATAATTAAAACTTTTTTTAATTTTAAAAATACATTCTTAATGAAGATATTGATACCTCAGCTGTTAGATAATAAGAAGAACAATTTAAATTTAAATCAAATGCTCAAAACTATAAAAAAAGTTCATGTGACAAATCTCTTTATGTCTCTTCTTTTAGTGTTGAGAATATGAAAGAATGTTGTAATTAGATAATAAGTAGATGTTTTTTGTAATTATTCAAATCCTAATCAAATTATCTTAATATAATGATTAGAAATAAATCAGTGAATTAATAAAAGAACATGTTTAAAAGAAATATGCATTTTTATGCGAAACGTTTTCAGAATCGGTAAAATGAGAAACGCTACTCAAATAAAACATGTTGTGCAACATTTTCTTCCCTCTTTTTTGTTACGTCTCATAGAGTCTCATAAACATACTTTGTGCATGACACATTTAACTGAAATTTTACAACGGTAAAGAAGAAAACTATTGAATATTATTTTTATTAGCAATATCAATGATTTTTATTTTATTATCAATTTATAAGATTATTTTTTCTTCATTACAAAGAAGATAAATGACAAAAATTATCTTAAGTAAGTTTTTCAATTAACTAGATTATTACAAATTTTCTTTAATATTTAGATCTATCTTTTATGATTCAACTTTTAGGCTTTCATCACTACTCTTATCTTCTAGCTATAGGTATATTCAAAATTTTCTCATTTATTAAATATTAACCCATATCAGTTCCCAGAGCGCATAGCAAAATTTTCTAAATTTTTCTTTATATAATAATTAATGGCTCAAATTACCTTCATATCATTATAACTATAAATATATACAATATAAATTAATTTATGATTTAAAAACAATGACACTTATTGAATAAGTTTAATAAAAATCGATCCTTTCATGATAATTTATAAATAGGTAGGTATGAGCATAAGCAAAAAAAGTTAAAATCAAACCCAAGAAAAATGAGAAAAAAAATTAACATAAAAGGACTCACAAAAAATCATGTGAGGCAGTTAAAGTGTGTAAGTGATGTAATTTTGGCATTGTTCTTAAGCAGTATAATAGAATGTTTCACAATTAAGGACACACGTAAAAAATTTTGAGATTACTTATTGATAAAATTTATCGATGACTTCCTTATATTTTTCTGCAATGAAACTGCGCTTAATTTTCATTGTTGGTCCGATTTCTCCAGTTGGTATGCTGAAATCGTGCGGTAAAATTGCAAACTTTTGAACTTTTTGTGCATTTGAAATAGAGTTTTTGTTAGCTCTATTGATAGCTTCTTGTATAGCATTCATAACTTTTGGATCTGGTCCTGCTGCGAGAATTTCTTTTAATGATGTGTATTTCAAGTCCATCGATTGAATCCATTTCATTGTTTCTTGTGTGAGTTCATTTTTTGGTGCTCCTTCTGCATCAACTTCAGTCTTCAATGTAATCAACATACTAAGGAATTTTCTTTTATCACCAATAAGTATTGCATTTGAAATGGCTGAACATTCACTCTTGACGAGGTTTTCGATGTGAACTGGAGGAATATTTTCTCCACCAGCTGTGATGATTATTTCCTTTAGTCTTCCAGTGATGAAAATATAACCATCATTGTCAACATATCCAATATCGCCTGTATGAAGCCATCCTTCATCATCAACAGCATCAATTGTCTTTTCAATTTCATTAATATAGCCCATAAAAACATGACGGCCTCGCAAGCAGATCTCTCCATGTCCTTTTTCATCTGCATTCACAATTTTTGTCTGTGTACCGGGTGCATTTCTACCAATTGACTCAAATGTTGGATCATGTACATTTCCCATACAATGTCCACCAGTAGATTCACTCATACCAAATGCTTCTACAATTGGCATATCTAAACTCATAAAATATTTCTTTGTGTCTACGCTCATTGGAGCTAAAAATAGAAAAAAAAAGTCTAGTTAGTTAAAAATAAAACTATTAAAAATTTTATTGCTTCTTACCTGCACCAGTGATAAAGTTTTTGCATCGATTAAGACCAAGTGCTTGCTTAACTTTGCTCATTACAATCTTATTTGCTAATTTGTATTGCAAAGATGCTGAAGGTCGACCAGCCATTTTCTCCATATGATGTTTTAATGTTGCACTTTTTGCCCATGATGCAATTGCTCTTTTTAATGCACCCGACTGTGATCCAATAGCCATCATTTTTTCTTGAATTTTTTCATAAACACGTGGAACACCCAAAAAATTTGTTGGTCGTGCATCAATGAGTGTTTTGACGAGTGATCCTTTTAATGTATCTTTATCAGCAAAATATACAGTAGCAGCAATTGTCATTGAAATGAAAATATCAATAATCTGTGCAGCAACATGTGAAAGTGGAAGATAACTAACTATAACTTCCTTTCCCATTTGTAAATTATCCACATAAACTGTGAAACTGTAAGCATCCCATGTAAAATTATCGTGCGATAACATTGCACCTTTTGGTGTGCCTGTTGTGCCTGATGTATAAACTAAACAACAGCATTCGTTTGCAACTATACTCTTGAGTCTTCGCTGATATTCTTCTTCGACATCATCAGTCTTCATTTCTTGGAGTTCACTCCATCGCCAATAACCATCAGCACGTTTAACATAAGGTGCATAAGGTGAAATTGTTTGAATGATGGCCTTTAAATGAGGCAATTTGTCTTTAATTGCATGAATCTTTTCCATTTGTTTAGCATCATCAACAACGACAATATTTGCTTTACAACTATCAAGTACATAAAACACTGAATCGACAGAATTTGTTGTGTATACACCAGCAATATTTCCACTATAAAATATAAAAAAACGAACAAAATTAATCAATATTAATTAACTTCAACTAATTAGTTAAGCTTACCCGGCATGAATTGCCGCTAATTCAGAGACAAACCATTCAACACTATTGAATGCGAGAACTGCGACAGTGCCATAGCGTTCGAGACCAAGTTTTATGAAAACTTTAGCCATCTTCTCAACGCGTTCTTTGTATTCTTTATAAGTAATTGTCTGCCACTTTCCTGTGACAGGATCTTTGTATTTGAGAGCTGGATGATTACCATAATTTTCTACTGTACGATTCATGAGAGCTGGAACTGTAATAGGATCGACCGATGCTGTTTTATCACGTGGATTTTGAAATATTCTCACGGGTTTTGATGGATCTGTTATGCGAAATTCTTTCGTTTCGCGTAATGCAACGTGTTTTGCCATGTTGTTTAATTTTTTTGTTTAATTATATTACGCAGAAAAGTCACTAATTTTTCAATATATATCTGTAAAAAAAGGAATTTGATTTCAATTAGTCTATTATGATAACATTTGTGAAGGTTAATAAAATATTTGCGTGGCTACTGATCATTACCAAAGATTTAACAATTAAAGCGTTATATAAAAGATATAAGAATCTTTTAACCTTTGGTCACACGTGTACAATTGTCTGGGTTCAAAAGTTTTTTGAAATTAGAATTTGTTTTTATTATAATAGAAGAATTATCAAAATCAATGATCTGCACGTTCCATGAAATGTGTACCTAGTAAACATTAATTTTGCTGATTATGCGATTTTAATTTACTAATGATCATGTTTGAGTACAAAGTCTATCATACATTTTCTCTTTATAATAGTAAAAAAATTGTTTACATGATCATTAAATTGTTAGGAGAGATATATGTGTATCAAATTCATTGCTAATCTAATATTAAAGTCATTGTCATTGTCAGATGTATTTTCTTAATTTTTTTTTATTAGTGAACTTCACTTGTATAAAATAAAACAATAAGAATTGATGAAAAAAAAACTTGTTTGCAATTAACTTCAAAGTGTCATCTCCACGTGTAAGAAGCTTAAAGTTTTCTATAGAGCGGAGAGGCTTGTCAATTGCTATTAAAATGAGATGCATCATCGATTCATTTAGTATGCATGAGATGCAATGCAGTATGGAAAATTTTATAAGAAATAGGAAATCTAAAATGTTTCTTATGCGAATACTTTTGTAAATTCTCTTATCATTGAAAAATATTAAAGGTAATTTATGCTCATACTTATGTTAATAAAATGCCATAATTTTTTATATGTGTATGAATGAATGAATGAATTGAGAGGAAAAGGTTATATAATTGAAATATTCGTTCAGAGTATGTAGGTTTTCGGGTTGATACTCTTAATTCAACTGTAAATAATATATAACTTGTTTCACAATCTTAAGATATGATAGGTTTAAGAATTAATAGCGCAAAGTTCAAAATATGTATGGAAAACTCTGAAGTTATAGAACTTTATTTTTAATTGATACTCTTGATTATATAATTTTGTTCATTTTCATTTTCCATTAATCAATATCACTAGACTAACTGTTAGACTAAAATTAATGTAAAATACTCTAATAATTGCATAGTATATTACTGCATATTATTTATCATTAAAAAAAAGTCTCAGAAATTGAAAGTGACAAGAAATTTTTCTTCAAAAAATTTTTTTCATCAATGAGTTCATCTTTTTCTTATATAACTCATATTTCTCTCATTTAATACAGAAATCCATAGTGTAGGAAATATAAAATCACTTTTTCTTTCATTCTCAATCTTGTTTCAATCTTAACATTGATATGAAGAAAGTATAATTATCTAAGAATGTGTTGTTGTGGTTCAAGAAGTTTAATTCCACAATTATCAGCTGATAACATATGTAATCATAAATTTAATTTGACAAGTCTTGTCGTTTATAGAGAAAACCAAAAAATGAGAATTTATCTTATCGTATAACAGACACTTGATAATGATAATTGTGAACTTACTATCAAATTCCAACTTATTAATATATAACTTATCAGATTAATTGATAAGAAGTGGGTTAAGTGTTGAAATATAAACATTAGCTTAACTCGAGTGCATTCAACTCAATCTTTCAGAAATTCCATGAAATAATACCCATATTCAATGAACATAAGAGAAAATCATTAATTGAGAGAAAAATAAATTTAAATGCATTGCCCAATTCTTCTTTGGTTGCTTCATTCACAACATAACATCCAAAAACAACGCTACAAAAAGAAGAGGCAAAAGAGAAAGAGAAAAAAATTAACCGTAAAATCATACGATATTTTTCGAGGGTGTGGTAACTCGACAATATCGTACGATATTTATAAATATTGAGAGGGAAAGAAATCTCGCTCTCTCGATTTTGTTGTTTGTATAGCGTCAATATTTTTTTGCTATGCAATGAAACTATAAATAAAAGTCGATGAGATGATAGATTTTGTCTTGGTCTCTTGCAACTTCGCTATTTTAAATAAATTTGCACAGAAATTTTTAATTTTTTATTGACAATAATGATGAGACAAGAGTTTCCAAAAAATCCGCCTTTTTAATAAACCAGATGACATTGGGATTTTTGTTTTACCTACTTTTCTTTTCAACTTCTCTCTTTTTTGATCACATAAATGCCCTCTCTCTTTTTTTGTAATGTTATAAAGAAGTGACTTCACACATATCATTTGTAAATATTAAATGCGATGTTTATAGAGTCAAAAACAAAGGTATTTCGAAAGAATTTGCAATCATGAGTAACTGAATGTAAACTTACATGTACATACATCGACTTTTTTGGTGTATGTAGGTTGAATATCTCATATGATTATTGCGTATAATTAATCGATTGATTTTCTTTATATTTTAAAGCGAGAAAATCTCATTACGCGCTTGATTGTTCAAAAATAAACAAAAACTTGAAGGCTATTAATGTTTGACATTGAAAAAAAACCACTCAGAATGTCTGTATAAGAACAAGAATCATACGACTTTATGACGTTTTAAACAAACGTAAGAAAGACAAAGAATTCATAATATGTAAACAGTAGTTGTAAAACAGGTAAAAATATTCAATATAAATAGAACAACTAATTTGACTAAAATTCCTTACTGAGACAAGAAGACATTTAGAAGTTGCAAAATCTATTTTTAAATGGTTTTTTACTTCCGGTGATAATTTACTTTGTGTGAGACTTTAAGTTTATGATTTTATAATGATAATGTTTGCAGTGTTTAAAATCATAAAATAATTATGCAATGTTATTTCTTTTTTTAGGACAACTTAAATTTATCGCGTGATATCACTATATATGCTTGCAAACTCATAACACGTCGTCAACAAATAAAATGAGAGAGAAAATCGTATGATTCAATATCGAGAGAGAAATTAAAATGAGGATGGTATATTCTGACACATATAAACACATTTTCTACTCATCTTTATCTTATTACTTTTTCTGATGAATTAATCATTGTAAATTCTTTTAATTAAAGTATTTCAGCCACAAAATAAATTAATATATTTTTTAAAAAATAAGAAATTTACCAATCAAATGTTTCTTTACTCTGATGTAACTGTGGCAGCAAACACACAGATTTGTATTTATTTATATAAAACTTAATGCAATTTCACTTCACTTTCTTTTTCTTAATTACAAATATTTTCACAATGAGATTTTAATACAAAATTATAAGTTAGTCTATACAGCTTGATTTTGTGCAAACGACTGTGATGATTTTTTTTCTTTCACTACAGTTTTTTCCGACTCTATCCAACGTGTTTTTGTTTGAATGAGAGAAAATTTTACAAAAATGAGAGAGAATTGAGAGAGATACAACAACAAATTATATGAAATCGCTCAACAGATTGGACAATTGAAATATCGTACGATATTTTTTACTCTCTCAAAAAAACAGAATGAATTTTCAGTTACGCAGTTTGTATTATGTGGTATCGGATAGCATTTTAAAAGACTATGAGTCAAAGAAATAACATTAATATAGGCAAATTTAGAGTATATATTGTGAAATGAATTGTTTATGAATGACGTGTATATGGATGTGTGCGATGAGAATGTGATTGGAATTTTTATTATTATCAGTAATGCACTTTGTGCCTAAGTATTCAAGTATTAAATAACATTGACATCTATCAAAATTGTCTGATGATAGTAAATTAAATTATTACGAGCGAGTTAGACAAAAACAAAAATTTAAAGATCAAATCCGGAAAATTATCAAGACAAGACGTGTCGGTCAAAAAGTCAGAGCAATGTTCATTTTTTTAAAATAAAATTTCCAACATCCTCATCATATCACTATCATTCACGGTGATGGACTTTACTCTTACTTTGCACGTTTCTTCAATTACTGTTGATCGCTTGTGTATTTTTAATCTCAGCTATGCGAGAAATTTATTTTATATTGTCACTCACTAATTCACATAACAGAAATATTTGCATTCATAGGCACAAACAACTCCTCCCATTTTTTATCTATATATATGTACGACTTCAATTGATAGCGAGGAAGAAATTGTAGTATATATATTGAGATAGGTCAAGTAAAAATTCGTTCTGCCGTGAAGTTTATTTGCACTTTAGCATTCTCGTTGTGACGTAAAAAGATCGCATGATTCATTCTGTTTTTCACACACATCATCATAAATTACAACTATCACCATTTCATAGTTGAATTTCAATGTTATGAAGCATCAGAACATTTAATAAAGATGATGATGAAAGTGAAAGCAATTCTCTGTTTTTAAAAGAGAGTAAGAAATAGAGCAAGTTAATGTAAATATAAAATAACTTTTTCTCTCATCATCCAATGCAATCTGATATTTTTGTGTATTTAGAGAGAAAACAAAGATCATACGATATTGATGAATAATTTATAAACGCGAAAACTTAAAAACAAGTGGGACAGCAAAACAAAACTTTATTTTATTGTAAAAAAGCCAAATTGACCTAATTTAATAGCATTTTCTCAGGTGAAAGCCTTTATCATCGTGTGATAAGACTTTCTATTAATTTTTAACTAAAAGAATTTTAAAAATAATCTTTATTTCAGCCCACTGTGCAATTATTGGACAATAAACTTAATTTTACCATTCACTCATTGTTTATTATTTGCTTACCTATTTTTAATAAGTTAATATTAACGAGTTTAATTACAAAATGTTTTAATAAGGACTTTTACACTAAATTGCAAAGCAATTCAAACTGACGGACACACGTGCTGATTACTCTCTCTAAAATTCAATGTTGTCATGCACAATGTTGTTTTGTTTCGTTTCTTCAATTTGTATTTTTAAAATACGTTAAATTGAGGAGAGTCATTGTTTTATTTGAATCTCTCTTTTTATCAAAGAAATTCTTTCCATAATTTATGGCTTGCTCAATAATAGTGATTTTATTGAAAGCTATATTAAAATTTGATTACAAAACAGAAATGCAAATAAGAACTAATGTATAATAAGAAAATATCTTAAATTTACTCCAATTTAGAGTTAGCAAATGATTTCGCTAAAGCAATTATTTCATCAACCTTTTCATAATTGCTGCCTGAAGCTTGTGCGGATTCTGGTTTACCACCTCCTTTTCCATTCATCAATGATTGAACTTGTTGTACCCATTCATTAGCTTTGAGTCCTTTTTCAATAGCAGACTTTGATGCATTAGCCAAACAGAAAATCTTTTTCGAATCTTCATCAACTGTAACAAATAGAGCTGAAGCATCAGGGCTAACTTTTTGTACCTGTTTCAAAGCTGCATCGAGTGCTTTTGTATTATTGTATGCTTCAAAGCGATGAACTAAAAATTTAGCATCCTTATTTTGTTCAACAAGTTGTTTTGCTTGCTCAGAAACGACATTTACAACAGCTGCTTTCATTGCACGCTCCTTATCACCAAGAGCCTTCTTGAGACCATTCAAAATATTACGCATTTCATCCTTTTTAACATATGAAATTGTAGCTTGCGAAACGTCTTCAGTAAGAGCAACAATTTCTCTTGTTACTTCTTTAATATTCACATTATCACCGGCAGCATCGATTTTTGATTTAAGTTTGTTCAAATCATTTTCTAAAAGAGCTGTCTTTTGACGTGCTTTTTCGGCTTCAGGTCCAGTAAGAGCTACAATTCTTCGAATGCCTTTTGCAATTGCTTCTTCATTTGTGATTATAAAATCAACAATATGACCAGATTGATGTAAATGTGTTCCTCCACAAAATTCAACAGATGTTTCAACACCTTCCTCTCCTTCTGGATTCTTTTCTAGTGTTTCAACGGGAACGCCAAATGAAATAACTCTTACAGGATCGGGATAAACTTCGTCAAAGACAGATCTTAATCCATTGATTGATTTTGCAACTTTTAAATTCGATTCCTTTGCATAAATCTGCATATTCTTTTGAACAACATCTTGAGTGCGCTTTTCAGTATCAGAAACTTGTTGCACTGTCATTGCATTTTTGCTGGTAAAATCAAATCGCAATTTTTCAGGAATAACTAATGAGCCACGTTGTTCTGTATCATTACCAAGAACTTTGAGCAGTGAGTGATTCAAAGCATGTGTGGCAGAATGATTTTTCATTGTTAATGAGCGACGAACAGTGTCTAAATGTAATTCAAGTTCATCGCCAACTTTCAATGTTCCCTCAACGACACCAATATGTAAGATATAACCGCCTTTATTGTAAACTGTTCTTACTGAAAATTCTGTTGCTTCATCCGTTAATTTGACAAAGAACCCTTGATCGTAAATTTGTCCACCTGATTCAGCATAAAAATTGGTTTGATCCAAAATCAAGCCACATTCTTGTCCGCTTGTGACTTCATCGACAAATTGATTATTGAAACGAATTGCTAAAATTTTTCCTTTACATCCTTCAAAAATGTACTCTGCCTTTGAATCAATTGATTCGGCACGATAGCGATATTTGAATGAATCATTTGTAGTTGGAACACCTTTCTCTTGTAACTCTGAAATAGCATGGACATCAAGATTGACAGTATCTAAAGTACTTGCTGTTTTTCCTTGTGATGCAATGTAACTTTTGTGTTTAGCTTCTTCATAAGCGACCATATCAATTGATAAATTTCTTTCTTCTACCATCAAATGCGTTAAATCAATAGGGAAACCATATGTATCATATAAGCGCCAGGCAACATCACCTGGTAAGACGTTATCCTTCAGCTTAGCAATTGTTCGATTTAGTAAATTTCTGCCTCTTGAAAGTGTCTTCAAAAATTGTTGTTCCTCTTCATTGATAATATTCATTGTGTGCAGTGGATCTTTTCTTAATTCAGGGAAAGTATCGCCAAGCAATTCAACTACTGTAGTTACGAGGGTAGCAAAGAATCCCGGCTTAGCATTTAATTTTTCAGTTGCATAGCGAACAGCACGTCTTAAAATTCTACGCAAAACATATCCACGACCTGTAAAATAAAATAAAATAAATTATTAGTCGAGTATGAATAAAGAAATAATTTTCAAAGTGACTCACCAGTGCTATCAGGAAATCCGCCATCAGCTAATGCAATTGTGATTGTACGAGCATGATCAGCGAGTACACGATAAGCCATATCAACTCCATCAACATCTTCTGCTCCAACTTTACCAGTGTAAGCACGAGCTCCAGTTCCTTTTTGAATAGCATCAAAAAGTGGTACAAATATGTCAGTATCATAATTTGATCTCTTGTTTTGAATAACTGATACAAGACGTTCAAAGCCCATGCCACAGTCAATATGTTTCTTTGGCAGTAACTTGAGTGATGAATCAGCTTCACGATTAAATTGAATAAACACAAGATTCCAAATTTCAAGTACATCGGGATCATCCATATTTACTAACTCTGGCACGCTTCTTCCGCCAATTCGATCAAAATGTAATTCACTGCAAGGTCCACAAGGTCCTGTTTCACCCATTTCCCAGAAATTGTCTTTCATTGAACCAGGTAAAATGTGAGCTGGTAAAACTCCCAAATCTGTCCAGATTTGTTTGCATTCCAAATCTGGTTCTAAGCCGGCATCTTTATCACCACCAAAATATGTTACATAGAGTCGATCTTTTGGCAGTTTAAGGCGACCAGTCAAGAATTCCCAAGCCCATGTACAGATTTCTTTTTTGAAATAGTCACCAAATGACCAGTTGCCAAGCATTTCAAAGAAAGTGTGATGATAAACATCTTTTCCAACATCATCTAAATCGTTGTGCTTGCCTCCAGCACGAATGCACTTTTGAGTGTTTGCAACTCTTACCCATTTTGACATTTCAGAATTTGGATCGGCAGTTCCCAAGAAAATTGGCTTGAATTGATTCATTCCAGCATTTGCAAAGAGCAATGTTGGATCATCGAGAGGAATTGTTGATGATGAATGAACATAAATATGTTTTTGCTCTTCAAAGAAATCCAAAAAGAGCTTACGAATTTGATTTGCTGTCAGCGTGGTATCCATTTTTTCCTACAATGAGATTAAGATTGAGTAATTGTGAGACAATTCCTGTTTTAAGTACTTTCACTTTTTTGTTATTCGTGGCAATTTCGCAATTTAATTGAAAAGTTACTTATATTCATTTTATCTCACCTTAATTTCACTGGAATATTATATCTTATGCACTGATGAGGTAATATCTATTAATTTCACTGTTTTACTCACAGTATTTCAAGATTTATCCAAATGTTTTCAACAAAACAAGAATGGAGTAAAATCACACATGTGAGTCACTATGAAAATTATTTCTCTATTCATACTCGACATTTTAAATTTAAATTTGTAAGCATATTTTTAGGAGAACGACTTTGGTTTGTTTACAACAAAAAATAAAAATTTGACAAGTTCCGAAAACAAATTTATTAATTAAATCCCTGTAATTATTCATCAAAAAGATATTAAAAAAGTCTTTCAATATGAAGTTAAACGATCCAGTAATTCGTAGCTTTAAAGTGGCAAAAGTATTTCGTGAAAATCAAGATAAATTAAATTCTATAGATTTTTCAACAAATGGCGAGAAGTTGATATCATGCTCTGAAGATGATCAAATTGTTTTGTATGACTGTGAAAAAGGCACTCAAACAAGAACTGTTAATTCAAAAAAATATGGAGTTGATTTAATTCATTTTACACATTCATCTATGGTTAGTTTTTTTCACTCATTCATAATTCACAGCATTTAGTATTTATTTTATTAATTTCTTATGTATATTTATAGACAGCAATTCACAGTTCAACGAAAGTAGATGACACAATAAGATATCTCAGTTTACACGATAACAAATATCTAAGATATTTTCCTGGCCACACAAAGAAAGTTATTTCTCTCAATATTTCACCTATCGATGATACCTTCATTTCTGGATCACTGGATAAAACTCTCAGATTATGGGATTTACGATCGCCAAATTGCCAAGGTGTAATGCATTTACAAGGGAAACCTGTTGCTGCATTTGATCCAGAAGGACTAATTTTTGCTGCTGGAGTTAATTCTGAATCAATTAAATTGTACGATTTAAGATCATATGATAAAGGACCATTTGTTACTTTTATGCTAAATCAAGAAAAAGAATGCGAGTGGACTGGATTAAAATTTTCAAAAGATGGAAAGACAATTTTAATTAGCACAAATGGCTCAGTTATTCGTTTGATTGATGCATTTCACGGAACACCACTTCAAACTTTTACGGGTAAATTTGTGTACTATTCTTTTATGAATATATCTATTTAAATAAAATTATATTGTTTTTAGGATATTTAAACAATAAAGGAATACCAATTGAGGCGTCATTCAGTCCAGATTCACAATACATTTTTTCGGGTAGTACTGATGGACGTGTGCACGTGTGGAATGCAGATACTGGTTTTAAAGTTTGTGTTCTTAATGGTGATCATCCAAGTCCTGTACAATGTATTCAATTTAATCCGAAATACATGATGATGGTTTCAGCATGTACTAATTTAGCTTTTTGGCTGCCGACTATTGAAGAAGAATAACATGATGAGTTTTAAATTTTATTGAGACTCTTTTTTACTCTGTCATTTACAAAGTTTTTTTAAATAAATGATTAAATAAAATATGTAAGCAATGTAAAATGCTGTATTTTCCAAGTTGTTGAATTAATTACTCGACTTTTTTCTTCTCATGAATCTGAACTGTAATTAAAAATTTAAAGAATAAAAATTAGCATATGAACAGATAAACGCTAATATGAGTTAATTATATGATATTAAGAGCTATTTACCTTGGATAAAATTTTCCCAAGCACGCTCATAGATTGATACAATTCCTTCATAAATTGAATTGTCAGCAACATCCTTAAACTTTCCTTCGACAAAATACTTCATTCCACCAACGACCTTAACAAAAAAAATTTTCCGTTCACATCGAATCGAATTTTAATATCTTATGAAATACTTACTTGTTGTTTTGTGTTATAAATTTCCAGTATTTCCCAACTTGCACCTTCAAGTTTATCAATATGCTTCTTCAAAAGACCAACAATATGCTCATGCTTTGATTGATCCTCAATATTCGAAACACCACCTGCACAAAATGTTTTTTTTTTAATTTTTAGTTGTTTAATAAATTTTATTACCACAAAGTTGTTTATCTTGATCCATTTTTAATTTTCTAATGTTTCAGAAAAATTTTTATACACTTTTTGAAAATTATTTGCCTAAATGACTGTCTTTACTCTCTTAAATTTTTTATTCAAATGAAATACTGTGCTTGTTGAACGCAAAAAAAAACAACAGCTGATATGTGAATGTATTAATGCGTAGTTGTACAATATAAAGCTTACAGAGAAAATGTCTATGTGACTCATGAGTCAAGCATTGAAAATGTTTACAAAAAAACTTTTAGACGTTTGTCATCGTTATTGTTATATTTTTTCATGTAAATTTTTTTATCAGTTGAATTAATTGATATTTGGTACATTGTTTTTAATAAATATAAAAATATGAGTAATATGCATAATAGGCATAAGAATTTTCTTGAATAAATAATCCGGAAATAATTAATATATGTTTTAAAACAAAGCAATTTATAATTAAGACACAAAAAATATTATTATTTTATTAGGATAAAGTGTTGATTTATGTTAAAATACAAAATTTTTTTGGTAAATAAGTGTTTAAAATAGGTCGAAATTTTTATCATGTGATTATAAGTAATAGTCATATGTATGTACACAAGTGTCGATCACTGTAGAGTCAATAAAAATATTGTAGTTAGAAACAGGAAGATGTTGATTGAAGCAGAAGAGGGGCTTGAATTACCAGCAAAAAGTGAATTTTCATCGAAATTTTCTAGTTTTACTTGATTTTTGATTGAGATTTTTACTCTCTCACTCTCATTTTCTAGCCAATCTTGCAGCCAAAGTTCAATGTCACCTTTCAAAAATTCTCCATCTGTGTTCTTGAAAATTCCATTGAATTTATATAAAATTCCACTTACTACTTGTTGTTGTACATCGATTAATCTAACAGTTCTATATAAAAATTAAGTTTTCTCTTAGATAATGTATGATAAAAAAAATTATTGTTAATTACGTTAAATTCAATTTATTTATATGGTCATTCAAAAGTCCTTCAACGCCGTCTAATTTATCAACTTTACTCGGTGCGCCTACAGATCTTTTCATTTCCACAAAATTGGCACTGAATGCAAAAACTAAAGTTAATGTTAACAATTTCATTTTCACTATATGTACAATGGCAAATTTAAACAACTACACTCTTTCAGATAAGATATACGAATGATGAATGTTTATCATTTTTTCTCATGGAGTAGACAAATTATATGCTTTTTCAACTAAACGGCAATGAGGTAGCTTTTTTATTTTTTCAAAGTGTATATTTTTTACTCTCTTTTTTCTCGCTTTAATAATAGATTTATAGCATTATTTGAATTCATTAAATTGTATTTATTATTCATAGGAATAGAAAATTGCTGGTGTCGTGAAACAATAGATAGGTATGTGTATCGAATAGATTTTACACCTCCTGAAATAAGCTTTTAAATAGTCTAAACTTGATATTTTCTATTTGAAGATCATATCAAGTAGCATTTTCTTTTCTTGTTCTTTTTTCCTCTTTTCTTCAATGTTTCTCTTTTTCCAAGTACTTTTGCGGAGTTTTATCGGTCGCGAACCAACATAGCGGCCATCAAATTCTTTGATTGCATTAATAAAATCTTCTGGATTTTTAAAACTAATAAAGCCATAACCGCGAGACTTATTCGTTTTTTTATCTCTAATTACTTTTGCTCGTTGAAATGATGGAAATTTACTAAATGTACGTTTAAGAAGTTCATCATTAACATCATTGCCAAGATCACCACAGAAAATACGAAAATCGTCATCAGGCCAATCTGCGAGAGATGGATCTTCCCAAATCATTCCACCTGCTTGGCGAATTGTTTTCCTATTAACATCTCTTTTATCATTACTAAATGATTGTGATGAAGATAATGTCTCTGAATATGGAAAAATAACGAAATTAATATTTTCGTTTGAAATTATTAAAAAAATACCTACCATTTGTAAAATTGTGTGTTGATATATTCTTTGTTAATCTTTTCTCAATGGAAATCAATTTCTTATCATTTTCTTTACTACTTTTGAAGAATTTCTTATATTTTTCATGCTCATTTACTGCTGACATTTTTAAAATAATAAAACTGATCGAAATTATTAAATAAAATTTATTTTTGAGGAGCAAAATTTTTAAAGTATTTTGATCACATTTTTTGTTGTTGCGCGACCTTATTAAAATGTTGCACTTTATTGCAACAAAACAAAGCAAACAAAAAATAAATTCAGTATTTTTGTAAAAATGATAACTATATCATTTTGCTGTTTAATTGGATTTTTAAACTTTATTATTTGCACAAGTAAGTTATTTAATAAAGCACTTTTACATTTATTTCATATTTGTCTCACTCTAGGTATCATTTTCAAGCCATTAAGTTTTTCAACAATTTTTCTGATATTTGTTTTCGTTTCACCATATTTCAACTCAAATGATACACTTAAGAAATTTGGATTTAATTCTCTACTGACATTATCAATTGCAAATCTAATTTTACAAGTTCTTTATCAATTAATCAATCTTTTTCCAATTAATGACAAAATCTCTAATGTTTTAGAAACAATTGGATTTTTAAACTTCAGTACTTCATCGTAAGTTTCAAAATAATATTTTACGTAAATCATAAACGTACTTAAAAATTACAACTTTCCTTATTACATAATAGATTCATCGATATTGGACTTGCTATTATACCTGAACTGACAATTTTACTCTGTACTTTCATAGTAAAAAAATTCGAGAAAAAACAAGATAAAACAACAGATCAATCAGAATGTGTAATTTTGAAGAGATTTGGAATAGCATTATCTATCAGCTCATTATGTATTTCGGGAATTATAATGCCATCAGCTTTTAATGTAATTTTTTACATTTCATTTCTCATTTATATAACACTTCTGGGATGCAATCAAAAGCTAGGAAGAAAATTTGCTTTTTCTTTGAAGATTCTTTCAATTTTAATAGTAGTACAAATGCTTGCATTGGTTGTATATCAACTGAATTTTTCAAAAGCTATAATTTCTTCTAATAGTAATGAAGCAAAATTCTTTGGAATGCACATCATTCAACAATTCTCAAATCATACTAATATGAGTTTTGATAGATTGATGTATGAATTCAAATGTTTTCTGCATCCCATAGTGCTTACATCAACATATTTCATTATCACATGCACATCGATATTTTTTTCGCAATACTCTAAAATCAAATTGAATGAAGACGAAGAATGGCAAATTGATGAAGAAGAAAGCAAAATATTGGATATTGAAACAAATATAAATGAAAAATCGGTCTTTAGTTTCAAATCAATGTTTCAAGAAAGAAAATCGTCAATTTACATTAAAATATCATGCAAAAAATTTGTGATGTCGGCATTTAATTACATGTACGACAATTCTTTCATAATAACAATATTGAGCATGATGATCTGGAGCATTTTGTTTCATTCATGGTTGGGCTTCATTTTTCTACTGACTTCAAATATAATTTTTGTACTATCAAATAAGCGAAGGAAGATAATTCGATTCTCATCATTAATAATTGTTTATGCGCTATTTCTTATTGCAATCAACTATGTTTTTGGAATTGATTTCGACTATATGCAAACAGTCAAACGTAATTTTCAAGATATTGCATTAACTGACTATGAGAAAAAATATCCAATTTTTAGTCTACTTATAAAATCAATACTTGTTGTGCCATTTTTTATTACATTACGACAAAAATTCATTGAAAAAGATTCCAATGATGCTAACAAATCAAAAGGACTAAACGATAACAAAAGTTCTTCAAAATTTCATACTATGATGTCGAACACACTTAAAAAATCATTGATATTTGTATGGATGTGGGTTATTGCATTCATATTGTTTATTCTTGCACTATATGGAGATAATGATATGACACTTTCGCGCCTAATTAACATGGGATTCTTTTTGACATATGTGCTACTATTTCAATTGTCATATACTTTATGGAAAAATACAATGTATATTTTTTGGATGATGCTAATTTCATATGCTCAAATTTATCTTACATTAATTTACGTTTATCAATTTGAAGATATACCAAAATTACCAGACGCACTTGGAATTCGAAAATATGATACAACTGAACTTTTCTTGAAGCTTTTCTCCTTTACTTTAATCACAATTCTAACTGGAATTCAATTGAATTATTTTCATAAAAGACTTCAAAAGTATTTAAGTGAAAGTTCTGGAGATCCCAAATCGAAGATATCTCATTTTAAAAAGAATGAAACGTTTCACACTCTAGAAATTATAGTGAAACAATTCTTAGTTTTCCTTAATATACACTCTTTTGAACTATATTTCATTATTTCCTTTTGGATTACATCTAAAAACTTACAAATTATCAATGTCTTGATCATGATCCTCTTAGCAATTGGGACTATATCAAAGTTACAAAAGATTAAACTATTAATCATAAAAATCATTACAATTATATCAATGTCGTACATTTTTGGAATAGTTTTGATCGACTTTACAATGCCATACATACGATATACATTTCTATATAAAAGGATTGAAACAAATTGTTATGAAACAATTGAAAATCGAGATATAACTGCTGTGACATTTGAATTTAAAAGTTTTGGAGATTGGTTCAAAGTTGGTGATCATGAGGCAAATGTTGGCAAAATCGAAACACAAATGACATTAGTAATTTTGAGTACATTCTTGTTTGCCTTGAAATACTATCAAACACTTACAAGAAAGGAGAAGCATGGACATTTGGTGTTTAATGTGACAAAAGAAAATTCAGAAAAATCTCTCAAAAACTTTTTCAAATATCTAATTGACAATGGTTTTGCGATTTATGGAATTGAATTAACTTTATTTGTGTTTGCTATCGTAATCTCTATACGAACAGATTTGGTTTCATTATTTTATATTCCTTTCTTTGTTCTGCTCATATTCAAAAATCGATGTGAATTGAAAAATTACTGGATTGTTTTCGCACATATTTTAACAATTTCTATTATATTACAATGCATTGCTCTGGGATTTTCAACAATAATGAAACCATGTTACATAAATAAAAGGAATTTCGAGTTGGACTTAGGAACTAATATAATCTCTCGAATTTTTTATAATAATCTGGCATATCTCAACAGCGCTTCTTATATCATGATATATGATTTTTTATTACTGGTCATCATGTGTAGTCAGGTAAGTAAATTAAATTTTTCTTTAAAAATCATAAATTTATCCAATTTAATTATTTAAGATTCCGTTTTGTTATGATGAATCTACCAATGAAAACCAATGTGAATCGAGTCATCAAGTGAAGACATTTAAAAAGTACCTATGCAAATCACATCTGTGGATCACACTTTTAATAATCTTCATTATCAGCACTTATAAAGTAGATCTTTTCTCACTCGGCTATGTAACAATTTCATTTGCATTCTTGTGGCAAGGAACGGATTTTTATTTGAAATCAATCAAAGATATAATTAAATGGTGGAACTTTATTTTAATATTCAATATTCTCGATTTGATTCTAAAAGTTATTACACAAGTCATCGGTTGTTTTTTTGGTAAAGAAATTATCACTGAACTTTGCAAGTTTCTAAAGCTTCTTGAAATACCATGCTTCATCGAATTAAATCATACATGCAAGAATACCAAATATGAATTGAATGATTTATTTCATATACTGATTTTTCTACTTATCCTTATACAAAAACGTGTTTTTCTCTGTGATTATTTCAAGAATATAGTCTTCGATACATATGCAACTATTTTGCTTTCATCACGTGGCGCAGAAATAATTGAATGCATTCGCACTAATGAAGTTAAAGACGCAGTTTTATTAGAAAAACAAACATTTTATGCCATCAAGAAAAAAATGGAAGTAATAAAAAGAATTGGCGAGAGGAATAAAATTTCAAAAGTGCTCAATCATGATTTAGCTATACGTAGTGGCGATTATTACATGTTTAAAGAAGATTTAATTGATGATTTAAAACATCCTAGTGACGCATCATTGTTTATTCATTCAACTGCAAATTTAAGTAGAAGTAGTGATATGACTTCTTATGAAGAAGATATTATATCAGAAAAATCTAAGGAGAAAATTCAAAAAGAACGAAACAAAACCATCAAAGAAATAGCACTTTTTTCATTACAAAAAATATTGATCAAATTACATCAAGCATCAAAAAAATATTTGCTTATTACACTTAATTTGGATGAAGAAATAAAAAAACTAAAGGCTGCTGTTGAAACTCATTCATCAATTGAAATTGTGTAAGTTATTTTTATATCATAGATGAATAATAACTAAATTTCTCATTAAAATTCCAGAAAGAAAAAAATGCTTGAAATACAAAATGATTTTGAAATATCGAAGAATCACTCTGACAATTGCTCTGAGTAAGTTGAATTTTTTTACTTTTGTCCTATGGCTTTTTATTTTTTTTCTTCAATTTTTTTAACAGCTTAGAAAAGGCCTCAGTTTTCTATAAAGAATTTGGTGAACCACCTTTGACTTTTTATGGATTCATGAATGTACTGTTTCTTTTTATAATTTCACACACGGATTTGCTCGTTTTTCTAATGATTTTCATTAATCATGTGATGTCAGCGAATGTTCTTTCATTAGTTCTTCCACTTTTATTATTTATTTGGGGAACTTTAACTTTTCCACGTCCATCAAATATTTTTTGGATATTAGTCATTGCGTATACTCAAATAGTTATACTTCTTAAATGTCTCACTAAATTTACTGCCTTATGGTGTAATAAGAATGACAGTTTATGCCAATTAATTGGATTCAATATGGAAAAGTATTTCGTAACATTTGATCTCTTGCTTTTGTTAGCATTGTTCATACATCGAGCTGTATTGAAGAAATTTGGTGTATGGAAATCTCAAGATCAATTTGAATTTAATGAGGGCACTTTTATTTTGGAAAAGAAGGATGTTAGAACAAGAAATTTGATTAAACAGGAAATTCTTGAAAAGAAACGAGAAAATGAGAAATTTTATAAAGAAATCTTAACTAATGGTGATGCTCAAGAAAGTCAAAATCAACTTTTAAAGGAAGATTCGGAAACAAAAATTATTTATCGACATGTGCTTGATAAAGACAATATGATTAGAGAATTAAATAAGGATAAAAATGAATTATTAACGGCAAATGAAGACATTTTTAAAGATGAGGATGGAACGCAAATTTTTTTGCTGCGTCAGGATGACATTTGTTTGAAGTTACATTCAATTGATTCTAGTGAGGAAGAGAGAAATTTTTCAATTGATAAATGTATCACAGTCGAGAATACGTCTGAAGATGTAGCGGACTTTTTACCAGCAATAATTTTCAAGTCTTTTAAACAACACTTATCAGACTTTTTTAATATAATAACAAAATTACTGCCAAAACATCGTACAACGCCACGAAAGCCAGTTGATGTCTATTTTTATATGTTTTTATGCTGCTTCACAAATTTTTTTGTGATGCTTTTTGGTTTTTCAAAATTTGCGGTAAGATATAGTAAATTTTTTTTTCAATTTAAATAATGATACCTATCAATTAATATTTTTAGTTGCAAGATTCAGATCAACGTTATGACGATGACGAACGAAGCATATTGAATTTTATTGAAGAAAACAAAGTTCCATCTTCATTGCTGGTGCTATTGATGATACAATTCATGATAATTATAATTGACAGAATAATTTATGTTCGGAAAAATATGCTTGCAAAAATCATCTTTCATTTCATTATCATTTTAACCACGCATATTTGGTTGTTTTTCATACTTCCCACGGCTACAACTAAAAGCTTCAACAGCACATTACCACCAATGATCTTCTATGCAATTCAATTCGCTTACATTCTTATATCAGCCTATCAAATACGATCTGGATATCCAAAGAGAATTTCGGGCAATTTTCTCATGAAAAAGTATAATCTGATTCATGTCACTTGCTTTAGAATATTTTTATTGATTCCTTTTCTTTTTGAATTGAGAACTTTGATTGATTGGACATTCACACCAACATCATTGACACTTGCTGAATGGGTTCGAGTTGAGACAATTTATAATAACGCATATGATATTAAATGCAGACGATATATGTACAAGGACATTCCAAGAGGCATTAAAAAATCTTGGATATCAAAGGCACTTTTTGGTGGTGTGTTGATTTTTGTTATCATATTTATTATCTGGCTTCCAATGCTGTTCTACGCTTACACACATAGCTTGGGCGAGTCAACAGTTCCAAAAATATTTTCAATGGAAGTAAAAATTAAAAATGTTGAACCGATTTATCAAATAAAATTGAGAGCTGATAATATGCATCGATTTAATGCAGAGGAAATTAAAATTATAAAGCACATATATGCAAAGAATCCACAAGCGACTTCATTTCTATCTGATTTCAATGAAGGAGATATTACTTTATTACAAATGAGTGTTAGTTCTTCATCAGTTTGGAAAATATCACCACCAAGTTTGAATAAGTTACTGAGTGACTTTGAAGGAAAAGAGAATGAAAATATTAATTTTTTTTATGAAATTTCTCAAATCGGATATTTGAAAGACAAACAAGCAATATTAAAATTTGAGCATAAATTTACAAAAGATGAAAAATTAATTATGGTTGACGTTCTCAAAAGGAATAGTACAATTATTTTAAAAAATATTTTTCCAAAATTCTTATATGTAGCTAACACAGGAAAAGTAAATGTAGTGCGTAAAATTCACCGTTTGGACAAACATTTTCTTCGTAATTTAAAAATTTCATTGATTGAAGGCAAAAATGAATGGGGTATGACAGATTTGTGGTGGAATATAGAAGAGATTTGTGAAGATGAATTGTATACAAAAATATTGAAGCCATTAGAAATTCATGATTGCAAAAAGTATATAAATTTCTTTATATTCAATGAAAAGACGTTTCCTTCACAATTGAGCAGAATGGCAGTTACTGGGTGAGTAAATAAAAAATCTTTACATTATTTTACTAAATTTTCTTATTATGTACCCTAAGTATACTTGGTCTTTATGTTTCGACTGTTGTGCTCGTATCAAGATTTATTCGAAATACAGTTATCAGTTCTGGAAATATTGCAATAATTATTGAAGAGTTGCCAAATGTCGATAAAATTCTCCATCTTTGCAAGAATATTTATATGGTACGAGAAGCTCAAGAATTTACACTTGAAGAAGATCTTGTTGCAAAACTTTTATTTCTATTTCGATCACCTGAAACTCTTATCAAAATCACTCGTCATAAAGAACTTTAAACAATTCTTTCTGTAGTTTTTTCTACAACTTTGCAATTATTTTTATTACATTATACATTTTATTTTGTATAAACAAGTTAATTTTAAACAACAATTGAAATCTGAAGGAGTTTAATGGATAATAAAGAGAAGACTCAAGTTTGTGTCGCATGTATTTTTCATCAATGTGAACAAGTTTACAGCCATATGTCGTTCAAAATTGATGAAAATGATGATGATTTCTATATTTTCCTATGACTTATTTATCGTCCAAATCTGTTTAATAAGAATTTTAATTAAATATTGTTTAAAATGTTAATAAAATTCAATACCGTAAATGACCATAATCATCAAAACCTTCATCTCCTGGTCCTGCACGTTTGCCAAATCTATTGTACACAAAATTATAATTAATTAATGAACACTTAATAAATTAATTATTAATTGTATGACCTCATATGACCATAGTCATCATAACGTTTCTCTACATCGTTAATCGTGTCATCAATAAATTCAACGTCTGTAGGTTGTAATGCTTGAAAATCTCTCCGATATAACTTAAATCTTCGAAGTGGAAACCCTTTTGGTAAAAGATAAGTTGGACGCTTTTGCATTTCATTTGACGTTTGTGATGGCGCAGAATCAGAAGGTGTAATTAATTTTGCGTGAGCACCATTGAATAAAAATGCGTAAGCGAGCAATAAAGTGAAAGATGTGAGAACTATAGTGAAATAACCCATTTTGTTTACACTTTACTTCACTGGTAGATAGACAAAAGCAAACTGAACTAATAACTGAAAAATGCATTACTCTTTATATACTCTTGCTTAACATAAATATTTTTGTCTGAGAGACTCAAGAAATCCTCTTAATATTCATGATGCATGAGGCTGTCAAAAGTCATTATAGTAATAAATTTTTCAAAGTAAGAGAGGATTTTTATTGGCAGATGGTTTTCTTTATGTATAACATAATAAGTTGTTTTTTATTGTGAAAAATTTTCGTTTAAGAAATCCTGAAAAGCGTCATAACTGCCAAGTAGCGCAATCAAGTGTTCGTTGTCTGGTGGAAGTTTTGAAATTATCAAAGGAAGAAGAATTTCATTTAATATTTCATTAACAGTGTTGAAGTCGTTTGTAAATGCACGTTGAGATATTTCTTCAGCTAGTTCTAAAACATATTTTCTTGCATCTTTTTCAGCAATCATTTCAATTACCACAGGAGTAATTTTGTCTATCAAATCATTTGCAATTTCATCATACATTTCATTAATTTTTGATTTCATTATTTCGGTTCTAGCATTTTTCAATTTTTGCTGCATTTCTTCAATTTCAGCCAACTTTTTTCTTTGTTCTCTTTCTTGATTTGCAAGGTGAAGCATTTTTTTATTCCATTCATCATGAGTTCGCTTTAGTGAGTCGTCAATAATTTCAGAAACAATATCATTAGCATGAGTTTTTGATAAATTTTCTACTTCAATTTTTTTTTCATTTTTAATGTTTGCAATTTTAATTTCAACCGATTCTTGTTCAGTTTTATTTTCAATTTTTTGTTCTTCTTCACATTTTTCTGGTAAAAAATCAGTCACACATCTAAGTGGGTACATTTTTTGATAGCATTTCATCATAAACATTGATTTATGCATGCCATCAAGAATTCTTCTTTGCGCAATGACACCTTTGATAGTCTTTTGTAGTAGGACACAGTCTTCATAAATTTCATTTTCCTTATCTTTGATATTTAGATCTTCATTATTACTTTCTATGTAATTTTCTTTTATTTTGAGACATTTTGGCAATGATTTCTTGCTTTTACTTATTCTTGAAATTTCACCAAACTGTTCAAATTCTTTTATATAAAACAAATTTGTCTTCGACTTTCTTGGTGCTGATAAATTGTTTTTTGAATTTTTTGGTGGTATGTCATTAAAGTCAGTATATGGCACGTTCATTTTTATATTCTTGAATGAATTTACATTTTTGATGAAACTTTTCTCATTTATTACAGTACTACTTTTTCTCATTAATCTGTTCAGTCTTCTTTCATGATTTTTTATTAGTTTTCTACTCTTTTCACCTTTGATTCTTTTATAAGTTTCTAGAATTCGTTCAATACACTCACGTGTTATTTTCTCATTTTCCTCATCTCGGTTATTAAGAGCTTCATAAACATACTCCATTCTTTGTTCTTGATCCTCATTTAGTTCTTTTTCATGTAGCAAAATATCCTCTAACATAAACATTCTCAATTGTTCAATTCTCTCATTCATATTGACAGTTTCAACACTCATTTTTGACAATATATTTTCCCATTCTCGACGAATTCGGTCTCTTTCAATTTTTCTTACTTCTCTTTCACCTGGATAATTCTCACATTTAACATATAAAATTTCTGGCATTGATTTTGTATTTGCACTCAACTTTGGTTCAGGCTCCCAAATTTCTGTTTGACATTCACTTTCTCTAAATATCGTTTGACATTTCACAGAATGCTTCATTTTCTGTTCAATAGATGTGTTAATTTTTGATGATAAAACGAAAGTATGTGAACATGATTTTTTCATACAAGGATGTTGATGAAAAACGAAAATATTTTTATCAAGTGGAATATTGTGAGAAACTTTTGGACAGGAAATATTTGCATTTAATGGAAGAGGATTTCTTTGTGAAAAAACGTAATTTCTTCTTTTAGTGTCTGAGAACATATTACAGTAACTTGGTAGCACATGTGTTGGCGACATCTTTTTAATTGATTTGCATTTTGCAATTTTCGTGCTTCCTAAAAATGTTGGATCATATAAAAAATCGAAGGCACGAGTGGGTGATTTTTGATGACTGTTGTATGTAAACATGATATTTAAAAACGAACTTCTATTATAGCCCTCCTTTGAAAAAAAAAATATACAAAAATTAAAACTACAGTTTCTAAGCAACAGTTTACTATAATTGATTTTGTTAAATATTAAATATAAAGTTCATTGTGTTATTAAATATTGATTGAAGCAGTCGCAAAATAAATTTAATAGACCAGAAAAATTAAAAAGAAGTAAAAATGGATATTGATGATGATAATTATTCTACAGATTCAAGTGAGAGAGAGCAAAGTAAGTTTACTAAAAATTTTGTAAATTTTTTAAAACTAATATTTTGAATTTATTATAGATGCCAATTTGATTGTTGAGGTGGTTGAAGAAGAAGAGCAGATACCAACTCCTTCTTACACTGAAGCTGAGCTTAACAAGTTACTTTTGTACATCATACAAATTGTAACATCATATGATCTTAATGATGATGACATTGATGAGTCATTCAATGTATGTGTGAAAAAGTGGCTTTATGATACTATGGAAACGCATGTTTTTGTTTATTTTGACAACGGATATTTGAGTGCAAGTGCAGCTGTACCGACATGTCCTGTTTCACAGTTGACTTATTTTATACGTGAAGAAGTGATGCATGTCTTCAAAGTTGAAAGCTTTCATGATGAAGTGACTTTTGGAACGATTCATGAGAATATTGATGAAACAATGTTAATGTTGTTGCATACAATTTATATTCCAAGAATTCTTAAAGACAAGAGATGGACGGAGCAAATAAGACAGAGACTTTTTAATGATATGCATTCATTGATGGCACTCTTGACTGATATAAATTCAAAAATTGGATCGATGGTGATTTTGTATGTGCCAAATGAAGGTCATAATATGAGTATCGAAAGAGTTGTTTGTGATAAGCCTTTATTGAAGAGATATGAAAATGTTCTCAATTATTGGATTTCTCAAATTCAATTATGCATTAATGATATGAAAAATATTAATCAAAATATTTTACCATGTCCATCAGATGAATATGATTTTTGGGTTTATAAATGTAAATTATTTAATTTAATTTATTAAACATTTTTTCTAAATTTTTTTTTCATTTTTAGTTGAAGTCTTTAGTGGAATAGACACGCAATTGAAGCACAAAAATATTCAACACATCATCAATGTTCTTACAAAATCTCAATCTCTTTTCATTAAAGAATTCAACACTTTAATGAATGAACTTCAAAATGAAATCAAACAATCGAGTTCTAATGCAAAATTTTTGAAACTTCTCGTTGCACCATGTCAAGAACTTGAAAATTCAGAATGGCCAAAAGATGTCCCACCGAAATTACCAAAAATTATTTATTTAATTCGCGTCATTTCACTCAATTCAGAATTTTACATTAACAAGGAAAACACTGAAAGACTTTTTATGTATCTCAGCAATGAAATCATCAATTATTGCAAATCTAAAATTGACATTCGAAAAATTCTTTATGGTCAACCTCGTTTTGGTATTAGAATTTGTGACATGTCAATCGACTGTTGTCTTGCTTATAAAAAGATTTTTAAGAAAATTGTTGAAAAGTTTCAATTTGAAGACTTTCGTCGCACATGGCTTTTTGATGAATCTAAAATTTTTAGTCGTATCAATATTTTTATGCAACGACTTTATGATATTATGGAAATTTGCGAGAGTATAATTGTATTTGGTAGATGTGATGAAACGGGTCCAATTGCACCATTGAAATTTGGTTGTTATAATGCGCACGAATTCATGAAAATTTGTGATGACATTCAGGTGAAGTTTGATGCAGCTTTGACTGATATTAAACAATCAGCAACTAAAATTCTTGATGTAAACAGTCCTAATTGGTATGAGACAATTTCTACATTCAAGAAAACAATGAAAACGTTAGAAGGAAATGTTGAAAGTCTTCTAGTTCATGCATTTATTCATATCAATAATATTGAAGAAGCTCTTGATATTTTGACTGCAATGTACAACTTTTCTAAACGCAAAAGTCTTCAAGCAGAATACACAAGAAAAGTGGAAGAAATGTGGAATATGTTTGGTGAAGAATTGATTCTTACGAATAAAGAAATTACAAATTCAGAAAAAATTCATTTAGCTTGTTTGCCTACATATTCTGGGAAATCACTTGCATTATTTATAAGAATGAAAAAGATTGAACGATTGAAGGATATTCTCTTGAATGCTCACTATCTTCCAAAAGTTTGGTGTATTGAAGAGAAAATGAAAATGTATCAATCAACAGTTGAAAATATCATGAAACGAATTGAAAGCTATCATATTGAATGGACATCAAAATTAAGTCAACAACCGCAATTATATTTGAGTAGATTCTTGATTAATCGAAGTGCTACACATGGTGGATTGCTTGAATGCAACATTGATCGTCATATTCTGCCAATAATGGAAGAAATTAAGCATTTTGAATTTATGGAAATGCCAATCTCAGCAGCTTTCACTCAACTTTATCTCAAATATGGACGTTATATGAATGTTTACAATAAAGTTGTCAATGTAGTTCTATTACATAATAGAATTCTTTGCTCACTCTCAGATAAAGAACGTTTGCTTTTTAAAGAGCACATCATGCAAATGGATCGAAAAATTTCACCTGGCATGTTTCGGCTTACTTATCTCGATGAGCTTATTGACGCTTTCATTAGTGAATGTCTTGTTCATTTAGAAGAATTGCAAGATTTTGTTGACATTTATAAAACCATCAATCAAGTAATTGTAAAATTATTTGAAGAAATAAGCAATGGTTCATTACAGAACATCAATATAAGGACGCTTGGATCACTTTCTAGATTTAGAAAACGTTTAAGAGAGAGTCGCAATGCATCTGTTAGGCAAATTGGTGAAAATTATAAAAAAGTTGTCGAATACATAATTACTATTTATGATGGCTTTGAAAGTCATTTGAACACAACTGAAATGACTGAAAGGTGGACAAATTATGTCAAAAAAATCGATGGTTTGGCTGAATATGCGATTGTAAGTGCTGCTCGAAATACATTGGTTTGCATTTATGAAATGTTAAAAGGAAGAAATAATATGAAACCAGATCCAATAATTTCTGTTGAAATTACTTTGACTGAGAGAAAAATTGAGTTTGAACCAGCTTTGGAAGAGGTTTTTGATTGTATCAAATATATTTACAAAGATTTAACAAAAAGTATTAAAATTTTTCCTCGATTGGTTGAAAAATTTGATTTGCCACATGTGAGTGATATTCGACATTTTTATGAAGTCGTTCATGAAGACATTGAATGTCGTGAAATTTACTATCAAATAAATTCAGTTCTTGAATTATTACTTGATAAAATCAATGATTATGTTGAAACTTGGTTGCTGTTTAGAATTGTTTGGGAAATTGAAATTGAAAAATTCATGACTCGTTTTGAAGAGAATGGATTAGACTTGAAAGAATTTGAGAATAGTATGTTGAAATATTATGATGTATCAAATCAAGTAATGATGCAGGACACAACAGTTGTCATCGCTTTTCTAACACTTGATTGTTCAAAATTGAAAGCCTGTGTACTGGAATATATTGAAATGTGGAAAAATGGTTACAAACAAACTTTGTGCTCTACTATGATCAAAAAACTTGAAATGCACGATGATCGATTGACATCAAGAATTAAAATTTTGAGTGAACAACCAACAAATGCAATTGAATTGAACACTCTTTTGAGTTTACATGATCAATCATTGAAAGAATATGGCGAGCGTGAAAAGGATATGGATGAGATAAGAGAATATTATAAATATTTGGGTAAGTATGAGTATTGTAAGGATTTTGAAAAAAATTTGATAACATTTCTTTATAGAAAAATATAAAATTGCTGCACCTTCAACTCTTATTGTCAATTATGAAAATATGGGAAAAAATTGGAATTGGTATTGTCGACGATTACGTGAGATTGATGATGAACTCTACAATTTTAAAGAACAATTCAAAATGGGATAAAATGATGATAAATTTAAAATTTTAATTGTGCTTGTGTTGTTTTTTTGAATTTGATTTTTTGAAATTGAAATAAAAATTCTTTTGAAAATTTGAAACTCTGCTTCAATTTATTTTTTAATTTTTTGTTCAGAAAATAATCATTTTAATGAGTTTCTCACGCTTTGTCTGACATTCAATAAACTTAAAAATTATAAATTAAAACTTAATTTTAAACCATTCCATGCCTCCGAATTTCTCAATTTTCATTTTCATCTGCACAGATTGCAATTGTAATGAGAATTAAAAACAGAATAAAAGATTAGTTGCGAATATACAATCTCTGTCAGATGAGCTGTAGAATTGTAATTGAAAAATATAAAGAGAATCGAAACATATGTTAACCATGTAAGTTAATGTGAGAGAAGAAAAAATTGATTAACTTTTTACGTCTTCATGCTCTCTTTTAGATCTTTGATATTTTGTAATTAAATTTTTTTTCTCTCTTTTACATTTTTATGTCTTTTGAAGCTCGTTCAAAGGAATCATCAATAAAAAATGCAAGAAAAGAAGGTTGGAGGTTAAAATATTCAAAAAAGGGTTCAACATGCTGCTGCAGCATGAGAGAGAAGAAAATAACTTATCGACACATCCAAAAACAAGTTTTTCAAAAGGCGCTAAACTAATCTTAAAAAGCATTATTTACTAAGCGATCTCATTGTAAATTCCTTCTTTTCTTTTTATGCCGACACACTACGATGAGAAAGAAAGAGATGGATGATGAATGTTTACTACAACATGTGCTCTTCTTATCTTTCACGTGCTTCTTTTCTCTCGTCAATTCTTTACTCTCTTGCGCGCTCCCACTCTCTTTCTTTTTTTGAGACCGGTATGTTGTGCATTTCCCAAAACGCATTTCTCTCTCAATGTCGAGTGATCGTTCGAAGAAGTTAGACGTGTGTCTCGTTGTCTTGTAGTTTGACTAAAGAATCTTTTTTATTTTTATGTGTTTAAAAGAGAGAAAAAAAAATAAAAATAGAAATTTTTCGCAAAAAGCATGCAATTTAATGTTTCACATTAGTGAATGAAAGAAAAAATAATTTTTAAAGTGTGAAATGCAATGAAGTAAAAATAAATGTCAATCATAAGAAATTATAGTGAGTTCAATGTATGATAAGAGTGATGATTTTAAATTATTAGGCAAGATATCAAGCAGGAAATAAAATAAATAAAGGAGAGCAAGAAAAAATGAGGAAATTTAAAAATCGAGCATTAATGTGCTTTATAGTTTTAATTTTAATAATCGTTCGCGTTTCATCCGCTCAAAGTTCGCGATCGAATCGAAAAAAGTCGCAAAATAATAACTTACAAAATTTAAGTTTCGATATTAATAATAAAGACACAAGCAATGATGGATTATTAGCGCATCAACAAAATCGCCCATCGAGACCGAACACGGGACAAAAGAGAAGACGAAAGGGTCATCAGCGAAATGAGTATGGTTAGTGTATTTTCATAATCTAATTTAAAGGTTTCTTGAAAGAATGAAACAGTTCATATTGCTATCCAATCAAAAAATCAAATAAATTATGTTTAATGGCCGTTTAAAAGGTGCTCTTGCCTGATCGGTGTTGTTGAAAGAAGGAAAGACGATCGAGAAGTAACAATGTACGATTGATGATCAAAAATTTATTTTCGTCTTCCTGCTGTAATAAGTTTTTTAAAAGATGAAAATTTTTACACATCAAAAAGCCTTTAAGGGATATTTTTAATGAGATGAAAGTTTGGACAAAAAATATTCTTTATTTTGTAAATTTTTTTTATAATTCCAAAACTACATATCTGCAAGAATTCAAGTGCTAAAAAATTCTCTTTAAAAAAGAAAGAAAACCACAGGTGATGATTATTTCGTATTTCTTTTACAAAAGATTTTCTTGCAAAATAAGCGAGTAAAGTGGAATATTGCATCATGATTAACAATAAAATTATGTGCTCATCATAATTTTCACTTTTTATTACATTAGACAAATTAGAATCGCGATGAGAGGATCAGCGGCGAGTATTTTTTGGCACGGCTGTCTTACGTATTATATTTTTAAATAAAATTATTTGCAATCCTTTTTTGAGTTTTTTGCAAGGCAGTTGCACTTGAATTAAAATTGAAAAAATATTTAACAAAACAATGCGTTTATCTTGTTTTACAATGCTTAGAAATATAGACTGGTTCAAATATAGTCAAATATATACATGTTTTGTCTCATATGCAACAATTTTGCTAATTTTACTTACAAAGATTTGCCATTTTTCGTTATATCATTCTATATTTCATTGTGATCTCAATACTTTTTTTTACACACTTTTATTATTACAATTTTTGTTAAAAAATACAAAAATGATTCTACCTTGATATTTTATATTATTCGCTCGCTCTGCGGGTTCATTTCATTGTGGTCATTAGCAGACGTATATTCAATATGCGAATATTAAAATAGCATTTATGTATTACTTAATTTTCATCTCATTGTCATTGTTTATGCCACATGGCTAATTTTAAATCAGAAAATATCACATTTGATAAAATGTTCAGTTTAAAAGAGAAAATTGAGTCAAATAAAAGAGTTGTTATTATTTGATATAATAAAAAGCAATTCTTAATTTAATTAAATGTTGATTAATCGTTGTTTCGTGGTTTCACCTTATTTTATAGGAATAATTAATGATATTAAAATTACAAAATTCTTCACATCATTAACGATTGTAAAAATAACAGTTTCTTCATGTTTACAACTTGAACAATGAATATGTCAAGAGCAATTAATTGCCTTCATTCCAATTTGTCTCATAAATCAAAATTAATTCTTTACACATAACAAACATTTGTGCAATCAAATTTCTTCATAGAAACAATATTCATCAAGAATTGTTGTTTCATAATGATGAGAAATTTTCTTCTATAAATCAATATAGTGCAAGAGTAAACGACGAAAGGCAAAAACTTATGTTAAAACAATTAGTTACGTGCTAATTCAATCGCATCAAATAAATCTCTCTTGTTCGCTTCTTCTTCTTTTTTTTGCTCGTAAACGCTGATGCTATTTTCAGCGTACTTTTTTCTAACCGTCTTTTGTCACACATCATTAGTTTCGCGAGAGTGAGAGAGCTAAAAAACCATATGTGATAAACATTGAAGGTTGTTTTTTCGCAATTGACCTACGTTTATAATAGTTTTGAAAAGTTATAAAATTCTAACACATAATTTATTCACTGCTGTTTTTATGATTGAAAAAAAATTTTTTTGCATCTGCAAGTCTAGAAAATTTTATAAAAATTTTAAAATGAAAAGAATGAACATATGAAAGCAATCAAATAATAAAAACAATTCTATTTGAACTTAGAATAGAAGAAAACCATAATAATGCACAATTACCTGGAAGAAGAATTTTCTGTGTTTTTTCGGCATATTATAAACGAAATGTGTGATGAAGAAAAGTATAGAATAAAAGAGAGACACAAGTACGATAAGAAGTATGCTAAAAACAGATAAATAGAGAATAGAGTATGTGAGAGACAAAAGGAAGATGAGAAAAAAAGAAAAGAAGAAGTTGATCTTTGTGATAATAAAAACAGCAGAGCGATCTTTTACCTGCAATGTGCAATAAACAGTAACTAACTTTAACTAGAGAGAAGTAGCGTAAAAAATTGATTCACATTTATCTTTCTGACTGGATCGTTTAGATGACACACACAGAAAAAAAAAGAAACAGCAGCCAGTCAACCAGCCACTTATATTCACCTCATTTCATCTCTTTTTCTTTCTTATTCTTCCTTTACTAGCCTTAAGCAAAATTCATTCTTTCTTTCTAAAGAGATCATGAAATATCACAAGGAATAAGGCGAGTAGTGTTAATATTGAAAATTCTGAGACTGCACGAAGATGAAATTTCATCGTCATTATAAAATGTGTATATGCGCAGACATGCGCCACTATAATTTACATGATACAAAAATGAAGTGAATGATTGCATTCGATGCGATCTAGTTAAAGGCTTCTCTCGCTCCTTTTGTGTTGTGTGCGCATTACAACATAATCATTTTCAGATGATTCATCATTTGCATTTTCCTGCATTGTGGCACACTAAAAGAGAAAGAGTGAAAAGAAATAAACATATACACCGATGAGAGAAGAGAAAACGAAAACTAAACAGAACATTTTCGATGAAGAAGATGAAGTTGAATTCTTCTTTTCTCATTTCATTTTTCTTATGTTTGTTTTGTTTATAATTTCAATTGAATGAACAAAAAATTCTTTTCTTTCTTTCTATCTACTTCTTTTGTATGTTTTATTAATGCTAACTTTAATGAGCTGATCGTACGCGATGAATGTTTGCAATGAATGTGCATCAATTTGATGCTTTGTATATTTAGAGATCAAATTGCTTTCAATTTTCATTTCCAAATAAATCATGAAAACCATTTTGCTTACTTTTTAGAAAGAAATATCAAAAGAAAAGAATAAGTCTTAGAAATTTGATAGAAACAATATTCAAATATTTGCTAAAGTTAATGTCTCATAATTTAAGTCATTTAAATAAACAGTTATTATAAAGATAGAATGAGTTAGTACCAATTATTTTGTTGTAAGTCGACACACTGAGAACAGCAAGAAAGAATATAAAGAAGAAATCACAAGCATAAACAATTTTATACACGAAAATAAATTTAATTTTGCTAATTTACTCCATTCTGTCTCGAGAAAGAAGAAAAAGCATTCTTAGCGTTTTTATGTGACATATTTGTTGAGTAGACGAAGAAGAAGGCAAAAAACTTGTTGTGAGAGATTTCCCGCAAACTTTTGAATGAATTGAGCTGAGTCAAAAAACAATGATTCATTTTATTCGAGATTTGATCTTTAATTAGCTATTTTATATACATAAAGTAGCTTCTTCTACCGAATAAAATTTCGCTCTTTTGCTTTGCCTTTTTGAATTTATGGAGATTGCCGGCTAAAGATATTTCTCTTATATATTCCATGCTTTGACCACATGCATTTATGTATTGGCATATTCGTTCTTCTTATTTAGATGTTTGCGTCCTCTCGACTTGCTTGTATGAAGCATAAACTTGCACAAGTTCGCTTATAAGGTAAACCGTATGTTTAAATGTTGTTAAGGAACGTGACATTTCATGGGAAAGCCGAGAACTTGAGCTGTTTATCTTTGCGGGAAACTGAACAAAAAGTAATAAAGCAGATTCACGTTTCGACTGAATATCTTTATTGTATGAAGATGTTTTAATTTGCACGCGAGAGAACGGTAAGAATCTTCAAATATGATGGTTTTATTGAACTCTAATGATTTTGATGTGATAATTAATTTCCAACACTTATATTTAGAATGTTAAGGTGTGAATTATTGAAAAATGAATAGCTACACATATTGCTTGCTCTTTTTATTATCATTTGCATTGATTTACTTCTATTCTACTTTAATTATCAAGTCTGTACATATACAAATTCATTGAGATTATTGAACTTTTATGAAAATTTCAATTTTAAATTTGGCCTTTCTTTAAGGAAAGTAAAAGAACACACAAGAAGAAAAAAGAATTGATGGTTATCTTAAAAAAATTTGTGTTAACATAATGACATTCGTGTTTTACTTTTTCCATTTCAATAAAAGCCGAATGACTTTCAATAATCTCTCTCACACATCTATCCAATAGTAAAATCATCCTTTTAACCCTTCTCATCTTTCCTTCTTATTGTTCACCTTTAATTTGTGCGATCTTCAACAAACGAATGGATGCATCATCATCACGCATTCAGTGAGAGTGTGCAGTAGAAAATTTATGTTATTATTCTGATGCCCAAACAGTTTTCAACATGTTCGGTTGCGCTTTCTTCCTGGAACTGTGTAATGAATGAAATCGAAGAAGAATTATGGGATAACAAAAGAATAGAATGAGATATTGATGAGTTTAAAGTTGGTGTTTTTATTATCCTTTTCCTTCTTTCTTTCTCTCTTTTGTTATTTTGATTGGGATTTCTTTTTTCATTAGATAAGTTAGTTCATGTTGAGAAAGAAAGATTTTTTGATGATTGCATAGAATTTGTGGAAGCCATAAATAATTTAAACAAAAGAAAATGAACGAGGGAGGAAATTTTGTGGCTTTTTGATTGAAAGAAAATGCTTTTAAATTGTCAAAATTTTGTCAACATAATTGTAGCCTTTCGTTTTTTAAAATTAAAATCACAGTACCAAGAATAACACTCACTTTTCATTCATCAGCTGTGAAAAATTTCAAGTTCAAGTCAGGGAGCTGTGCATGCAATCCTCGAATCATTTAATTTAATAAATAGCCTTCATTAATTAAAAGAGAAGATGAATAATGCAAGATTTTGTTCACTTTTTTTCATTCCAGATTTGCGACAGCTACCAGACAGTACACATCCGTTTCAGCGCTTTGTCGAATCAGCACCGAATGGCGGTTTATTTCCAAAACCTTTTAATATTGCTGCAAAAGCTAAAATTACAGCAAATGCAACATGTGGTAGTATTGAGGATGAAGAATTTTGTCGAATGGCTGATATTTATTCACCAAGGCAGCAATCGATGTGTGAATTATGTGATGCTAGTGATATTGATTCGAGCCACCCAATAGAGAATGCAATTGATGGTACACATTCGTTCTGGCAGTCACCTACACTGGCTATGGGCAGTGAATATGAATTTGTTACAATTGATATTGATTTAGGACAGGTTAGTAAGATAAATTTTAATCCATTTTAGTGCGCAACTAATGACGTGATTTGTTTTAAAAAGTTCCATAAAAATCTTATTCAATTATAAAAGAAGGAAATTGCTTGTTATGAATATTCATTGTTTGGAGGATTCTTTTCATTAATTTACTTGAGAATAATTTAAATATGCCACTTGAGGTCTTTTAAAATGTCGATCAACTTTTTATTCACAATAAAATTCTTTTTGAATTGCTTTTTAAATGAATTTATTTGAAATGACAAGATTTTCTCTCTTTAATTAAATTTATTTGCTTATTTAAATACAAATTAGCACAATCATTTGATTTATTATCAATTTATTGATTTTGTTTGTTCTAATTTGTCAAGATAATTATGAAAGTCAGTTGATTTGTTGTGAAAATTAATGATTGTTTGCATTTGATCAAGTCTTTAAAATAGTTCTTTACATTTATATGATAAGAATTAAATTTTAATTATTTCAACAAGTTGTCAATTCTTACCAATCATCATAACCTTATCTTTTCCCGCTTTCTTCAACTAGGTAATAATCAAGAAAAGAAATTCTTTCTCAAAGAACTAAATCTATAATTTTATGTAAAATTGCTAGCAAAAATAATTGAGATCCTCCTCACTCGATAACTAAGAGCAACAAAATGCTAATGAGATTGCAAGTTTATTCAACAAAATACAATTTCTTTTCCTCGCTTCATTGCAATTATTATTTCTAGAGAATCTATTTCAAGATCGACTCGAACATGGCCATAATGTGTACCTAGTTCTGTACATTTACATTCTCATTTCATTGCAATATGTGCAAGCAATGGTTGAGACTGAAACTTTAGGAAGAAAAGAACAAAACATTGTAAGTAAGGAGAAGAGATAAGAGAGCAAAAAATGGAATGAACTTTATGTTCATTATTAAAATAACAAACAAAAAAGATGTTGCTATAAAGAAATGCGCAAATTATTGTTTTTATGTGTGTGGTTTGTAGCAAAGAGAAAGATGGAAGAGAGATTAAGATTGATGATCATTTCTGAGGTTGTGCCTCATCATTGAATTCCATCGTTCCATGATGAAACCATTAAACTTCCGCTGATGCCACTTTAGAAAAATGTGAATTCTATCTGCTATTGTGTACACAAGGGCTTGAACTTTCTATGAAAGCGCATCACATGCATCGATGCATGATAATCCATAAATAAGCGGGTACGAGGTGGAATGCATGAATGTAGTTCACGGGAAATAAGGCTATGTAATTTCCTTCAAAACTCCATAAAAAATTTCATTTTTTTCGTTTATTTACTCTCACATATGAGCGAGACAATCGGTGGAGTGAAGCGGCAGACACAGACAGAGAAAGAAAGGGAGAAGTATGCGACAAATGAAATTGCTTTAAAATTAGATTTTTTGCGCTTCTTCTTGCACTCCGGAGTTATTTTAAAATTTCTTATTTAATGTCGGGAAGTTTAAAATATCAGTGCAAAGATGCGTTAAATGATTAACCATGTGTTGCAAATTTTATTAGGAGAAATACAACAAAACATTGAATTCAGAAAAGTTACAATGAATCATTGCAAATAAAGGCAATTTTTTTGAATTGATTTAGGTAAACGTTCCTAATTATGGACAGTTTTCGGATTTTGATTTTCAATCATAAATATCTCTCTTAATATTTGATTAATCCATTTCTTACGAAAGTTTTAAATGTAGAATTTCAGCATCTTTCATTTAAATATTACTTAGAATCGGAGTTGAATATTTAAATCACAATAACCATTCAATACGATCCTAATTATGGACAGTCTGATCCTAATTATGGACATTATTTTCCTAATTATGGACAGTTTTGTTTTTATTCTGATTTTTACACTTTTCAATAATTGCTGGCACTTCACAATTCTTTAATCACTTATTTAATACAGCAAAGAAATGTAAACACATTACTAAACAACAAAAGCTTAAATAAAGCAAAATTAATATTTAAAATTTAGAAATATTGAGCGCGTTTTTGCAATTGGTAACAAAATTCTCACGCGATTCTCGCAAATTCATGTATGTCAAATTAGAAAAGACTGTCATTAGTTAGCATTTGCAAGATCTGTTAAATGTGTAATGTGATGAAATGCAGTTAAGTTATTCAATTTAAGCATTGAATAGAATTAGAATAAATATTGAAATGTAAAATTTATTGTTTCGAGAAATAAAAATGATTTGCGAAAATACATAAATTTGATTGATGTAATATGTTAAATAATTATAATCAATTATATGATTTGTGTAAATTAGTTCAAATTTTGACTATTATTTTCTACAATTTCTTTTTGTAAACTTTAACAATTTTTGTTGTAAATTTTCTACAAACTTTTTGTAAATTTATTAAATTTTGAAAATTTCTACAACTTTTAGTGTAAACTCTCAAATGTATTAATATTCTTAACTTTTATTTCTAGCAATTCATCTTAGTTGCTTCTAGTCTCAACCTGTTCATTTTCATTTCACACACTCGTAACAGCACTTCAATTCATCAACGACTCTTCAATCACTTCAGTATTCTCTTAATCTTACAAGCAGATCAAATCAAAAATGCCTAAAATCCCCTCATTTACTCATTCAATCTCTTTCAATCGTCTTTTTTATTTTCGTTTACACATTTCACTCAAGTATGAGCGAAGACCATGCTATCGATTACTAAAATAATTAACATACAAATTACAAGAGAGTCTCATGTCTTTGTTTTTTGTGCATTACATTGCAAGATACAGCTGTGCCTGTGCACTTGGCAAACAGAATCCAATGAACGAATGAGAGATACACATGAATCTCATCCCGAAAATTAATTCAGTTAAGAGAGGAGCATTTAGCTTTTTCACGGGAGGTCTACATTGTAAATATTATTTATTGATTCAACCAACATGCATAGCGTAGTTTTTAAATAACCAAAAGAGAACGATATCAAATAAAAATCGACAGAATGAATGAGTTTGATGGTTGATCGAAAATTTTGAAAGAATGTTCAAGTTTATATTGAAACGCATTAAATTGTAAATTTTTCTAAATTCTGAAATATCACATTTTATAACAGACAAACTGCAAAAGTGTTACTTAATAAAATGTTGTAAATAGGTAAAAGAAGAAGTCATGATCAAAAAGTTAATTGAATTTAAAAGGGCTCTTATGTGTTTAAGCAATCTTTTTATTCATATATTCATGTGAAATTCTTTTATGAAAGAAAGATGATGAATTAATGAGATGAAAGTGATGCTTCTCCATAGTCAAAAAATTTAATTGAAAATTTGCCATAAAAAACTTTTCTTTTCCTTTCTTTTCTACATTTTGTTCGCATATTGTTAAATTTAATTGATTTTCATTGTTGAATTATAATTTTGCAATGTCATGCGTTAAATAAATTTCACACATTTATGTTCTGCTTTTAGGTTATTGACCTTTCTACCTAGCTAAATCACATAGATCCATTCATTTGATTGTAATTAGATTTAAAAGACTTTAATCCTCTTGTAATGCACACAAACACAAATCAATCATCCTCTTATTTATTTATTTTTATACATTACAACATTCTCAATACAAGCTATAGAGTAAGACATAATAAATTTCTATTCACTGCATCTCATATGATCGCGATATCTTGTTACTAATTAGGCTTGGTTGCTGCTCACTCTGAACTAATTTTTATCATTAAAAAATGCATCGAGGTGAAATTAATGAAGGGCTTATGAGATTAAAAATTGCTGATTGACTTTAATTTCTTGCTTTTATTCTATAGTTAGTTTTTCAGAAAAATAATGACCAAGAAACCACAAAAAAATTAAATTGATTCCAAAAAAGGAACCGAATATAATGCAGTCTGGATGTCTTGCTTTTATGGCACTTCATTGCAAGTGAATAAATGTTTTGTGTGTCTGGTTCATTGGCAAGGACAACATTGCGAATGAGGCAATAAAGAGTGAAAGAATTCAGTATTGTTATGCAACATATTTTTTTTTATGCTTGCTTAGCATGATAAAAAAGACTTGCAAATGGAATGGAATGTATGAGTCACTCTAGATCGTGATAATGTACTTTATTTATGCAATTACTAGTAGTGACATGCAATTTCATAGGAAAATGTCTTTCTGAAAAACTACAAAAATGTAAAATAGGCGTCAGTCGTGCATTTCTTATTGCGTCTATTCATACCACCAATTACCGAAAAAAATAAACTTCGAAGTTGAGTGAGTTTAATAATAATAAGGAAAGAGAGAAACTTTTTTTCTGTCCATATAAAGAGACACGACGCGAATAACAGCAGCCAGCAGTAACGAAGCCAGATTCCGGACTGAAGATCAATTATTGCCATATAAAGAATTTCTGACTGATTTTTGTTCCATCTCCTTTGTTCTCCTTACTGCTGCTCTATATCGTGTTGTTTTGCGTTCAATTCTCAAAAGAATTGCTTTTATTGTGTTGCTGCTGTTTTATCTACTGACTGGCTAGCATTCCATAATAAATTTTGTATCTTTCCTTCTTTTTCCCGCCATTCTTTTCTTGCTGTTCTTTTAAGGACATCAAATGATGATCATAATAAAAAGTTTTCTCATCGTGTTTCATTGTGTTGAACATGAAGGGAAATTGTCACTCATGCAATGCATTTTTTAAGGGAAAGAGATAGAGAGCAAAATATTTACTTTGGTGTGTGTTGAAGAAGGAAGACACGCCGCTTACTTTTGTAAATATTTATCTAAATTAATTTCTAAAGAGAGAAGAGAAATATTAAATAAATATCAAAAAATTGAATGTTTTTAGTGGAATTTGATATGTTATTTAAGAATTTATTAACTTGCTTATCTTCATCAAAAAATAAGAGTTGAAGTAAAAAAAGGCAGAAAAGATTTTGATGAGAATGAAATCAAGATTTTAAGATCTAAATTGATGGAATTCTTTTTTTTTCAAGAATTGAGTAATTTACTTAGAACAGACGTTAATCATTAGACAGAATGAGTTTAATAGTGAGAAAGTAAGAATAACAGAAAAAATGGAAATTTTATTGAATGCCCAAATAAGCGAGAAAAAGGCAGTGAATTTTGACAAAAGAATTATTTGCGACATGTAATGGAAATAAAAATATTCTTAATTAAAAATTTTAGCCCAAAATCTTATTGTTTAAAAATTTAAATTTGATACGATATAAAGATTGCCATAAAAACACATGTTCATTTTGAAAATGACAAAAGTTTTAAAATTATTTTGTCAAACTTTGACCGTTGTTTAGCTTTTTTTTGTCAATGAAATTTAACAATATTTAGAGTCAATCTTCCAAAATGTACTTATTCTAAAAGAATTCCAAAAATTCACAGCACACAAAGTTCTAATTGCTTCCAGCTACCAAATATTTTCATTCTTTTTACTGTCGCACCGTGACTCGTGTGTGTGTATTTGTATTGCTGCTGTTGCTTCTTCGAGTTATTTATAACAAATATTTACAATACAGAAAAACAACAAAGTTTTGTGGCCTCTCTTGTTCACTCTGCGAAGCGCATAAAAATTCAACTTACATGCAAGTGATGTTGTTTACAGTGAGGAGAATGAAATAAACCACTTACTGTTTACATTTTTTCCTTCTTGTATTTATTTATAAGGTAAAGTGCTTATTAACCGACCAAAAGTCATATCAGCACGATGGGAGAGAGTACATTGATGGAAGAAAGAACATTCTTAATACTTTAATTAGCACTTACGCAATGCGAACCTAAAACGAAACAAGTTTATGCAAAAAAGGACAAAAAAGTGGAATTCAATTACATGTTATAATTTCATACTATCAAGTTGCAGTATTTTGAACACATTATTGACACGAACACCAATTGTTTTAGCCTGAAGCATTTGAAAGCAAAAATTGGTCGGCATTTAAAAAACAACAGAAAATTATTAATAAAAGGCGGGAGAACAAGAAGGAGAAAAAAGTATCAATGGCAAAAAGCGAACCAACACTTTTACGTTATCAAATAAATTTATGGTCGTTCTTATTTAATGACTGCAGTTCAGGGGTGAATTTAAGAAAGAGACAAGACTAAAGTTTTGTTGATATCTTTTTAAAGGATTACGGCTTTTTTTAATAAGAAAACACACTCGTCGCTCTCAATTTGTATGTAAATTTTTTATATGTCTCGTTTCTTCTTTTTGATCATTCAAACGCCACAAAAATACTTTTTTTTCTTTTTCTTTTTCCTTGGTTATGGTTCTTTGCTGGTTTGTTTATTGGTCGAGGCGACGAGTTGTTATAATGTGAGCATTAATGTACCTGAAACTGTGTTCTGTTCTTATCATAAATTTCATTGAATGAATTCTCGAGAAGTTTTAGTTCTTTATATAAATAAAGATAGAGTGAGAGCAACATGTTGAGATATTAGTCGTAAAAATGGTTGAAAGACATTTTTATTTGATCGCTCATGTGAGTGAAATGATTTTTATGGGATTTTAAACGAAAATTTGTGTTTCTCTGATTGACATTTCATAAATTAAGAATTTTAATGTTTGTAAAAAAATGTGTCAAAAATTTATTTTTTCTTATTACAGATTTACGAGATCTATTCAATAAAAATAAAATCTGCCGAATCACCATTGCCTAAAGCATGGATACTAGAGAAATCGATCGATGGTGAAAATTATAATGAATGGCAATATTTTGCCTCTAGCAATGCCGACTGTTTATCACGCTACAACCGCCCAGGTCGCAATTTAAATTATACACTGCAAAGTAATGAAGAAATCATTTGTACTACACAATACTCGGAGTCAATTCGTCTCAAATATGGCGAGGCAAAATTTGTCGTAATGTCACAACGCAACTATGATGATTCTATGCTTAATTTTACTCTTGCCAGTCACATACGGCTACGATTTCAAGGTTTAGTGAAAGATATTATTGAAATTGAAAATGATAGAACACCAAAGTGGCAACCAGATCAAGAAGATTTACTTAAAAGAAGTTATTATTCAATTCAATCGATCATGGTGGTAGGTCGCTGCTACTGTTCTGGTCATGCTGCAAAATGTCGTGAAAGTGATACCGAATCAAGTCTAAAATTACCTCAATGCGAATGCATGCACAATACATGCGGGAAAAATTGCGATAAATGCTGTCCATTATATAATCAACGTCCATTTCGTGCTGGAACACCTCAGAAGGAAAATAAGTGCGAAAAGTGTCAATGCTATGGACATGCTACAGAATGTCGTTATAGTTCTGATATTGATGAACGAAATTTAAGTCAAAACATAAAGGGCAAAATGAGTGGCGGCGGTGTTTGTGTAAATTGTACAAAATTTACGACTGGCATTAACTGCGAAAAATGCATGTCTGGCTATTATCGGCCTTATGATCGCGCACCTGATGATGATGAGCCATGCATTGCATGTAATTGCAGTCAAAAAGGATCAATTGGAGTTTGTAATGAAGTTGGTGGTGAATGCATTTGTAAGCCAGGTTTTAGTGGACCAAAATGTGACATTTGTGCAGTTGGATATGGTGGAAATGATTGCGAAAAATGCAGTTGCGATGTTCGTGGAACAATTCCTGGTGGTGAATGTGATGAATCATGTCAATGTAAACCTCATGTAACTGGTGAAAAATGCGACACTTGCAAAGATGGATATTTTGCTTTATCTTATGACAATCCGGATGGTTGTTTGAAATGCATTTGTTCTGGACTTAATATAACTTGTGAAAGTCATTCAATTGAAAGAAGTTTTATTGAATCACTTGAAGGATGGGTTGTAACCGATATTTCTAAAACACAAATTGCTTATCCAACTAGAGATGTTGATACTGGTTTTTATGTATTTGGAATGTATGAATTATCAGATGTGGAAGCAGTTTATTGGTCAGCACCAGAAGTTTATTTGGGAAATAGATTAGAAAATTATGGCTCACATTTCATCTTTCAAATTGATTATGTTATTGTTCGAGGTGATACGAGCGGCAAACCAACAAATGGACCGAATTTCATTCTTATTGGCAAAAATGGAATGAAAATTGCATTTGGTGATGGAATTTTTACAAATTCAAATGCTAGTGTGAAAGTACCATTAATGGAAACAAATTGGTATCATGTACCAAAGAATGTTAAAGATATAATAACACGATTAAGAAGAACAGATTATAAAGGCGATCCAGTGACGAGAACTCAATTTATGTCAGTCATTAGTGACATTGATAGTATTTTAATTAGAGGAACTTATCACACAGATCAGGCTGAAGCAATTCTTAGACGTGCTATACTTTATTCGGGCGATTTAATGACATCAAATGAAGTTATTGAAAACACTGATGAAAATTCTTTGAGTTTTGTTGAAAAATGTCATTGCCCAATTGGCTATACTGGACTGTCTTGCGAATCTTGCATGTTTGGTCACATTTCAATTATTGAAAATTCTTCAACTCATGAGAAAATATTGAAATGTTTGCCATGCAACTGCAACGGACACTCAGAAACGTGTGACGTGGTGAATAATCAATGTGGTGAATGCATTCATAATACAACTGGAGAAAGGTTTGTAACTTGACTGAAAAATTTAATTTTAAAATACTTTTAAATTTTTTTCTACCGTTACAGATGTGAAAAATGTAAAATTGGTTTTTATGGCGACGCAACAAAAGGAACGCCTGAAGATTGTAAAAAATGTGCGTGTCCATTGAACATTGACTCGAATAATTTTAGTGATAAATGCAAATTAACAAATGATGGTGATTATGTCTGTCTTAATTGTCCATTAGGTCACAGTGGTCCATTAGGTCATTGTGAAAAGTGTGAAGATGGCTATTATGGAAATCCATTAGAAATTGGATCAAAATGTATTCGTTGTGAATGTAATGAAGATGAATCATGCGATAAAATAACAGGAAAATGCATAAAATGTGAAGGAAATACTGAAGGTTGGCGTTGTGATAAATGCAAAAAAGGATACTTTGGTGATCCAAATATCGGTTGTGAAGTTTGTGAATGCAGTGAATATGGATCAGTGAATAATCTTTGTGATTCAATAACAGGAAAATGTTTATGTAAAGAAAATTATAAAGGAAAGAATTGTGATCAATGTGAAATAGGATTTGTCAATATTTCATTAGCGTGTGTTTCATGTGATTGTAATAAAAATGGCTCAAGAGATCAAAATTGTGACTCAAACAGTGGACAATGCGATTGCAAACCAAATGTTCATGGATTAAAGTGTGATGAATGTGATGAACTTTTCTTTGGATTAAATTTTGATGGCTGCGAAGGTGAGTTACAAAAAATTTAAATTTTATTGAATATCGACATAAGTAAATTTTTTCCCATGTCTTGCTCGGGTTAAAAAGCAAAAGAATTGCAAAGGAAAATTCCTATAAAAGACTTTTATTTATCGTAAACAGCAAATAAATTTTTCAACACTTTAATTATCTTCACTTTAATCTCTTTACATGTTCCTCACTTAACTCATTTTTTCTTTTCTCGCTTTCGCTCCCTTTCTTCCTTGATTGTAAAGAATATTTTACAAGTTTTATATTATAATTTAACTTTGTTTGTTTGTCATAAGATGAAAAGCAAATTTGATAAATTTAAAGTAAAATTTATTTATCATAAACTTCCTAGTACATAAACAATAAATAAAATTTTTTCTTTCTTTTCAAAAGAATTTCACCTTACTTCTGCCTCTTTTCTTGATAAGAAAAAGATTATTCATGTTCTTGTATTCTCTCTCTCTTATGTTTATATATAAAGCAAAAAGGAAATGAAGTTTTATCTCAATGAGAACATGAGATTTTATTAAAAGGTGCATTTTTCAAGTTTTCTCCTGCTTCGACTTTATGCACCGGCGACGATCGCTTGATGATGATGAACTCTACGTTGGACATCATTTTTCAATTTTAATTCTTTGCGTTGCTCTTTTACTGTTATGTAGATTGAAAATGAATTTGTTGGTCTTGCTTTCATGTGGTGATTTTGTGCTGAGATTTTTCTTAATCAAGGCTTGTTGGCTTCCTGAATTGGATGATTAATTGAAATCTTAAAAATGATTTAATTTGTAAAAATAATTATTTTTATAAAATTCTATAAAGTTTCCAAGCCTTAAAATTATTGCTTTGTTCACTCTATTTAGCAACAATCGAGCACAAGCTCCTACTTTATAGCTAGTTTATTAGCAATATTCAATAATTCATTTTTAAATTCCTTTTCTTTATATACAATACCGACTATATTTCAAGCGTGCAAGAATAATAACAATCGAAGTTCTTCGCAATAGGGAATATTCACGTTTCATTCAATAGAATATTAAAGATTTCAATTAAGAATGAAAACTGACTATAAATAACAATAATATGATCTACATATTACATAAACGATATAAATATGATCTCTACGGCAGTAGCAACAGCAATTGGAAGAAGAAAGAGAGAGAAAGACCGTAAGATTATTACATGGTGGTCCACTATGTGTGTGCGAAAATAGAACAAAAAGAAGCAAAGTCAAATGATTTTGTTTTATTTCTCATGCATTCCATAACAATACAACACTTAATTTCTTCTTTATCAATGCTTAATGTTGCTATTACGATGATGACAAAAGAAGAAAGAATGAAGACACAAAATATTGTAATTTAAATATTTGCTGAAGACATTTTTTAGTATGTTATGATGTGAACATCTAGTCATATTTGCTCAGTGGAATGAGGAAGGAGAGAGAAGAAAGGTCTGTTTTGTCTTGCGATGATGATATGTAACAGCATACGTTAAACAATTAAGAAGCATTGACATGTGCACAGACAACATTCCACGGCAAGATCGCATAATTGAATGATTATAATATGCGCAACATGTCTTGCACTCATTCCATTCATTATCATTCTGTGCCGTTGTTGTTGGTTTTCATTTTTTAATATTTTTTTGGAGGCTGGTTTTAATTAGTTGCATGTTGATGTGCTTTTTGCGCTGACTGACTTGTGTATATTATATTCATAAATTAATCATTCTGATAGAAAGAAGGAGGATAGTTTGAGATATTTTTAGCTTTAAGAAATGGTTAAGAAGACAAAGGAAGAAGAAAAATTAGTTTTTGTTTATATTTTGATGTGAATCTAAGTTTGATCTACATGCAAAATGTATTTCTTTTCAAAATGATATTATGTTTTAATTTTCATTTGTAAAACTTCATCAGCAGTCCCATTTATTTTATATTAATTGATAGCATATTGCCTTTCATAGTTTACAAACAAAAGCAGCAGCGATTGACTCGATGAATGAATGAACAAAGAATAAAAGAAGTTGCATGTAATATCAGACAAATAGGCGGCTCTTTATTTTTTTCTTTCTTTTCCATCCGCAACTTCGCTATTCGTCTCTTTGTCTATTTTAGCCAAGTCGATATTAAATTTAAATTTTTTTGCATAAAAATATCTCTCCTGAAAATCACTTGGGGTCAAAATAGTCAGAAGATGAGAATTTATGCATTTAATATTACCGATTTATTATAATAAAAACAAAAGAATTTTTTTAAGGAAGAAAGATCATCAACATTTTGTGAAATGTTTAAATAACAGCGCGAGTATCATGTGAGTGCATAAATAATTGATAATGGAGATGAATGATTTATTAAATTGCCGCTGGACGAGAAATCAAATGCAAAAAAATAAAGACACACATTCAGAAAGAAAAAAAATAAGGTGAACATAAGAAATGTTAAAATTATACGTAGCATAGCAATATTAGTGAAAAATATTCAAATAAGTAAGAGGGAAAAAAATTAATGACAATTTATTTACTAATTTTATTATCATCAATATTCTAATTGACAGTATAAATTACTAACTTCATCAATGTTTAAACACACTACTTAAAATTTATTATATTCCAATACAAAGAAATCCCATTTGCATATCTTTGAATATATTTTACTTATTAATTACACTCCACGTCGTATTCGTGTGATATGATGATGCTCACTTTATGATAGTATCCAATTTTAAAAAGAAGTTATAGCACAAACATATTTCATGTTTTTCTACAAATGTTAGCACATCATTAATTTATTTAATTATTTTCTCATATGTTCAAGACACACTTTTTTTGTAGTCATTCATATAATGAATCACATATGTAAGTTATGAAAGGAATGCAGCAATATAAGAATTTATAGCTTTACTTTTCTCACTGGGTATCATTTGTAAGTTAAAATAAACTTGTAGAAGAGAAAAAAAAACACATTTTCCCAATGCAAAACATTATCGATAAGAGAAAAGTTGAAGCAAGTCAGTCAGCTTTTTACCCGCGCCCCTTCCTTTCTATTCAAGCGCACATATGTGATTATGATTAAGTATGCAAATTGCATTGAAACTTTAGATGAAACGTTCGCGCGAGAGAGAGCGAAGAAAAAATGCAGCATGCTTGTAGAGTTAACAAAAAAAAAAGAACAGTTTATTTATGTTACTCTTCGACGACCTCTCAACGATAAAACATTTCAAACGCGATTAACATGTATAGGAAGGAGAAAAATATGAACGAGACATAAGAAATTGAAGTTGATAAAAACTGCAGTTAAAAGTGTGATTTAGGCAAGAGGGAATGTATCTTTATGGTATTCATAGGTAAAAGAGCGAGAAATGCCACAAACCAATTTAAAAAGCAATCATTTAAAATGTTCGCGCGAGTATAAGACAGAGAAAAGAAAATTTATGGTACTGTTAATGGCAAGTAATTTGCTTGAGAACAAACAACAAAAATAAGCGACCAAGTTATATTATTCAAAAAACAATAAAATATAATTCTTGCAACTGGAATTTAAATGTAATAAAAAGACACAACCAAGAGGGCAAATTAAAAATCTTAAACTTGTTCTTCTTGTGGTTTTTCAATTTTAAAGCAATGAAAAAGATTATTTAAGGGACATGGAACATTGCAAATTTTTAACTTTTTTACAAGTCATTTTAAAGATTAAGTAAATTTACCATAATTATATTCTTGAGACTTTTGAAGTGCCAAAGTCACCAGTCCCTTTTTGTTTTCTTAATGTGTGTGTATGGCAATTTATTTTATCGTTTCATTTTGCGTTCGAAATGTTTCATTTAATTTAAAACATAGCGTTATCAAAGGCAGAAATGCCGCTGCTTAAACTAATCAATTATATTACTATAGTACAATCACAATGAGGATATTTACATTTTATTGACTTCTTGTTTGTCCATTTCTCTTTTACAATTCGCTTTTCTGATAACTTAACTTTTTTTCCATTATATTATTCTTGTGACATTTGAACTCAATGTTGTCGAATGTTTTGCCGGTTCAATGTTTTTTCTGTTGTGCAATGTTTTTGACACTGTTTCTTTCTCTATTCGTATACAACAGAGATCTTGCCTTCAGTCATCGCTGCGCTCTCGAGTTGTTAAGATCGTGAACTTTTGATCGGCGGGTGGAATTGGTTGGAGAAAGAAAATAGCAAAAAAGAGAGAAAAATTAAGAATTTAAATTGAAATGAGATATTTTTGTTGATTAAATTTGAATACAAATTGGAAATTAATAATGTTAATCGTCGTGCACGATGAAAATTAGTGAAATTTGTTGAGTCGCGAGCGTGGTCGATGAAAAATATCTGTGTGATTAAAAACAAGAAGTAATTTTTTGTGCGCTCATTGGATTAGTGCCCAAAAAGGATTGTGCTCTCTCACTAAAGCCGCTTTTTTGCCTTTTGTATTCTTTTTTGCGTGTGTTGTCTCTAGGAAGGAAATTTAATCCAGATATAAATTGAAGAGAGAGACAGATAATTTTATTGCGATCTCGTGAAATCGCGCATGAGATGGATATAAATCATGAAATAGAAGACTAAAAAGAGCTTGCCTTGAGGTTTCTCACTCACTATCTGATACTAAATTACTACGTCGTTATCAATTGATTGGAAATATGTGTTCAATTCATTTTTACCTTTTAAATGTCTTTGTGTGATGATGATAAGTTTTACTCTCTATCTTACCTTTTTTGAAGAAAATAATTTTTTTGTGGAAATTAAAAATTCTAAAGCAATAAACTCACAGCAAAATCATAAAATTTGAATCAAAAGGTGTAAATTAAAGACTATTATTGGCAGTCATAAATATTTTCGAGCTAGTTTTTGGAATTTTTGAGAAAATTCCGACAATGTTGGTGGGCGGAAAGAATAAATTGATTATGAAATTTTTACTGAGTGAAACGAGGAAGTCATTTGGAAATTGTTTAAATAATATTTATGTTTAGATGATTTTTGTGACCTTAAATATGCAAACAAAGATCAAAGAAAATTTTTAATCCCACATTTAACGATTTGAATTCATATCAAAAAAATTGAGCAAATAAAAACACAATTTTTCAATTTAAAAGCAAATTTTTGCTTTGATTTTGACTAAAATTGAAAATATCGATAGACTAGAGACTGTTATAGAATATTTTAGATATCTTTAAATAGCAATTTCAAAACGTTGACATTTTTATGACTAGAATCTACACCCATTTAGAAAAGATAGAAAGAAAAATATTTTGACGTATTTAAAGCTTTTTAGTGATCTTGAAAATGATCTGTTAAGAAACTATGAGAAGAAATTTTATAGATTTTTTGAAACTTATTCATGAAAACATTGATAATGAATCGTAAAAATCACTGAAAATTCACCCAATGACTTCATTTTTTGAATTTTTATGAACCAACAAAAGTTTGTGTGTCAAAAAATGAGCTTCAACCTCCATCTAAACTCAAGTGGCTTTTAATATTTATTGCTTAAAAAATAATCAGGAGTTAAATGAACTTCTTTATCTAAATTTGCTTCTTATTGGATTTGAAAAATTCCATAGATAAACAAAAGACTAATATTGTTCAAAAGTGGCTCAAAGTTCCTAAGAACAAATGAACAAAAAAAATTCAGCATGTCGATTAATTATGACAACAATTAGATCACCGTGGCGCGATAAAAAAGAATGAGCGAGCAAACTAAGTCAATTTCTTACTAAACGATGATATGACTAGGTGGAAAAATATTTATGAATTCATGGAATGAAAGCATGGCATTAAATTGTCTCTATCTGATTTCAAATGGCAAAAATATCAAGAAACAACAGAACTTTTGACTTTACTCAGTTGAAAATGCTTATTATTAAACTAAAAAGAAATTTTTTGTTTATATATGCAGTGCAATTACCTTTTCGTACCTAATGTGCTATATTGAGAAAAATGATTTCATTTTTTAATGTTTTACGGTGTGCCGTGTGTCTAATCATTCATGTCACATACGCTTCTTTCAATGTAACTTTTTCTTCTTTTCATCATCATCAATTTCGTGTGTGTGAGTCGTTAACGACCAATTACCTAGTGTGACACAAAAAAAGTCTCTTTCTATACTTCACATTTCATTCTTTATTGCTTATTGCTCGCTTATAAATAGTTTTACGTGATATTCCGCGGAAGCAAGCGCGATCCATAAAGATTTTACGAGATGATTTGTGATGGCAGCAAATGCTTCAAAATGTGAAGAAAATTCCCTCCCATGAGTGTGTGTGGTTGTTTTCTTTTTCGCTAATCTCCTTAGAGCAATCAATAAATTAAGCTGCAACTAAATAGCACATAGATAGAAGAATAGAATGCGAACTACGCGAGTCGCTGTAAAATGAAATATTAACTCGCTGCTGGATATCGCTGTTCGAAGTCAATTAATACTATCTCTGTAAATTATTTTCAAAAATCTCTTCTTTTTCAAACACATATCAATTACGCCATTTTAGTCTCACTCACTCGCACATTTGATAGCTTCTTCTCAATTTCTGTCTTGCTTTTCAAATGAAATTGAAATGTTGAACGATTATGAAATGTATCGTTGTCAATAAATTAAACATTTAAGAAAAAGTCTTCTTATTATTTTGAAGACTTTGAGATGTGAAAGACTTGAAGTTTGATTTTTGACTGTCTTTAAAAGTATTTTGAGTTATTTATTTTGGCTTTTTGTTTTGTTTTAAATTCTTGCCTTGAGTGTTGAGTAGCAAAGAAAAAATTTTATTTGTTATGTAATTTCCAAGGAGAAGTTACTTGGTCTAAATTTGAAAATTAGCTTTTTTCAAGTTTTTTTTTGTTTACTTTTTTTAATATTTTTAATGACTTTTAACAAAATTTCAATTTATGTGACAAGTTTTCGAAAATAGAACAGAACTTTTATTTAATTTAAAGTATTGTAAAAACTTGTTTATGACTAACTGTTTCTATTTCTTATTATTAAATGTAGTTTTCCTTTGAAATTATACGAAATTTAAAAATTTTATTAAATTTTAAGGTTCGGACTTGCATGCATATTTTACTTGATATGTGCATATTTATTGTCAAGTTGATTTCAAGTTGACTTATACAAAAATGTCTTTAATTCATTCAAATTTCATTTAATTCATTTGAAATCCAGCATATTTGTATAAAAGTCAATGATTCTTTAATTTACTATGTATTTGATGTGAATTAATCTCAATCTGAATGAATAAAATACATTTTTGTGTAAGTCAACTTGAAATAAACTTGACAAAAAAATATGCACATATCAAGTAAAATATGAATGCAAGTTCGAACCCTATTAAATTTAAAATTTTTAATGAAAACAAAACATTTTAATTATTTTAAAATTGAATTTCTTTCTATTTGAAAATTTATTCATTTATTCAAAATATATTTGGGAAACTAAATTTAAATAATTAGAAATTCGTGATCATTTAATCAAATTTTAATAGAAAAAAATTAAGAATCAATTCATCACAATTAAGTAACTTACAACTCATTTGTCTCAACGAACGTTCTATCAAAAAATAAATAAAAATTGTTGACTTGTTCACTAAAAAATGTCAAAATTAACTTTTTATAACCCACTCCAGTCATAAAATGAAATATCTGTAACTAATTTCGCAATCATGTAAAAAGGCAATCAAATTTTTTCAAGACCTTACGTCATCTCTAGTGGTTCTTTAGTGAGAGAGAAATAGCAATTCACAAATAAAATAATTTTGAAATTTCTTTAAATGATAAAAGCAGATAAGTGAAAAAATAAAACACATACAAAATTAACGTCGGCGCTATCTAATAAAAGGCACTTTATAGACTTTTTTTCACCACAATAACTTAATTTTTGTTGATAACAATGTGTGAATGTGGAATTTAAATGATTAGAACGTGTAAAGCGGTAAATGAAAGCAAGAAATGCAAAAACAAAAGCGCAAAGAATTCGCAAATGGAATGCAATCGATAAATTATAAACGAGAGAAATGTGTGATAAAAATAAACGAAACATAATGATGGAGTACAATGCGGAAGAAGTTTATCAACGTCGAAAAAGACGATGGTTAACGTATGGACGTGCCTTACTTACTATAGGTATTTTGGGACTGCTGACTGTTGGATTATATAGTTTGACATTTACTCGAGAGTCAAGTTCTGTTCCCGATAATGTAGAATATAACAGTGAATCAAGTATTAGTCAAAATGATATTGCAATAAATAATAAATTAGTGAATTATGATCAAAGAATAGTCAAACGCGATGTGAATGTTGAAAAGACAAAACAGACTCGACAAATTAATGAACATGTTGATTATAGTAATCCAAAGGTGACTAGCGGTAGCAGTGAGACTTTAGCAAATGAAATTTCAGAAGAGACAAATTTAGACACTCAACATATGAAGCTGCAACAGCGGCGACAGCAGTCAAACAACGATGTTTTACATAAACATACGAGTGATGGTGGTATTTACATCTTTAAAGGCTATAAATGCATTCCCATTAGTAAGCCATCAAAACAATTAGAAAATTTAAGGGCACGGCATCGAGTGGGTATGTTTGTGTGTTTATTCATTGTAATTTTGTTGTTGTTTGCTTTACTTTCTTTTCCTTGCTCTCCTTCTTGCTTTATTCTTCGCCAATTATGTATTTATGAATTATCATAAATGAGCTCATATTGCAATATCAACTTTATTCTCATCTTTCCTTTTTATATGAGAAAGTTTTATATTTTCTTTTATTATTGTTTGATAATGAAATAATTTTTTTGATAAAATGTTTTAAAAAATAAATTTTAGCACTACTTAAATGTCATTTTATGCCATTCTAAATCATTTATTTTCCAACTCTGTTTTCATTCATTCTTAAAAAAAACTTACATATTAACTAAAAGCAAGAATGAAAAATCTTCTTAATCGTAAACGTGTGTAACTTTTCTTACTCTCTTTTTTCTACTCGATATCATGCATATATGTGGGAAGTCGTCTGTCTTGTTTCTTAACTCTTCTCACTCTCTTTTTCACGAGATTCGCACAAAAAATCGACTCTTCCAATTTAATTTCATTGTGTGTGACTCAAAAACGTGAACTGCTTCAGTTCGACTTGAGTCATAAATTAAAATTCTCTTTTCTTTTATGCTCTCTTCCTCATCAACACTGTTGTTGTGAACATAACATTTGAGAGAGAAAAAGAGAACTAAGACTGTCGTTTGTCTACCGTGTGTATAAAATCGAAAGCAGTTAAAATATTATTACTTTTAGTTGAGATAAAAGAGCGGCACCCACGCATTTCTTTAGTAGCTATTGACCCTCAGATTGAGTGGATTGCATTCTCTTAAAAAGTGAAATATACAAATGTGTCAGTAAGCAAATGTGTTGAAAGGTCAAGCGATCTACATCAATCAAATTTCACTTTCTTTCTCACTTTTCACCTCATCTTCATCATCTGCAGCTCTCTTGACAAGTCTTATGAAGTGAAGTGATGAGCAATCTGTGGGAAAATTTAAAAGGAATGAAATTTCATCACATTTAGCATTTAGTGAGAAAAGACATAAAATTGAGTGCTGTAATTTTAGCAAATCTTTTGGAATTCTCTTTCTATTTAGAAGTACATTCACTTTGGCTTTCCAGTTCTTGCATAAGATTTATACTGACGATATTTATTTTTAAAGCTGCCAAATATAACAAAATTAAGAATAAAAATTTGAAAAAATGTAAACAAAAATTTTTTGAAATTTAATTTGACCGTTATTTTTAGATCAAAAAAATTTGTGTTGTATTCTGAAAATTATAATTTCTGTAATTAATTTTATATAAAAAATGATCAATAACATCAAAAATGCATTGAAGTACACTGAACTGTAGGGAATAATTCAACGTTGTATTTTTTAATTTCAATCTACTCAAGTTGCTTTAATAACACGAAAAAAAACTAAAAAGACAGCAATCGACAGTAATAATAAAATAAAAATGTAAGAAAAAGTCGCGTGAAATAAAATGAATTTCACATGTGATGTGCTGCTGTAGTTGCCCATAAGAGAGGAGAAGGAAGAAAACAGAAAGAGAAATAAGATTTATCTTATGAATGAAAATCAAGTTTATACTTCTTATATTATTTTTTTGAATGAGACAGCTTCATGAATGGGAGATGAGAGCAAAGAGTGTAAAAAAAGTCTTCATATTTAAATCTCTCGTGTAAGTTGTCAGTCTTCTTCTTATTGGCGCGCTTCTCGCTTAAGTCATTGTTGCTTCGTGTTCTAATGACTATATTTAGCTGAAAAGAATTGTAAAAATTCGATGATGTAATTACAATACAATATTCTGCCATTTATGGTCGCCTCATTACTTTGCAAATAATATATACGCATGAGAAAGATAACTTTTTTCTCATTTTGACATTAAAGGAATTATTGAGATATTACAAGGCAAATTAATAACATTTTCTTTTTTGTAAGATGATTGATAGCTTTATGGTCAGTAATTTCTTTTCAATTCGTCCATTCTTTCTCATTTGGCTCGAAACAACATAAAAAAGTGAAGTTGAAAATGATTCAGAAGAGAGAAATAAAAAAGTTATTAGGTTAAACAAATTAACGGTTTATTCTAATGTGAGATTTTTACACGATAATTTTTATTTAAGAATTTTGAAGCTTTTAATTGAAGTCAAACTGATGAAACATTTTTCATAAAAAATTGAGCTAACACAAAATAGAAATATCGGGGTGGACACTTTAAAAGTGGACACTTTTTATGACTTGATTCAGAACAATCGTTCTCCATAACTATACAAAGCTTTTGTCAAACGGTGAAAAGTATATTACTAAGAATCGCATTGAGCAGTTTTTAAGCATAATTTGATTTAGATTTAAGTTCATTTTTCTATTTTTAATTTTGATCCAAAGTTTTTACAAAAAATTGGTTTTTTAAAGAGTAAAGTACATGAGCAATTTTAGCCATTTAAAATCCTGGCAAAAAATTTCTTGTGTACTCTAAATTAAGTATCTTTCAGGCACTCTTAAAAACCGTGACCAGAATGGAATTATCTTAAAATAATAAAAGTTATGAGAAATTCAAATCAATGATCCAAAAATGGAGACTTTTTCTAAAATGCTCATATCTCGACAAATACTCAACCGATCAAAATGATTGATACACTATTCGATCCGCCTTAAAATAGACTACAATTAAATGTATATTATGAATTATTTTTACTTATCATGATTTTTCATACAATTTTCAAATTTTTTTGTTTACAAATGGCGAAAATGTAAACAAACGAAATTTACAAATTTTCTCTCACACAAATCTTCTCAATAACAAAGCATAAAACTGAATTTAATGTTTCAAACGTTTGAATAATATATAGTATTGTCGATAGAAGCGAAATGAAAGCTAGAAACTTTTTATTGAGAAGATTTGTGTGAGAGAAAATTTGTAAATTTCGTTTGTTTACATTTTCGCCATTTGTAAACAAAAAATTTTGAAAATTGTTATGAAAAATCATGATAAGTAAAAATAATTCATAATATACATTTAATTGTAGTCTATTTTAAGGCGGATCGAATGGTGTTTAAATCTTTTTGATCGGTTGAGTATTTGTCGAGATATGAGCATTTTAGAAAAAGTCTCCATTTTTGGATCATTGATTTGAATTTCTCATAACTTTTTAATTATTAAAGATAATTCATTCTGGTCACGGTTTTTAAGAGTGCCTGAAAGATACTTAATTTAGAGTACACAAGAAATTTTTTGCCAAGGATTTTAAATGGCTAAAATTGCTCATGAACTTTACTCTTTAAAAAACCAATTTTTTGTAAAAACTTTGGATCAAAATTAAAAATAGAAAATGAACTTAAATCTAAATCAAATTATGCTTAAAAACTGCTCAATGCGATTCTTAGTAATATACTTTTCACCGTTTGACAAAAGCTTGTGTAGTTTATGGAGAACGATTGTTCTGAATCAAGTCATAAAAAGTGCCACTTTTAAAGTGTCCATCCCGATATATACGAAGCAGTCAAATTTAATAGATTATGTGGTTTCCTCGTCTAATGGTGCCTTCTTTTACACTCATTAATTATCCATTAAGATCATTCATCATTTTATAACTTTTTTCTCTTTTTTGAAAAAAGCAATTCTCGTCTAGGTAAAAATTTCAATTAAAAAATTTAATTTCTAGTCTCTTTCATCATCGTCTTTACTCTCTATCATTTTCATGATATGGTAACTTCTGATTTAATGAAATATTTTGAATTAAAAAACTTTTACTTATCGAGTCTGTGTTCGGCGTCAGACGACAATAAATGTAGCAATAAATAAAAGTATTTGTATGAATGTTTTGCAAAAAAATGTATTAAATGTGAAGTTATTTTCACGCTGATTGCTTTCTGTGTTCTGGTCTTTTGTGCTGTGAAGAAAATTTGCAATTTAGTTATTGATGTAGGGCGAGAAAATAGTTGAGTTATTGTCAATATAATTTTATGGACATTTGACTGTTTTAACAAGTCAAAGAAATAGCAAATGTTAAAATTTTACTATAGTATAAAAATTTTATAAAATTTAACGAACTGTTTTTATCCATCGTTTTTAAAAATGGAATTTAGTTTTTAGAAACTCTTAAATTTTAAGGCATTATCTTAATAAAAAAAATATTGTAAAAGTTGTTTGATTAATTTTGTTTAAAAATGGTAAATCAAGTGACAAAGAAATCAAGTGATAGAAATTCAAGTCAAGTAGAACGTCAAGTCACATAAAATGTCAAGTAAAGTACAATAAGAAACTCAATTTTAGCTAAAAATTATTTATAAAATTTATTTTAGCTAATAAATATTGACTTTACTTCTTTCTAAATTTTTAGTAAACTTTTTTTTTCACCATTTCCATTTCATGAATTTACTCATTTCAACTTCCATTCATACAAGCAATTGCTAGTAGTAAATCATATATTTATAATAAACATGCTATTCAGTGATATCTTAATGTACTCATTCGTTCGCCAGTTAATACTATACAACATTGTATGTATTTCAAAGCAATAAGGAGAAAAAATTAGTTTTCAATTTCATTTCTTTTTACTTCTCACTCCGATCAATTTGTCTTTTGCTTGAAACGTCCAGTCAGACGTCTCAACACGTTTCACAAATTAAAAAGAGAATTCTCGTGTGTTTAAATTAATGCATGCATTTTGATAGAGCCATATGGTAATGGTTTTGAAGTGAGCCAAAGTGAAAACTAGCTAAAGAAAGAGAAAGAAAAAAGAAATGAATTGATTGGGGCTCTTAAGCATTATACATACATTATATTTTTACAAACCGTTTCATTCTTAAGTCGAGATCAATCTTTGATGTCATGTTCTTGTCTCGAGGCCAATTATTTATTCTCTTTTTCACACAATGATGTTGTAGGTTTTGACTTAAATTCTATTAACTTGAAAGGTATATTGAGTGTATTAAGCTTGAAGCATGATAATAACAAATTTATTACTATTATTTCTCCTTTTTCTTTAGAGTTCATAACTAAGTTCATAAAGAAATTTTACAGAAAATCAGATTAATCCTTCCAATGTTACAATGTTGATTGTTTCAATGTTTTTTGTATAAAACATTCAACATTTCTTATCAGCAATAAAGATCAAAAAGTTGATTAGAAGAAGATTCGCATAAACAGAAATGAAATGTGTGAAAAAGACTGTTTTAGAGCTTTCTTTTAAAATGTTTTGCATATAAAATTAGAAACGATTAACAATCATGATATGTAGATAAAAAGAAACAAAAATCCAGTGCCATTAAGTCAATATACACATGTCAAAATTTGATTTAGGTTTTGTTGAAATTAGAAGCTCAACGGTCTCGTTCACTCGCTCGCCCATTTAGCAGACTCGAAAATGATTATAAATTCTAACGAGTGACAACAGGCCTGATGATTTGCGATTGTGAGACAAGAGAGATCGTTTGTTCGCGGTTCCTCCATTTAATTAACACTTTTTGAGATCACTCTTGTCATCTTAAGCGAACATTTTAGTATATGCGATATCTCGCATTTCTGATCAGATCAATGAGTTATGAAAGCCAATAGACTGAGGTAAAAAACTTGTTTGCTTCAATACTCGATTTCCATACGCATTAACTTCATCATAAGCACAATTAATTTTTTTATCTCTCTCCCTCTTTACGGTTCCCTTTTAATTATTTACGATAAAATAAAAATTTCTTTTTTCCTTCTTGCGCTCTTTCATGTTTCACAATTTATGAATCATGATAAATATACTTCGATCGTTTTCATTGTAATCGTCGGTCCTCTCTTGTAAAATGAAAATTGAATTTCATTCAATCTTGCCTTGATTGAGCTCGAGTAATTTGTTTATTCGCTGCAGGGACAATGGCGAGCAGGGCGGGAAGAAGGAAAGAGAATGAGCCTGCAGTGCAATGCTAGCTACGTGGGTTAATACAATTTGTTTGTTTATATCAAGTACAACCACTATAAATCGATGAATGAATGGATTTTATGTTTTAATATGATTATGAATTAATCATGAATTACTGCTTTCACTCGATCATCACTTTGTTACAGCTTTGTGCTTCTTTTATGAGAAACTAAAAATTTCTTAGAATATTTTGTTTGTGTAATTTGATTGATTTCAAGTTGTGTTCTTTTTAAAACTATTTTTATGCTTTAAATAGATGTAGAATAATTTTTTCTCTTAAATTTCTGTATGCAACTTTCAACAAATTTATTTCTTATGGCTTCTTAATGTCTGTCTACTGTCTAGACTGACTTCAAAGCTTTTTATTTGCGAAACTTATCAAATTACTTCATGGTACTGACTTTAATTTACTGTTTGTAGCGATTTTCTGTCAACTTGAATTTAAAATTATTGTTTCACTTGTTTTCTGTCTGTTTAAATGATATTTTTAATTGGGTACATATTCAAAAAAAAAGTTACAAATGAGAATTTTTAACAAAAGTGTTGAAAAAATTAACCTTTTAATTCTTTTTCTCTCTAAATCTTTAATAATCTAACTCACTCTTTTCTCGTTTAAACGAATGATGAAGAAAAACTTTTTTTTCCTAATCTAAATATTTAAATCTACATTTAATTCACATGTAACTCTTGTGAGTAAAGCGTAGAAAGAAGAAGAAAATCATCATCATCATCTATTTTATAAATATAAACTCATTTTTAACTGAGCGTAGAGACTCTAAAGACTTTAATCTTTCGATAATCTACATTTTACAACATCAATAAATATTCAATTCTTTCACTTCGTTTCAGGTTGTAATTGTCATGTCAGTGGATCTGAGGATCGAGTTTGTAATTCCAAAACTGGTCAATGTAAGTGTCGTCCGCATGTCATCGGTCGAACGTGCGATCGCTGTGAACGTGGCTATTGGAATATCGATTCAAAGCAGGGATGCGAAAAGTGCGCGTGTAATCTCGATGGAAGCGAGCACGAAAATTGTGACATCTATACAGGTGAATGTGCTTGTCGACAAGGCGTCGAAGGAATCAAATGCGATCGCTGTAAAAGTGGCTATTACGGCTTTTCATCAACTGGCTGTAAAAGTAAGTCAATTTTAATAAGATTAGCGAAGCGAAAATTAATAATTATTGGCAAATCATTTCAGAGTGTAATGTTTGTGACAGCCCGTCAAAAATTTGCGATCAAGAGACTGGGCGGTGTATTTGTCCACCTTTAAGTCATGGTAATGATTGCCAGCATTGCTATCCAAATACATGGGGTTGGGAGAATTTACGAGGTTGCAAAAATTGTGATTGTAATCAATCTGGATCATTGAAACAATCTTGTGAAGTGCTAACAGGTCAATGTGAATGTAAAGAAGGCTATGCAGGTAGAGCTTGCGATTATTGTGCTCCTGGATATTATGGCTTTCCCAATTGTCAAAAATGTAATTGTGACATTCGAGGATCAAAAAGTTATGATGATGAAATTATTGAATGTGATGAAAAAGGTCAATGCCCATGCAAGGAACTTGTCACAGGTTTAAAATGCGATGAATGTCGTCAATCAACATTTGGATTGTCACAATACAACCCACATGGTTGCACGAGATGTTTTTGTTTTGGTCGTTCACAAACTTGCGAGCAGAATGATTTAATTTGGGCACAAGTGAGATTGATGGGGCCAAGAAATATTTCAGTCAATTATATCACTGATTATCACACTCCTTATTATCATGAAGATATTGAATATATAATTTTGACACATTCAAAAAATAATCATGTTTATCGTGAGACAGCACGCTATGACACTCGTAATGGATTAATGATAATGCCTGGTCATTCTGGTGATATTATAATTGGCACAAGACGAGCATTTCACAGTCCAATTTATATAGATTTACCAAAAGAATTTCGAGGCGATAAAACGAGCAGTTATGGAGGCTTTTTAAATTTTACTCTTAGCACATTTGAATATCGTACAAATTATCATTATGAACATTTAAATTCATTTCCACTTGTGCAGCTTCACACTCATTATCATTTAACACTCAATTATTATCATAACGAGTACAATAATGATGTTGATTCATTCAGTGTTATTCTTCATGAATCTTATTGGAGACACGCATCTAATGGATATAATATAAGTCGTGCCATAATGATGACTGCATTGCAAAATATTAAACATATTTTTCTTAGAGTCACAACATCACAAGATTTTGTTAGTCTCACGTAAGTTTGATTAATTTTTTTTTTTAAATTTAAATAAAATTTAGGAATTTTCTAGTGTTGAAAATGCAACAATGTCAATTGGAATGCCTCGTAATGGGAATAATAATGCAGCAATTGCTTCAGGAATTGAAAAGTGTGATTGTCCAGAGTTATATTCTGGTGATTCATGTCAAGATCCAGCTGAAGGTTATTATCGTTGGCGAAACACAACCACACCAACAAATTTATTAGAAGATCTCGTTGGAAAAGTCATCCCATGTGAATGCAATGAAAGAAGTGACAAATGTGACAAAGAAACTGGTGAATGCATTGTAAGTTAAAAGGTTCGTTTTATATTCTATTTCTAAATTTTATAATCTTATTAAGGATTGCAAATACAACACTGGCGGTTTCAATTGCGAAGTTTGTGATGAGGGCTTTTATGGAAATCCTGATGATGGCTGTCAAGCTTGTCCATGTCCTGAAACAAATAAAAAGTTTGCTCGTGGTTGTTATGTTGATGTTCAAGGCGTTTCATGTTTCTGTAAAGAAGGATATTCTGGACCGCTTTGTGAAAAATGTGCACGAGGATTTTTCGGACAACCACATGAACCTGATGGAAAATGTGAAAGTTGTGATTGTAATATTGAAGGAATTGTGTCAGACGAGTGTGATTATTTGAATGGACAATGTAATTGCAAAAAAGGAGTAATAGGAAGAAGATGTGACAAATGTGAATTACCAAGACATTTACTTATTGATTATGAATGTCAATGTGAGTTGAAAAATTTTAAATTATTGATTTAAATTAAATTTCTAATATTCTTTTCAGTGTGTGACAATTGTACACAAACTTTGCTAGATTCAGTGGATGAAATGATTTATCAATTTCAAGTTAATATCGATGGAATTGATTTGCATAATTTAAAAGCACCTTGGCATAAGCTAAATGACTTAATTAATGCGACAGATCATTATTCAAATGACTTCGATGAATTCTTTCAAGCTGTTGATGCTGTCGATAATTTTAATGATGTCGCATCTGATGAGGTGAGAAATTTGTTGATTGTTTTCAATCAGTATTAATAGCACAATTTGCATTTATTTCAAATTTTAGCTTCTTCTTCGCTCTGAGTCACTACTAAATAAGGCAAATCGCTTAAGTACAACAGCAGATAAGAAAACTCAAAAAATAGACAAACTTAAGGTAGATGCTAATGCAATTTTGGTCGATTCACGCGATCTCTCAGGTTCAATTCAGGAGACTATAATTAATTTAGAAAATTATGGAACAAGTGATCATCACATTAAACTGCCAAATGCCTTAAAAGAAGCTCGAATGTATTATGATGATGTTGTGAAACAAACCAAACATTTATCAATCGATAATGATGTTGAAAAATGTGTCAAAGATCAATTTGAATTTTGGACAGAAGAGCTTAAAAATACAAAAAATCAAAAAGAAAGATTAGAAAAATTCTTAGAAGATCAAAAAATTTTCCATGAGCGTTTAAATGACTTGAAAAATCTCACACATCGAGTTTTCCGTGATTCAACTGAAACTGAAGCTTTTATCACAAAAAATAAGAAAGATTTTGAAAAATTGAAAGAAACTGTTGCGCGATTAAATGAGCAATCTGTAGAAGTTGATGGAATTCTGGACAAAAATATTGCTGCAGAATCAGCATCTTTGATGGAAACTGTTAATGATAATCTTGAAAAAGCTAAAGCTACCAATGATGATTTAAAGTCACTTCATAATCAAGTCGAAAAAGTTATTCAAGAGAGAGAAAAAGAAATTAATAAAGTTAAAGGCCAAGAAGTTGTTAAAGCTAGAAAGCATGCAGAAAGTTTAGCAGAAAGAAGTCAAGTTATTGTGGATTTATTTCAAAATAGTAAAGATGGTGCACAATTGGCAGTGAAAGCAGGAACAGCTTATAGTAACATCACTGATTCAATTATTGCTGCAAGAGAAGCTGCTGACAAAGCTCATGAGGCTGCAGTGTTTAGTAATGAACAATTGAATCCAACAAATCCAGATGAAGAGACCATGATGGAAAGAGGAAATGATTTATCCCTTGAATCTGTTGCAATTCAACAAGATGCAGAACAACAAATTGAAAAGATAAGAGGTAACAAATATGTTTTTTAAAAATGCACCTGAAATTATCCAAGTTTTATTTTTCAGAACTTAAAGTGCTTTTAAATCAACAACAAGATCTAGTCAAGAATATGAGTGCGACGATTCATAATAGTGGGAAAATTAATAATGAAATGTCAGCACAAATTACAAAAATGAGCAACAGTGAGTCACGCAAAAGTGTCCAAGAGTCTTCAGAGATGATTGATGATGTTTTAGAGAAAATTAAAAACACAGATCGAGACGTTAATGAAGTTAGTGAAAATATTGCAATTTTAAGAGAAAAATTAAGTGAGCTTGATCCAGAATGGGAATCGAAATTTAGCTTAGCTGAAGAGAATATTGCAAAATCTTTGATTAATATTAGAGAATCAAATAAAATTTTGAATACAAATGAGCAGAGGTTTGGTCAACAACAGAATAAATTTCAAGAAAGGAATGGAACTCTGTCCGCAAGGTTACAAGAATTAAAAGATAAAATTACAAAAGCTAAACATGCTGCTGAAAGTGTAAGTTGATTTTCATCATTATAAAACAAAAATTTGATCAAATAATTGTTTTAGATTCGAGTTTCATTAGAATCAACAGATGATTCATGTGTTAGATCTTTTTATCCACCAATTATTGGAGTAACTACATCAAACCAAATTGTGATGACTTTTGCACTCAATTCACGAAGCAATATTAATTCACCATTAATTTTCATTCAAGGAGAAAATAATAAATTTATAGCACTCGAAATGATTAAAAGAAAAATTTATTTACTTTGGAATATGGGTGGTGATAGTGGCATAATCACTCATCCTCTTGAAATTCTTACACGAGATCCAAAATATGATGATGCTTGGTATAAAGTTGAAGTAACAAGAAATTTAAATCTTGCAAGGTTATCAGTCAGTAGAATGGCAAATAATGGATCATTTGTGTCATCACATTCAGCAGTTGATGGTGCAACAAGTCTTGAATTTAGTCGCTTTTCAATTACTCAAAATAATAGAATTTATATTGGTGGTGTTCCTGATAATCTTCGACCAAAAGAAATGAAATCAGCTAATGGCTTAAGTGTAATAGTTCATCAAGTATCATTAGATAATTCACAAATAGGTCTTTGGCATTTTGCATCGTCTGATGGTAATTGCGATGGTGCAATGGCAGGACCCACAGAATCATCTGACAGTCAAAATGCACGACATTTTAATGGTTATGGTTATTCAGTTGTTCACAGCATTAGTTCAAGACCTTATCCAAAGAGAGTTTTCTCACTTCAAATGACTTTCAAAACTTTAGATGAAAATGCATTACTATTTTTGACAGTTGACGAGAAAAATGTAATTCATTTAAAAAATCTTTTAAATTTACTTTCTAAAACTTTTTTTTTCTATTTCTAGAATCGTTCAATTTCATTGACATTACATGAAGGTAAACTTGTCTTTAGAATAGACTATGGTGATGAATCATTGCTTGAAATAAACACAACAACACAATTTAATACTGGTGAATGGGTTAATGTTGAAGCAGCAAGAGAATTTACACCAAGAAGAAATACAGAAAATGGAAGCCTTAAAGTGAACAATGAGGAAGCACAAACAGGTTCACCTTCAAAACCAATAACAAATGCAATGCTGCCAGAAGTATCTAAAGCTCCATTCTATATTGGTGGTGTGCCACCAGGTTTTATATCAGGCACAACTAAAGCACCTGGTGCTGATCATGCTTTCTTTGGTTGTATGCGTGATATTCAAATCAATGGAGAATTTCTTGATCCATTTGAAAGCCAAAATTATTATGGAATTGAACCAACATGCAAGTCAATAATTTCAAAAGTTGGTTTCTTCGGTAATGGTTATTTAGAACTTCCATCACATACATTAAGAAAACGAGCAAATTTCGGATTTGTGTTCAGAACTTTGCAACCTGATTGTCTTCTACTTTTTTCTGGCTTTCCACCTCAAACAGTAGATGAGTTTGATGAGAAAGATATTCGAGGAAATTTCTCAGTGTCACTTATTAATGGTAATATTCATGTATGGATTGCATCAGAAAAAGGATCAATTCAACTTGAGTCAAATGTTACATTGAATGATGGAGAATTTCATGTTGTGAATGTTAACAAATTTGGTCGAAGATTTGAATTACGAATTGATGACAATCTCGATGTAACAAAATCACTGCCGGCTTCAAAAGCCCTTATTTCTAGTCCTGAAGACCATGGAGGTCTTTTCTTTGGTGGAGTGCCAGACTTTCCTGAATTTGACAATTTAATGCCAACAATGAATGGTTTGAGAGGTGGAATTAAAGATGTTGTATTTAACAACAAGACAATTTCATTTGATTCACCAATAAGCTTTAAGAATGTGAAATTTGGTGCTCTTGGTCCAATTATGGGAAGCACATTTGAATTAGAAATCAAAACTGAGCCACTTGGAGCGAAATTTAAAGAAGTTAAAGAAGGATGTCAGAGGGTGAGTGACAAGAGTTTTTAATTTCTTTTTCAAGAAATAATAGAATAAAGTTATTAGTTTTTATGCTTTTTAATGTGAATAATTCTTTACTTAATGATGAAATAATTAAATTATTTGCAAGCTATTATTTCTTGAAATTTTTAATTTATAAAAAACTTTTAACTAACAAAATTAACTAACAAATTAAATTTAATACATTTAGGATGATTGCGGGGAAACTATGTAGAAAAATCTTTTTAAAAAAATTCTGTAACAAGCACACTGCCTATCACTCTAAAAAAATATCACATGCACTATCGCACAACTAACTGTAAAAAAATTATCACACATAATTCATCTTTTGTAACAAAAAATCATAAACATTTTTTTCATAATTTTTACTATCAAATAAAGAAAAGAAAAATTTAGAAAAAAGCAAATTTTGTAAACTTTGTTTGAACATCACAAAAAATCCTTCCACAATCACTCTACAGGTCGGTAGCTACTCATATGAATCGAATGCGTTCAAGTTTGGGAATTCTCCATATAGTTATTCAATGATTCAAATTCCACCACGACCAATTTGGCATCGAAATGTAAACATTCAATTTGATTATCGAACTTTTTATCCTGATGGATTTTTATTTGCTGTTCCTGTGAGTATTTTTTAGATATTTCAATTTTTTACAATTTAAAAACACAAATTTTTATTAATAGGATTCACGAGACAAACCAAAGCATTATGTTTATCTTTTCCTTCGCAATGGCAACATTGTTCTCACAATTCGAGGTCGTAAGCGAGAAGAAATTTCCATTCCAATAAAATCTAACAATGGTCAATGGCATCATGTCACAATTGACAGTAAAAATCATGTTCTTACATTAACAGTGACGAGCAATGGCAAAATTAAGAATGAGAGCCAAAAGAGTTTAAAAATACCAAAGAAATTTTTCGCATCAAATATTTTCCTGATTGGTGGTTTGCCACAAAGCGTGCCAACACTTCATAAAGAAGTTGTAACAAAAAAAGAAGACTTTAAAGGCTGCATAAGAAGATTTACAGTTAATGGAATAACACAAGATTTGACGAGGCAGTTTAATAATTTAGGACAATGTTTTCCAAGAATTGAAAAAGGATCTTATTTTTCTGGTGATGCTTATGCTGAATATAGTAAGTTAAAAGTTTTAAAAACTTAAAGAATTTTTATGATAGTTTAGTAAATTTTATAGAAAAAGAATTCAATGTTGGAAAGCACCTTGAGATCGAAATGGAATTCAAAACATCTGAATTGAATGGAATTTTATTGAGTATCTCAGAGCCTTCAGGAACGCCGAGTCTTTCAATTGAAATATCAGATGGAAATGTAAGAAAATTAAACATTAAAATTATTAGAGTTTAAACATTGATTTATTAACAGCTAATAATGTCATGTGACTTTAACAATGGTGAAATATTGCGCGCTGAGGCGAAGCTCTCTTCGAAATTTTCAATCTGTGATAATAAATGGCACACTATAAATGCGTTTTACGATACCCATCAAATAGCAATAAGAATTGATAGTAAGGAATCTGTAGTTGCATCGTCGAGTAAAAATGTTGGTAAATTGCAGACAAAATCGCCACTTTTTATTGGCGGAATATCAGGTAAGAAATATTTTTGTTACTATGAAAAATAAAACGCAAAAATATGAGACTTTAGCTCGAGTTGAAACACATGCCGTGACGTTTTTGTTTGTTGCCTTCATTGAGCAGGCTGATCAAATACACATGATGAAGTTGAACAAGCTATATTTGACATTTTTTAATAATTTCTTCTCTTTTGTATTTGTCAGAATCATCAACTTCACGTTCAATTATCATGAGGGAAAACTTTAAAGGCTGCATTCGTAATGTCAAGCTCAATTCAGGTTTTAATGGTTTAGAAATTATTGATTGGATCGATATGGATAAATTACACAATGTACTACTCAATGAATGCCCTCGATAATGACAACTGCTTTGTACAAATTAAATAACCTTAAATGTGTTCATAGAATCATGATGCTCTGTAAATATCAATTAATTTATTGTAATTTGTAAGATCTGTAAGATTTTTCTCTGTTGCCATAAATTACAAACACTTTTTTAATTAAATTATTTTAATGTACATATTTAAAATTCAACGTGCCTAAATATTTATTTTCTAAATAAAATAGATGAATTTTGAGAAAAAAATTAGTTTAATGTTGAAGAGTTTGTTTATTTTATGTTTCAGGATTGTGTAAGTTAAAAGTATAATCAAAACGTACAGATTTTAACTGATTTAAAGTTTTTAGGCTAATATTACTAAAATTTCAAAATTCATCATGATGTGAAAAATTATAAATGAATTAAAAATGAATTTTCCTACATCCTAGATATTTTATGAATAAAAATAATTTCTTTAAAATATTATTCATTTTATAAATGACTCATTCTCATATGAGTCACAATATGTACCTGAAAATTTGTAAGCAATTTTTTTAAAAAGAACATTTTTTTTTAACGTTTTTTGATTGAAAAATCTTGAATGAACAAGTAAAATTCTGTTACAAAAAATGAAATAAAATTTTTATTTATTCATCGTCATCATCTCCATCTTCTGATTCCTTTGCATATTTTTTAGCTGCTTTTAAAGCTGCTTTTGAAATTGGAGCTTCATCGTCTTCTTCTTCTTCGTCATCTTCACCTTCACCTTCTTCACCATGTCCTCTTTTAAGTTTAATATCTTCTTCTTCTTCGTCTTCATCCTCTTCCTCTTCTTCTTCTTCTACTACTTTTACTGGTTTTGGAGCTGGAGCTGGAGCTGGTTTTGGAGCTCCTTTTTTAGCTGGAGAACCACCTTTTGAAGGATTAGCGCTAGCAACAGCGGCAAAAATGCACAAAACAAAGAAAAGACTCAACAATCTCATTGTAGATAGTTGCTATTGACGATCTATCAGAATAAAAATGATAAAGATAATTCAAATGAATTTTAAAGCAAGCGTTCAGCGTTTATATTGCCATCAATACATTAAAAGAGAAATTCCTTAATTAATACATTTAAAGGAAAACATTTCATTGGTCGAAATTTGTAAATGTTTTGTTGGCAATTTTAGTAACAACTATAAAAAGCAAAGATTCATTCATTGTGCAATCAAAAAAAGAATAAATTTGAAAAATTGAACTTACAATAAATTTTTTTCCTAAAAAACCTCCTTCTTTTCACGACAAATTTTACTTTGACACTGTTCACAATTCGATCTGTTGACGGTAGTTTTTCTCAAATAAAATAAACATGTTTTTGATGAGGGATAATAAAAATATTCCACGTCAAAAATTTTTCCATTTAATTGTATTGATTGGAGTTGATATTTTATTTATAGAGTTGCCTCTATCATCAATAGAGAGATAAATAAAATTTACTAATATTCATAAGAAATTTCACACATTTACAGACATAAAGAATTTAAAAAAAAGCTTTTTTCTCTCATTCATCTAAAGTTTTTCTCTCTTTATGTTACTCAAATTTAAAATTGTAAAGTCAGCCATGTTGTTCTTTAAAAACATATAAAAAGGATTAAAACAGAACTCAAAATTTCTGTCTTTAAAAACGTTCGCATCTGCAGTTAACAATGAGACTCACAATTATATTTCTTTTTGTTATAATTTGCGTATCAACCGTTTTCGGTTGTGACGAAAAATGTCTTGCAAAGAAGGCAAAAAGAGCTCAAGATAAGGCTCTTCAAAAAGCATGCAAAGAACTTGGCGGTGGTACAAAGATTAAATTGGAAATTGATTTAGGCGGTGCTTGCCATCCACCATGTAAAAATAAGCAAAAGAAAAAGAAAGCAAAGAAAGTTAAGCCAATTGTTGATCCTGTACCGGTAGTGGAAAAATAATAAAGCAGCTCCAGTACCAATACCTCATTTAATTCCATAATTGTATGAAAAAACTATTTGTGTGTTTTTAAAAATCCAGCAAGATTGCACCAATGGACTACTCAAGCCGACTACAAACAACATTTTATTCTCTTTATAATTTTATTCTTTAAATACTCATTAATAAAAGAAAACTGTTCAAAAAAATTGTGAATTCTTTTTCAATTTTCAGATTTTAGATAGAAATGAACGATTCTGTTTATTATTATAATGAATGTTATTTATGTAAATGCATTATTAATTTAAAATATTTTATTTTCTGTTTAAAAAACCGTTATGTATAATATTTAAATTATTCTTTAATGGTCAGAAAAAATTCAGTTGCAAATGTTTTAAAGGTAGCAAAATAATTCAAATAATTTTATTAATGATAAGAATTTTGTAAAAAGATTTGTAAAGATTATAAAATTTTTCGACTCTTCTTAGTCAATTCAAAAAAATTATTGAAATCTCTTGATACAGAGCTTAAACTTATTGGTCTCTTAATGTAAATAAAATTGCATAACATCATATCATTTTTTCCTTAATTTTTGCTTGATAATTATTTGTTAAAAATTTTCATTGGAATTTACAGAATATTAAAAAGAAACGTATGAATGTATAAGAAGTATAAAAATTCTCTCAATTTACATCGTTACAAATACCTTTAAAGAAACATGTGTTCATTTAAAAGCTTCTTACAATTCATGACTTTTAATGAAATTAAAAGCTTAAAAACTTCAGTATAAAAACTCTACGCAATTACATCAGCGTTTTTAGTTATAATTTTTAACTTAAAAGAATAATGAGACTTTCAGTGATCTTTTTGGTAGCTCTTATTTGTGCATCAGCCGTATTCGGTTGTGATGACAAATGTCAAGCAAAGAAAGCAAAAAGGGCTCAAGAAAAGGCTCTTCAAAAAGCATGCAAAGAACTTGGTGGTGGTACAAAAATTAAATTGGAAATTGATTTAGACGGCGCCTGTCATCCACCATGTAAGAACAAGCAAAAGAAGAAGAAGAAGGCACCAAAGGAAGTTAAAACAACTGCAGCACCGGAAATAACAACTACAACTACAGTTGCCACAACTACGACAACAGTTGCACCCTCAACTACTTTGTCTACTGTTACTATAACAGATGGGCGACCAAAGCCAGGAAAACCACCTAAATAATAAAAAAAAAATTTTATACATTTGCGTGTAAATCAAACCTAAGACACTCAGTTAAAATAATGGAAAATATTCGTATATGTAATATTTTCATTTTTCCATGTAGTTTTTATAAAAAAATTATTCATTCATGAATGAAATTTATATGGAAAAATAAAAAATTACAGCTTGAGAATGCAAATGAATTTATTTTGAGTGTAAATATTACAAATTTTCCTAGCATAAAATTCTATTTAATGTTTTTTAAAATTTACAAATAAAGTCTTCAAAGTCAAAGAAAATTTAGTCTTATGAATCTTAATTGAACACTTAAAGCTCTTTTAATATATTTTTTTTATTTTGATGTCATGACAGCTAGATAAATTCTTAGTTTAAATATAAAGCTTTTAGAGATATAAAATCATAATTCTTAAAAATATCCCAATTTTTTATTTTTTCAGAAGATTTGAGAAAGTTCAATCACCGAAAGATTAATAAGTGTATGATGATAATATAATGACACAATAGGCACTAGTTTACATATTATATGAGCTAGTGATAGTTTCACCAGTTATAATCATATAAACAATTCATTTCATTCCATTAATCTAATTCATTAAAGAAAAAAAAAATTTAAATTAACATTAATAGTGAGAAAAAATTTAAAACTTCAATGAATTTAGAAAAATAATCACAAATTCGGTACAAATCACTCAAATAATGCAATAATCAAAAATTCAAAATATTCAGTAAAATTACGAAAATTTTGAATTTAAAATTTTTCTTTTTTGTAACTGATGTAGCAATTTATTTTGATCTCAGCAGGCGAGACGAAAGTTTTTGCTTTATGTCTTTCTTTGCTTCCTTTGAATATAATATTAAAAAATAAATTTCATTTTTTCACTCCAATAAAGAAAGAAAAAGAACCATATGTTTTGTTGACAGAAAATAAGAACTATAAGTTGAATGATCTGTTTATAAGACATAAATTTACTTCAAAAGCTTTTTTCTATGAGTTTCTAAAGCTTTTATGCAATACACGTGTATGAAAAAAAATATTTTTTTTATTAATTGAATTAAAGTGCAAATGTTTTAGTATTGAAATTAATGTTAATGTATTGGTTGTTCGACTATAAATAGTGTAGGCCATCAAATGAATCCCTTAGTTGTCATTTTTTACTCAAAGAATAATGAGACTTACATTTATCTTCCTGGTAGTCCTCGTGTGTGCTACAGTCGTTCTTGGCTGTGACCCAAAATGTAAAGCAAAGAAAGCAAAAAGAGCTCAAGAAAAGAAGGCTCTTCAAAAAGCATGCAGAGAACTCGGTGGCGGTACAAAGATTAAATTGGAAATTGATTTAGGCGGTGCTTGTCATCCACCATGTAAGAACAAGCAAAAGAAGAAGAAGAAGGCACCAAAACCTACGCCAGTTGTTGATCCACCAGTTCCTGCACTACCAGCTGCTCCTGTACCAGCAACAACCTGAAAATAAGGAAACAATCAAAAAATGCTAAATTTGCGTGTGTATAATTAACCAGCATAAAATTTCTTCTCTTTATAATTTTTCTTAGTTTTATTATTTCTATCATAATAAAAAGTCTTCAAAGTTAAATTTCATATTTTTTCATTCAATAATTAACAGTTAAAAGATAAAAAAAATTCGAGAACATTTTCTCTCTTTTTGACAAAATATAAAATTTTAAGAGCATTAGAAATAAGTTATTCTCTTTTTTTCATCAATTTAAGTGCGTAAAAATATTATCTAGTGAGAGGCTTACTATAAAAAGGCAGGCGATCACGAGTAGCCTCTTTAGTTGTCATTTTTTACCAATAGAACGATGAAACTTTTAGTGATCTTTTTGGTAGTTCTTATTTGTGCATCAGCCGTATTCGGTTGTGACGAACATTGTAAAGCAAAGAAGAAGCTTAGAGCTCAAGAAAAGAAGGCTCTTCAAAAAGCATGCAGAGAACTCGGTGGTGGTACAAAGATTAAATTGGAAATTGATTTAGGCGGCGCTTGTCATCCACCATGTAAAAATAAGCAAAAGAAAAAGAAGGCAAAGAAAGTTAAGCCAGTTGTTGATCCTGCTCCAGCTCCTTCACAACCAGCACCAGCTCCATAAGATATGTAAAAAGTACATATGAATAATGAAAATTATCAATTTGTGCGTGTTTAAAATCAAAGCACAAAATTTTTCAATTTAAAAAGGTTTTCATTGGTTTCTATTTTTAGTTCATTAATAATTTAAATAAAGTCTTCAAAGTCAAGAAAATTCATAATTTTTTTCATTCATCCCAAAGATAAAAAAATTTCCAGAACAATTACTTTCTTCTTTAAAAACATTATAGTTTTAAATGTGTTTAAAAGAAACAGTTGTTTTCTAATATTGCAAGTGTATGCGAATTTTTTTCGAATGTGAGACGCACTATAAAATGGCAGCTTGCAATGAACAGCCTCTTTAGTTGTCATTTTTTACCAAAAAACGATGAGACTTACAGTGATCTTTTTGGTGGTTCTTATTTTCGCATCAGCCGTTTTTGGTTGTGACGAGAAATGTAAAGCAAAGAAGAAACTTAGAGCTCAAGAAAAGAAAGCTCTTCAGAAGGCATGCAAAGAACTTGGCAGTGGTACAAAGATTAAATTGGAAATTGATTTAGGCGGTGCTTGTCATCCACCATGCAAGAACAAGCAAAAAAAGAAGAAGGCAAAGAAAGTTAAGCCAGTTGTTGATCCTGCACCAGTAACAACTAAATAATAAAGCAAAAAATCTAAAAAAACCAAAATTTGCGTGTGTGTAAATCCAAAGCATAAACTTTTTCAATTGGATAATTGTCTTTATTGTTTTGTATTTTAAGTTCATTAATAATTTAAATAAAGTCTTTAAAGTCAAGTAAATTTAAAATGTTTTATTATTTATGTGATAATACGAATTTTCAGCTAAGGAAAAAAAGGTACAAAATTGCTATTTTTATCAATGTTAAATTAGAATTAGACTGAATAGATTAAAATAGACAATTTTTCATATGTTTTTGAATTAGAAAAAAATATTTTAATGAAAACTTCATTTTTATTCATCTTTAATTCATCATAAAAAGTCGCAATTTATAACAACAACTCGTGTCTGCAAAAATAAACATATTTTCAAAAGGTACTTAATCGATTTCTACAGAAACTGAGTCTGGAGCCAAAAGAGTAAGCAAGTTATAGCTACACGTAGGCATAATCGAAGTTTTATTTTACTTTAATTGCGCGTCATTGATTCTTATTTATTCAGTTGATCTTGCACTTATACCATTATAAAAAAAGTAAGATACTTTTGCCTAGGTGATAAAATAATTTATTTTAAAATAATGAAAACACGAGCGGCAATAAAAAAACATATTTGTCTGTGATGATGACGTGAAATTTAAATAAATAATCAACAATAATAATAAATATATTGATTACGGAACATACAGCATATGAGGAACATTGAAAGTAATCTATTTTCACCCTTCAAGTTTTTATGAACTTTATGAATTTTCATTTTAAAATTTGCAAATGTGAATATATGAAATAATCGTATTTAGTGCTTTCTTACCCAATTTTCTACTCATTCACTCTAGTTGCACACGATTTAAAGCTCTAAAGGAAAAAGGTTTATTTATTCGCATACAACATAAGCATGGAAACGAAAGTATTGCTTGCTATTGTCTTTCTGTTTTGTTGTTTAACTCTTTCTCGTTATGTGCCTTTTTTAGTTCCGTTTTTGTAGTCACATATCGAAGTTGTGGAACTGTTAAGAGAAAAACATAAATTATGACACGATATTTTTGCATGCTACTACGTAAGAAAAAAATTCATAAAAAAATTGTGATAAAAAATGATAAACCAAAGTTCTTAAGAGCCGGTTCGGGTGTGTTTAATTTTACATTTGATGACAAGAAAGTTCATGTGAGTAATTTGTGAGAAAAAAAAGTTTTTACTTATTTTTAAACATGTTATGAAAGCTTTTTTGCTATTAATAGAATATTTTTGTGCTTTTAATGAACTTCAATAATTTAACTTGCTTGATATTTTGAGTCTGAATTTGGTCTGAAGAATATTAATTAAAAAGTAAGTGAAATTTTCAATTTATTTTCTATTAGATTTTTAATTTAAAATTTACACCAAAATTGCAATATACAACTTTGCTATAGAAATGCACTTTTCAATAAAAAAAGTAATTTGACAATTTGCTGTTCTAAAATAATAAAAATATCAACATCTATTGTGCAATACTGTCTAGTCCTATCATTTCATAAATCAATCCTTTTCCCTCTAAATTTGAAAATAATTTTTTTTTTTATAATAAAAGTTTCAGACAAGATCAAATCAAATTTAGATTTTAATAAATAATCAATTTTAAAATTTCAAAAAGAATATTTTTATTGAGCAATATAAGTAATTTTTTTAAATTAAAGGCGAGCTGATAAGAAAAAAAAAGTTGTAGAAGATCTAAAATCTTGCAAAACGTTGTGAAATTTAATAATTTTTTCCTCGAATATTATAGATTTTCAGCATAATTTTCAAATAAACTGCTTTCTTTGCTATTAAGTTATAGTAAATTTTTCGAACTTGCATGCATACTTGACTTGTATGCGCAAAGAGACTTGAATATATCTATTCAAGTTTATTTAAACAAAATCTCTCTGATTCATTCAATTTCGTCGAGACTTTGCAAATTTGTATGAAAGTCAATGATTCTTAGGTTAGCAAAGCTTCGACCAAATTAATTAAAATTTGACTAAACTAGAGACATTTTTTTGTAAGTCAACTTGCAATCATAAAGTCAAGTTACTAAGCGCACACTAGTCAAGTATGAATGCAAGTATCGAAGCTTATTTAAATTAAAAATTGGTTCCTTATAGTCACATAAACCATTAATAATACAGCATTTAATAAAAAAGGCTTATTTTAATGCTTTTATTTCTTAGTGTCATAACCATTTAAAACATTTAATAGATTAAAAATTAAAATTTAAATTTTTCTTAATAAAATTGAATCAAGTTGTTGACAATTATAAACTTTAACAAGAACAGACATAAAAATTTTAATAATCATATTTTCAAATTTCTTTTTTACGATATTTCACAATTTACTTCTTCTATAAAAATAGCAAAACATTGATTTTTTCGTCTAATTTATTTTATGACAAAAAATTGCTTAATCTAAATGAAAAGATCAGAAAAGAAGACAAAAACTTGACAATATTTTATGAGCTAAACTTTTTTATTTTGCTAGTAAACAAAAACTGATTTAAAAAAAACTTTTTGAAACATCAATCATGTGATGCTTCTATGTCATCTATTGATTTAACCCTTTCGTGAGTCACATACATATATGGTTCACACGATTTTGCTTTTTGATATAGATCAAAAAAAAGTTTTGTTAGAAATTTTCACACCTTGAAAAGCTTTTAAAAGCTAAAAATAAAACTTTTTCATAGTTAAAGGAATTTCTCAACCAATTAGTAACTTTTTAGAAGGTCAAAATGAAAATGATTACACTGTTGAATATACAAAGTTTTCATCATTCACAAAAATATCAGGCACAACATGTAAAAACTTTTTATATTTTTGCCATTTTACTTCATTGCAAAAAAGAGTTCATGTAGGTAGAAAAAAGCGAGGAAAAGTCGTTGAAACAAATAATACAATACATGGCATGTTATAAACTTTTATTTTATTTTTTCAAAAAAAAAAATGCAAAACTTTATTTTATTGAATTCATTACAATTTTTTCATTTCTTTTATGCTGTTATTTTTAGGCAGAAATTTTTTTGTTTCCCTTTGTTATTTTTTTGCTAGGCTTTTTTGTTTGTTATGAAAAATTGCATTTGATATAATTTTTGTCTTTGAAAATTTGAAATAAATAAAAAAATTGAGTGGGAATGTAGTTTAATGGGTTATTGAAAATCAATATGTGAATGAACGGTGATGATAATTGGAGATGAAATTGTGAGAAAAGAAGCTTATGAACGTTAATGTAGGATTTTAAATTCTTTGAAGCTTTTATTAAAAGTTTATAAAATGATGAGAAAGAAATGAAAAATTAATGGATGAAGCTCAATGATTGTTTATGAATATGAATTAATATGACGATATAAAATATTATTTTTATATTTTCAATTTCAATCCGAAAGAGACTTATATTCATATTAATTTGAAATGTCATGAGATATATATTAAAAATAATTGCTTAATGAAAATTTTGAGGTTTTATTTGATGACTTTAATTATTTAATAGTTTTCATCTAAATAAATAAATTACTAGAAATTTAAAGAGATTTGATGTTTAAAATTGACCGATCTTTCAATATTTTGGTAATGAGCAAGTTATGATTTTAAGAAGTACTAAGAATTGTTTTAATTTTGTGAACCTTCCACCAAGACTAAGGTGATAAAATTAAATTAATATTTACGAAAAAAATTTTTTCTTTTTCAAAAACTTTACAGAACCGCTCAAAATTCTTTCAAAACAATTTTTAGAAGTTTAAATTAAAAAGTCAATAGAAACCAAAAGTCAGAGTCCAAAACCGAGGTGAATTTTGTTCGCCTAAATCGGTTTATGAACCGGTTTAATTTAACAAAATTCAGCTCGGTTTTAGACTCTGCCAAAAGTTTTCTATCATTAAATAAATTCAAAGTTTTTTTCTCAATAGAAAATTTTTAATAATTTCTCAAATCTTATCTTATTATCTCTTCAGAAATTTCGACAATAATACTACTAATGTCTTTAAGCGTGTGTTTTAAATTTAAGAATTCATTCAAGTTGTTAGTTTTTTACTACATTTTTAAGTATTTCATTATTTTACTGAGAAATAATGGTAAATATGCTCAATATTTACTTACTCTAGATTAAAATTCAATTTGTCATTGAATAAACAAGAAATGATTTTATGTCACTTTCTTTCTTTGTTATTCTGATAAATCAGTGTATTTGATTTATTTAAATTTCATATAATGGTGTCATAAGAAATTTATTGACATTATTTCTTGTGCTGATTTAGTTAAATGACTCAGTTATAATTATTTCTGACTTAATCGTATTCAAAAACATCTTGTAAGTTTTATTTTTGACACTATACTTTCAATAATAGTTTTAGTGGGTAGAATGAGAATATCTAAACAAAAATAATTGATCAATTTGATTTATGACGTTAATTTTAAGCATTATTAGTGGTGATAATTTCAATAAACATGAAAATGTTTATTAATTTTATATAAAATTCACCTTCAAAAAAGCACAGAAAACAATAAAATTAAGAGAAAATACTTGTGTCAATTTTCGTCACACTTAAATATTATTTGATTAAATACAACAGCTGTCTTATTTCATCAAGAAGCGTCATCAGCTGATGCAAATAACATAGAGACAGATAAAATTTTCTCAAATAACCATCAAAAATAATAAAAATTGAAATTCGATAAAAATTTTAATGACATAATTGAGATAACTTGGCTGCTGTATGAGAAGCTTAAAGTGAGAGCCACTAATTGGCTATTATCCAATCGTGTATTTTTTAATACCAAAATGTGCATGCAATTTATTGCAACTCACTGTGTTTACACAATCTCGATTTCAATTTTAAAAAAAAAAAATAATTATTTGCATATCCCAATGGATGTGCTATTGCGAGAAAGATGAGTGTATAGTCATAAATTACTTCCTAGAGAGTTGTGTCGACCTTTCCATAACTTTGTTTGTTGTACATTGTGTGACAAACAGTAACTGGACTCGCCTACACTTTCTACCTTGATTGTTCTCAATAGAGATATGCAAATATTAAAATATTCTTCCTTATAACTTGCCTATTGTACTTTTTGATATTAAGAAATAATAAAATTTATGGTTCGGACTTGCATGTCGAGAGTCAAGTGTCGACGTCGATAATTAGTAGTAATTCAAGTTGATTTACTCAAAAATGTCTCTATTTTTTACAGATAAAATTTTAGTTTGGTCAAAACTTTAGTAAATTGAAGAATCATTAAAATCTAAATGAATAAAAACATTTTTGAGTAAGTCAACTTGAAATCAACTTGACAAAAAATATGCATGCAAGTTCAAACCCTAATAAAAATTTTTTTTCGTTAAAAGTTATGGTGAATTCTCGAAATTTTAAAATTTTGTTAATTCGAAATTTGATTATATTTTTGGGATAAAAATTAAATTGTCATCAGTTTATTGGAAATTAATCTGAAAATCTTTTCATTAAATTTCTTTATTTAAAAATCAATTTTTTGGTAAGCAAAAAAAATCCTATTATTTCTACTTAATATTTATTTAGGGTATTAATATTGTCTTCTTTTCTTTTCCTTTTTCTCCTTTGATGATGATATTGTTGATAGAAATCTTCAAACAAAAATTTTCATCATAATTACAACAACAGTAACAACAACAAAGCATACAGAAAACAGGAGAAGAAAAATTGATTTTTTCTCAAAAAATTCCCTCGCTCAATGCATTTTTGAGTTTATAGGCAAAACTGCTGATGCGATGCTATTTCTCTGGATGCGCAGTGAGAGAAACTTTGATATTTAATACAGCGCAATGAGAGAAAACTGTGCAGTATTCCCTAAGGAATCATCTTTACATCTCACTATTCTGCTCATGTCCAAGGACAAACTTTATGACGTTTCTACATTTAATATTGTTGTATGTCACATAGCAACAATAATCAGTACAAGGCGACATTGCTTTTAATTATTCATGAATATCTGAGAAGAAAAAAGTTTTTCTTTTGCACAATTTGTCGTTGATGTGAAAAATTTCTTGTAGTCTAGTTTTCACACAAGTTACAAACTTCTTTTAATGTTCTACATTTTTATATTTCTTTAAATAAATAATTATTAACAATTTTATTGCAACCAAACTGGCATCATTTTGCGAACAGAAGTTTCTGACAACTTTAATTGGAAAAGGAAATCATCGCGTGCATAAAGAAATTTCTTTTTATTATTATTCCTAAAAAAAGGAAAAAATTGTTGCTTTGCATATTTATGGTTCTATTATTTAACTTTCTTCGAAGTGAATTGCTTTACTTACTTAGTCTTATAATTTATATCATGGTTTCATTTACAGGATGGCTCTTTTGACTTAATTTCTACATTTGAATTATGACAACATGATATAACTTTATAGAAAACATTGTAAATATTAATTATGGTTGTTTGTGATTGCTTTAAATGGTAAAAGTTTAAAGTAATAAAATTTAGAACACTTAGACAAGCTTAAATGACTTACATTTGACATTTTTTAAAAAAATCTTTAAATTCTCACAATTTTTATAAAAATCTGACAAAGATTTTCTCTTTAAACTTCCTTTTTATCTACTAACTTTCCTTAAAGCATTTTTCTTCATTTTAGCATCAATTTCCAAATAAATTTGAGTCGCATTTTTCTTTCTTTATGTTCTATACACCCATCGCAATAAATTCTCATCACAAATGACGCATTTTCAATGATGTTCTTTTATGTTCAAAGCCTCCCAAACGTCTTTTTTTTTCTATGAACAAAAATTTCTTTTAGTGCCCGAGTAACCAAAAATACGTTACGACTTTCCGTTTACTTTCCGTAGCATGCAATAAGCATATAAACGGAAAGCGTAACGGATTTTTGGTTACTCGGGGTGCTGTTTTTTAATGATGTTTATTGAATATGCTGTGTGCGTGGGTGAATGGGTAAAATTTTCTATGCATTTTTTGAGGATTTTTATGTTGAAGGAAGTTGTTTATGTGTGGGACTTATAAAATATTTTGAGTCAATTTTGTAAAACTCATTTAAGTGTGAAAAGGAAGACTTGTAATTGATCTTATCGTAAATGGTAGCCTAAGGATAAAACTGAATGTGGGTGAGAATTTTCTAGGTTTTAAAAAATAATCTTTATGTTTACAACAATTTGCAACAATATTTTAGCAACTTTGTGATAAATAAAAACTTCGTTAACATTTGCACAATGTGTCATGTGAAGTCTAGACAATAAAATTAAAGAAGAAGATTGATTTCTTGCTTCTTTAACAACCGTAAATTTGTTCCGTTTGCACATTTTATTGAATCCTTTATTGCATTACCATAAAACAGCATGAAATGCTTGTACACAAACAAATTTAATTGCATTTTATATTTTGCTAGCGATGAAAAAGGCTAATGAGCAAATGCAAATATGTCACAACTTTTTTTTGTTGCATGTTTCCGTGTTTAAATTAAATTAAATTTGTTGATAATAAATACGTCAATTGGCTAATGACGATTCAAAAAACTTTAATAATAATGAAACTTCAAGGTGAAGCACACGTCAAATAGAAGTTCAATAGCGCCATTCGATGAGATTATCTTTTTTCCATTTTAGAGCAAAGAAGTCCTTGGCGCCATCAATTGCTTCCCATTTCACTTTTTTTTAAAATTATATTTCAAGTGACGAGAAAATTTAGTTTTATTTGAAGGGAAAATTGTGAGAAGAAAAAAATAATAAAATAAAAACAAATCAGTGTGTAGTCAGCCTGTGCACATGTTTCAATCAGACTTAACATTAAAACACTGTTGATATGCAGTTGAGAGAAAACTGGCAACAACTCGGTTGAATGGGAATTTTATTTGGACTTTTTATTTTTCATGGAAAATTTTTAATTATTTTTTTTATTACAATTTTACATCTTTGAAGGTATTTCAATTTTACATTGTTGTAGAATGTCAAAGTAGAATTGTAGAATTTTTTACATCATTGTAAAATTGTAGAAATCTTTATTTAATTGTAGAATTTGTAGATAAATCTTGAATTTTCAGTTGTAGTTTCTGAGATTGATGTGAAATTTAGCAGACGTTTATTTTATTTGTTATTTGTTTATTAATTAGTATATCATAAACTGAACATTACTGAAAAACTAAAAATTTATTTTGGTAAATATTAAACATAATGAGACTATTTTTATAGTCAAAAAAATATTTTATTACCAAAAATCATTTTTCAATTAATATTTTTGTCTTTACAAAACTTTAATCAAAATTTTCTTATTAGTCCATCTTCAAATCCCATTCAATAAAGTCAATGAAAGAGAGACACGCAAGTAATGACGTCATAAATCCGTCTCTCTCGTACTCAGCAACAAATATTCTATTTCTTCCTCTCTTATTCTCTCAGAGCGAAACCACATATTTTTCTCTCCCTCTCTCTCAATATCAAATTTCAATTGCAAGAAAGTTAAGTAAAAACACACAAGTTTCAGTTTTGGAGAAAACATCGAGACAGAAAGACGCGAATAGCGAAGTAAAATCTTGGCTAAAAGAAAGAATTTTTGAATTAAAAGAGGAGAAAGAAAAAAGATTAATTCATTTTTGTCTTTTTCATTCTTATGTTAGATTTTATCTTTCTATTTAAAAGAACTGAATTTTTCAATTGAAAAAAAAAGTGAGGATAAAGTGAATTAAAAAAAGATTCATACATTCTGAATATTCGTGTCGTTACATGTTCCATAGTGAATTATTTTTATATTAAAAACGTGTGCAAAAAAAGAAGTGAATTTTTTCTCAATTTGTGAGTGCATAAAATAGAGGATTATTGTAAAGTCAAAGGCAGACAGACAGCAAACGAAAGGAAATCGAAAAGTAATTATTCATATGCAAATATTTTTTCTTTTATTTATTCTATGCCATTACCTTTTTTTGCTAATGAGAGAGAAAAATGTTAAGTTTCTTAAGAATTGTGCAGACTCTTCCATGTAACACATAGCACAGATTAATTTTTTTTCTTATATGACTCATAGATTCAACCGTTCAACGTTCATATAAAAAAGAGTTGCTGCAGAGAAGAAATATATATACATATTGTATGAAATCTATCGATTTTTTTCTCCATTCCTTTTCTTCTCATTTCTGCCTCTCCGCATTTCATCTCTCGTATACAAGAGTTAATTTTTTTTCTGTTGTGTTACACACACTGCATTCAAGTTTTATAACCATCAGATGTTGAGACTTTTATTCCTTCTCAGAACTTTTTTTCTTCTTTTAGTTTTTCATCATATGAAAATGAAAAAAGAAATTTTTTATATTTTTTTTGTGATGTGATGAGAAATTAATGATAATAGTTCAATTTAGAGAGAAAATGTAGCATTGAACTTTCTAAGATTGAGTCATTTTTTGGCACAAATATCGAGCTAGTTGAGATTATTTAATTTTTAAGAAAATTTATTTGTTATTTATCAAGGTTTAGACATTTTGATGATTTTACAAAACACTCAAGTTCACTTCAGTTATATTAACAAACTTGAATTTTATAAATATGATATTGGTAAATTCATAAGTTAAAAACAAATTTTTTTTCAGAAAAAATCAAAGTTGTGAAACAATTTGTGAACTTCAAACATGAAGTTCAAAGTTGAAAATTTTTGATATAAATCAAGTTGTTAATTTATAGGGTTCGGCACTTGACGCATGCATGCGCATGCATGAATGCAAGTTGACTTACACAAAAATATCTCTACTTTGTTTAAATTTTATTAAAAATGTTCAAAACTTATGCAGTTTTATTTGAAAATCAATTATTCCTTAATTTAAAAAGTTTTGACCAAATTAAAATTTAACGAGAATGAATTAGAGACATTTTTTAGTAAGTCAACTTGCATGCTACTTGATGCATGCATGCGTCAAGTGCCGAACCCTATTAATTTAATTAAATTTTTGTCAAGTCATTTTCAAATAAATCAAGTTGAAGTCAAGTCAGGTTACTTCAAAGTCAAGTGTTAGTCAAGTATTTAATTACTCAAGTAAACTTGATTTTATTAACCATATAAATAATCACTAATAATGAAGTACAGAATTGATTAAATGACATAAAACTTTAATTAAATATTGTATTTTATTATTCTGATATAATAACATGCCACATGATGCAATAAAATAAAATATTATGTGACAAAAAGGTATTAAAATCTGCTAAAATTTTAATTAAAAAATTAAACGTTTATTTTTGTTGTTGTAAAATTTCTCTTTTAAAAAACAAATCAAAATTAATTATTAAAATAAACAGAAAAACAAAAACGTGTGAGGGAAAAAGTAAATTTTTCAATTTTCAACTCAAATTTTAATTTCCATTAGCACATACGCTTCATTAATAAGCATTTGCTAAAGCAGAAAAATTTTTCATCAAGTTTACACGAGCGCAAAGTTTAATCATGGAAACGAAGTGTGTTTAAGGATTAGGTTTGAGGTTTTTTCATTTGATCTTAAGACGAGACAAGACGGGATTTTTATGTCATCATTTTTACTTACATTAATCATTTCGACATCAAAAAGCAAGAAAATTTTTTCTTTTGTGACTTAGTGTGCCAAAACTGAGTTTGTGAGAAAATGCGAAAATTTTTGCTGCACTTAAATATTTTTTCTTTCTTATGAGTGCAGCTGCACATAGGTGCTCCGCTCTCCCACATTTTCTGTCTAAAATTAAAGTTTGCACATTTTAAAATCAATCTTGATTAGCATTTTTGTGACTTTTTACACTTTCTAATGCACATCGAGCTATAAATTCTCACTTAATTTATTTTCAAGACATTTTTATACTCTGTGGGAAACAAATGCGTCAAGAAGGTCATTTGAAAAGAATTTTTCTTTTAAATTTTCACTGATGAGTGACACAAGCGACCTCCTAGAGTGAGAGACTCTTGAAATAAGCATAAATTATTTGGTCCGAATAATTTTCAATGTAATGAAGCAATTCATTGAACTCATTAAAAGTCTTATTATTCACACTTACAAAAAAAAAACGTCAATACGAATATAAAGCGCATAAAATCCAAGTGTCATGTTGAGATAAGAAGTCGCTACGCAAAACTGTTTCGTAAACGGTTTCAAGTTGCGGTTTTTGTTATTTGAAAGAGCAAGAGCGAAGAGAAAAGTTCAAATTGTGTCAAAATGAATGAAATGACTGAAAAAGATTTTTACTCTGAGAAACTGCAGGTGCGAAATTAAAAACAATTTTTATTTATTTTAAGGAAATTAGGAATAATACGCATCAGTAATGGTAAAATGCGTATAAAAATGTTATATGATAAAAAACAGATGAAAACAAATTTCCTTTGAAATTCGATTCAGTAAAATACAAAAATTTAAAATAAGACAGCCAAGGCTTGTAAACTTTTTTGAATTTTTTATATAAATGAAGTTTTCATTCAATAAATGGAAATTTCCTTTTTTGACTTTTGATATCGAATGTTAGTAAAGTTAATTGACCGAATGGTTCAAATCTGGAAAATTTTAAAATGATTTCAGAAATCAGACCATAAAATGACAGTAATTTATCAATTTTCAATGAAATTCAAAAGACAAAACATTAAAAATCCAAAAATGATTTTTTGTCCAAAAATTATGAATTTATTTGTTTACGTTCTTTGGCCAAATAACTTAGGAAAATTAAGAAATACTAAAAGTTTTCAAGTCTTGGTTCTACTTCATATTTTGATAATACAAATGTTTTACTTCTGTTTTATTTTTTGCGTATGAAACAACAGCAGGAAATGTATGTGCATAAATGTGACAATCAAAGCACACACAAAGAGAGTAGAAAAAAGAATGACTAATAAAGAAAGAAAGAAGGGAAATGTATATGTCGTCATATTTCACGTTTATTAAAACGCTTCACGTACAATGCCGCGAATCGACGAGACTGCAGTCAGAAGGAATGGCTAGAAAAGTTTCTTTTTATTTTTTCATTGTCAAGTAAGAAGGGAAGACGATAGAAAATCATAGTTACGCAAGAACACGTGAAATGAAAAGATAAGAAAAAAGTTACATGCGTTAAATAATCAAAAACCATTACAACAGTGACAGTAAGTTTGACAACTGTTTCCATTTAATTGGATTTCATGTGTTCATGGTGAAATTTCTTACAAAAGGGTTTGAAAATTTTCAATTTGCTATTGACAACGCATAAACAATTAGAAAATATTGGAAATTATGTTTATTTGACAATGAAACGGTTGTGGACTATCGATAGGGGTTGGCATGACTTAAAAATTTTATTTTTTTACAACTGAATATTTTTTTTGCGCTCAGCTGATTAAGAAAACACACGCCCGGAAAAAAAATATTTTTTACGCTATTGTAAATTTTGGACTAAATGATAACAAGGGAAAGTGAAGGTTTTGCTTATTAGTAATGAGTCTTATCAACAAATTATTATTTTCGCGTGTATTTAACTCTGTGTCACTCCACAATGAATAGCATTGAATGGAAGAATTGCGACGTTATCGATGTTTGTTTTTATATTGCAGAGATTTCATCTGAGTTGTTGTATGAACATCTGTTATATTTGATGTGTTCTCAATTTCACATTCACATATGTTTTATTTTATTTTCGGTAGAATTTCTTAATTTCCATGTACACAAAAAAACTCTCACTACATTTCTATTTTGAGGTCATACACTTCTTTTTTTAATTACCTTCACATTCGAATAATTCCAACACGAACTTAATTTTCACTTTCAATTAAAGCTAGCCAACAACTTCATTATTTGGAGTAATAATCATAAATCACATAAATCTTGCCTCTTCATTCAATAGAAAGTTGGCTTAAATGTTTTAATTTATTTCTCTTAATTCGCTTTTTGTTATACAGAATTATCTCAAATTATTGCGCAATTTTTGTGTTTTGATGCAGATTGCATGCAATTTCAAATTTATGTAACATTGAGCTATTATCAACTGCCGCGTACAATGCTTTTCTTTTTTTATTATTGACTCTCGTAAATTGGCACACAGTGAATGAATGTTTTTAGATACTGCAATTGTGAGAACTCAATTTGATAATAAAACAAATTAAAAATGTTTGCCTTTTTTGAGCTTGATTGAAACTCTATCGTAAAAAGGGTTCAATGATAGATTTCTATGATAAGATTGTGTGGATTTAGGTCATTGAATGTCTCAATGTCTTGGAAATTATATTTATTGAGAAATACTAAAAATTTTCATGGTTAACACTTAAAAAGTTTTTCTGATTCTTGTAAAATTTTACTGAATATTAGGCATTTTTTTACCTTTCGAGAAACTTAGTTTGTTTAAATCTATATTACTGCATATATATTGTCAAAATTTCCTCTAACTGATAAATATTGAATTCTTCCAGAGTTAGTCAAGGATTTTACAACATTTGAAGTTTTTTGTCACCATCATTGCATTATTAGTCTATTTATTTATCTATTAAAGATCTTCCCGAAATTTAATTTTGACTTACTAAAGAATTTGCAGTCCTAATTTTCATAAAGTTTTCATCATTCTAAAATTCTACGCAAAAAGATTCAGCCTATTTATTTTGAAATAAAATGACAAAAAAAAAATAAACTTGCGATTACCGTGGCATAAACAAGACCAAACATGATACAACGCGAACTTCTTTTCTACTGCGAAATATTCCAAATAATTTCACGATATCAAAAAATAGGGAAAGAGGGGTAGATCAATTTTCATTCAATAAACTCATCGTCACTCAATTATTATTCAATATTCAACTTTTAGTCACATTTATATTGCACATTTTAATCGGAAATATTGTGAAATTTAAAGAAGAAAAATCAATGAGTCAATTAGGAATTAACACTCATCTCTGATGGCATCAAATGATTCATAAAATGAAAAAATGAGATGTTAAATTCTTGTGCTAATTACCGAGTGTGAATGCAAATCAAATCGAGTTGTTTCAAGCAAGCGGTAAGAAAGTGAGTTTAATGGTGAAAGTGTTTGGCAATTAATTAGATAATGAAAGTGCAATTTCTTCTTCGCTCTCGCTCCATGTGCTGCATGCTTTTTTCGTTACATATTTTTCATATACATTCAGTGCACATTAGAAAAGCCAATAAAAAATAAATAACAAAAAAACGGAAAAAGTTATTATGATTTTCCAGTTTCAAACATTGCATGTATGTGCGAGTAAATAAATAGTTGAAAAAACGGGAACATTCAGTTTATTATGTTAAATAGATCGTTAACCTGAGTGTGATATTAATGAAAAATGAGAGAGATGACGAATATACAAAGAGAGTCAACGGGTCTAAGTGTGAGAAATGAACAGCACAATGGTTAAGTGAGAACTTTTTTTCTACATTTGATTAATGGCTTTTCGAAATTCATTCGCAAAAATTTTATTTTTGGCTTCGTGTAGAGAATTTTTTTAAGTGCTCTGTCTCTTTGCTCTTGCTTGTGTCATCATTTTTTATATATTTTCTTGAATGAAGTTGAACTGACGTCATTTAGATTAACTTTTATTTATGGAAATGTCCAAAAGGGTTATCTTTCTTTGTTGTCAAGGCAGACATGTAGTCAGACCAAAACAATTGAATAAAAAATAAAGATCATTGACTGAATTGACCAAAAAGAAATAAAAATTTTTAAAGTTGACATTTGAGGTTTTTCTCTCTTAGTTGTCAAGTTATTGTTAATTACTTAGCAACAGAAATATATTGTAATGAAAGAATTCATTCAAAGGAAAAAGTATTAAATTACTTCTCTTTAAATAGAAAAATATTTTTGGGATTGTTTAGTTTAGTTTTCATTGAGTCAAAGCAGTTTATAAAAATGAAATTTAAGAACAGAAAATTATTTTAATTATTCTTAAAATCTGGAATTGATCTTTTAATAATTCAGGGTTAAAAACGATAAAATTTTTATAAATGTTCATCATCAAAATTGGTTTCAATCTCACTGATTTAACTCACAGTCTTCATGTAAAAACCATTTAAAATTTCATCATACAAAACAACAATGAGCCAATAATCAACCAACTTAAAAAATCGAAAATGTTCAAATTAATTTAAAAAAATTTAGCATGGGTTTATCGATATTTCTTTTTAGTTTATTCACTCCTTTTCTTTTTACTCTCATCAGTCATTTAGGAGATAAATTGCTCGTAAGCACACTGCGGTAAAATCCCAAATTGAATTTTCACCGCAGCAGTAAATCTCTTTCATAGTGAAAGAAAGCAAAAAAAAACTGTGCAAGTCAAATGAGAGCAGCAGCCAGCAACCAGCCAATGATTTATAAGTTTCCTTACATGACTCATCAATTATTAATTCTAGCTCACGCTCATGTTCGTTTGTCAACTCTAGTTTTATTTCAATTGATGCTTTTATAGCGAGAAATGGGTTACACAAATAAAAAAGGAAAGAAGGTGGAGAGAAAAAAAGGTTGAAATGTTAGCACACATGCGATATTTTATTAGAAAAAATATAAATTGAAAATTTGGTAAATTGAGGAAAAAGTTGATTGAAAATGAAGTTTTTTTGTTCACTTCAATTTAATGAAAAAAATTGATATGATGGAAAAGTTTGATGACCTGTTCGCATTCTTTTCTGTTATCTCATTGCTAACAATTTATGACAATTTTGAGTTGTATAATTGGCTCCTTCAATTGTATCTGTCTAAACTTAAATTACTTATTGACTTTATGTGACATTTGTACGAGAAATCTTAATTGCAAGGAATATTCTCTTTTATATGATGATGACCTTTATGAATGAGCCAATTGAGATTTTAATATCATCACCTTTCAATTTAAAAATAAATATATCATTGTATGAGTGTGCTTTTATTTTATACAATAATCTATTTCAGTTCTTTAAACTCTTTGTCATTGATTAACCTTTCGCAAGTGAAATATTAACATTGAGTAATTGAATATCGCTTCTATTTCATCAAAGAGTTTTTATTTATTACTGATAACATTGATTGATTTCTTTTTAATATTATGAAAGTTTTTTTCTAAGGTTTGGCCACTTGATATTTATATGACTTGACTTGATTTGTCAACTACTTGATTATAAAGTCAAGTTGACTAGAATTTTAAGTTACTTGAATAAAAATGAGCTTTCAAAAATTTTTTTATTTTAAGTTGAAATAAATTAAAAATTTATTTAATTCTTAGAATAAAATCTAATGTCTAAGAGCATAAATTTTTGTCATTTCAAAAAAAAATTATAAAATTAACTTGACTTTAATCAAATTAAGTTTTCAAGCTTTGTATTTTTTCTTTATTTACATAAAACTAATATTGCATTTTATATTGTACAATATTATGTTTTTGTCACAAAGCAAATAAGAGAAGAAAGAAAATTTCGTAATAATCACAGGAGAAGTAAATGAGGAAATGAAAGCAGAACTAACAACAACGACAGTCATTAGTGGGGCACATTACAGTGAGTGAGAATTATTACATTTGACAGTGTGTAAGAAATAAATAGAACAGAAATAAAATTGAAAATAATCAACAGTGTAGAATAGAACAAAAAATAAAAATTGTGAGCGAACGAGGCATGAGAGAGTGAGAGAGAAAATGTGAGAATAAAATTAAAATGTGTAATATGTTGGACTAGAGAAGAGGAAAACAAGAACACTACATTTGACCAAGTAATGTAGTTGTAGTTAGAACTCGACAAGTTCATTCAACTCACTGCTTGATTTCAATCTCTTTTTTACCCATTGTTTAATTCCATTATGCGTTCATTTTGATGCGACTTCTGAATAAGAGCGAATATATGAGAATGAAATTAATGGAAATTAATTATTCACGAGTTGAGAAGTGGAAGTGAAATGTGTTAAAATGCGGATGAGTTTCAAGAAGTTCTTTTTATATTTAACAGTAATTTCATAATAAGATTTAAAATTTGAAAAATTATCTGACAGTTATTTTCAAAAATAAGAATTTTTCAAAAAAAAGGTTTCATCATCGTCCACGCCTATCTAATTATATGTTATTATCATTATACACATATAGCAGACATCAGGTGAAAATATATAATAATAAAATTGACTCATTTAAAGTCCTTCAACAAGTTCAATAAACTCTCGACACTCGTTATAACAACAACAATAAAATAAGCATGTATATCGACAAAAAAAAAGAATGACAACGACAAGCGAGCATTGAAGAAAGAAAGAGAAGAATTGCATTTGAATAATTTTGAATTTAAACTCTTTATCTTTCTTCGCTTCATCAAATTCTTCTTTCCCCTCTGTAAATTCTGTTTTTTATGTTGTGTATGTCAATAAAATGCGACTTCGTTTCCACTTGACGATGCTACGGAGTGCAAGTCACATAATGCAATCGTTAGTCGCAGAGAGTTTAATATCAATTATTTGTTGTTTTCTCTATTCTCATGTACGGCAGCAGCGGGCAACATAAAAAACTGGTTTTTGCTCTTCTTCTTATTTTTTACTGTCTTTTCCTGCCGTGCCGCGCCCTGATCAGATTTTCTCTTTCAATTGTTCTAAGAATATAACGAGACTGAATATAAATTAGAATGTTTTTACTAGCATGTACATTATTGGCACAGATATTGAAAAGAAAAGAAGAGAAATTGCTTGATTTACTATTTTTAGCGAGACACAAATTTGATGAATTAAGTACATATGGAGAGTTGGAAAGAAAGTCTAGCACTCGACAATAAATGTATGATGATGATGAAAGGAAAAATGGGTCAACAATATTCATCCCATCTAAGCATTTACTAAGCAAATGAGCGACACACACACGCGATGATGAAGATTATTTTTTAATTTCATTTCATGTTTCTTCACTCGAACGCGCGCTTTTTGGCAAGAGATATTAAATACACATCAAATGTATGATGATGAAAATCGGTCAAGATATATAAAAAATAGCTGACTTTGAGGGAGTAGTTTGACTTGACTTTATGGGTCGAATGCGTTCTTCTGGCGTTGCTCAAGTCATTTAAACAGTCATTTGCTCTCTCACTCTTTCGACTCCAACACAAAACATCATGCGTCGCTCTAATTTCTTCATGTTCGAGTAGTTTATTTTAGTTTAACATTTCGGGTACAAGGGAAGAATACTTTGGTTAAATTTGTAAAGAATTCAAACTTTCAAGAAATATTTTCTTGCTTTTATTAAAAAGAAGTTGATAGAATTATCAAGTATAATTCTTGATAAGTTTATTGTAAATTTAATTCACAAATTAAAACAGAAATTGAATTCTTAAAGAAGAAAGAAAAATAAATATTTTAAAAAGTAAACAAAAAGTTCGAGAAATAAACAAAAATGTTTCATTTTAACAATTATTTGAAAATAAACAAAAGAAAAGTTCAAAATAAAAACAAAAACAAAATTTGAAAAAACCGTTAAATTTTAAAATTTACAACTTTTTTTTATAAAAATGCTTTCACCTTGATTGAAACTAATAGAGCAATTATTGTTAATCTATTTCTCTTTCATTCAGTTTGTATCACATGTGTGTGGAGGTTAAAGTTTGTGAAATTCGTCGCATTGAAAGAAGAAAAATTAATATGAAGAGCTCGCGATTGTAAAACAAAGATCAATCAATGTGAAGTGGCTGTTTTTGTTTTTGTATTTTTTATAGCTTCATCAGCATTGCCTTATAGTAGGTCAGTTTTATGATTATTACGAAAAAATATAATTTTATTTTTTTTATTACAAAGATTGAGGAAGAAAAGTTAAGAGATTTCTTTGATATTCACTTGACATTGTTATGATGATTGATACTTTTTTTGCGGATCTTAATGTGTATATAAAAAGTTTCACTTTTATACAACGAGTTTTATCCGCACACATTGTAAACGATTGTGATACCTAATAAAGTTGGCTAATCTCAAAGATTTCTCCAATATTTTTTTTTCGAGGCTCATTAAGTGACAATAACAGTCACTTTTTGATTGGTTTTATCCGCTGTTTTATGATTTGCAATTTATTATGATGAATGTGAATTATGCAATTTTTCTTTTTCTTCTTTGTTATTCTAACCTAGATTTCTTTATGTAATAGAAAATGTTCTGATACTTGCATTGTCATTTTAATCGTTATAAGCTTTAAATAGATGATTGTAATCATGGATTTGGCACATTTTATATTTACATAGCTTAGTTGGAATGCAAATACTCGCAAACTAGCTTAGAAAGATTACTTTTATTAGTGAACTACTGATAGAAAGAAAAGAAATTCATAGCCAGCTTAATTCTCATCATTTGAAGCAACAGATGTTTACGTTATCATTGACTTCCTAGACTTTTTTGTTTATAATTCAAAGTGATAAGGTTACAAAGAAATAAAATCATTTGTTTTGCTTCATAAAAAAGTTTTTTTTAGATATTTCTGTGTTGTTTTTTACTTGGAACCAAAAAATGACTACTGAAAGAATGTCATATTTATTTTTAGTTATTTTCTAATTTTTATGAACTTTTTGACCTTAAATCAATAAAAATTTGGATTCTTTACTTATTTTCTTTTAAAAAATTTCTCCCTAATTAAATATTGATGAAAAATGGTTTGTTTTCTGATTTTAATTACCATTGAATGCCAATTGTTTTTATCATACTAAGAAAAGATCAAAGAAGAATTTTTTTCTGTATTTCTCACAATTGAATTTTAAGCTTGAGTGATAATTGCTAGTGACAATCATTAGAGCAAATTTTTTCTCCGAATTTTGTCTGCTTCTCACTGTCTATTTAAATTATTCTTTCAGGGAATTCTCTTATATAGTTAATTGATGTTATTATTCATATTTCCTCTATTCTCAGTAAATCATGACAAAGTAAAGAAAGAATGACTTTAAAATAAACAATCACAAATCAAATATTTCATGAGAATGAGAAAGAAGAGAAATTCCATACTTTTATTATTCTATTTTCATAATTATGTTTATTGTGCTATTACTTACACAACCGAGATAATAAGAAGACCAACAATCTGATTTATATGAGCATGGCATGCATCGAGTCAATTTCTTTACTATTTATCGTAAAAATGAATCAAAAGAAGCCACAACAGTTGCTCAATTTATAGAGTTACCTTCTTAAACAAATATATATTGTAAAATATGCGGCAGCATGCTCCCTACAAAAAAATGTTTTCCTTTTTTTGATAATTATAAGAAGGGAAAATTTGAATTAACTGAATCACCAAAAAATGTTAAACTTTACTTTTTATATTTGTGGTATTTGGAGAAAGGTACCCTTTGTGCTCTTTTTCAACTCTTTTTCTTTCAAATTTTTATAACGAGCAAAAATATCGTAAAATGATAAAAGAAAATTTTTTATGATTTTTTATCGAAAATTCTATAAATTTTGTTTATTTGGAAAGAATTTATTTATTTACTTGACACTTCCAATGAATTTCATCAAAAATAAAAAGAAACTTTGAGCATTAAAAGCATTTTATAGGAAATTGAAAATAAGTTTGAAACGAGGCAATAAATTAAGTTAATCAGGTTTATGACTATGAAGGGGCACATCGTTCATCAATAAATAGAATTTTTGGTGTATGCATGCATAAAAATGTATAAATAGTTTTTGTATATAGGAAGTGTACTTGTCGTTTATTCGCTGGTGTACCTCGATTTCAGTTTATTACGCCACGTTCCAATTTATCTCTTAATACTTTTTGTCACAAGACTTAGACACTTAAATATTTTTTGATCAAGTTGATTCTTAAAAATACTTTTTAAAAGAAAATTAAAGCCCTTTTTACATAAATTTGATAGTATTATTTTTTAACTCTTGAAAACGATAATTAGCTAAAATTGAGAGTTTAATGTAAATTGCTTTCTTCAAAATTTTCTTTCCTTAATTTTTGATAAAAGTCAAGTTGCATGCAAGTCGGTCAAGTCAAGTAATTTAAATCAAGTGTCATTCAAGTGAATTTAAATCAAATTGGTTCAACAATTTTATCAATCAAGTAGAAGTTTTTTCATAAAATTAGCATCCAAGCCTTGCTCTCTTTCTTTTATATTTTTGTGTTGCTCTTGCTTTTTTCGTGTTCATTGACCGTAAGAATGCAATATGTTTCAACTTCGCAATTTACATGACTGAAGTGAGGTGTTAGTTGCCTGCCAGCTACTTTCCAGTTTTACTGCTTCACTCTCTCTCTTGTTCGCTTGCACGAATTACCAAACAAAATGTAATTTTTTGTCATTTTTTATCGCTTTAGCTTTTTATCAATTTTTTGTGTTAGTCTATAGAATGCATACAAATAAAAAATTGGATCGATTTTGATAAGAATGTTTAAGCGTGACATGTTCCAAAAAAATACCTAAAATACACAAGTTTTTTAATGTGTCACTGACATGATTCTAATTTGAAACAAGTCCCAAAAAATCATATGAGCATGTAAATGTGTGTATTTTTTTCTATTTATTTTTATAACTTGTGAGTGAGTCAGAAAGAAAGAAAGAGAAAGAGAAGAGACTTAAAATAAATCTGAGATTGAGAAATTACTTCTCATTTCGCAGTTATAAAAATAAACTCTCGTTGTGTGTTTATTTGAATCGCTTGTGTGACTTGTTGTGCAATTTTTCTTTATTTATATTATGAATTTACTTATTATAATGCACTTTATTGAAATCAATTGAGAATAAATGAGTGAATAAGAGAGGGGCAAGGAACAATTGCAATTGCGAGTTTTGTTATTTGTTGTTCAATAAACTAATGACATAGAAATTAAAGAAATAATGGAAAATTTGTAGGAAAAATAAATTATTGTCGACTGTAATTATATTATTAACATCACTTTGATAATTAATAACAAATTGAAAATCAAAACAATTTTTGTTGATATTTTTCGAGCAATTTTCTTGTCATCATTTATTTTTCACTAATATCACTCTTATCTTTTGTGTTTGCAACGCATTTTTTTATTAAAGCGTAAGTTAAAAGCGCAATTATATGCACTTTGATCTTCTGCTTTTCTTCCTATATTTTTTGTATAAAAATATTTAATAAATTATTAAAGTTTGATTTCAATTCAATTTATTTTGATGCTAAACCAGTTTTATAATAAAATATTAATCTGTCATAGAAAAATGCGCTATTAAAATATTATTAATTGTTTGAATTTTAATTCAGTCATTCATTATTTTATTCTTTGTCTTATGAAAAATTTCAAAACCATTTCTATCATCAATCATTCTATTATTTCTTACAAAATTAATCGACATATTGTAAACACATACAGCTTAGATAAAGAAACATAAAGACTTTTATGTATATGAACTAATTGATCTTTATTAAGGCTATTTCTTGATATTCGTGAGAAATTAAACAGCTTTTCATTTAATTTCTTTGAGTGGTCACTTAGTTTTTAGATGATTAAATTTCTAAGAAATCTTTTTTTTTCAAGTAGCCTTGTAATAATAATTTTTGCCTAATTACTCTACTTTATGACTCACACCCTGTCATTGTTCAGAAAATATAGCAAAGTAAAGTCTACTAGAATATTTAGATACTATAAAAGTCGTCTAATAAAAATAAACATTCACACCTACAAAAGTGTCATACTGAAATCAGATGAAAATTCCAATTGTGCTAGAATGACTTCAGACTCTTCATGCAATAGAATAGAAACACAAACTCATGGTTGATTATTTTTCGTGATTTAATTCAATTAGAGGAATGCCCATGAAGGCATTTTTGTAGAGATAAAATAAAGTGATCTTCAAGGAGCAATAAATTGAGGTTTTTTATTTGAAAAAAAAAAGTTCTTTAGCTTGTGCAATTTTGTTATAAATGAAACATAAATCCACACTTCCTACATTGACAATTTTAAGAACAGTTCAAATAAACTCAACAGAGAGAAATTGCAAAAAAACAAGTATGGCCCAGTAACATAAAAAATCAATTGAGGCACGCTATTTTCACTTTCATCATTTACTATTCATGCGAGAAGAGAAAAAAAAAGTTGTTTGGACATTTGAAGAGAATTTAAAAATAATTTTTTTTTGAAAGGTGATTTGTTAATTGTTGGACATTAAAGCTAATTTATATTGGTGTGGAAATCCTTTTAATGCTTATTTATCGATGGAAATGACATAATAATTTTTCAATTTAGAGAATTATGACTGTGTCAACTTTATTGACCAATTCTAGCTGCAAAAAATACCATGCAAATATAAAAATCTCCACACTCGTGCAATTAAGCGACATTTTTTGACCGTTACAAAGCAATTAGTAAATATTTTCACTTTTCATTTGCATTTATCTCGATACTTTTAATGCCACAATATTGAAGCTTCTATACAATTAAAAGTCAACAATATATGAGTATTGATTGCAATTAAAATCCGCCATAATAATGTTTCAACAGAGATTTTTTCAACTAATTGAATAATCGATACGAGACTCATTATTTTCTTGGGAATTAAAACAAAATGCAAGATTAAGTTATTTTATACAATAAAAATTTAAGGCGAAGAAACTCTGCAGTATTTGCAGAAAGAAATTTAAATTTTTTGATTTTCATTAACGAAACTTAACAATTTGCTTTCTGGTTTATTTATTTTCAAAATTGTCTTTTGAATTTTACTTGATAGGAAAATTTTGTAAACAAAAAATTTATATGTTTTGTTTACATTTTTGTTTTTGTGTTTGTTTACGAATTGTTTGTTTTTTTGTTTATGTTTTTATTTTAATTTTTTTAATTTCAAAATTTAGTGTAAAATCCATAAAAAACGACAAATATCAAGTAGAAGAATCAGCCAACTAGTAAGAAACAAAAACATTAAGTTGTAACTAAATAATTAAAGATAGCATACAATCAAATTTCGTCTTGATTTTTGAGTTTTTTAAGAAATTTTAATTATTTTGAAGAACCTATCATAAAAATCTCTATTAATTACAGAATCGTTAATTTTTATAAAAATCTTTACAATACAAATAATCATAAGACAAAATAATTTCGATTTATGCCCGTAATGTGACAAACTTGCAGAATTTTCATGAATAATTGAAGGATTATCGAAGTATCTTCTCCTTTATAAAATTCTAAATTTAATTCAATAGACATTAAATTCTCATTAAAAACAAATCACTGGACACCATTTAATTAAGCACGTTCAATTGAATTGATCCTAAGCTCTCACAAAAAAAGTTAAATTATCATTAAGCGACTTTCAGCTTTTTAAGTCAAAGACAATTTAAGAATTTCAAAGGAAGAGAAAAATAGATAATTAAAAAATTACTTAAAAGACATTATCTTTAATGTGAATCACAAATTTTGCTTTTATGAGTTAGAAAGTTGAGTTGATGGACAGCAGATAACTTGTTTTGGTTAATGTATATGTGCACGGTCACAATTATTCGAAAACTTCATTTCATTTCAACTATAGCAATTTCTTTTCCCATTTCTTCTAAACTTCCAATTACTTGAGAAGTCTTGAAGATAAAAAAATCTTTTTTTAAAATTTCCCAGACATAAAACTCACAACAATCGAAGGTCAATGCTTGTGAGTTTTCTACTTTTGTTTAAATTCAAATGAAACTTTTTTTGGTGAAGTTTCTTTGAAATTTTTTTTTATGTCTGTTTAAAATTAGCTATGAGAGGGAAAAAATTGAGATAAAAAGAATTATTATTCATTAGCGAGGATGACATTGAAGTGAGTAAGGAAATGGACTTGAAACTGTCAAAAACGCACACACAAAATTTAAAAGAAAGTTTTTTTAGGGAAGTTCAAATAATGATGAATGAGTTAATAATGAATGCGAATTGTTTGAGTTTAGGTCAAGAGTTATTTTTATTTTTGCAAAATTTCAGTACCAAATACAATAAAATTGTTCTAAAAAATTGAGTTCATAACAAAATAAACCCAATGATGTAAAATAAATCGATTTGAAATTCAATATTCTTCATATTGACATGCTTCCTCCATTGCTACCAAAACCACATTATTAAAGTTTATTTTTTAACACAGAAATCCATGGTCGTCGAATCTGTCACTCATGTATGTCGGTTGACAATGACGAACATGCTTCTAGGCGACATTATGTATGTGCGACAGGATGCAACGAAAATTTCTCTTAATAAACTCGTTCATCCTGCAAAATTTAAAAAAATCTTGTTGCCTTGAAATTTGTATCACATTTCGTTTCACTTAATTAAACAATTAGCGAACAGCAAACACAAAATTCTGGCTATATGTAGGTCATAAATTCTCGCCTTGTACACGCGCTTATTCCAAAAAAATGACATAAAATTAATCATCGAAAATTAAATTATAACAAACCTCCACTCTCGCTCTAACTAGTTTCATCTTTTCTTCATGTGAAAATTCACATCTGGCAGCTAACGAAAATTTATAGACATCACAGTTTCGACTGAAAACTTTTTTTTTATTTATGTCTGTCTCACTCTCTTTTTGCTCTCATAGAAATCATCATTTTTTGTTTCGAGGGAAATCCTCGTGAATATATTTACTATATAGGTGACAACTTTATTACTGTTTGAGTATAAGATAAATTTTTAGTATGCGTTTGCTCATCATTTCGATGTTTTTGGGATTTGCGTGAAAAACAGAGTAAAAGTAATTTTCTTCCTAGATTTATTTTTTGTATTTTTTTCGCAAAAAAATGATGACAATGTTTGACATTTTTGTGTGAGTTTATCGCGAATTTTATTGAGTTGTGTGGATTAATAAGAAAATTTATGAATGTTCAGTTCAAATGTGTGTTGTCACTTTGATCTTTAGAGTAGGAAGAGCAGAATTGTGTGAATGACTTTTTTATGACAAGCTTTTTTGATTAGAAATTAAAATTTTTATTGTTTTTAATTAAATCTTTTTTGTGAGGTCAAAAAACTTTGTTGCTATTTGCGAATTTAGTGAGTAATTTAAAAGAAGAAGATGTGTTATGTAAAGTCTATTTTTATATTGACAGTTTATTTATTTGGTTCATTCATGAAAAAGTCATTGTATTTTAAATTTAAGCATAGAATTTTTGGATTGGAAATTTAAAAGGAAAAATGAAAGAAATTCAAAGTAAATAAAAAATAAAATTCGTTTAAAACTCGAAAATAAAGAAAAACTTGGAGTTTATGTTTAATTTATTTTCTTCTTAAGGCAATGTATTGCTTTAATTTACAAGTTTTTAATAATTTTGGTAAATTGAAAAATGTAAACAAAAACAAAAAATTTAAAATTTTCCAACGGTTTTTTTAAAAATATTTTCAACTGTTTGTATTTACTTCTAGTGATTTATTTAAAAAATTATAAAGAAATAAATCAATTAAATGAAATTCAATATTTCTCATCAAATAATAATTTCCTCTCTCTTACAATTTATTTGCAACTTGTATGATTCATATTAAATGTGCTAAATAGAAAACTTTTCTCTTTCACTGCAATAATAAATGAGATTAACTGAAGTCACTTCCTGAAAGATATATATATATTTCCATATTGACTAAAATAACAATGACACTATTTGACATCATATTCTGAGATGATCAATATGTCGTGTGTGTACACAAAATATTTACAATCTTGCGCAAATGACAACAGTCTTTTGGGTCATTCATTATTGATAGGAAAAATAAAATATAAATTTTATGCAGAGCATTAGCAGAAAAAGGTCAATGCGGAAAAGAAAAAAAATAATGAAACTTTATTCATTATTAATAATAAATTGATGGATGATAGCGGCGGCAGAAATCTTTCTTACTCTGATAGCATCAATATTAAACAAGAAAACTTTTTTTATTTCTTTTTATTTTAGATTTTATAAACAATTTGTGCTTCCATGCTGACATGATTTCTAGCAGCTGAGCGAGCATACATTTTATACATAACAGAAGCAAATCTAAAGCCAGTTTCGTTTTCATTTTCATTCTTCTCTTGTATGTTTATGGAATATTGGCCTGCTTAGAGTAAAGAAGAGCGAGCACATGCTTTTGAAGAAAGAAAATTCATTTCATTTTCACTCGTTGTGCTGAAAGAATTCAATTTAAAAGTAAACAATATTATTTATTGGAGAAGCTTGAGTTAAAAATAGCCAAGTAGCAAAGTAAAGATAGATCTGTGACTGAAATTAAATAAAAAAAAGTAGTTTAAAGCACAGCTTAAAAATTATTAAAGATGTTGGATCGTGGACCAGTGAGTATTGTTTTTTTATTATTTTTTGTTGTTTAACAGATGTTTTTTATGCATGTCAAGGTGATAATTCTAAGAAGAACTTTGTGTTTGTTGTTTTTATTTATAAAGTTTATAGCGTAATTTCATAGAATAATGCGAAGATGTTTCTATGAATTGTAATTTTTTAGTAAACAGCTAAATAAATCGCTTAATAATTTTAGTGTCTTTATATCACTCAATACAAAAGGTTAAGTTTTTATTAGACTTTAGAAATTGAAATAAAAAGTTTCAAAAAATTCAAAGTAGTGCAATTTTATCTTTAAAAAAATTTCCAAGCTTAATTTAAATTTAAAAATTTTAAACTAGTTTCCAACTATTCAAATTTCTAATAGAACAAAGCTCTATTTTCTATAAAAGACTATCTAACAGCTTGTTCACTAAATTTAATTGAAATTACAGCAAGATTGCTTCAATTATTTACGATACTCTGAATATTATTGATCATAAATTATTTATTCATGTGAATTTTATTAAAATTTTCTCTATTCACTCTAAAGACGAGTTCTTGCTGAAAATAAAATTTTATATGAGTATTTATTTGACTTGTTAGATTTTCGACTCACATCAAAGTGTGAATTTTTGAGCCATCGACCTTCTTAAAACAGTAAAATGTTTCAGTTCTATAAAGTGAAGAAATTCACAGATTCTTAAGATTGAATTCTAACGGAAGAACAGTTCATAGCGCACTGAATCGAAGTTCATTTGCATTTGAGAATTGTAGATGAAAAATGAATTTTTTAGTGAATAATTAGAGCAATTTAACATGCAATTGTTTGATAATTTAACTTGAGATTTATCGAGTAAGTTTTTGATTATAAATTGAATTAGTTTAATGAAATAAAAACTGCCTAAAAGATGCAGTTTATATCTGTAAAAAATATTTAATCTTTTAGCTTCAGTATTGCTACTTGTGTTTTTTGTTATTAACTTATAACTGTGACAATGAACTTACAGTAATAAAATTTCATAATTTTCAATAAGTAAACCAAACATTACAAATTTATTAATTAAAAATTTAATTTGTTTATTAAAAGAATTTATGTAAAAATGCATTCATTACACGCCCTCAAATATGCATGTGAGAGAATAAAAAAATTCGCACATTAATATTCAACAACCGTTTTGTGTGTTGAAGTATTGTTTTTGAAGTGAAAAAATTATTTACATATGTCTGTTGCGAGGCATTCCTATCAGACACAACAAGTGAATAATTTAATATATGCTGAATTGAAATCTAATTAAAGGAAATGAATAAAAACGTGCACAAGTAAACAAATTTTCTTAGTATTTTATGCAGATGTAAACTTCCGTTTATAAGAACCATAATTTTAAACATTTTTCACTTGTCAGCAAATAAATGAGAACGGATGGAGCAGGAAATTGATGTAATTTAAACTTCGATCGACTGCCATAAGCAGAGTTGGCGCTTATAAAAGATTTCCTAAATGTTTTATTGAATTTCATTGCCGACAACACTGAAAAAAGTTTTTTGCATTTCATTCACAGGATGATAAAAGAATTTATATCGGTTATACAAATATTAATCATTCAGGAAATGCCGTTGAAAAGCGAATATTTTTTACCTAGTAAATTCTCAATTTTGATGGATTATTATTATTTTTCTGGTAATTTCCGTTAATAAATTTTGAAGTTGTAGAAAAAGAGGAGTGATCTATGGACAGGTCGATGAATGTTTTCGATATTATTTTTTTTCTGAATTCGATGATAGATAGACTTAAGTAAGAAGGGAATAGAAAATAGATTTCGGTTTATTTTTCGTTTCATGAAAAAAATAAATTGAATGTTGATGAATAAGAGAGAAAAATAAATAATCAATTTGTTATTTAATTGAATTTACTGCAAAAATTAAATTTTAATTTAATTTTCACTTGAAGATTACACAACGGAATTTATTATGACATTTACCAGTATCAATTTTAAACTTACATTAACTTTCATTACCAACACAATCATTTTACGTACACAATATGAGAGTTCATTGAATGTAATTTTATCACTCATTATCATGGTTCAGTGCTCTTCTCTCACTCATTCGACGATTTCACTTCTACTTAATATCATTTTTTGTTCATTACTTTAGCACTTTTTTTTGGTAGCATCTGTTAACTTGCTCTTGGCAATTGAAAAAATAAAATCCTAAAAAGAGAGAAAAAGTTTTTAGAACTCTTAAGTGAATTTTGAATTATTTTTTTAAAGGAATAAAAAAAGTTTTAATTTTGGATGAAGACCAAAAAGTTTAGCAATGTTTTTTTGCAGTTTTCAAGTGAGATAAAATCATTATTTTATTTTAAAAGTTTTTTTGTCTAAAATGTTTTAAGCTAGAGCGGCATACAGAGCGGCAACAAAATTATTCGTTAAGTACTAAAAAACTGAAATTGAATCTTCGTACTAAAATTTGTAATTTAGAACAACTGTTAAGTTTTTTGAATTTTTCTATTCATTAATTTTTATGTGAAATCGATGAAAATTTATTTCACATCTAATTATTATTTTTTAACTTCTATTTCAACTTAAGAACAAAATTCATTGATGATTATTCCGATTTATAATTTTTAACGAAAAAATTGATTTAAATTTTAGCACTTTTTACATACCAACAACTTTTTGATACAAAATTCTGGGTTTGAAGTTTTCAAAATGATAAAAAAGTTCATTGTCATCACTCATATAAAAAGGTGCAAATTGCGAAGCTCGTTAAAATCCATTACATTACATTTCATTTTACACAAGTCAGCAACTTAATACTTATCATTTGGTAGAAATTTCTTCTCAACATTCCAAAAAATGACTCCATTATGTTTTTCATCCGCAAATGACTCAATTATATTTTATATAACACATGCGTGTTCATGAAAGTTCATATTTAACAGCCAGAAATTATTATAATTGATATCAAAAGAAAAAATTGTAAAACTTCCTCAAACTTTTATATTGATATGAAAATACATAAAGTAAGAGTATAAAATTTGTAAGCAAACATAAACACTAAAATATAATAATGTATGAAGATAAAATAAATGTGAAACTCAAATTGCAATGCACAAAGGAAAAAAGTAAGCAAGCGAAAATTGTTTATTAGGAAATGAATAAAATAGCAAATTTCATTTCATATTGCTTATAAAATGAACATTTTTATTATACGTCTCTGCTGTATGGATATGGATAGAGAGTTAGATAGATAGATATACTTATATTTTTTCGGTAGAATATGCAAGTTGCGTGACATAAAACTTTTTTTTTGTGCAATGTTTTGACCTTTGAAAAAGTTTTCTAGTTTTTGGTAAAACATTTGAGAAAGTTGTTGTGAAATGGAAATTCTTAAAAAATTATTCAGTTGAACTTTTGTGTTCTTAAATTTAGGTTATTTAAACATGAATTATAAGGAAGAGCATTTGAAAGTAATAAAATTTTTTGTTTACATTTTTTGGCGCAAAAATTCAAATTTTTTCCAAAATATTATTTCCATTACGAATTAGTTTTAGCCTCAATTTTTGGGCATTTTTTCTATATTTTATACTAGAAACAAAAATAAACATCAAAGAAGACAATGTATGATATTATAATTTCTGAAGTATAAAAAAGATCAAGATTTTTCCAAATAATTTTTGTTTAGTTTTTGAAAGGTTTCACAAATTTTCCATAAATTAAAATCGATGAAATTAGACAGTTCTCGAGTCTTGGAAAATTAAAATGTTCACGGATTTTTATTTAATAAAAATAATTCTTTAAATTTGTTAAAAGTTACAAAATTTACAAATATAACCTTAAACTAAAGCTATTCACGTTTGAGAACAAACCTGTTGCTCGTGTATTTGTACATTTGCCTAGATATCGACTAGAAAAGATACACAATAACAATAATGCTATATTCAATTATTTTATCACATCACGACACGCTAAGTTTTCTCTCTCTCTCAATAGCTATAGCTTGCACTAATATTTAGTTTTCGAGTAGAAATATCGCTTGTCATACATGCATGCTTGACTATATGTTAGAACAAACTACATATTCATAATTATACCATTATGACACATTCTGACAATCTCCTGTTCTTTTTCAATAATTCTAGGTTCAATTGGAGAACGATAAACTGCGCCGTGAGTCACGTGGATCACGAATTGATTTATCAAATTTATGTGTATCATCAAATGCAATGAGACAACATAGCGATCAAAAAACGTCAACTTCATCACGTGTCCGTAACACAAATGGTGGCCTCTACATTGACTCACAGGGAAACAGTATTCCATTGAGTCCAGTCAGCAGTAGCAATTCATCAAGTAGTGGCAGCAGTGATAATGTTGTTGAACATCATAAACCTGTTCCAATGACGCCATCAGGTAATTAATATGTGATTGATTATTAAGTTTTATTTTTCGTGGTTCATTATCAAGGTGAAAAGGGAAGAGAAAAGAAAGAACTTTGGAAAAATGCTAAAGTTCATGAATAATGAAAGACACATTAGCTACACTCACAAATTTTTTTTCCTTTTTTCTGTTTTATGCTTCATCATGTTGCGGTTATGCTAAAAATAAACCACAATCAAATTTCTTTCATAAAAGTTAAATTAGATTATTTTGCACACACACAAAGAACAAAACTGATTATCGAAATTGATTTTCTTTTCTTTTCACTTTCTGTAGAAGTTCTAAAGCAGTATGGCAGTCGATTATGTGACTATGAGAAGCAAGAAATTGAAAAATATCCAGAAATTTGGTATTTAGGATTAGATGCAAGTAAAGTAAATGCAAAACCTGGCACGCCATTAAATTGCGGCTATGATGATGAGAATGGAAGTTATAATAAGGTAAGAAAATTTTTTCCATGTGTAACCTAATAAAAAATAACAACAACATAATCTTTTTTATCCAAATAAAATATTCTTATACCGTATCATATCCTCATCATCATATTTATTCATTTTATAAACATTTCATGTCCCATGTTGTTTTAAGCTACCCAAATAGAGAATTTTGCAAAAAAAATTTAATGACTTTTTCTACCTGAATAAACTTTAATAAAAGTTAGTTGAGAGAGAGCAATGAATTAATTAATGGTCTAAAGTTGAAGTTACTGCTTTGTTTTTGTCTGTGATGATGATTGAGGTTTTGATAAGGCTTTGCAATAAAAATTGTTGGAACAAAAATTTAAATTTAATAATTCGATTAAAAACTGTCATTTTTAAACTGACAGAAATTTTTTCTAAATTTATTTAAAATTTTCAAATTTTTAAATTTAATTAGAATAAACAATAATAGATTTAGTTGTACCTAACTGTTGGTAACGATAATAATGTAAAGAAAAATTAAATTTTACCGTTTTTTAACAATTTTAAATTTTAGTACAAAAGTTCAAATTTTTTGTAACGAATATTTTTTATAAAACTTTATTTTATAAAACTCAAATGTCGCGCAACTCATGACTTATGTCTCATGTGACATGTGGTCTTCGTTGCCCCGAGTTGCGCAACGTTGCCCAACAGAAAAAATGTCGCCCGAGTGGTTTTCCCCTTGGAATTTACTTTAAGATCTCTGTACCTGAAATAACTTAAGAATTTAAAGTATTTCTAAATGGAATACTTTTAGAAACAACATTTACCAATTTTATTATTTTTTAATTAGTAATTTTCCATTCCACTTTTAATTACAACCAAAATTTATTTTGTTTCATTTTTCAATAAAAAACCTTTCAAAGATTATTTTTCAATCATTGCAAAAAATTAAAGTAAACAAAACGGAATAACAAATTCTGTTCATATCATGCTATTCCATTGAGGATGTTTTTGTCTAGTGGGAAATTTACCCATTAAATGCGAACAGTCTTCTGTTTTCTAATGGACTAATTTATTTTCTGCAACTCTTAGAAATCAACAAGAGAAGGAAAATTCCTCAAGTTCACATGAATGAGTTTCCATTTCAAATCACTTTAATGTCATGTCTAGTCGCTGTCACATGTAATATTTTTCACAACCGATTTCGCTAAATAATCAAAACATATCTAGTTCACAAATGAAAGTAATTGACTATGCGACATATTTCTCACTTTAAATCCTTTTAGTTTTATGTTTTATTTTCTGTAAAACTCTTTGGAAGTCATAAAAGTGTTACGTTATACAAAAAACAAAAATCTGTTTTGAATCAAGACATAATGAATACAAAAAATTCTTGTTCCAATGCCAAGGATTCAGTATGACTCATTCAAGTCGCTCATCATCGACAAAAAACATATTTTCAATTCGATTTCTTTGTTTTTATGATATATCAAATGCAATGATATAATCAAGTCTCAAGGTTAACATTTATAAATCAAACATGCAAAATATTATTAGCTAATTTATTCTAATTTTGTTTCTTCTTTATTTGTTCTCTCTGCAGGTCATTCATGATCATATTTGTTATCGATATGAAATACTTGAAGTGATTGGTAAAGGAAGGTGAGTTATTCATTGTTATTTAAATTTTTTTTGGAAATTGAATTGAATTTCAAAGCTTGAAAACTTTAATTTTTTAATATTTATCAGGTTGACTTAAAATTTTCTTTTTTAAAAATATTCACCTAATTCTTTACTATAAATTGTTATTTTTATATTTGTGAATTCAAAACAAAATTTTCACAAGATAAACAAGACTTATATGTCCTCAAACGCTCTATAGATTTAAAATTAATGATTTATGTTTATAGTAAAAGTCAAGTTGCCATTAAGTCATTTAATCAAGTTTGAGTCAAGTTATTTAAATCAAGTTGACTTGAAATTGTTTAACCAATTAAAAATTGATTATTTATGAAGCTCTTTATTTGTTGAAAGACTAAAAACTCATACTAAACAATTTGTTTTGAACACTCTAATTAAATAATTTTGTTTTTAATTTAAAAACTACAAATTTCTTATTTAATTTTCACAGCTTCGGTCAAGTAATCAGAGCATTAGACCACAAAACAAATCAGTATGTCGCAATCAAAATAATTCGCAACAAGAAGCGATTTCATCATCAAGCACTTGTTGAAGTTCGTATTTTAGATGAACTTCGCAAGAAAGATGCCGATGGATCTCACAATATTATTCATATGCTGGATTATTTCTACTTCAGGAATCATTTGTGCATTAGTTTTGAGCTAATGAGGTGAGTTTGAAATTTGAGAAAAAAATTTAATAAATGTGAAGTCAGACGGAAAATGAGTGACATTTGAGAAGTTTGTCATCTGCTTAAGAAATATGAGACAAGCCTAATTTCAGTTATAATTTATATTTATTGCCAATTCCATTAATTCTTCATAAAATTCTATTTATAGTGAATGCGTTTTTTTACAAAAACAGAATATCGAATATAATTTATTGCATTGTGTTTATTGTCACGATATTAAATTAAATTGCACCCTTATAAATAAATAGTGAAAAAGAAAACAAAAGAAGAAGAAAGAGGAATTGTAAAAAAGAGCCGCGACGTGCAATAAGCGACGAGACAAAGAATAAAAAAAGAAAGGGAGTAAAGTACTTTACATAAATAATAGCAAAATTTTCTATTTATAGACAAAAGGAGCAATTCCTCATTTTTATTCTTATGCACAAACTGAATTGACATTAATTTATTTTAGGATTGAATTTATTGATGAACTCTTTGGTTGAAAATTATGAAGTTATGAATATTTTTAAAAAAATGATAAGGTAAAAGGGCTTTGATTTACAGTGTTCAATAATTCTTCCATGGTTTTTAAGGGGAAAAATTACTTTTAAAGAAGTTCAAAGATGTTTTTTATTAGTTTAACGGCTGTGCTAAATTTGAAATTTTAGTACAAAAATTCAATCTTTTAGTACTTAACAGATATTTTTTGTTATGTCACTTTGGATTTTTATTTACAAAATTCATCAAAACAAAGATTAAAATCAAATTCAATTTCTAAAAGAAGTTCAAAGTCCGTAATACCAGTAGAATTCTATTTTTGTTTATGTCTTGTCATTTGAAATTCATTAAAAAAGCATAACAAAGTTCGACAGACAGGATTTATTTATATGTGTGTAAAAGCGTAAAGCGGAAATTCAAAAATAGAATAGCAATCAGACAGACACAAATAAAATCGATAAACGTCATGCAAGGACATTGAAATGTGCTCACGATCAGCATTACAACAAATCTATATTTTAAATTTGATTTTTTTTCTAAATTTCTTTACACATGTAATAATAATTTTTTTAAATGAGAATTTTGATCTGTCAAAATCATATGCATTTGTCAATATATAAGTGTACACTTAAAGACTTCTTTCAACTTTACATATGTGCTGTATATTGCTGAAGTGTCGCTCTGTTGAAGGGAAAATTTGATTGCTTCAGACAGCAGCAGCGTGTGTGTGCAAATGTAAATGTCAAATGCGATTTAAGGAAATCATGAAGTTGATAAAACTTTAATTTATATCAGTTTATAAGGAAGCAAAAAAAGGGTGAACTTTTGACACATTTTATGACATTTCGAGACACTTTTATGGGCAATTTTTTAGTAACTTAAGGTTGGTTGAATAAAAATATTTTTTTCAATCAAAATTTTTTGTCCTGAACAAACATGAAAAAGGAAATTCATTGGAAGTATTAGTAGTAATGCCGGGACTTAAAAAATGACTGCAAGTTAGAAACAATCTACAAAAATATTTAATAACTTTTCCTCCCTAACTAGAATAAAACTCTAAAAGCTTTTAATATAAAATAACACAAAAAAGTTCTCTAATGTTTCCTTGCTATTCAAATTTGCTCACTTGAATATGAAAGAAAAACAAACTTTGCAACAATTTGCCAAAATAAACAGAGAAAGAGAAAAGAAAAGAAAATTTCTCATGAGTTAAATATTTGAGTGAACTTGAAACTAAAGCAAATACTTTTATTATACAAATAAACATGCGACTGATTACTGTGAAATGTACTGCTATGGCCTAAAATCACTAAAACAAAGATATATGCCGAGGGCAATTGGGTTTAAGAGCACTATACGTTTTTGTATGGATGCTTCTAAGAATTTTTATTTTTTCTTGTTTTGTGAGACTTTTTACGCTGACAAGTCATTTTTATTGCTTCTGTAAAAAATGTCGAATGAGTGAAAGAAGTAAAAGTTTTCATGTAAGTGAAAAATGTCAACAGAACGACAAATTCAATTGTGTCAATTTATGAGTTGAATCAATTCAGGTGGAATAATAAGCAAGTTCATATCTCTGAGTTGAATTATAAATAATGCAGTGAAAAATATTTGTCAAGTGACATAAAATTTGTTTGTTTAATGTTAACGTTATAAATTTAAAATTTTAAAAAAGATTGAAATTTTTAAAATTATTTATAACAATTATAACAGATTTTTATAGGAATATTTGAATTTTATACCAGTTCTAACAATTTTATAAAAAAATATTTAGTTTCTCATAATTGATATAAAACTGTCATAAATTTTGTAATAACTGATATAATTTTTTATAGCAATTTATAACAACTAAAATTTTCCATTTAATTCTTATAAATTTTATTTTATTATTGCAAACTCAAAATATTTTAAAAAATGTATTCTTCACGAACCTGACCTAAATTAAACAAAATTCTATAGGTAATAAATAATTTTTTAATTAAAAATTGCCCGCAAACTGAACAGCAAAAACTTTTCCATTAACTGATAATGATTTTAAAAGGATTAATAATGGAAACACCATTGCAGTTGAAAAATTACAAAATGAATAAAAAAAGAATATAATGAAAAAGCCCATTCTCGATGTCTCTTTGTTGTTGCTCTACTGCATGCACATTGAAAATTGATTTTTGTCGCATTGAAAGACAAAAAATAACAAAAAATTAAAGAGACAGTAAGTGAGTTCAAGGAGGAAATGAAAAATTATGTCGACTTCTATGACTCTTTTTTCTTTGCAAGGGAAAGTTGTTTGTGTTTACTGTCTATAAATTATGCTATTTTGGAGCTGCATCGCGTCAATATTTTTAGTTGATATATTTTTTGTTTTTACCAAGATTGAAGGGTAGAAATTTAGTTTTAAAAGAGTATGAGTGAAAGGTGATTTATTAGTAAATTGATCCTTGGTTACCAAAATTTGATTTTTGGTTTTTATTATGAAATTTTTTTACAAAATTTCTTTTTTGGTCAAAATCAAATTAAAGTCGCAAAAGAAAATCTTGGAAAAAATTTTTTGTTATATCTTGAAAACATTAACATAATCGTTATAGTAAAATGGTCTTTCTCATGATGAGGACAAATTGTAGCGATAGTAGTAGTTGGTACCATCGTGTAACAAGAAAAAGACAAACGAGAGAAGTTTGATTTTTAGTTACTACAAGGAAGGAACAATAAAAAATATAAACAGCAGTTTTTCATTAATTTTTATGTCAGTTTAATTAAAGTCGAGTTGAGATAATAAAAAATTTTCATTTATTCGACTTTTTTTCAACAGTTGGCAAAAAAGATGAGAATTTTAAAAGAAATAAAAAACTTTTCACATAACTGTCACTCATTGTTGTTGATTTGATTTGTTTTTTTTTTTGAAAGTCACGTCTGTTTGAGTTCACATCGTGTGCGCCGTCGAAATTAATTAAAGTCAGTCAGGAGTCCTTCTTAGAGTTCAAAATAAAATCACATAAAAAGTAAGAGAAGAAATTTCTTTTACACACGAAATGCTGACGCAGTTGATGTGATTCATTAACATTGACGAAAGAACAAGAAAATGCTAATCAAATTTCATTAATATTTATTTCACTTTTATAGCGCATTTTTTATCATGTTTAATTGAAAGATGGCAATGTTTGCACTTTTTCCATTCTTGTGCTGTCTTTTTCAACTTTTCTTATCAAATTTTTAGCATTTAATCTTTAAATTTTACAAAATACTCTTAATTTCACAAATACCATGTCAGAATTTAATTTTTATAGCTTAATCATATAACTTTAATAAATTTTGATGAAAATACTCAAAAATGCGCTCTTAACACTTAATTAATGATTAAATTTACTAATTTTTTGTTTCTTTTCCATTTCAGCTTGAATCTGTATGAACTTATAAAGAAAAATAATTATCAAGGCTTCAGCTTGAGTCTTATTCGACGTTTTTGCAATTCAATAGTCAAATGCTTGCGTTTACTCTATCATGAGAATGGTAATTGTTACACTCATACAAAACAATCAGTCATTCATGAAAATAACATAATTTTTTCTTTCTTTCTCTCTTATGCAGTCATTCATGCTGACCTTAAGCCGGTAAGTCAAGAAAAAACTTTTTTTGAATATTTTCAATGTTTATATTTTTTTTTCTCTTCTTTTGTTGTTTAGGAAAATGTTTTATTGAAGCAAAGAGGAAGCAGTTCGATAAAAGTGATTGATTTTGGTAGCTCATGCTACTCGCATCGGAAAGTTTATACATATATTCAATCACGTTTTTATCGTTCTCCTGAAGTCATTCTTGGACTCTCTTATGGCACTCCCATCGACATGTGGAGTTTAGGTAAGAAAAACTTTTATCACTTTTGGGAATGCAAAAAATATCGAAAATGACTTTTTGCCTGAATCATAAAATTAAAGTGATTTAAAAAAATTTACGGCGCCTTTGTCATATTTTTATTGAGGAAATTGCTGCTTATTATGATGAAAGATTGAGCATAAAGATAACAAACTTTTTGTCTGGCCGTTGACATTTTTTTATTTATAAAATTATTTTCAATAGATGTAATTTATTAAATCTTGAAAATGGGACCAAATATTTCAATTAATTACGCAAAAATAGGCATAATATTTTCATGTCACATGCGATATAAACAAAGCATTTTTGAAAAAATTATTTTTGTCAAATTTCTCTATTATTTCATATTTGAAATCGTTGAAATTTAAATATCTTGTGTTATTGTTATTAGTCATTATCTCTATATTTATTTTAAACTGTTAAAAGACTACAAATTAGAATTTTAATAATTTTAAATTTTTAGCGCCTTTTTGTTAAACAAAAGTGATGCAACAAAAATGTCACATGTGAAAAGTGTGATAAAACATGTAACATGTCACATGAGACAAAATTTACGAGTTTTCAAAGACTTTTGACAAAATGTTTACTTTAAGAAAATTTCTTTTTATTATCTTATGAAAAAGGGAAATAATTTATCATAATATTTAAATCAAATTCATTTATCACAAATTATTCAACTCAAAATGTTTAATGAGCAACATTTGTCTAGAACTTTTTCCTTTTTTTGCATTTTATTACAAAATGACATGAAAAATTTCCCTTTTTTGATTGTTGTGAAAATTCTCGAAAATTTGTCATTTTATCAATATTTAATATGAGGTTTTTATAGAATTAATTTCATAATGACAAATTATAACATTGTATTTAATTCAAACCACGTGTTTTGAACACAAGTCCTGTTATTCAACTCTTTCTACACGTTTACGCTTCCATGTAATTCCACACTCAGCATTTAAGGAAAAACATTGCTAATCGTAATAAATTGCATTAAGAATTTTATGACTTCCGGGGCAGTAGTATACCATCAACATCGACATTCTCTTTCTTCATTATTTGAAAAACCCTAATTAGATTTGCCTCGAAGAGTGTCTCGAAATCAAAACAGTGGAATTGATTTGCACGCACGTTGTAATGCCTTTGTGCACACGTGCTATGCTTTTTTACTTTTACACACTGTCGCTTTATTACATCAACGAATGTTTGCTTACTTAAGAAAATATAAAGAAAAAATTTTCTCTCATGAATAAATTTTCATTGTAATTAAGCTTTGCGGTCACCAAGGGCAAATCTCTATCAAAAGCCCAAAAATAGTCAAGGAAAAATTTTTTTTCTTCGTCACTTGCGAAAGTGCTTGCCATAATTGAATAATAATTTCTTTCCGAGCGCTAGTCGGGAAATTTTCTTGATATGTTTTGCGTAAGCAAATCGAGCTGTGTGCGTGCATGAGCTAATGTTTGGTCTTTACTACCTGTAATTATAGTCTAAGAATTATGTCAAGGAAGGGTGAAGAATGGCATTTGTTAACGTGTGCAATGAAAAGTAAAATGAGCAATTTTTTTTGCATTTTAGGGTGCATTCTTGCAGAACTCTATACCGGATATCCGCTATTTCCGGGTGAAAATGAAGTGGAGCAATTAGCTTGTATAATGGAGCTATTGGGCACGCCATCGGACGACTTAATAAATCAAGCAACGCGTCGTCGTCTCTTTTTCGGTAAGTTTCAAATTTCTGCACAAAAAAAATAAACAGATCATTTATCTTTTATGATGGATTTCTTTTTTGTCGGTTGTAGATTCGAGAGGCGTTCCACGTTGCATTACAAATTCAAAAGGTCGCAAACGCAAGCCAGGATCGAAGACATTGTCACAATCATTGAGGTGCAATGATACATTATTCATTGATTTTGTCAGCAGATGTCTTGAGTAAGTGTCTATTCACAATACTTTGTATTATTGCGAGCGAGAAAGAGGCGGTTTAAGTAATTGAGTTAAAAGTGATTTTGCTTATAGTAGTTAAATAAAAATGGCAATGATGTGAGGAAGTTAGTTTACTTTTTTATTGTTTGCCATATTACTGTTTGTGTGTGATTATTTGCAGTTTTTATGACTGCAGAATTACTTAATTAAGTTTATTTTTTAACGGTTTTTAAATTTTTAAAATCTTTTGTTTAAAATACAAATATTCTAAAATAATTTTCTCTTGATTATTTCTAGATGGGATCCAAAGAAACGTATGACACCAGAAGAAGCAATTCATCATGAATGGCTTCAACCAAGCAGTTCATCTTCATTTGTTTTATCATCATCAACATCAGCTTCATCACTTCTGAAGCACAATCGTAGCGATCAACTAAAAGAAAATGATCAAAGTCAAATTGTGCAAAAATTTCAACGATCTCAACCCATAACGCCACTAACAATTTTACCACAAATTAAAACACCATCAAATCATCGCAATCAAATTAAAACGACTGTGGCAAAGGATGGCAATCGAATTAAAGGTAAAAATTTTAAATTTAACTTTAGAAAAATCAATAAACATTTTTTTTATGAAATTTAGTTCTTGGAACATCAACAGAATTAGAAGTGTCATCACAAAAACAGTGCAGTTATTATCAACAGCAACAACAACCACATTTAAGAAAGCTTGCAACAACAATTAATAACAATGCAATGCAACATTCAACAATTTCAAACACTTCCTCATCATCGTCATCATCGATCAATAGCTCCAGCAAGTATGGTATGTCACATTCGCAAAGCACGGGCGATGTTACAGCAGCCATATTTGGAAAAGCGTGACATGTACATACACTTGATCGAAGGAAGACGAAAGAGCTTCACAAATCAGTGAAATATGCGAACAAGTGATTACGTGAGTGTGATAAAGTCTTCATATAGATGATTTATATTGTTTGGTTTAATTTGCAAAAAAAAGAAACCAATAATTGAAGGAACCAATTATATTGATAAATTTACTTATATTATAAAAAATATTCGTATTAATTAATCTTTTTGAATTATTAGCGCTAAATTTTTCTCTTTAGTTCTTTTTATACTTTTATTGAAAGCTGCAAAATAATAAATAAATGAAATAAAGTATTGAAAAAAGAGAGGTATAAATGGTGTTCTACATATTGTGTGCTTTTAGTTAATGGTGGTCGAATAATAATGTTGTACGCTTTTGAAAATGATGAGAAATCTAGGAACAATTACTTGCATATTTAAGTAAATTTTAGCATTTTATCTAAAATAAATTAATTCTATGCATTAAATCTTGATATTATTTCATTATAGTGTTCATAACATTAAATTTAGTCAAAACTTAGTTTCAAATTGAATGATTCTTTGTGTGGTTATTAAAATCAAGTTAACTTGATTCTATGAATATGATTTTTATAATCAAGTAAACATGAATTGATTTTTACAAGTCAACTTGACTTATGGTAGTTAAATTCAAGTTTACTTGATGAATATTAAGAAATGAAATTCATGAATTTTGAAGTTCATAAAATATTTTGTACTGTCTATTTTTATTCAAAAGCTTTTTTTTAATTTTACAAATTTAACGAAGTTAAATTTTAAGAAGAACAATTTGCTTTTGAACATGCATTTTAATTTGTAATAAATAACTTGATCTCAAGTAACTAAATATCAAGTCAAGATGATTTAAATTAAATTAGGATCAAATCATACAAGTGTTCAAGCCTTCTGTTAAATAAAATAAGAACTTGATTAGTTCGAAACAAAACAAAACTTTGCAAAAAAGCAGAAGAAGTCAAGACCAAGGCCAATAGAGGCCTTGAGAAAAATCTATAAAAGAAGATATTTAAATCCTCTATAAAAAAAGTTTCTCATCATTTCTGAAGCGTGCACACATTATCTCACATTTATCTTTATTATTGTAGAAAGAATTTTTTAGTTTTTTTCTTTTAGCATGCAAACACTTCTTTAATAATATTTTATAGTTTTTGACTCTTTTTTAATTCATGAGACTGCAAGACAACAAAAAAATGTAAAAAAAAATAATTAAAAAACTTTTCTAAATTTTGCTTCCAAAAAGAAGAGAGAAATTGTGACAGTGAAACCGCTAGATGTTGTTTATCATTAAATAATAACCAGTAGTGAAGAAATCGTTTTCCAACTCCATAAACAGATTCCTGTCACTTGTTCGGGAAGTGATAAATAAAAAAAAATTAATTTAAAAATATTCATAGGTAGCAAAAATGTCACTTATACTCGAATTTATAGCTCCATTTATAATTTCATTGCAATGTATTCTCTCTCTGTCCTTTTCCCATCTATCAATTAGCTTTAAAAGTCAAATAATTATTCTGTATAAATAGAAATTTTTATCTATTAGCCATTTTTTAAATAAATGATAATTAAAAACTCTCTTCCAATGGATTTGAAAGTAATAATAATAAAAATATTGTAAATGTATTGTGAAATAGAAACAACAAAATCTTGTATAATCATTATAAACTATAAACACTTAATTAATGAGACAAATCTTTCTTTTCCCCTTTTTGAGAATAAAAAAAATGTTTATTGAACAGAACAGAACAGAAGAGATGAAAATGATGATTGTAAAAACATGAAAAAACAATAAAAACTGAGATCGAATTGCTTCAATTTTAATTAATGTTTTTTTTGCTTATTTGGTATTTATCGTTAAATTTTTTTTCAGAAGTTTGATGACTTTTTTTGATTTCAGAGATTTTTTAGGAGATTAAAAATTAAAAATCAATGAAGGAACATTTAACGGAATTGATTGAATATTTGTATTTTACAAGAGAGTTAATAATGTAATAATTTCAACAATATGGAATGATTGCTACTAGTAATAAAAGGTTAAAAGCTGATATCGATTTGAAACTGTGTGTCCAAGCCTTGATCGAATTCAAGATTTATGGTACCAAAAACTTGTGAATTATCTAAAATCTATAATTGCCTTATCAAATTTCTCATGTAGTATTTCATTCATAACATTTCTCTTCCATTTAAGTTGTAAAAAAATCCAAAAATCGCCTAATATCAAAAGCGTTAACCAAAATAACAACTGGACACCATAAATGATCACTGTTGACAACTTTTATCTTTCCTACTATTGAATCTTCTAATTTTAGTTTTCCAGTCAGCCAAATAAATAATTTTGGAATTTATTAAAAAATTCTTTATATGGTATTTGCTTGAAAAATTCTCAAAAATGCGAATAAAACTTTCAGTTTCAATTAAAAACCTTACAACAGTCATAGAAAAAGCTCATTTTAAAAATTTTCCGTTAAAGCTTTATCATGTCGCTTGATAGACGCACTTTCATCAATGACTCATAATTACACATTAGCTTTTTTATTGTCTGCATCGAATTCACTTTTCATGCCTCTTTTGTGATCCGATTTCAATATTTATGCAAAAATAATGTAATGAAACATGAAATTAAAATCAATGAAAATTGAAAATGGAAGAAATTCGTGCACACAAGCCCAAAAAAAGTGAAACATACAAAAGAACGAACGAGAGTTGAAGATTAAAGTATTTCCGCCGCAGCAGCAATTGTTGTGTTTTATTTTGGAAAGAAAAGATCATGAAGGTGCTTATTTAATTTTTCTTTCTTTTTGCGTGTGCATGTTTTTTTGTGCAGTTGAAGGAAGTTGAATAAAATTGAGGCGTATGGGCTCTTTCTTTTTTTGTTAGTATATTGAGAAGTTCAAATGGTCATTTGTAAGATTAATTGTGTAAGAAATATGACATTTATTTATCAAACTCATTAATTTGTTGATCTTTATGAACTTTTATCGATGTTATTATGTCATAGCTTTGTGAAAGATGATTAAAGTTATTTAAAAACCAGAAAAAGTCCTTAAAATCAAAGTTCATTAATTTCAGAATTATCAACATATTTTTCAGTATTTGCAATTTTATCAATTTTGTGAAATTTTTGCTAACTTGAACATTAAAATTTAATTCAAATTTTTAACTTTAAAATTCTTTAACGTTAATTTTTCAAATACATAAAAAATCCGCAATGAAAAATTACAATAATCAGTTTTTCACCACAATCAACAACAATGCGACTCAACTGAGAGCAATTGCGAATACTATAAAAAGACAGTAGGCAATGTCGATGTAACTACAGCCTTTATACAGACGATGGATGAAGAGAAGAAGCAACAGCAGCAATACGGAAAGAAGCATGCATATACACACGCTCATCTTAATTGTTTTGTGTATAACTTTTTTTTCGGAGAGAGAGAAGATGAAAGGCATTGGAAAGAAGGCAAGAAAGAAATAAAGAAGAAGAAAAATTTTTAGCCAAAAAGAAATTTTTATTTTCATTATATTCAGTTTCGTTCATTCGGTCGAGCTGTACAGTCGGAATCAGTAAAAGCAGTTGAAGTTTTATTTTTGCGCTTAAAGTTCAAGTCAAAGAAAGGAAAAGAGATTGTAAAAGACTCAAGTCATCTTTCTTTCTCTCATATTTCGAAAGGAGGATTTCAGTTTACGCTTTTCTGTAGAAAGAAATTTCAATATTATTTTTTGTTGTTGTTATTGCAATTTAAAGGAGAGGCAGAGGAAGATAAAAAAGAGCCGTGAGAGTATAAAGAAAAAGAAAGATATTATTATTAATAATATGGGTGCAATGAAAGTGATATTTGTGCTCTGTTGTGCATTCCTCACGGGAAATAATTCTCAAGGAATTGGTGCACCTTATCGTCAAGTGAGTAATCATATAAAAACTTTAATTAAAAAATCATTGAAGAGATTTGAAATTTTTAAATAATGAAAAAATAATTTAATTATGAAGTTTATATTAAAAAAAGTGAAGTCAAAAATGAGCTAAAAATTTAATAAGTTTTTTCAAAAACTGAACCTAATGAATTTAACACTTTCATAGTTCAAAGGTTCTTTTAGATTACAAGTGTTCTTTTAATAAATGTTGAACTAAAAATTGAAAATTCAAGAAAATTTTAGGAATTTTAATTAAGATGTATTAGAGTTTTCATTGCTTATCTTCAGGTTAACTTAAAATAAAATACTTTAAGAAGTAAGAAATAATTTAATTGTAATTCTAAATAATTTTCAAACCTTGACTTTCAATTATGCCAAAAGTAATGCTTTTAAAAAGAAAAGGTTTATTTCTAAGAATCATTTGAAGTTTGAGTCCAGTCATATCATGAAATCAATTTGAATCTAAAATTTCTCATAGTCAAGTTTTTATCAAATGTTTGATGTTTTAATGATTTTTCACGTTCTTGTTCAATTTTATTTTTTATTCGTTAAAACTTAATAAAAAGATTTTAATTCAACTTTATTTCAATTTTACTTTAATTTATAATTCAAAGATAAAAGTTTTTTCCAATCAATTACTTTTAAAACTTTTAAATATTTAATATTATTTTAAATGAAATTATAGAAACTTCACAAAACAGCATGTTAAAACCAAGAAATATAACTGATAATCATCAACATAAACCTTTAATAAAAAATAATTTTACTTTCACTCAAGGATAAAAAATTTATCAAAAAATATTAAATTTCACCAAAACACGAATTTTCATTTCATTAATTTAATCATATTAAAATTTAAAGTTTTTTGCGAATGCTGTGCACATACTTCATCTCAAAGTCACAATTTTTCTCTTTTTCTTTATTAAATGCAGCTTGAAGATTCACAGCAGCCGCATATTGTCGTCTTCTTTTCGACTTTACTTTCTTCCAACTCTAAACGAATTAAATATAAAGAAATTGAATATTTTCTCTCATGATAGCAAGCAAGCAAGCAGTAGTAGAAGAGAGAAAAATTGCATATTTTAAAGTTTATGGAAATTTCTTCTTCCATTTCTCCTTGCCTTTAATCTTTTTAGACGAATTTTTTTAATGTCTTTGCTGTGTCGTGTTTACATCGACCTACTCGTAGGAATTTTCACTATTAACCTATCTTCAATATGATGATATGTCTTTGCATATGTGCATAAATCTTACTATGCAATAATAAAGCTTCAAGACAATTTTACTCGCATATCAAATAACCAAAAATCAATTTTATTCAGTCAATTCATTGACCTTAAGTGAATGTATATGAACAGAGCATGTCAAACTTGATCATGGCAGGCGGCAAGTTCATTGAAAACGTAATGATCGCAAAAAATGCTAAAAAATGTAAAATTTCACACAAAAACGTGGATGATTAATCAAATTTCATTGAGTTATTTAAGATGGAATTTCATGAATTTACTCAATCATACTTGTAAAAGAAGAAAGTGAAAATATGCAGATGTTAAGTGCTAAGGAGATGCATGAGTTGTTTGAATGATTGCAAATTGCAAAATGATGATTTTTAGAGGGAAAAATTTGATTCTTAAATGAAATTTTTTTTTCTAAAAACTTTCAAATCAAATTATTTTATCATTTTTCAATCAATCAGTAAAATGAAATAAAAAGTAGTCAGGAAATTATGAAATTCAACCTTTTACAATTTTTCTCGCAGCAGAGTATAAAAATATTTAAATTTATTCAGTTAGATATGACTAGTGAAATTTCACTTCAACATAAGAGCGATGAAAAATTTCCTAATTAATATTCTTTAACACATCGATATTAGAGAAATGTTACTGCTGCGTTTGCTGGGTGTCTTTTTTATTATGATCAATGTGATGAATTCAAAATTTTTATGAAAAAGTGAAATTTTTTGGGCTTCAGAATTTTTTTATCATATAAAACTTTCTTAAGTTTCTAACGAACAAATATAAAAATAACGGTCACTTTTTAAAAATTTAAAAATGATAAATTCGTTACAAATATAAAAATTTTAAAAATTATTAAAATTCCAATTCTTTTAAAATAAAAATTCCAAACTATTTTTCCACCTTCTCGAATTTCAATTTCACTGACTAAAATAATATTCAATATCTTTCATTGATGTCAACTTAAAATATTTGCACCATCATCATATTGTCCATTTATGATAATAATTTACATCACAGATTTGTGAAAGCTACGACACTGTGAGTCACACATTACTAAAATAAAACAAGCTAAAAAGAGATTTATAAGAAATTAGTGTAAATAATCCTACGTGAAACTGATTTGATTGGATTTTAAATTATTTGGTGGGATTATTAGTATATGAAGAGTTAGATTAATGAAAAAATTTGAATTTTTATACTTTTAGAAATTATGTCAAATTAAAAATGAATTTTTCAATATTTTTAAAAATATTTTAAATGTCAATAAACTTAAATGCAAATTAAAACACTTAAAAACAAATTGCAATTTAACTAAACGATTCTAAGCCGGATTGAAACGATTAAATCTTGGAATTAAGCAAGCTTTTCAATTAGACAACAAACAAATTTTTGTTACCTACGACGATTGTTAAATCAATTGGTCACGACTCAAGTGAGGAGAGCCAATGGCAGGTCTTTAAGTACCTTCAATACATTTTAAAAAATTTAAAATTTCACCGTTTTCCGGCATTAAATTTTTATTTTGTTTGCTCAATCAAATCATCTATCGGAAATTCACTATAATCTGAGAGTGAGACAAATCTAACCAAGTTGCAATATTGTTGCATAATGTCGTTAAGACACAGAGAAAAATCCATAAAAGAAACCACTCGTTATAAATAAAATTAACCGCAGACACTAAAAACATTTTTATTACATGGTCTACCGTTCATCACAAGACAAATTTTTATCTTTACATAGTTTTGCAAGGCAAAAGAGTTTTTTTTGGGCGCTTGAGCGAATTTGTATAAGAAAACTTTCTTTTGCTTTTTGCAGTAATTATTCACTGTAGTTTGATGACATTTTAATGAAGTTTTTGTTAATTTTAAAAGTGAGAAATTTAATTAATTCTAAATTTAATGTTCACTAATCAGTGAAACTTCTTTTAAAATCAAACACACTTTGCTGTTTAATTTTGCCAATAAATAATCATACACACCTTAGCCGTGTAATTTCACTTCTTAGAAATATTTCGCATTTGTGTGGCCGTTAGATAAATATTAGTAGATGACAAACTCTTGCATTAAGTGCCACTTTATGATTAAAGAAAAATTTCAATCGTTCATTAAGTAAAATTTTAGTCATTTTTTGTTATGCTTCAAAAGTAAGTATTTTGGATGAATTAACAATAATTTTTCACTCTTCAAGTAATTTTGTGAGAAGATGGAGCAATACACAACATGCTGTCTTTATGGGTTGCGGTTTGGAATTTACAAGTGAGAAAAAAAACTTTTCCTTTCATTTATAAAATGATACTCTTATAAACATTATAAAGAAAAAGATCCAAACAGACTAAAAAAGCGATCCAGGTGGTACATGCGAGGTGAAATTGAAAAAAAATTGCTTGTGCGCTGAAAGTGCAAATATCATCTGCTGAGAATTGATAAAAGTTTCTTTAAGTGATTTTTCATTTTTATAATGAATTATAAAAATTAACTGAAGAATAAGCTTTGAATGAATGAAATTTTTAATCTTAAACTTAATTAAGATGAAAAAAGAAAAAAATTGACCTTAGACCTGCTCTCAAAAATTTCACACCTGATTTCCATCAATCTTTTCTTTCTTCTTTCCAATCAACTTCCGATTGACAAACAAAGGTCATTCAACTAACCTGAACTCTTCTATGCTTTGCACGCGCTCATCTTCATCATCATCATCGAATAGGTTTTTAGCAATAACAGGAAAAAATATTTATCAAACCAAATATAACCTAAATACTTTTGTCGAAAGTATCCGTCACATGTATTTGTGTTTATATACCTATATATGATACCAAAAACAGTACGTAAAGAACCGGGCTTGTAAGACAACGACAAAAAGAAGAAATGAAGCTGAGCGTCAGCGAAAATGAAAACGAAAATGAAAGGTCTTTTACACACAAAAAAAATGTAAAAAGAAGAAGAGAAGTAAATAAAATATAAAAAATTCCTTTCTTTCTCTTTCTCTCTTTTACATAAGTCGCGTTGGCAAGTGAATTTTTTTTATCTGGTCAATTGTTACATCAAATTATAATTTCTATGTGTGTGCATTAATGTTTAAATAAATTCAATCGAAAGGGAATCTCATTGAGCTATTGTTTATCTTCTATCAAAAGATTCAGTCAACAATAGCCGATTATAAAAGTCTTCTTTTATATCTTAAAATGATGTGTGTGGTTGAAAAAAAGTAATCAGTCAATCGATAAAGAAAGTGATGATGATGATGATGATGAAAAGCAGCCCAAAATGATTACATTTTCATTGTTGAAATGATTTGCGCCGCGAGTGCAATAGAATTGGAATGTTTTCACATATTTGAATTCAAAGTCATTATCATGACGCATTGTTGTTGATGAACTATCATTTTAAGATCAATATCGCTTTCTTGCTGATATTTCTAATGTAATAATCATTTATCAATGTTGAAATATTTTCTTTTCACTGTTGGCAATTGATGAATGAGTCAAAATAAAAATAAAGGTGTGAAGTTTATCATGATGGAAAATTTGCATACAAAGTAACTTAAAAATTTGAAAATTGAAATGTTGCCGTTGACTGCTTAATGATAGTTTGAACTTTTCTCTCTCACAACATGAAAATGTTGCGTCATTTTTGTAATTTTAACATTAATCAATTTTTTGTGTGTGCGAGTTCTTTTTAAAGTTCGTGCTTCAGTCACTAATTGAAATCTTTCATTGCGTCATTTTTAGCTGTCCAGTCTCACGCGATCGTGATAAGAAAACATTTTAACAACAAGCAATTAAAAATCGTCATGCACTCTAATCTAGATGGTTCACAGTGAGTGACCTTTTGTGGAATCACCGTTAATATATCCGGTATATTTTACTGACGATGAAACTTGTAATAAACTTGAACTTTTGCAGTGTTTATCTTTTTTATTAAAAGAGTTTGAGACACGATGCATACTTGAAGGCATTTACTCTTGAAAATTTCTTTTTTTTTTGCAAACTATGCGCGAGCAAGAAGAAAATTTTTATAGGTAAACTTGAAATTTGTTTTCTTAAAAGAGTTTCAATATTTTTGATTTCATGCGTGAAAATTCAATTTCAAAAAATCTTCTATTCACTAGCATTAACAAAAGAAAGAAAAGATTTAGTTTAGTTGAAGTTAAGGCCTAGGGTCAATAAGCGAGTAATTGAGTTCAACCGTTTATAATTGTAGACTAATTGTAATTGAAATTTTAATCAGTGAAATTTTTTTGTTTGTATTACTGTCAGACTTTGTTAGCTTTTTCCTGTCATTTGAGCATTAAATTGACCTCAAAATTTTCTGTTTTTATCCTTGTTATTTTATCAGAAAATATTTCACTTTTTTCAAATAAAATTTAAGTCCGCCCTTTTCTATAATATGTTTTAGAAATTGTTTGCAGGCAACTTAGATAGAAAACCTTTTGCCCTCAATATAGCGAGAAGAAATTCAGCCAATTACTTAGAGCGACAGTTCCATTCGAGCAATTTATGATTTATGGGCATACGTTGAGGCTCTTTCATGCATTTTAACAATATTTCACAAAAAACACTTATTCTGCTTCACGTTTGAATAAAAATGAAGTGAAAATGATGTTTTTACTTCGCAAGAAAAATTGTTTTAATAAAAATTATCACAAATTGAAATAGAGCATATATTGCTATTTGTGAGAGCATTTTTACACTGTAGTGGCTGCAACCAACATGAATTTCGTGCAACATTTGCTTTGCAGATTAAGAATATGAATTGAGAAGCAAAATCGATCATTAATTGGAAATTTTTCTTTAAGAAAGAAAAAAATTTAAATTTCTTTTTTCTCTCTCTCTTTGCTCAATTATACAATCATCGAAAAATGCTTTCATTAAAATGTTTACAATTTCTTTTCAATCTTTTTCTTTGTTTTTGTTATTTTTGGCATCAATCTCCGTTGCTTCTTCTTTTATGTTGAATATAAAATGATGAGCATTTTTTAAATTTAAAGTGAGATCTTGTGAATAATTTGTTTTAGTCAATGGTCAGTTTTGATGATTTATCTAATGTTTATGATTATGAAGTATCATAATTTTTTTATTAAATTGATAAGAGGTAATTTATGAAATTGAAAAATGAAATATTGAATAATTTATAGTATTTAAATGAAAAATATTTTCTAGAAAATATTTTCGTTTCTCTTTTCAAAAATTTCCAATTCTTGAAATTTAAATTTTGTTCAAATTGTTATCATAGTCATTAAAATTAATAAGTCAAGTGTAAATTACAAGTTATTTAAATAGTCAAGTAACATATATAGTCATGTCACAAAATTACTCAAGTGACAAATTTCAAATCAAGTTGACTTTTTAGTTAACAAAAATGAATCTTAAAAGTTTTAATAAATGATGTATTGATGTGATTATGTCTTAAACTCGAAACAAATAATCAAAAAATTTCAAAAAAATATACAAATGACTTTTTTGAAATTAATTTTGTCTTGATTATGATTCTGATCAATATGAAAAATTCAGATTTTCCTAAAATTTCATTCTAATCTATCACAGTAAAATCTACAAAGAAAAATATTCAAAATTATTTTATATCATGTTTTATTTAATCACCTTTATTAATTAATAAATTATTTTCGCATAAGGAAAGCCATAAAAAATTCATTGCAAATTTCTTTTTTTCATTAATCAAAATTTAAATTTTACAAGTGATGATCACTGAAAGCAAATAAAATATTTTATATGAAACACACAGCAAGACAGATTAAATTATTTTCTACTCATATGTATGACTTAGCAATTGCTTCATCTTTCTTTTATTTCATTTCCCTGTAATCTCTTTTATTATATGAATTACACATACTAAAAGAAGAGTAAAAAAAATTGTTTATCTTTGAATTAAATCAAAAGTTTTGTGATTGAGAAGATGAAATTAAAACAATGCAAGCAAGCAGTGAGCTGTTATTAAGATGCGGAATCTTACTTACTCATTTGCTAATATGCCCACGAACATGCATCATGCATTAAATAAAAGTTGCGTAAAAAAAGTGAGAAAAAATCATAAATTCTTCTTCCTCTAGTCATCGCAAGTGAGCAAGTTCATTCATAGGAAAAGGTTAATTATTTGAATGAAAAGAAATTTCGCATTTTAAAAGCTCTTTCATTCATCGCTTTGACTATTGATTGTGTAATCATCATCATTCACAGCTTTAAATCTCTCTTTCTCGCCTTCTTTTTTCTTTTGTCTCAAATGAAAGAGTATATCAGACCAACTGAGAGAGAAACTGTATTTTTTTTAAGCAATTATTTATGCAAAATGATTTTGTTAAATTATCGATTTTTTCACTCTTTTTTTGTGTGAGATAATAAAAATGTTTTTGTGATTGAAAACTAAATTTATGCATTTTGCAATAGAAAGGTCACTGTCAATGTCCATCATATTGATTATCATATCACTCTTGTGAAATCATAGAAATTATTTTCAATTTTTGATTTATTTTGCAAAATGATTGACGCGTTCCGATCAACCAACAATACTTCATAAACCAAAAAAAAATCTTTCTCTTTCTTTCAATTGAAGACAAAAAAATTGACGACGACAGTGAATATTGAAAGAAAAATTTATGTATTTAGAAACATTGATGCGGAAACTTTTTTTTATTCATTTCACTTTTTTCTGACTGTTGCTGTTGCTGACCAAATGATTTTTAAAAAAATCTATTGAAATTCATTGCATGCGTCTAAGCTTGATTGATTTGAATTTGGATTAATAGATGATCGAGTATCTAAGTGTATATCAAAAAATTCATTTATCCGGTCTTGAGAAATCTTGAAAATATTTTTGCTTGCAGGTGAAGCAAAGCAGCCATATAATCTATTCCATAATGTCGCACATTAAAGGAAGACAGTGAGAGAGAGAAGAGAAGATAATAAAAAAAAGAGTTTCGACTGTTTACATAAAGATATGCGGATGTCTCATCAATACAACTTGTTGTCTTTTTTGTGTGTGCTGTTCGGAGAAAAGCGATTAAACACCATCATTTTATACATATATATTTGAGAAAGTTACTATTTTTTCGAAGACATCCAATAACGGCTATTTATTGTATCTCTCGAAAACGCAGTCAACACACAATAAAAGTGAAGATGTGCGAAATAACAAAATTTTATGCAAATGTTGACATTTCTTTTATTTCTATCTATCGTGAGAGACTATAGAAAAAATAAGGTAGAAGATGCCAATTAAAATTTATGTAATATCCTTTAATAAGAAAGCTTAAAAAAATAAACTTGGATAAGACTTATTTAATCATTAAATTCTTCTTATATAAAGAAAACAAATTAAAAATTACAAAAGATTTATGTAAACTGAGAATTTGATGAAAATCTTAATATTGTCACATCATGCAATGAAATGTAATAAAATATGAACATGAATTTCATAAATTAAACAATTTAAACTCTTTGCTGACATTTTAAGTTTAAATATTTTGTCATATAAGAAATATGAGAATAAAATTGACATATAAAATTGCGTTGGTCATAGAAGAACTTCTTTTCAAAGTGAAACTTTTCTTATTTTAAAAAAATATTTCATGTTACATAAAAGATCACACACATGTGATAGATCAACTAAATTTTGTAATTTTTCATACTTCATATTTTATAAGATATAAATCGAAACACTTATGGTGATCAAATCACGTCTTTGGCTCATTCATTTGATATATTTTCATACTTACTTATTTTTACAATATTAATTCACATTATTGCCTCAAAACTAACGATTATTACAGCACAACATAAAGCTCAATTTACTGAAGCACATTTAGTGTTGTATTTTTATTATTAATACGATAAGCTTTCTCCCAAATGTAATTATGACAATTTCATCTACTATATGTAAAGAAATATCTAAAACCAGCAGTAATAATAATATTAACTTTATATGGCTTCACACATATATGAAAAAAACACCTACAGTCAATTTCATATCGCATTCAAATGATCGTTACTATTATGAATGAAAATAGTTAAATATAATAAATAAAAATTGTAGGAAATGACGAGAGTTTTGGAATTATTTCACATTGAACCTTCGGTCTTCGTCATCTGATCGTTCGCATGATGATCAAAGTACAATACAAAGAAAAAATATTGCTCACTGATTCGTAGATAATTTCTTAGCTATATCATTTTACTGTACTGCAATAGAAAGTTAATAATTGAATTGTCCAGCGTAGCGACTGACTGTATTGCGTGGGGTAGAATCGTCATCATCATTTAAGCGATAATAAGCACGATTGCGATTGCCTGGATTTGGATTTGTTATGTCAACATCAGCATCAATGCGAATATCAAGATTTCCACATGGATCTTTTTCTATTATCGTAAATGTTCCGCTAAAACGACGAAGCCCTCGATTACGACGCTGTTGAAGATAAACATTGAATTTTACAGAAAATTAGTAAAAATTTGAGCTAATTATGTAATTATCACAAAAAACTTTCAATAATTAATTTTCCTTCATATTATTAATTTATCAAAATCAACATTCAAACTGAAAATTCCTAATTTCTCCAATTATTTATTAGTTTCACTCTTTTCTCACATTCTCATAAAAATACCTTCAATCAAACACATGTTTCAGTAGCAAATACATTATTTTAAAACACTTTAGGTTTCGATACACATATTTCATGTGGTTAAAAGAAAAAAGTTGACTATAAATATTAATCAAACAGCCGCACGATGACTATCGTATTTACAACAATTTTCGTGTACATTTCTTGACTAATTTTTTTGATTTTAATGATTTCTCAAGGTGGTAGCAAGGTATTAACAAGACATCATGTTCAATTAACAACAAATACCTTCGATAATGAGCTTTAATGTTTTATTTTCTCTGTTAAGTCTTGTTGAAGTGATTAATTTTTGAAAGTAAATTTTTGAACTTAAACTCACATAAGAATTCACATTAGAACTGAGCACAGTTTTTAAAGCAACTCCTGCATATTTCAATTCATGTTCATTCAAAATTAAGGATCGTAAGCTTTCACGATCACGATTTGAATTACGACTACACGAGCCATAAGCCACGACAAATGTAATTAAAATGCCAACAATAGCGATTTTTTTCATTTTTAAGCTAAAGCTTTCTGCCGAAAAATGAGCCATTTCAAAAATTTCATACCGACTTTTATAGACAAATTCAGCCATTAGTAATAACAATGGAAAATAATGTGGTGAATTTTTCATATGCGCGTTCAAAGCCATATTTTATCGCGAAAATTACGTCTTCCGTTTTAATATATTTCTTTATGATCTTTAATTGCTCACAAATTTGAAAGCATTTATGGTTTATTGACTGGTCTTGTTGTTTGTATAACATTAGTGAGAGTGATTTGATTTCAATATAGAAAATTAATAGAAGATGCAATTGGCATACATTCCTTTTTTGCAACCATCATTTATATGATGTAATTTGTAAGCAAAGGCTAAAATTTATTGATAATTACTTGCACATCAGCAACGTCTCATTTTCATTTCACTCTCGAGCATGTTGCCACATAAATTTCATCTTTCTTTCAATTGCCGTGCTACAAACATGGATTTATTATGTGAACTTCTTTACTTACTCATTACTTGTCTGTAAATCTATGATGTAATATCTAAATATATTTGGAGTAAGTATCTAAAGATACGCTCTTTTTTGCAATTAGATGGGAAAATTAATATCTTTCATCTTGATATATTTGCAAATAACACAAGAAAGAGTAAAAAGTTGCGGGCTAATGAATGTTCATTATATTTTGATTGTGATTAATTTTCGTCGATCATATTTTTTGTGTGTAGTAAAATGTCAAAAATTTTAAAGACTAATGACAGATGTTATACATGATGATTAATATTAGATTGTGATTTTGTTGTGATTGGTAGTTTGCTTTGCTTAAAATATCATTGAATGAAAGAAAGATGTTGCGAAAATTTAAATTGCAAAAAAAGTTAGTGAGTGTTATGTTGTTAATGGGTTTAAAATTGTTGGCTTTATATTTTCTTTTTTTATACTGACTCTAGAGAATCCTAGATAAAAATTTGAAAAGAATTACTTTAATTAAGTGTTCGAACTTGCATGCATATTTTACTTGATATGCGTACATTTTTTGTCAAGTTGATTTCAAGTTGACTTACACAAAAATGACTTTAATTTATTCAGATTGAATTAAAATCAATCGAAATACATAGAAAAATAAAGAATCATTAACTTTCATACAAATTTGCTGGATTTTAAATGTATTAAATAAATCTGAATGAATAAAAGACATTTATCTTGAAATCAACTTGACAAAAAAAGGTTTATCAAGTAAAATATGCATGCAAGTCCGAACACTACTTTAATTACTAATTGAAACTTATGTTTGGTAATAAATAAATTCTTAGACTCAAATTTTTCAATTTATAAATATCTAATATTTCAATTGAATCTTGATGTTTGCATAATTTCTTAAAAAATTCCCATGAAAATTATCCATAAAATTCCATGACTTAACATCTCAATTTTTAGCACATTTTCTTCTCTTTAAATTAAAATATCAACCAAAAATATTCACTATTATTTTACTTTTCACCTCAAAGCCATTTATTTCTCATTTTACGAAATTCAAATCTAATTTATATCATTTTCAAGTAGTTTGCACAGTAATAAATTTAGCTGAAAAATACCCAGAAACGAGTAAAAAATATGTATAAAATTAGAAAGACATAATCATAATCAAGGCGCACGCAAAATAGTTCGTTAGAGTCAAAAAAACTAAGAAAAAATTACGTAATAGGGTCATTAAGAGTGAGTGAGAGAAGGTAACTTTGCACAGCGCGACAGCCAAAGAAATTTCAACTTCGTGTGAATATTTCTTTTCATATACAAAGAGCGAGAAGACTCGCCTGCATATCTATAAAAAATCACAGCTTGTGGAATCAACAATCTCTTCTTCTCTCTGTTTCTTTTTTTTCTTTCTTTTACTTTCGTTTCGGAAAGAAATTTCACTTTTTTTTCGGTGTGCTCGCTTGATGTCCAATGTGTATATATATACACGTGTGTATGTCAGTTATTATGCGTGATTAAACAACCTTTTATGAATAAACAATTTTTTCATTATACACAGAATTTCGGGTTGACTCTTCATTTCCTCATTACGTAATTAATCAATGAATTTTTCTTCTTTTTTATAGGCACCAATTCAACGTCGACAATTAACGCAAGTACAACAAAATCACATTTTAACAGATATACAGAAGCATCAACATCGATTTAATGTACAGCAACAGTCACAAGTTAGAAATCAATTTGTGCAGCAACCACAACAGCCTTTTGTTTTTCCTCAACAGCAGCAGCAGCCAAGATTTGTTCCAACACAGCAGCAATTGCTTCCCAATAATCAATCACCACCTTCTTTTAGACAGATCGTAAGCCTATCCTTTCTTCCACCCTTTATTTCTGATCATTTTTTTATTCCGGCATTACAGCCTTCAGTCCAACAACCACCACAGGTCATTCGACAAGCACAATTCCAAAGATCAGTGCACAATCAAGTTGGACAAGTTTCATTTAATCAACAGCCACCACCTCAATTTTTGCCACAACCTCAACCAACTTTCCAAGATTTCAATGGTTTCGGTCCAATCGCAAGTCCACTCGTTCAACAGCAGCCACCAATTAGACCTCAAACAAATTTCTTCCCTACTGGAAATGTTCAATTCCCACCAATTCAACCTCAAGCACAACCACAGTCACCAATTTTTAATACAAACTTCCAACCACAAGTGAATCCTTTCATTCAACCAACTCAAGCATTGCCACTTGAACAGCGATCAAATGTTTTCCATGATGCACGATCTGAAGAACAAAGACAACGTGAAGAAATTGCCCGACAAAAATTGATTGAAAAACACGAGAAATTTGTTCAAAAATACAATCAAAATCAGCAAGCTCAAGTACAAAAATTGCATGAAGATTTCGTTCAAAGACAGAAAAAGATTCAAGAGGAAACACAAGAAAAACTTCGACCACAATCATCGCAACAGAATTTTGTTAGACAGCAAAGTGTAAGACCGACAGATTTGACAGCATTTGAAAAATCCGTTCAACAATATTACCAAGTTAATCCGACACCATCGACGACAATTGCTTCCACAACACAACAGCCAACAACAAGTGCCAGTGCCAATCCATTGTCAGTTGTGCCACTTAAGAAATCAACAAAAGCAAAGACAGAAATTAAGACATTAAATTCCGAAGACATTAAATTGCTGCTGCAAGGTGATCGTCAAAGTTTATTGAGTCAATTGAAGCAAGAAGCAAAAAGTCAGAAGTCAGTGTCAAAGATTAAGTCGCCACTGTCACGTGATGAACTATTGAAGCAACTTAAGCAATCACTTTCAGAGGAACAACCAGACTTGGGTGGTCAGAGTCTCACAACACAAGATATTGTATTACCAAATGGTGAAAAAGTGCAAGTCATACGAACAACTGACCCAGAATTAATTAAAAAAGCACAAAGTGGACAACTTGTTGATCCTATTCAAGTTTCGGGACCAACTAAGCCACCACTATCAATTGAAGAACTTGCAAAGAGTGGAATTTTACCACCAGGAACAAATTTTGAAGTTGTTAAGCAAGGTGAAGATGGACTTCAGCCAGTTAATAAAATTCCAGCACAAAAGAAAGTTACATTTGTATACCTAGAAGAACAAGATGATGGAAGTTATAAAGTACAAGGTGTGAAATCAAATAATGACAAAGAAGTCAAGACAGAAGGTCAAGAAGTTGACAGTATTTTGAAGCGTATCAAGAGCGGTGACATTAAACTTCCGCCAACGGCACAGAAAGTTACAGTACCAATTGAAATCCCAACACCTCGACCATCAACAACTGCCTCGCAGCCACCACCATCTACAACTGTTACACGCACATCATCAACTGTGACTATTCCTAAAAATCATCGTGCTACCAGCAGTAATGTCATTACAACTGCATCAAAAGCTTCACCATCGTCAACTGCTAGATTTTCACCAACAACTGCTGCACCACAAACTGTGACACCAGTTAGACAAAGCACAAGAACATCATCAGTTTTCCATTATTCATTTTCAGCTACAACACCTAAACCAGAAGATAACGGTCGATCACCATACTCGACACTTCCATCATTCATTCCAACTGAAAGAAATCAAGTCTTTTCAGTAACACCAAGAGTTCAACGTTTATCAACAACTGAAGCTCCTGAAAAATACGTGTCAGCTGGTTCAATCAATTACATTAGAAATGCCGATGCTCAGAAATTAGTGCAAACAGTTAGTGCTTCAACAGTCGCTCCTGTTCGTAGTTCAATTTCATATTCGCCAACTTTCACAACGACACCACCAGTTACAGTCAGTTCTACGACCACACAAGCACCAGATTTGAGTGACATTTTGAAATCAAGTGGACTTTTTGCTATGGCTAAATATTTAAAACAATCAGGATTGGATTCAATTTTGAATGAAACTGGACCTTATACAATTTTTGCACCAACTGATAAAGCTTTCAAAAGTTTGCTCGTTCAACTTGGTGGACCAGAAAAAGCAGAAGAAAAATTCAAGAACAATCCAAGATTATTGAGTGGTTTGCTTCTTCATCATGTCATTCCTGGTGCATTTAAAATTGAAGAATTACAAGACGAAATGACTGGCGTGTCATTGGCTGGTACACAATTAAGAGTAAATCAATATCAAATGCAAGACAGTGAATGGAATGATGTGAAAGTGACAACAATTAATGGGGCAACAGTGACAACTGATAATCAAGATATTACAATTCCACAAGGTGTTGCGCATGGAATTGATAGAGTTATGTTCCCTCTACCGGTTGGTGACATTCTTCAAACACTTCAATCTGATAGAGAACGACGATTCACGAATTTCTTGAGAGCTGTTTTTGCTTCAAATATGGCTGATACTTTACAAAATAAGGGTAAGTTTAAAATTTAATTGCTTTTTCGTATCTAAAATTCATCATATGTTTGTCTAAGCAGCTTTATTTTTTTTAAAAAATTCAACATTGAAAAATCAAACAAACGAATTGAAATTTTGTAAACAAACTTGAAATGCACTTGAATTACTTTAGAATTTAAATTATACGTTATTTTTAAATTTTTTCAAGGTATCAAAACTTACACAGTCTTTGCACCAACTGATTTTGCATTCTCACATTTGACACAAGAAGAATTAAATACAATGGTTAGCGACAAAGACACAGCTCAACAACTGGTGAATCGCCATGTTGTTCCTGGTACTCTCTTTACATCGGGTATGCGATTCTATCAAGTTAAAGACACATTAGCTGAAGATAAAGCCCTTACAGTACAAAAGAATGGAGGTATGTTAAAAAAATATTTTGAAAATTTCTTCTAAATTTTTAATTTCATTAAAATTAGGTAAAGTAAAAGTAAATGAGAGCACAATAATTTCATCAAACATCCCAGCAACAAATGGAGTAATTCATGGCATCGATACACTCTTATAAATATAACAATGAAAAAACTTATTTACATAGTTGTTTTTATATTTGAAGCCATTGTCATTAAACGTAATTTATTTTCTTTACATATTTTTAACACTTCTTTTTTTCTCTCTTCCAAAAAACTCTCTTTTGTATATACTCTAATGTAATACACAAAGTCGCATGTTGCGAATCATGATTATTTTTGTTTGTTTGCTTGTTATTAAAAAATTATCTTTTTTGTTTATTTTTTATCGTATACTCTAAAGAAGAAAAATTATATTTTGTGTAATTTGATAATAGAAAGGACAAGAGAAAAAAAATTAAAAATAATAAAAATGTTTAAAAATAAATTTATTTGAAAAATTTTTTATTTTAGCACAGAAAATTTACAGCAGAAGTTTTAAATTTATTTTATAAATATTCGAAATTAATTTTTTTCTAATTTTTTCAAAGAGTTGAAATATCGACCTAAATAATTCTTTAAATTATTAAAATTATTTCTTTTGTAGACTTAAGGTTTGGTAACGAATAGAATTTAAGAAATATAAGAAACATTTTGTTTTTATTTTTCATCGAAAATCCTTTAAAACTTAGAAACATCTTAAAACAATTGTTATGAATCGCACTTAATCGCTAAAAATCATTAATAATTAGTTCTTTTCCCAAGGCTTGAGAACTTTTTTGATATTTTTTGATATTCTTTGATTTTTTTGACATTTTTGATATCGTGATTTTCTCTTTAATTAAAGACCATAAACATTTTATTGATAGCTTAAGAGAAAGCTATGAGCATAAGAAATGAAAATCAGAAAGGTTTGCATATATTCGTGTTATCGTTTTAGAACTGAAGTCATTTAAAAAAAAGTCCATTTCTAAAAATTTTTATTTTTCGAAAAACAAAGGTATCTTGATGCGAAATATCAAAAAGAGTTCTCAGGCCTTGTCTTTTCCATACCTTGTGTAGACTTTTATTTCCAAAAATAAGAAGGAAACTTTTTACTTCAATATTTCATGCTTTTCTATTACAATTTTTATAAGTTTTCAAAAATTATTTTGTCTCTAAATCAGTAGACAAAGTTTTGAGTGAAATCACTTACAGAATTCAATCTGAATGATCAAAATACCAAAATTTCTTAATCCTCTTTCATTCTTAAATTATTGTTCAAATAATTTCAATTATTTTTCACAAGATCACAAACATTTTTATAATTTATTCACTTAAATTTAGTCCAGTCTGAATCTCATAATCGAGACGTGAATACGACACTCAAGAAGACGAAGCATTCGCTAATGGCATTCGGCCCGAATGATGTGATCGGTTAGATGATGCAATTTGTTTATTTGGAATTAAATTGAGACTCACATAGACAATAAGTTGGACTAGCAGAATCCAAATTGGAATCATCATGATGTAAAGTTTGAAAATATCATAATCGAGTTTCAAACAAATTGAAATTTGTGAACAAATTTTTAATAAAATTCCATAAATATAATATTGATATCGACGAAGTGAATCGATGACTCGATAATTTTGATGTCTTTTGATGAGTTCTAGCACTACCCAAATAATTAGAACGAGATCATAAAGCCAGCATGGGAAGAAAATTAAAAAGAAGCTCCAATTTATTTTTTGCTCAAGTCTTAGACAGAGAAGAATTAGAAAAACAACTGTTGTGAACCTATAAAATAAAAATCTTTAAGCTAAATCAAATTTGTAAATGTAAAGAAATTTACCAAGTGAATAAAGCTCTTTGAATAAATCCCATTTCGATCTAAATATTAATTTTTATTATTTTTAAGAAAATTTTCTTGAGTTTGTTTGTTTTTATTTTTAGTTCTAAATTTTATCTTTAGAGGCGCTGCTGTCGATTGGAAAATTTCAAACTTTTTGAAAAATTCTAAATTTAATTTACTTTTTAAAGACTAACATTTTATATAAATAAAAATATTCCTTTAAAATTCTTCTAAATATATTCATAATATAACATTGAAAGCCGCAAACTTTAACGTTTTTTTTTTCAAAATATTATCTTCTTTTTTGCCCATCTCTAAACATTTTTCATTCTCTCCCGTAAAGAAAACAATGTAAACATCAAAAAATTCAATCAACATAAAATCTAAAAATTTAATTAAAATTTAACTAAAGTGTCAACTCATTGCATATAAAAATGAATTTAGGCGGTGCAATAAAAATAAATAAATGTGCTGTTATAGTTTTAGTAGCAATTTTACTGTTTATTTTCTATGTTTTTACCGCAACATCCATTGACCGAACGTATCCAAAGAAACACGATAAAGTAAATCTTCGGAAGTTAGTTATCGGTTTGATATTGGCTGCAAAAAGCGGCGGAAATCAAGTGATAAAAATATCAAATGAACCAGATTTTGGTGGTATTAAAACAAAAGGAAAAACACTTGAAGGTGAGGCATAATAAAAAGTTAGTGTAAAGGAATTTTTCATAAAGTAAATTTTTCTCTAGGTGTTAATGACTACGTGACAAAAGCTGACGTGAATTCACATTGCTCAATCGCTTACTCTTTATGGAGAATTTTCCCAAAACTTAATTTAATTTCTGAAGAAGATGTGCAAAAAAAAAACTGTCCAGATGACATTGAAAATTTTGATCTCGACCCATCAGTACTTGGAAATGTTGAACTACCAGATATAAATGTGAAAACAGAGGATCTGACGCTATTTATTGATCCTTTAGACGCAACTAAAGAATTCACTGAAAAACTTTTTCAATATGTGTCAGTAATGATTTGTGTTGCTGATAAAAAAGGAGAACCAATTATTGGTGTGATTTACTTTCCATTCAGTAAAAGACTCTATTGGGCATGGAAAGGTCATGGAGTTTCTGAGAATCTTATTAATGTTAAGGCTGTAAGTTTGAAATATTTAAAATTTTCATCTTAAATTTAAATTGATTTTTAGGAAATTTAATCAGAAACAGTTTTCTTTGTCTTCATTGTTTAGAGTTCAAAAATCTAATTTTAAAATTCGTATAGAAAAAGTTCATATTTATCTTTGAAAATCTCAAGTCAAACTGAATTAAATTAAATTGTATAAATTTAGAATTTTTAAAACTAATTAATTTTTAAAGGATTTGGAAGACGGAGTACAAAATCCAATAGCTATTGTGTCAATGAGTCATGCTGGTGCTGTTAAAGATCTTGTAAGAAGTATGTTGGGCGAAAAAGTATCAATTATTCAAGCAGCTGGTAGTGGATATAAAATTATTCAAGTAAGTTTTTTTTAATCAAAATTTAAAAATCAAAACATTATAAAAATTATGAAAATAATTTTTCAGGTGCTTGAAGGAAATGCAACAATTTATTTACACAACACGCGAATAAAAAAATGGGATTTGTGTGCAGGAAATGCAATTGTCGATTCAGTAAAAGGTCGCATGGCAACATTGAAGCGAGAAAAAATTAGTTACACAGCAAATTCAAATTATGTAGTTGAAGATGGCTTGCTTGTAGAAATTAATAAAAATGTGATGAACTGAATTAAGATTTAAAATTTAAATAAAATTTCACAATATAGCTATTATTTGTAATAAAAAAATTGTGTCAATAAAAAAGTATTATTGCAGGTTCAAATATTTTCATTTATTTATGACTAAAGTTCTCTTGTAAAATTTTCTTTCCATACGTTTAATATGATAAGTCTTATTTTAATTTCCACAATATTGGAAAATTGTTTTCTTGTATATATTGCTTAAAATTACAAATTCATTTTGTTTTATTCTTTTGTTGGGGTTTTATTCTACTTCTACTTGAAATTCAACTTTAAATTCGTTAATTTTTGACATTCAGGTTCTTTAAAGGTTCTTTAAAATGTGATTTTATTCAGAAACGAAATACTTTCATCTTTGATATTTTGCATTTTTAAACTAGTCTAAAGTAAATTTTGATTTTAATGACCCAAAAATTGTAGACTAGCGTCCAGTAAACTGGAGAATTTATAGAAACATTGATACTTTAATCCAAAACAAAACTCGTATTCTTAACGAAAACTGTTTCATTAACAATTTATCTTGTTAGTATTTTTGTTTCCAAATGAAATCAAATTTTAAAGTGTATTATGATAATATTGGCATCTTATTGTTTTCTAAATATTAAACATTCAAAATACTTTGAATATTTCTCATAAATAAGCTCGTAAAAATTTGTATTCATTCTATTTTACTGTTTGACTAAACTAAACATTCAATTATTTTTATAAAATGCACACTAAATGAATATCCAATAATAAACTACAGCTAAGTGAATGAAATTTTTTATATGTAATTAAATTTTTAGATGAAATTTAAAGGTTTATAGTCTTTGATTTTTCTATTTTAATTTTTAGTAAATAAACTTTCATTAAATTTAAGGTCGGTTATAAAAACTTAAGAAGCTTTTGATAAAAGAAGATTTCTTCAGAGTTTTTACTAGGATATTTTTAAACTTTGTTACTTTTGACAATTATGGGGTTTTTTCTGTTGTTAACTGTAGAATTTTCTTTCAAAATTGATTTTTTAAAGAAATTTTTAGTAAGTTGGAAGAAGTAAACTAATGCCTTTCTAATGCTTTCAGTGTTAAACTATTATTATTCTGTGTGCAATCTAAAACTGTATGACTAAGATTTTAAGTTTAATTATTATTAAGTGAAATTTCTTTGATTTAATTTTGCGTTTATTGAGCTTACTCAGAACATTTCTAAAATTGTTTGTTAAATTATTTTCTTTTTTTAAATGATTTTGTTTAAATTAATTAAAATTTCAGTCCAAAATTTTCAAAAGCTAAAAAAATTTTTGTTTAATAGGATAAACGTTCCTAATTTTCGGTCTATTTTCGTCTTTTCGAATTTAACCAAAAATATTTCAGTAGCTATTCACTCAATTTTTATGCTGATTTTAGTTTTTAATGTAGACTTTCGGCAGTTTTCATTTAATTCATCTTTTAAGAGTTAGCACTAAATCGTTTTCTCACAATTTAACAAGTTTTATCCGTCCTAATTTTCGGTCTATCAAACCTAATTTTCGGTCTATTTACGTTCCACACTGATCTTTTTTTGAAAAAAATGTTCACTTATTGTTTTTTGTTTACATTTTTGTTTTGAATTTTCGAATTGAATTACCTTGCTTTATATTGATTGAATCTAAGACATATTTATACAGAATTAAATTTTACGAAACGTAGAATTCATATTTGATAAAGTTTTTGTAATTTGCAACTAAATTTTTCAAAATGTTTCATTCGACAACATATAATGACAAAAATTTCTGTTCAAATAAGAATATATTTGCAAAATTCAATCGCAAATATCTCCTTATGTGGATAGTTGGGATGAAAAGGCATTTACAGCTGATAGTGTGTATTTCAATCTACTGTTTTATCTATATTTCACTGTGAGGCGTTGTGAAGCAGTCAGTAATTGATTAGTTGAAAATCGTGAATAATATAAAAATGGCAATACAAATTAAGCCTTTTCTTTTATTTTTTAGTTATTATTCTTATTATAGATGCATTTTGCATTTTAAAAGCTTTTTTTTGATATAAAATATGTCTTAGATTGAATCAGTATAAAGTGAGAAAATTAGATTTGAAAATTTCATATGAAAATGTAAACAAAAAAAATGTCAACTTTGAATCGTAATTTCTCAATAACTAGACGATCAAATAACTTAATATTCAACTAGAATACACTTTAGAGTATGTTTTATCGATTAGTATATATGGTTAGAAGGAATTTGAGAAGTAAACAAAAAATTAATAAGTGAAAATTTTTTTCAAAAAAAGATCAGTGTGCGTTCCTAATTTTCGGTCTATTTGTTTACATTTGAATCAATTTGAATTTAATCACAAAATCTCTTAAAACTCTTTAAAATTACAATATTACTTCCTTTTGTTGTTTTTTAATCAATTTCCTCGCGATTTCCGACTTCTAAAATGCTTTAGAAAGCAAAAAATTGCATTTTAAATTTTTTGAAGTGTTTTGAGCGCGATTCACACATTTTCGACTGAGCGTGTTTTAGATTTTTCTGGCAAAATTTTGTGAACAAATAGACCGAAAATTAGGAACAAAAATAGACCGAAAATTAGGTTTAAGATTTTTAGCTAAAACTAGTTGTTTAAAACTTGTGAAATAGTGATAAAAAGTATTTTAAAGTGTTTTTAGAGAATGTTTTCAAATATTTAAATTATAACTTGTGAGGAATTTGCAATTAAATAGTGCTAAATATTGAACTGAAAATTATTAAAAATTTTCAATCATGTGAAAAATAAATGAAAATGGTTATTTCTCATCAAGTACTGTTCTATAAATCATAATTGAGTGTCCATTTATGTTTAAATGTCATTATTGATATAATATAATCATTTATTTTGTAATTTTTAAAGGTTTTAATAGAAAATTGTAAAATATCAATTAGAACGAAAATTAGGAACGTTTACCCTAAATAACGTCTTTCTTTCGTAAAAAATCTGAAGTTTAAATTTTCAAATTGCTTTAAATATTCAAAAAAATTTAATTTTTGTAAGTTTTTTGATTTGTTGCTTCATCACCAATTTTAAAATTTTAAAAATCAAATTTTAAAGAAACTTACTTAAACATATTCAGAATTGCAATTAATACGAGATCCAGAATTATTTTCGCTAATAGCAGAAAGGCGATTGATTGTGATAATGTCAGTTGTTCGATCCATGTTAAAAGATTCAATGTTCTCATAAGCTTTCTCATTGTGATTTGATAAATCAGAATAATAAGCGCTGCTTGGATTTGATGAAAAATGCGGAACATCATTCTAAAATTATGATGATGAAATTTAAATTTTATTTTGTCAAAAATTAGATTTTTTTTTTGAATTTTTAGGTAGATTTTCAAAAGCATTTTTACCTCATCAGTTCTCAAATAAGTTGTCTTATTAAAGGAATTAATATTTTCAGAAGAAATTGAATCATGATCATCAAGTGTTGCATACAAATCTTCTTCTTGCTCCATAAAAAATGTCAAATCATTATTTGAAGATTCATCAATTTTTTTTAATTCAAGTTTTGAATTTAAACCATCGAGGTTTGCCGTTGATGAAACTCCTTGTTTTTCAAACATAAAAGCTAATTGAGAAATTTTAAAAATTACAATATGGTAAAAATTTCATAAAATTTACCTCCAATTGATGAATTTCTTTTGAATCGTAAAGTTAAAATCATTACAATTGCTCCAAATAAAGCAGAGCAAAAAGAAACACTTAAAAGAATTACAATCCATGAAATGTCATTTTTTGATGATGATTCTAGAAATTTAAAATATTTTAAAATTTAAATTATTTTTAAATTTATTTTATTACCTTTAAAACCTTCAGATGAGAAGAAACTTTTATCATCATGCATTGATGCCCAAATACAACTATCGCAAGTTGTTAAGCCATCGGAAACAATATCTGTCAAGTGGATGAAAAATTAATTAGCTGAAAAAATTCTCAATTTTACAATTTTCTCACCTTTAATTGATGGCATTCTTGGTGGTGGTGGAACAAAACCATTAAAGAAACCATAGTTACTTGCATCGAGTGGAATAAAATTGTAATTTCGTTCACCAAGCGATTGTTTTTCCTCTGCTTCAACGAATTTAGTTGAATCAATTATTTTACTAACTGTCTGAAGTCTTGAAAACATTTTTATGGCTTAATTATAAGAATTTTAAAATCTTTTTTATTCTTATGTAATTGAGATCACTTTAAGTACTGATTTAAAATACAAAAATGAATTAAAAACGCAGAAAAATTAATAAAATTGCAAAGAGAAATAAAATTGAATTGTTTTTGCGAAATGAAGACCCTGATTTGCGATTTTTTATGTGCATATATTTACCATATGTCTATGTTTAGTCAGGGCTCAATTGTAAAAGGATAAGAAGCTTTAATTGTTTTTTAAATGATGAAGGGTTGTATGAAATTTTCAAGGTTATCGTGAAAAGAAATTTTTACTTATTTTCTAAATTTTTACGCTAGATTTGAAATAAATAAAAAATCAATTAAATTTTTCACTTAATTCTTATTTTTTCACACAAGAAACTTTTATTTTAATAAATTTTATTTTCTAAAAAATTTCAAAAAATTTTTAAAATTTTCTTCTTTGAGATATAAGTGTCGAATCCTAATTTTTTCACCCTTTTATGTTGTGACAACATTACCTTCATAAAGCGAGAAAATGCAAATTTTTCATCATGCACACACAATGTAGATTGTGTGCTTGCTTCCTTTATTTTGACAAATTTCTTTGCCGATAGCTTTCGACAATTTATTTACCGTATTTTAGAAATTTAAATTTGTGTCTTTAAATAAGATCAAATTTTTTTAGGCAATTTCATTTCAAAATCTTATGAAATTTATTTTTAGTTTTTAAAAGTAAAAAGGTTCTGAAATTATCATTTAAAATTTCACAGATTTTCATTCATAATTTTTTAAAAAATAATTTTGTTCTCTCTTATTCATTTCAAGACCAAGATCAAAATTGAACTTAAATATTCAACAAAGAGAGTGAGAGAAAAAAACCTAGAAACATATTTTTTATTGTTCTTTCTCTAAATATTATTTTAGTAAATTAAGCATCAAAAAGGCAGTGACTAATAGTTTAAGTTGATTTTTCTAATAGAAAGCATTCGCTTAAGTGATAGTACAATTAAATAAATTTGCAAAATTATGCATAAATAGATCAAATCTTTAAAAAAAGTTAAAAAATCTTAAAACGCAACTTCCTAATCTTTAATTTCTTTGTTATCAACATTTAAATTGCGTGTAATAAAAATGATTAATTCACCATCGCGTAGTCCACTTTTAAACAATCCTCAAGATGAAGTCTCAAGTGAGGATGAATCTCAAGAAAATCTGCATGCAACAATAGTTGAGACTAATACTTATATTGCAACTTCTGCCCGCTCACAAAATACAGGTGCTAAAGAATACACCCGACTCACTTCAGTTCCAGTCGATCGCTACAACTTTGCTTTCCTTGTCTTTTATTTTCTTGGGATGTAAGTAAATTGCAAAGCGAATTGTTAGAATTGTTGATAATTAATTTCAAGGTAGAATGAAAATTATTGCAATTATTATGAACATTCTAGTTAAACTTTTCATGTTTTTTTTGAGAATGGGAATACATAAAAGTTACAAATCATGAATTTCTGAGTGTTTAATAATAATGGAAAATTTTGAGGTGCTTTGTGGAATATTTTTTGGATTAATAAACAAAGAGATATAATTTGTATATCAAATGTCAGCTTTTTATCGATATGCTTTGTTAGCTTGACATATTGAATTGTTTTCTAGTTTTTGTTTATTTTCGTTTATAAGGAAAGTTGTTATTAATGAAAATAATTTTCTGTTATCATTTTAATTATTCATATGTGGATTAGTTATGGTATTAATAATTATTGCTACACAAAATAGAACTAAAAGATTCATGAATCATTCTTATGGTGTTTTAGAAATGTTAAATCAACATTCAACTTATTAAAATATTTCGCAATATTTGATATTGAATGAACTTGTTTATTTTGTTATTATTCAATCTTTCCTGTTCTTTTTTTGAAAATTTAAAGCATATCAGATTTTTATGCAGTAATTGTTTAGTTTGCATAAAGAAAAATATTTTATAGCTGGCATAAAGTTTTTGAGATTTGCTCTTATAAAGTTAAATTCATGTCTTAAAACAAAAATTTATGAATGTTATAAATTTTTTATGATAGTTATAAAAGAACTTATTACTGTTATAAAACTTTTACAAGTGTCATAAAAAAATTATAACACTTATAAATTTGAAGTTATAGGAAAAAATCTTAAAAATTTTATGCTAGTTTTAAAATATTTTTATCCGTGTGGCAACAGCTTAATATTTCTAAAAACAAATTTTTTATTCTTCAAAAATCTTATAAATAATCTTTAACATATTTTACAAAGTTTAACTTTATCTGCCATTGATTGTTTACGTCAATTAAAAAGATTATTTCTTTGTTTATAAAATAGAAATAATTCAATATTTCTAAAAATCACAAGTTAGCAAAAATTAACTTAAAACATTCATCATATTTTAGGGTTACAATGCTTCCATGGAATTTCTTTATAACAGCTGAAGATTACTGGCAATATAAATTTAGAAATTTATCAAGTAATGATTCATCTGTTCTAACTCCAAGGCAAATAGAATTTCAACCAGATATCGCCATATGTTCTTCAATTCCAACCACGATATTTCTCGTGCTCAATGCATTCTTTAGTCACAAGTGAGTCATATGAATAGCCCGCATTATAGAGTGCATTTTCACTTCCCTTATTTCTTTTTAGAATTTCACTGAAACTTCGTATGGTTGGCTCAATGATAGTGGTTTTAGTTCTCTTCACAATCACAACTGCTTTTGTGGAAATTAACACAGATGATTATCAAGATTTGTTTTTTGAATTTACACTGACAATAGTTTTCATCATCAACATTTTTAGTGCAATATTGAATGGTGGTTTATTTGGAATTGCAGGAATGTTTAGCAGCAAATATATTACGGCAGTAATTGGCGGACAGGCACTTGGAGGAGTTTTTACAGCTCTAGCTGAAGTAATTTCAATAACATTCGCAACTGATCCGATAATTAGCGCTTTGGTTTACTTCCTCGTTGGAACAGCTATGCTTATTGCAGCTTTAGTTCTTTATACAATGTTATCACGATCTGTTTTCTTCAAATATCACATAAATCAATCACATATAAAAGCTAATACGCTATCAATAAATGCAGATCACAATCAAACAGCAATCACAACGGTTGCAAGCAATAGTCGAAATTATTTACAACCTGATTGGAAGAAAGTTTGTTCAAAAATATGGATGCATGGTTCAGGAGCATTGCTTTGCATGATAACAACATTGAGTGTTTATCCTGCAATAACTGTGCTTGTTAAACCAGTACATCATGGTGGAAAATGGAACGAAGTTTATTTCTTGCCAGTTTTGAATTATCTTCTCTTTAATAGTGGCGATTACACTGGCAGAATTGTCTCAGGTTGGCTCAAATGGCCAGCAAACCGACCAAAAATTGTTATGTTATTGACCGTTTTGAGAATTGGCTTTGTACCGGCTTTGTTGTTATGTAATATTACGCAAAAACATCCATTGCCTGTTCTTTTTCATTCCGATGAAATTTTTATCGCATTAATGGCTTGTTTTGCATTTACAAATGGTTATATTGCAAATATCAGCTGCATCTATGCACCAACGTGAGTCATAGAATTTTTTCTTTTTTTCAATATTTTTAAATTTAATCTTTAATTTACAGAGTTGTTGAAGAACATGAAAAAGAAATGACATCGAGCTTAATGGCCGCTTTTATGGGAATTGGTTTAACAATAGGATCTGCAATAAGTTTTGTACTTATTCAGTTTGTGTCTTAAAAACAATGCTTAACACAAATTCATACTTATTAACATAAAATTGGACCAAAATTGAACTTTATTTAAAATTAAAATAATTTGAAATTTAAGTTACCCCAAGAACATTTTGTATAATTTTTGTGATTCATTGACTGATATAAAATTAAACTTTTTTTGTTTCATGAAATGAGCAGTCTTTTATAAATTTATTGTTTTGTCATTTGAAATTTGATATTTGGAGCAATATATTATCAAATTAATTTGCATAATTATTGCAGATAATGTGAAATTACTTTTAAGTTATTAACTTTTTTTGAAGACAAGGTTTGATTACTGTTAGAATTTATTAAACATAAGAGTTCAAAGATCAAATTTAAGCAGGGTTTTTTAATAAAATCCGGTTAGATAATCATTAACTTTTTGTGTAATTATAAAGATTAAATTTTCAATAGAATTTGGCAATTGACGCATGCATGCATCAAGTTGCATACAAGTTGACTTACTAAAAATGTTCCTAATTCATCAGAACTAAATTTTAATTTTGTTAAAACCTTTATAAATTTCAAGGATTGTTGACTTTCTCATAAAATTTGCAAAAATTTAATAAAATATGAACAAAGTAGAGACATTTTAGTGTAAGTAAACTTGCATACATGCGCATGCATTCGTCAAGTGCTGAACCCTAATTTTCAAAAATTTAAAATTTTGATAGCACGTTCTAAAACATTCGTTAGAAATTATAAATTTGAATTTCTGATTGTATTTTTAAAATCAAAAATAGTTTAAAATTATTGTTTAATTTATTAAAAAAAAAATTTGAGGAAGTAAAAACAAGTCGAATGAATTTTACATTATTCAAGAAATTTGTGCTGAATTTGTTAATCATTCAATCTTTCATGAGCTTCATTAATAAGAATTGTATAATAAAAAAATGGGAATCAAAATTCCAGTGATGCATAATCATAAATTTTGTTTGAACATTAGAATTTATTTTAAAAAACTTTTATAATTTTTATTAAGAATTGAAGTAAAATGTTAATCATATTTTTGGAAACTTTGACAAATGAAAAGATATCAGAGATAAATCATTCATATTTACTCTAATAAAATATTTACAAAATAAATAACAGTATAACAATAATATAAAATTGAAAAAACCTTTTATGATAGAAAATGCAGAAATTGTAACTTATAGACAAATAATGAAAAATATAAAGAACAAGAAAACTTATTAAAATTCTAGTTAAATCGCTAAAATCTAAATGTTATGTCTACTATATAACCATTGATATTATTGGAATCTGAAGGAAATCTGAAATGAAAATATTTGTAAAATATACAAAAGGATGAGAATAAAAATATACAAATTATTGTTATGATGAGCAAATTAAATTGTTTTTAAATTTAAACTTGTCTTTTACAGATTTTTTTTTATTAAAGAACCATACAGACCGTTGTGATTTGAGTCTGAATTTTTGATTACATTTCCATCTATTCTATCTTATGTTAATAAGTTAGAATCTGTAATTCCAAGAAATATGAAATTCTGGACATTTATTATTTTAAATTTGTGCAATAATTATATCTTTTGAAAGTTATTAAATTCAATATCTAATCACCTGTGAGTAAAACAAATTTAAAGTCAGTAAATATTTTTTTTATACATCAAAAGATGTAAGCTAAAAACAGACATTAAAAGTAAATATTTTCATAATTTACTTTCTTAACTAAAAACTTTTTTGAGTGTATTTCAGCTGTTTTAAGATATTTTAAATTCAGTAAGTATTGAGACTTCATCCAAAGTGTAACTTTTATAGAAATAAAAAATGCATAAATGTAAAGAAATGTCACTTTTAACTTTTTTTAAATATTTCCTAATCATTCACATTTTTACAATTTTTAAAATCATTGAATCACTGTTTAAATTAATCTTTTCAAATAAAGCAAAGAAAGTTCGTGGACATTTAGTATTAATAACCGGTGGATCACGTGGCATTGGTCGATCACTTGCATTTAGATTTGCACAAGAAGGTTGCAATATTGCTATTGTTAGTAGAGATATTAAAATTGGTCAACAAGTTGCTAATGAAATTATGAAAAAGTTTAAAAATGTTCAAGCCAAAGCATTCAGTTGTGATGTTTCAAAAGTTGATCAAGTGAAAAAATTGAAAATTGATATTGAAAAGAATTTTGGATCTGTTGATATTTTAGTGAATAACGCAGGAATTGTTGAAGCTAATTTTTCTCTATTGGAAGGTGAAGATGAATTTTATCAAAATCTTATGGATGTTAATGCAACTTCTTATTTTTGGGTGAGTAAAGAAAAATTATTAACATAATATTATTTAAATATTTAAAATTTCAAAAAATATTTAAATCAAAAAAATTTAAGCAATGATTTGAAAAAAATTCATTTTATTTTTAGACAACAAGAGCATTTTTACCAGGAATGATTAGACAAAAACGAGGTCATATAGTTGGGATTTCGTCATTGGCAGCATTTTATTCACTTGTTCCTTCTGTGGCTTATAACACTTCAAAAGTTACGAACCAGGGGTTTATGAATAATTTAAAGCTTGAATTGCATCTGTTAGGTTTCGGTGATTTTATCAAGACTACATGTGTTTTCCCTGGACTTGTCGATACAAATGATAAATTTATAAATTTCTTCAAAAAATTTTACCATAAACTTTCTATAACCGCTCATGATCCAGAATATATTGCTGATGTTGTAGTGAAAGGAATTTTATGTGATAAAGAGGATATTTATGTTCCACTTTCAGATGCAATTTATCCTTTACTTTTAAGGTTTTATCCAACTTTATCTCAAGTGAAAGTTCATAGATATGGATTGAAAGAAGAAAATAGTGAAGAATTTTATAAAATGAAATCTGCTCAATATTTTAAAGAATAAAAATAAGTAGAAAGTTTACAAGTACAAAATTAATGATTTTATTATTTGAAGTTTTGTTTACAAAAGTTAAGTTTAATAAATTTATTTAAAAATTATAGGGTTCAGCAAGTATGTGCAGAAATTAAAGTTAAAATACTAAAGTAATAAAAGATTTTTAAACGGATTAAATATTTAATAATTTTGCGTCTTAATTATTTAATATTTTGCAAGTTTATTAAATTCTGGATTACTTTAATTTAACGTCATATCGATTTAATTTAATTTTAGCAGTTTGATTGACATTTTTATTATTATTTAATTCCCTACCCTTGAAAATTTTCTTCTTCTTAACTTTTAATATTTGAATTTTATTCAACACATTTGAATTTTATAACGAATTTTATTGAAAATAATTTTTGCTTATATTTTCTACAACTTTAGAGATTTTTCTAATAAATTTTATTGATGTTTTCATATCTTTTTATTTAAAAAATTTGTAGTTTTTAAAATTACAGAAAAGAAATAAAACTAATAAATAAATTTTTATATTGCTGAAAACATTAATAATTCAATTTGAATTCCAAAAATTCGTTATTTTAAATTTAAAATTGAAAAATGAAACTTTTATGCGAAAAAAATATTGTCAGAAAAATTTCAAATCCACAAAGGTTCATCAAGTAGTTTTGCAAGTTTTTCAGCTAACATTTTTGCTCCTTCTTCGTTTTCAGTGAAACCAGAAATGCATCGACATCTTTCATACCAATCATTTAGTTTTGGATAAATGCTGAAGTCTGCTCCAAGTTGCTTAAATATTTAAAATGTTTTGTTAATTTTCTATTTTCTAAAATTTATCAATCTTAAATTTATTGTACCTTGATTGTCGCAACGTTTGATAAAAATGAAAAATCAGCAATTGTCATTTCATCACCAGCAAAACACTTTGAATTTTCAAGTAAAACTTCCAAATTTGCCAATAAAGTTTTTAATGAATCTCGAGTTATTGTTGGAACTGTTTTCATTCCTTTTCTCAAAATTGGAAACTAAAAAACATAATTGAAGTTTAAAGACCTTGGCCAAGATTTTTAGTACAATAATAAAAAATTCAAATTTACAGCAAAATTTTTAACAGCAAAACTGCAGTTCGTTGCATCAAAGAAAAGTCGTGAATCAATCAAAGTTTTTAATTTTAAATCATTGATTGGATAAAGCGGTGATTCAGCAATTGTTGCCAAATACATTATTATAGCTCTCGCTTCAGTGACAACAAAACCATCATGCACGAGAGTTGGTACTTGATGCATTGGGTTAATTTTCAAAAATTCTCCTGAATTTTGCTCTCCTTTCAAAATATCAAGGTCACGAATTTCAAGATCTATGTCGAGATTGCGAGCGGTCAAATAACACATTCGCGATGGTGGACTATGAATGTTGTGATATAAAATTGTATTTTTAAGTTTTTTCGACATCTTCTCGTGACTAATTCTGAAAATAAACTGACAACAATTCTTTTCTTCATCAAGTGGAGTTTAAAACCGGTTTTTATTATTTCGAAATTTTTTAACAGGTTTCATTTCCATAAAGGTTCATCAAGTAGCTTTGCCATTTTTTCAGCTAATTTTCTTGCACCTTCATGATTTTCTGTAAATCCTGGCAGTGGTCGACAACGTTCATACCAATGATTGAGTCGAGGATATTCATTAAAAGTCGCACCCCAACACTGAAAATCGAAATTTATTTCACTTAACTGATAAGAATGAAATTTTATTTACCTTGATTGATTCAACACTTGCTAAAATTGCAAAATCTGCAATTGTTAATTCATTGCCTGCAATCCATTCAGAATTTGATAAAAAATACTCCAAAGTATTGAGCAAAGTTTTTAGATTTTCGCGAATTTCACTTGGCATCTTTTTGACACCGACTCGAATTATTTGATTCTTGAAAATTAGAAAAGTTATTAAAATTTGTAAAAAGTTTAAGAAGTGTTAAACTTTTTTTTAAAAGTTCTAGTAAAAAATTTGAATTAAAAAGCATCTTTTAGGAAAAGCAGTTCAAAAAACTTACAATAAAGCTTTTAACAGCAGGATGTGCAGTTGTAGCATCAAAAAATAATTTGGAATCAACTAAAGCTCTTTTATTTAAGTCATTAGTTGGATAAAGCGATGATTTCATGAATGTAGCAAGGTACATCATGATTGCTCTTGATTCAGTCAAAATATGATTATCTTCAGCAATGTGCAGCACTGGAATTTGATGTAATGGATTAATTTTAACAAAATCTGGTGTATTTTGTTGTCCTTTGAAAACATCAATATATTTCAAGTCAACATCAATTCCTAAATTTCTTATTGTCAACAAACAAGCTCTTGATGGTACACCATGAGTGTTGCAGTAAAGAGTTGGTGTAAATTTTTTATTTAAGCACTGCATCGCTTAAAAATCAAACTGAATTAATCAACACTTTATGATTGAATGCGTTAAAAAATATAAAAAATTCTAAGACGAGTGTAATAAACTGAGAAAAAAGATAAGATAAGTAAAGGGAACGAAATAAAAATCAAGTTCAGTGATATGAGTATAAACATAAACATGACTCATATTTATTTCCATAATGGTTCTTCTAACAATTTTGTCAATTTTTCAGCTAAAATTTGCGAGCCTTCGTTATTTTCAGCAAATCCAGGCAATGACTTGCAACGATCAAACCAATCATTTAGTTTTGGAAATTCTTTCAAGTTTACACCCCAACACTAAAAATAAAAGATAAACATTTTTATTTGAAAATTGAATTTTTATGGCATTGTAAAAAGCTTTACTTTGATAGTTCCAACACTAGCAAGAATGGCTAAATCAGCCAAAGTTAATTCTTCACCAGCAAAATATGCTGATGATTGAAGGAAAGAATCGAGTGTACTTAGCAAAACTTTGATGCCTTCTCTAGCTGCTGGTGAGATTTTTTTCACTCCCGATCTCAACACGGGTCGCTAAAAAAAGTAAAATTTAATTAGCGAGTTTTAAGAAATGATAAGAATACAAAAACTCTCACAGCAAAATCTTTGACAGCGACAAATGAATTTGTTGCATCATAAAATAATCTTGAATCAACAAGTGCTCGCTTTTTTAAATCATTGCGTGGATAAAGCGGTGAATCTGCGATAGTTGCGAGATACATCATGATTGCTCTTGACTCAGTTAAAGTGAAATCTTCATGAACGAGAGTTGGAACTTGATGCAATGGATTTATTTTTAAAAATTCTGGTGTATTTTGTTCTCCTTTGTAAATGTCGATATTACGAATTTCAATGTCTAGTCCAAGGTTGCGAATTGCAAGTAAACACATCCTTGAAGGCGGACTGACACAATTATGATATAAAATTGCCGACAATTTTTTACTCATGACTTATTTTTATGAATTACTAAGCACAACTGAGAATAAAATTTTTTAGCTCTCTTACAATTTCATTTACTCTTTGATTAAAGTAAATGAGATAAGATAACGAGCAGTTTATTGATATGTTTGAAAGCATATTTGTGTCTTAGATTGTTAAACCTTTCAAATGTTTTAAATCTTACAAATGTTTTCTTTTCTATAAATTGTTATATTTTGGGAAATTCCCAAATTACCGGCTTAAATTTCTTTTCATTTGCAAAATTGACGACAGTTTGAATTGGAATTTTTGTAACACTTTTCAAACCAGTTTGCCAAAATATTTTCTGATGAATAACTTGTGACGATTTTGTAGCATGGTTTTATTATCTGGAAAGTTTTGGCTATTTTTAAGTTGGAATTTTGTGTTTTACCTATTTTTGTTTTTAGTTTAACTTTAAAATTTGTGAAAGTAACATCTTAAGTTGTATCAAAAAAGTTTTATATTGCATTTTTATAGAAATTGATAAATGAACCTTTTAGAAATTTTATATTTTTAAGGTCCTTTATCATTTCTGTAAATATGAAATATAGAAGGAACTTTTAAATTTTTTTTTGTCAGACAATTTTTTAATGATGGTAAATTTTGTAATTTTAAATGAATTAAGAAAAGACGATAATTTTATAATACAGATTCATTTCACTTTTATTGTAACACTTTTTCATCATCGTGATCATCATTAGTTATATTCATTATCTAAATATATAAACAGCTATCACTTAATTATTTTTCATTTTTAAAAGTTTTTCTTTTTACAATTTGTCTTATTTATAAAAACTTAAAAGAAAGAGGTAAAGGAAAAGAAATATGTTGGAATTCACATGCAATTGATGATATCAATAGTGCACTTTCCTTTTCGCTTGAAGAATCAATTTAATGGAAATGATAGAATTGAGGAAGAGGAAAATTCATATTTGCAATTTATACATCAATGTTGGAATACATTTTTTTGTATCGAAATTTCCATTTTCTTTATCTCTCTTTATATATGTAAGACGAACGAGCATGCATGTTTGAAGAGGAAAATGAAAAGTTTTACTTATTGAAAGAGAAAAGAAAGAAGAGGGAAAGAATGGCAACATTGAAACTTGAAATTGCTAGTTGAGAGTTTTCTTTTCACTTCTTCAATGTGACAAAATGTTTAATTTATTTTTGCAATTGAAAACTTTCAATTTAATTTTTCAAACTGTTCAAAATTGTAGTCGAAACGTGAAGAAGTAAAATATGATTGGAAGTTTCATTTTTTAAAATGAGTAACAAAATTTGGAATCATTTTTAAAAATAAATAAAGTTTGAGTTGTCTATGCTTGATCAATTGACAATGTTGTAGTTTCTTAATAAATTTTCTTTTTAAAAAAAGTATTGAACAGAATTTTATAGGGTTCGGCACTTGATGCATGTAGTTAAGTACATGCGCATGTGATTTTTCAAGTTGCATGCAAGTTAATTTACTTGAAAGTTTGTCTAATTCATTCAAATTTTATTAAATTTAGTCAATATTTAGTCAAATTTATATGAAGTCAATGATTTTTAAGTTTACATAGTTTTGGACCGAACTAAATTTAAACTGAATGAATTAGAGACATTTTCAAGTAAATTAACTTGCATGCAACTTGCAAAATTACATGCGCATGTACTTGACTACATGCATCAAGTGCCGAACCTTAGAATTTTATAAAATCAAGGTTAAACTTGATTTAAAATTTTTAAATATATCTTCAACTTGACTCAATATTGAAATAGTTTTTCAAGTTGACTTGACTTTTATCAAATTTAAAGCAAATAATTAAAATGTTTTAGGTCAAATTGTTTGCCCACATCTTTCTTGAAATATTTTAATTCAAAAACTTTAATTAGTTACTGAATAAACTATGCAAAAATTCTTAATAACTTTTTACCCCACTTGTTTGTTTTTTTACTGAATAGCCGCAAGTGTTCTAATTAATCAAGATTTGAGTCACTTAGTAGCAGCGTAAATCTAACGACCATTGATTGTTGCTATCTCAAGCGATGAAAGTATCGACTTGTTTCAAGACAGCAACAGCATTTATTTATCTTTTTCTTGAGAGATTGAAAATAAATTATAAAATTCATTTTTTCAAGAGATCTACCACAGAAATCTTTTATTTACTCAAGACAGGAAGTAAGCAGAACTAAACTTTTCTTTCTACATTGTTTGCCGTTGCCTTTTCCTCCTCTTTCTTTTTCTTCATCTTTCTCTCATTCATTTCCTTTACTTTTAGATTACTTTTTTTAAGTCTATTCGATGTATTTACAAGTTTATTTACAAAGAGGTTAAAGTTAAATACAGGAAGAAAGTTTTTTGCCTGTTTGCTTGCCTAGCTCAATTTTAGATTTCTTGACTTATTTTATGAGTGAAAAAGACATTTGTATGTCTAAAGTCATCATATGAGCAACAACAGACAAATTTTTCAATGGAAGAATTGAAAAAAAATTTTTAATTGACAATTTTTTACACAATTTTTACATAGGAGCTTCACACACAACTTTCGGGTACTTTTGTGGTCATCAGCAGTGTCTTGATAGCATTGATATTAAAATCGTAGTCAATTGAATGTGTCGGCATTTCACCGTTGCTTTTCATCGTACTACAAAATGGATTTGATGGTGTCACTTCAACGTGACAACTTGATGCAAGTGATTGTGACTTTGGTGTTGAAGCAACTAACGTTGAGTCTGTTGAGAGCGATGATGTTTCTTTGAGGCGTGTGTTTTGATGCATAAATTGATTGTACTAAAAATTTTTGTTGTTTTTAGTGTGTGTCAATTCAAAAAATTCAAATGAAATATGTTTGAAATTTTGATGGTCTTACATAAGAATTTACAGATCCGCAAGTCCATTCTGTGTTTGTTACTGTTTCATCATCGATTGTTGATGCTTTAGGAATGATAGAAGAATTTATAAATTAAAGTGAAAGAGAAACGGAATAAAAATTAAAATTAATTGAATTTTTTTTCAAATTAAATGTTTTTTTTTCTCAGAAAACTGTTAATGTTTTTACATTTAATTTGGCATTATCTTTAAAGGACAACAAAAATTTTTTACTTGATAAAGTTTCATGATTATCTTAATCATGAGCTTCATAATAAACGATCATTTGTTAAGTTAATAAATCAAGTTGAATTGAAAACCAAACAACTTGACTTTTTTTGATTTCTAATTTACTTGACTTAAAATCTCAAAAATTGAAAAATTCAAAAGAAATTTTTAGTTTATAGTTTTATCTTTAAATCTTCATTTTAGATCTAAAATTTAAAAATGTAAACCTTAATATTTTAAAGAAAAAACTTTTTAAATTTTCTTAAAGTCATTTTGATAAAAATTTAATCATTCAAGTGTCTATTTCTAGCTCAATAGTAATTTTAAGAAATCTCACCATAATTACTATTTGCAGTAGTAGCACCCAATGGCTTATCAGTCTTTTTACCTTGTGGAATAACATCAGGATTCTTTTCATCTTCTAAAATATCATTCGATGCTTTCATTTCTTTTGTTTTGCCATCACTATTCTGCCATCGTGCATTCTTCTAAACGAGATAAAAAGGAATTTTGTTAATTAAAAATTTTTGCAATTTTTTTCATCCCTCTCATTCTTGTAGTTGTCTAGCATATTTCTCAATATTCCATAACTTTATTTTCTATACCTTTTGTGTATCATGCTTGTAGCTTATGCTATTCATATTTTGCTTCATATCGCTATTCAAGTCTCTCATTGTCGCTGATGTACGATTACAATAAACTTTTACAAAAATAACGATACATAGTAGCAATAGTGTGAATAAAACTCCCAACAATACAGGCGAGAGATCTAGTGCGGCATTTGTTATAGCTGCATAAATATTCAGATACGAGGAATAAAAAATAGAGAAACAAGTTGTAAAGAATTATAAGTAAAAACTATTTTCATTTTATGCTCTACCTGCTCTACTCTCAATACTGTTGTCTAGTATAAATTCTCTCACAAGCACACCACTACTTCGACCCTTCTGATTGACAGCAAACACTACAGCCTTTAATGCATCATCCCCATATGTGTCGAATGATGTGTAAGCGTCCAATGAATCAATATTAAATGAGGGTTCATCCACATTTGTGAGATTTAATCTATTGTAAATAAATAAATAAATTGATTAACTTTTGGTTTTAGTTTTAACAAAAAAAAAAATTTTTCTACCTTAATTTTCCACTTCTTATTGCAATCAGTTCAAGTAAAAATATCTGTGGTAAGCCACCATCATAGCCCGGTATGCATTGAATCTCAAGTGAATGAAGTGTTTGGTTGTTAATTGAGCAATTGCGGACGGGTGATGGTAAAGCTGTAAAAACACAAGTTTGTCACACAAGAGAGTAATTAAATTGAAAATGTTGTTATTTTCGTGTCTTTTCATACCTGCCAAAATTACTTGAAAGACACATGGCACTGTCTGCTCTCCAACTTCATTTTGACCCGTGCAAGTAAGTGTGCCATAGTCTTGATCCATAATGGGCGTATATTGTAGAATACTCTTCGACCCATTCTTGTAATGTCGTTCCTTCGACAACTCGTAAGTCTCACCGGAACTATTAAATTTCCATTTGAATGATCTCGGTTGTGGATCTGCATTTACTTCACATATTACATTTAAATGTTCACTTCGAAATGCTCCAACAATAATTGTCTTATCGACTTTACAAACTGGTGCATCTATAAGAAAATAAAAAAAATATTTTTTGCATCAATCATTTTGGAATATACTTGGTAACAAGTTTAAGAGACAATAAAGAGATAAATGCTGCTCATTGTCTTTTAATCAATTCATACATGCATGAAAATCATTTATTATAACAATAGAAATCACATTCACAATAATAATCGAGATCGACATGCAGAAATCTTCTTTTCTTCAATATAATCACATTCACTTCACACATTCACAGCAAACGAGCCAATTTTCGATTTTCCAATTTCATTTCATCGCCACACAGAGTCAGAATATAAATTTCCTAGTGTAGGAGAGAAAAAATTTATAATGTCACATATTGAATTGTGTGTGTTTTTCTTTTCTCAATTCAATGCTTGAAAATGAAGACGTATCACATACCGAGCATGAAAAAACTCCAATTCTGCTCTATTTCTTATGCCATTGGGTTAAAGAAATCTTGTGGGATCGGCAAATTTCTTTTAGCAAAGTTTTTAAAGAAAATTTATTCAGTTTGAATTTTTGGTGATCTTTTTTTAACTTACAAGAGATAGAGAGTAAAATGGTATTTGATTTTATTGTCTAGTAGGTAATTAGGTTTTAAAATAGTTGATGAATTTGATTTTTGTTTGTGTGATGTAATTTTTACATTCATCTATGTTTTTAAATATAACAATAATTCAATTAACTAAATAAATTCACTGAAGAATTCGACACTAAAATTAAACTCACAATTTTTGTGTACATTAATTTTAAAAGTTTTCATTGCCTATAATTACGAGCTAGAACTATTTATGCTTAGCTGCGTAATTACATATCATATTTTTAAAAAAGAAGAAGGAGTTTATTAATAAAACAAGCTTTAACTTTAAAAGGTTCTTCTCATATTTCTTTGTTTAAAACAAATTTGATAAGTTTATCTAACAAAACAAGCAAATGCGTTTAAAACTAACAAACTTTCTATAACTTTCATTCAGTTTGTTATTTTTTCTCTCTTTTTTATTGAACTGGAAAAACTTTATATTGAGAGTGTCAAAGTTGTAATGTACAACATTCACTTGTTTTGCATACGGATGAGATAGAAGGATTATAAAATTAAAAGATAAAAATATTTTGATAACAAGCAAGAAAAAAAGGTTTATTCTCTTATCAATGAAAAATATTTTGCTTATGAAGTGAAAAAATGAAATGAAGCAAACCATAAAAAAGCAAGACATTTCACTTATTCTATTTTAAAACCATATTTAACTTGACATTAAAAAGCTCATCGCTTTGAAGGGGGAGAGAAAAAAGAATGAAAAATCTGTTCGGTTTCACAGTTGATTTTTCGCCTCACTTCTTTTTCTCTCTGACTAGAATTTAATTTATGGTCTTCGCGTAGTTGAGTAAAAAAGAAAACTCGTGTATACTCCATGACTTTTCTTTTTCTTGCTTTTAAATTGAATCGACTTTAATCTTGAAATGTCACAGCAAATTTACACTAAACTTCTCATCTCTATCCAGTGACTAACCACCTCTTTATCCTCTGTTATATTGGATACAATTCTTGGTAATGGATACACTCGGTTGATGATGAAGAGAGTGAAAAATAGTCAGACTAAGCTCTTTGTTGTCATTTTAGTCAAGAATCATTGAAATATGAATTGATTTCTAGTGTTGTACATGACTTGAAAAGCAAATTTATCTCTTGAATTGATTGATTAAAAATTTATTTTAAAACTTTAAGAAGATTTTGAAAATTGATATTTTATTTGAAAAATTCAGAGTAATGCAATAGTTATGTTGATAACTAAGTTAGGAAAATTTTTAGATTTTCTACTTTCTAATATTTATTTAAACTTTTGTTAAGTTTGTTTAATGCATACTTGATTGATACTTGACATAGGAACTTGATTATATGCATGCAACTTGACTTATAAAAAAGTGTCTTTAATTCATTCAAAATTTATTTAATTTTGTTGAAATTTTACAGTTGTAATGATCGTTGAGCTTTGTTCAAATATGCAAAGTTTTGACTAAATTAAATGAAGTTGGAATGAAACAGAGACATTTTTTGAAAGTCAACTTGCATGCATATACTCAAGTAAGTATGCGTATACCAGTCAAGTATCATGCAAGTGCCGAACACTATTTAAAATTTACAATTGAATACAAAATACGTATGTGAAGTTATAATTAATTATGTGAAAAAAAGGAACAAAACATAATTTTCCGAAAACTTCTATAATATAAGCTTTATACTTAAAACGCAATTGAACCATAAAATATGAAACTAAATTAGATTATTTTCTTCATACTTTGTGACAAGGATATACGAATCATTATTGGAAATTATTGCGTTGTTTCCAATAGAAAATAAAAATGTGTCTAAAAATATTTTTCAAATCATTCTTAAATTTCAGGAAATAAAAGATAAAAAATTACTTACATTTCACTCGCAGAGACAATTGATTGCTCACAGTCTCGCCTTCAGCATTGATTGCACTACACGAATAATTCCCACTCGTGTTTCGTGTAATTTTCTGTAGCACCAAACTCTGATTTGATCGTATTACACGTGCACTTGCGTTGTGTGATATCAAAATTCCCTAAAGTAATCACAAATAGAGAGAGAGAGTGAAGAGGAAAAAAGGTTGTTAGAAAATGTAAATATATCTATTCAATATAATATGAGAGAGAGATTGGGTGGGAAATTGGCAAAATATCAACACTATATTGCATATACAACAACTCTTTTAGATGATGCAACAGAATGCAATAATGTGGTCTCATATGCCACTTTTCTAATAGCATCCATATAAGTGAGAAAGAAAGGATATGAATGCAATTTTAAAGTGTTTTCTTTCTCTTTCCATATATTGGAGCAATCCATCTATCTAACAAACTGGAAATGTGCTATGTTGTTGTGATCTCTTTAACCATGTCGAGAAAAAGGACAAATTGAGATACATTTTCTTTCTGTCTTCTGAATAAATAAGTATTTTTGTCTATAGAAAATAAAGACATTTGTATCGACACTTTTTGTTTATTTGTAAAAATGTTAACTTTAATTTTTTATTTTTTTACTCTTGTCAGATTCAAGTCAAAGCTTTGATAGAATGAGAATAAAGTGTTTATGAAAGGATGGAAAATATAAAAGATAGCAATCCATCATAATTCTTACATCATGCATCCAATACATTTTCGAGAATTTCGGGTTAGCCTGAATTTGACATTCCATGTATAAATCATCTCCTTCTTTTATGTCGTCCACTATTAATGTTGAACCGAGACGAAGGTTGACGAGTGGTGGATCTGTTGGTTTGTGATGAGAAAAAAGAAACATTAAAATTATTTTAATAATTTAAGGCGCAGTTTGTTCTTTAAAATGATGATAAAATGTCATAAGAAATCAGAGTTGATCGTTGTCAAGGAATTATTTTTAAGTACAATAAGTAGCTTGTTGGGAAAGATTATATCAATTACAAGGAAATCTTTGTTTTTATCCATGACAAAATATAAAAAAAATTTAACATAATTGTAGAAATAAATTCAAAATTTCAAAAACTGTTAAAATTTAAAATTTTAAAATCATATTGAAATTTTTGGTTTTGGTAATTAAAACCATACTTTAATAAATATGCATGGCTTTTCAGCGCTTTTTTGAATATTAAAATATAAAAAGTTCATTTCTTATTTAGTACAAAATTTTCAATAAAATATTTTTTAAGAGTAATGAGCAACTCTGTAAGAAATAAGATTCAAAAAAAATTTTTACATTACAAATGAGATGTAAAATGAAACAAGACAAATCTTTCAGTGGTTTGATATGAGAGACATGCTCGAAGAAGTTTTCTTATTCTTTCATTCACACATTTTCAACCATTCTTACTAATGAGAAGTGAATGAAATTCAAATTATAGTGGTTTTTACATTTGAATGCATTTACATAGTGTAATGTTACTCAAGTGCGGTTTTTACTTGTCTGGTCAAAAAGGAAATATCACCAAGATTACAAAATAAGAAAAAGTTTTTCTTTTCAAACTTAATTTAAGGTTTTTAATAAAAAGAAATAAATAAAATTGCTTTCACTTCTGCCCTTTTTAGAAGTTAGTCAAACCTAAATATCCGCCATCTTCTTAATAATTCATGCCAAAGTTTTTGATCAGTGTACACGAGTTTATCATATTGATTTTAACAAATACTCACATATAACTTCAATCTTCCACGTTGTTTCAAGAAACAGCCCTGAAACTTTTGGGTTTTCTGCACGGCACGTTATCAATTTACCATCATCATCTGTTGTTGGTACGAAATTGAGAATTGACTTTGTGATGTTGTTGAGCGCTTCTTCCTGTATGAAAATATAAAAAAAATTATTTGAAGTAAACAAGTGAAACGTCAAGAGCAAAATTTTCATGACTTTTTCATAATCAGATTTGTAAGTTAAGAATCAAATATTTGAATCAAGTTGAAATTAAAAAAAAACATTATCTCAAAGATTTTAAGTTAAGGAATAAATCGCAATTTCAATTTATGAATAATAAATTTTATAAATAATTTTTCAATAGAAGTCAATTTATCTAATATCAAGTATACAACTTGAACTTATATTAAGTCAAGTAACATGATATGCCAAGTCAACTTGAAATTTCATAAAATTAAATTTAAGTCAAGTATTTCTTTCAAGTTAACTTAATTTAAAAGAACTATTATGAATTTTGAAGAGTAGATTTGGTTAAATAATATGAAATTTTAATCCAACTCTGCACTTTGGTAAAAAATATTTAATTCAATGCAATAGATTTTGAAATTTTCTTACACAAAAAATCATTGAATTGTATTTGAGAATCCATTAATTATTTTCATATTTACATTTGAAAAACCATGATAAAATATTCATAGTTTATAATTGAAATTGCAAAATGATTTTTATACCTTGATAAAAAATGACAAATGAGAATCAAACAAATGAGTCAGTCAGTCAACATTTTCTGTTTGCTTTAAATTAATTTACTTTATTGCCTAGTTAGTTTGAATAAATGTGGCGTGCAGTATGTCACACAATTCACATGTCAACTTTTTATGACATCTGTTTGTCAGTGAAGGGAAAAATTTTCTCTTCAGATTAAAACTTTTTCGTTTTTACATTTTCATTCATTCATTAAATCATATGACGTTGTAAAAATAGCTTCTGAGTGTTAATACTTTCTCATATATTCATGATAACACAGCAAGCGAAAGAATGTGAGAAACTAACTAAAAATTCATAAAGTGTAGAAAGCTGTGTGAGAAAAAAAAGTTGCGGTTTAAATCAAATTTATTATTTTTTTGCTCTCTCTTCCAACCATGCATACATGCTTGCATACATATATTCGTTCATTTCATATAAATTCACTCATAATTCATGGCTCTTAGCTTACTCTTTCTCTCACTCATTGCAGCTTTAAATGGATTATAGTTTTTTCTCATCACACTCTCTTATAGCCGATGCTAGTCTTTTTTTGGAGAAAAATATAATAATTTTTTTATATATGTGAGTAGGAAGTAGAAAAAATTGCACAAATGCCATGTGTTACAATGATGCATGATTTTAATATATTTATTTTTTGACTATTTCTCTCATTTAGGCTTCAGTTTACCATAAGCCTTCTAGAAAGCTTTTAACATATTAAAATTTTCTTTTTAAATTCATTGACATAAAATTGAAGTATTTTAGCTTCAAATATGTCAAGCGTTGATTTTCAAACCACAATAACAGCAAAATATACAAATGGTCAGTCATATGAAGAATTCTAAAACATGGCGTATGCATACAATCTGAGGTTACGACTGCGATATGAGCTATGAAATAATTCAAGGAAACATTCAATGTTCTACATGAATAATTTTTTAATCGCTAATTGACTCAGGTTTATTTTTATATCTTTTAGCAGCACGAGGAGAAAAGGTTTGTTGACATATTTTTAAAATAACTTGACATTTTTATTTTTATTAATTATTCTATTTTAAACCATTTATTTTTGGTAAGAATTTGATTTTAATTTTCTACACAGATCAAAGAGTTTCCAAGCTTTGATGTCTACAATAATAAAGTTTATTTCATTAAAAATAATAATCAATAAAATTAAAGAAATTAATTTAAATTTTTCTTGTTTTCTTCTTTCTCGTTATGAAAAACATAATTAAATAACTCATAGACAGCCAGCCAGACAGAACAAGAAGGAAAATAAAAAAGTACACCCACAACTATGTATATAATAGCATCAGCATCTCTTTCAATTTAAGTTGATTGCCTTTCATACAAGCAGTAAAAAACAACACTTCCTATTCTTTCTATTAGTAAAATAATAATAAAAATAATGCATGTATGCGAAAGAGAAAAATTATTGTTGTTGTATATTAAATATATTGAATACCTATACGCTCAATTTATTTCTACAATGAATGGCAATAAATAAAGTCGACTATGTTGTGTCGCTAGCAAATTGTTCTCGCTTGCTTTTTATATTTTTTTATTCCAAGCTTTCCGCCATCGTCATCATCATCACAATTTTCAAATGAAAAGAAACAAAAGACACAAACATATACACAAAAGACTGAAGGGTGCTGTTGCATGTTTTCATATGAAAGCTACCAAGATTCCAAATGAATGAATGAATGAATGAAGGCGTAAAATTTTCTTTTCAACAAAACTGTTATATGTGTGCATGTGTGTAAAGACTATAAAGTACGCACTCAATTATTTCCCTGTCCATGGAAGTGGTAATATGCATGTAGGCAGGCAAGCAAGCAAGCACATGAAGTGTGAAACAAAAGAGGAAATTTTCCATTTGACCATACAAACTTTGAATACAATAATAATAATCATCGTCATGAAGCATAGTTGAATATTGAATGAATAATAAAAGTGCATATACTGAAATTGCACAATTTTAACAATGAATATTTAACTGTATATGAGTCTCTGTACTTAATGCACTTCTGCCACATACTTTTTGGATTATGAATAAAAAAGTTAATAGAGAAGATTAAATAATCGATTTGCATTCTTTCACTTCTTTTACTTTTAATCTCATTGAATGAAAATTTTATAATAATGAAGAATAAAATTATGATAACAATTAAGTTTTTACGACACGTTTTTACTTAAAGAAAATTTTCAAAAAATATTTTTTTACAGTTATTTAGGAATTTTTAATGATGATTTTTAAGGTTTTTTGTTAAGAGTTAGGCATGGAACTTCGAAAAAATAAAGTTAAATTTTTCTTTTAAACAATCAGTTTCTAATATTGAATATTTTTTGCCAAGTTGACTTACAAAAAAATGTCTTTTATTTATTCAGATTTTATTTAAATCGTTTGAAATCCAACAAATTTGTATGAAAGTCAATGATTCTTTAATTTACTATGTTTTTTAATTGAATTAAATTCAATCTGAATAAGTTAAAGACATTTTTGTGTAAGTCAACTTGAAATCAACTTGACAGAAAATATACGCATATCAAGTAAAATATTCATACAAGTCTGAACGCTATTAAAATTTCAATCGAGTTTTTAAAATTGAATTCTTTAGAGATACATTAATAAATTTCAAAGAAAAAATAAATTTATCAAATCAAGAAGTTTCACAGTCTATAAAAAAATTCACCTTAGCTCTTCTCAATTGTCTTTTTCCCTTATACCATGTGATGATAGCATTGGGTCGAGATCCACTAGATTCACATTGCACTTCATAACGGCGATCGGCTACAAGTGGAAGTTTTTTGTTTACAATCTCAACTGTCAAGGGTTTTACTGTGAAGAAAAGAATGAAAGAAGAAAATTTTCAAATGTAATTGAATGTGACCAAATAAAAACGAGAAATTGTCTGAGTTTGAACATTGGTCATTGTGCTATTGTAAATGTAAGTTATGAAGTGATTTTTTTATTTATTGTCTCCTCCATCTATGGGGCAAATGTAGAGAAATGAATGAAAAAATAATTTTTTTCTTCTATTTAGTTCACTCTCTATGTATATTATTGAGACACATGTCATTTCCACAGATTTCTTCAATTCTTTGTGTAAAGCACCACATGAAAAAAGTAAGTAGAGTGAAGAGAGAAAAAAGTTGAAAAATGGAAAAATTTTCTTCTTTCTTACTGTGTGTATATTGAAAAATGTTTGAATGAAAAAAGTTGTAAAGTTATTAATCAAAAGCGGCAAAAAACTCATGACGAGGAAGAAGACAATTTACTTACAATGAAGATCCAAGACATAACTGCTTTCACGCGGTTCGACAAGCTGTGTATTTATAGCTTGACAAGTGAAGATTGAATTTAAATCTGATCGTGCGACGGAAGGCCACATTAATCGATTTTCGGTGACATCACCCGTCTGCTGTTCAACCTGCTCGTCAACAATCAATCCATTTACGAGCCATCGAACTTGAGGTGGTGGTCGACCTGTAAAAAGAGAAAAATGCTCATGTTAATTACAGATTTTTTGATCAATGATTTAAATTTCAATAGATATCAGCAATGCGCGTTGATGCAGTGGATTTACATAAACAATAACAAACTGAATTGAACAATCATATCAGATTTTGTATTTCTAGAATGGCTCACTATCTAAAAATTTGAATTTTTATGATTTTTGACGTGTGGTATCAATTGAGTTATACATCATAATTAATTCTAAGGTTTGAACTTAAGCACTAAATTCTGAACCCTAATTAATTTTGATCAAAATAAATAAGTCAAGTAAAATAGTCAAGTATATTAATCAAGTTGCAATAGAAGTCAAGTAGTTTAGAAAAGCAAGTAAAATTATTATTCCAAAATATCACAAAAACAAAAGTTTGTCACAATCTTATTGAAAATGTTTGTAATCTAAATATTCTCATAAATTTTACATTCATTTTCGCTGACCACTAAAAATAACCTAAACATTCTGATATTCGACTGTATCGCACAAAAAAGCGATTTTCATGCAATTTTAATGCAGTCGAGTACAACAATTTTTTTGCTATCGAATGGTGAGTTTGAGAGAAAATTTGTCAAATAAACATTGACTATGCAGTTGAGAGAGAGAGTTAAGCACAATTTTCATTTAACAATAGCAAATCTATTCATTATTCGTTAACAATTTTGAGGTCGAATGAGAAGACTATAGCAATTACAGAATGAAACCAAAAATGAAAATTAAGCCCAGTTTTGCTATTTTTATTCATTGCGGAACGGAAATTTTTCTGCAAACAATGATTGGAGCATGCATTTATGGATAGGAAATATTCATGTGGTGAAAATCAGAGTTAGAGTAAGCAAGCAATTGAACTAGACGACTGTATACATATGTGCATTGTAAGTGAACAAGAGAGAGCACAATCAATTTATTTTATTTATTAGTTTAGATTTGGATTTTCAATGGTCTAAAGCTTTTGCTTGTTGTTTTTACATTTATACTCACTCCATCAACAAACAATACTTAACAAATATAATGAAATTTTCCTATTTGCTTATTGCAATGCACTATTTATTAATCAATTTAAATTGTAAAAATGCATTTCTAAACTCAAATCCAATTTTCATTTTTTCTAACATGATTTTGATTAAATTTATTTTTTCAGTAATAGACTTAAGATGAATTTGTAGCATAAACCACAATTCAAATGTGCTTAAAAAATTAGTTTAACTTTCAAATTGAACTTAAACTTTCACAACATCACTAATTGGCAATTTTTCTATTTTATAACTTCCTACTGCTGAACTATTTAACTGTATAGGTCTGTAGGTTGAAGCTATCAATTACATAAGCCTCCAGTGACATTTTAAAAAGTAACTATAGTAAGCAGCTCAAGTTACAAAGTTTCCAATGACTACAATTTGTTGTTTGTGGGCGACAACTAGAAACTAATGTACTTATGTTATTTTTTAATAACATTTATTCAGTAATTCATCATCAATAGAAAAATAAAAGTTTCTCATTCTTTCATTATATCATAAAAAATAATTGAATGCTTTTAAAATTTTATACAATTAAAAACTTTTTTATGTAAAAATTTTTTAATAAGCAAATTTTTCTTTTATGTCTAGAAAGAAGTAAAAATGTCAAAATGATTCTGATTGAACACACAAAAAATATTATATTTTATAAACTTGATTTTCTATGCACCTTTGACTTTTCTGTTAATTTTTCTCTTTTTTTCTTCTTTTTGCAAACTCATGGAAAACTAAATTAAATGGAATGAGTTCGAAATGAATGTAAAATAGCTAAAAATTCTCGCAAACTGCAAAATTAATGCTTAGTATGGTAAAATTTTACAAATTGTGCACATGTACATGGTTTTATTGCAATGAATACATTTTTGGGTTTTTCCTAAGTAAAATTCATGCACAATAGAAAATTTTTCTTTATCGTTGAACATGGTAAAAAATGCAAGTCATGCATTCTGAATAATCCTAATATTTGTGTGTTTACATTGGGAAAAACACATGCAATTGTCATCATGAAATTTTTTTCAAAAAAAGAAAAAGAAAAAGTCCAACAACCTCTAATTCATTGTTTTAAATTTAATTGATTGATTGCATGGCATACAAAAATTTCCTGACACCTTCAACTTTTAAGTAAAATAATTCTCTACCGATTGAAATGCAAAAATCGTTTTTGACTAAAGAAAGAACGGAAAAGTAATTTCTTTTGCTCTCGCTATTGTTCGTTACTCACGAGCATTAGGTAAATTACTAATAATTCACTTTTCTGAACATAAGAGAAAAGAAAAGTTTCGGACATAAATTGGTTGAAATTAGCTTTTTTTCATTTAATCATTTTTATTTATGCTATTCAAGGTGAAATTACTTAAAAAAAAACTTAAAATTTTGAAATTGAATTGAGTTTTCTACTTTTTACATAAATTTTTTAAAATTCCAAATTATTTTAGTCACATTTGCAAAATTTTAAATGAAATAAAGTAATTTCTTCTTGCTAGTTCACTTAAGGTCGAATGTGCTGCTGCATTTTGTGTATTTAATTAGGTAAAATCAAAGTGGAAGCGAGAGAAAAAAGTTTTTTATGAATTTATGCTTTCACCTTTGCTCTTTTTACTTCCTTTTTTCCTTATTAAATTAATTGGAAAAGTTCATAGACATTGTTTGTGTAAAAAAAGTAAAATAAAGTTTGTACCTCTAAAGTATGACTAAAAAGCAAGAAGTGAGCATTGAAAAATTTGCATAAACACGTTCAATTACGTTAGAAATAATTTTCTTTTAAATGTCTTACAATTATAAACACATAGAACTTACCACCAACTACACGACATGTAAGCAAAACGTCATCGCCCTGTAAATAAAAGAAAATTACATGAGACATTTTAATTGAGACTTTTATGAATTGCTTTTACCTCTTCTTTAGGTCCAAGTATTGTGCCATTTAATTGGCGACCCCATCGATTTAATATTACAGGATATTCAGGTAAAACTAAGAGAATAAAAATTAATTTTAATAAAATGAACTCAAAGTTATGCTAATACTTACTAATAACAGTCAAATTATATCTAAAACTTTGTGTCTGACTTGTACGAAAGTCTACACGACATCGATAAATTCCCTCATCGTGTCGTCGAATATCTTCGATATCAAGCACTGCTGGTTCAACGTCAGTATTAAATTTGGCACGTGATCCGAAAATTTCCGGTGCTGACCAATGTCGGGCGTCTGTTAAAGGTTTTCCACGAACATCAAAACTGTAATTGTGATTGAAAATTATTTTTATTGATTGATTTATGATGAATAGACGAAAATTAATAAAGGTTGATTGAATAGAGAAAGTTTTCTTTGTTTTACCTATAAATTGGAATTTTTACATCATTTTTGAACCATAAGACCATATAAACTTTATCTCTGGACGGTGCTGCAAGTGGACATGGAAGTGAAACTTTTCTTCCCTCTACTGCAGTTTTCTCTATTGTTTTTACTGTATAATAGAAAATTTATTTTTAATTCAATTAATTAATTTACTAAACTTTTGGGAGTGTAAAAAAATTTGTTTTTAAACCACAAATATTTATAGAAAAAAAGTTGGAAAACTTTTATTGTTTTTTGTGTTTAAAATTTATAAAAATTGGACAAATTTAATTATGTAAAAGAGTTTAATAATTGTGAATTTGTTAAGCTTAATTTCATTTTAAAACTCAGATACAAAAACTTTATTATTTGATCAAAAAATTTAAAAGCTTTCAATCAAGTGTGAAATTATAAATTAGCCATTAAATAATACTAAAATAGGTTTAATGATTAATAATTCATTGAAAAGGAGCTTTGTGAACATCAACGTAAATTAATAAATAACTTCATGTTTTTAAAATCTTTAGATTCGTTAATTAGTATCATTTGTTTTTAATTTGTTTTATATTTGAAATGAGCATCCTTAATATATCTTAATGGCACGATAACCAAATGAAAAGTTTGTTTTTTTTTTTTAAATTTACTCAAATTCATTTAACTTGACTTTTTTTCTTTAATAAGATTGCAAACATTTTCTTACAAAGTATTTGTCTTTTTAACTTTTTTGACTTGATTTCATTAAGTTTATATAAAAATTCAATTAGTTTTAGTTATTCATAATTATACTATGATATTCTAGCTAACAATTTCTATTTAAACTGTCAATTTTTATATCAAGCCTTCCTGGAGTAGCACATAGAAATAAAAAATTTAAACAACTTTTTAAATGGATAAATTATGTCATTATAATTTCTTACACTTGCAAAATTTCAATTCATTTTTTTTCTCCTGTACAAAAGAATAAGAGAGAAAGAGTTGTGTAATTGCAATAAAAATGTCATAAAACTGTTTTATTGAATTTTATAGACTACACAACGAGTCGAAAGAGAAGTTGGAATAAAGTTAAATACACGAATATAAAAAGCACATACAGAGAAAAATAAAAGCAGCAAAAAAACCTCTGGTAAGTCGAACAATAAATATTTTAATGGCATTTATGGGAGAAAAAAAAGAGTAAGTGAGTAAGAGAGAGGAAAAGGGGTAGAAATAATGGATGTAGATTTGTACAATTTGCAATACAATGACAATTTTCATTGGCTTCATGTTGATTTCTTCCCACAATTTTTTGTATTCAAGCACATAAAATAAATTCAACTGTGAGATTTTTTTATGTTTATTGAATTTTTATTAGCATAAACAGGAACAAAGTGAAAAATTTGAATTAATTTTTTTTACAACAAAATGTTTGCGATTATTTAGAAAAACAAACATGCAAATATTGAAATTCAAACAATCAAATAATATTGAAATGAATAATTGAGAAATTTTATTGTATTTGTTTGATGCAAATTGAAAAAGCGTTTTTCAAACATTCTCGCTAAATTGTGGTAATTAAAATTTTCCAATTCGTTAATTTTATTAAAAATGGTTTTTGTGGTTTTGATTTGGAAAGAAAAGCAAAGAATAAAATTTTGAATTAATATGAAAACATCAAGTTGACTTGACTTTTTATTAAAATAAGTTATCAAGTTAACTTGATCTAAACTTGACTTTAAAAATATTCAAGTTGACTTGTTTTTTTCAAGCTTATTAAAAGTCAAGTTTGATTGAGTTTCAGTTCTTTAAAATATTCATGCTTTGAAACAAAATTTAAAACTTTTCAAAACTTACCAGTCTTTTCTGCCTTTTCTGTCGATTGCATTTTAACCCAACCATTATTAAAGTACATTAATATATTTAAAGAAAAATTATGTGAATAATTCCATTAAAGACGCTGTATATTTAAACTTTGAATGCATTTCTTATGAATTCTTTCAGCAAAAATCTTTCTTCAGGTAATTTTTCTTCTCTTTCTTTTTTTATGCTTTTCTCAGTCACAATTACATTCTTTTCTTCTTCATAAAAATGGAAATTATTTAATCTCTAAGATTTTTGTCATGTTCACGTTGATTCACTCATTGTCACTTCCATTTCGTGTCTTTTTCCATGCAAGTGCATAATTACTCATTCAGGAGCTTTAAAGAAAATTATTTTGTTTTGTTGCACACAGAGCGGAAAAAGCTAGAATAAAGAAAAAAGAATTAAAATAAATTAAAATGATTATTTAGTTTAAATTGAATTGTACAATTATGCAAATAGCAAGCAGTAGTAATATTTTTAAAATTTTAAAGATTTTTTTCTCGTATGTAAAACTTCAAAGAAAGGAATAATGTCTCAGCATAAAATTTTTGTGTACAAAAAATTTAACATTGACACATATCACATCTCAAACACTCGTGATATGTCGAGAATGATGATACAACTTCTTTTTCACTATACATACACATCACATACAATATCTATCTCTCATCCTTGATGCTTTTTTGTGTGTGCCTCTCAGAGAGGAAAAATAAAGAAAACACGACTCAAAAAAATCCGCACATACACATTTAAATTGTTATAATCCATTAGATTTCCGTTTAACACGTTTTATATTTTCCTGTATGATGTAATGTTGCCTATCAGAATATGATGATATGACAGTGAACGAAGGAAGGAATATGTATGATATAATGACGCTAAAAATTTCAAAATCATATGATTTTAATCTGGATGATGATGATTATATAAATGATGTAGGAAAAACATTTTTCATCCTTCAATGAATGAAAATGGGTGAAATTTTACAATTTAAAAGTTTTAATTGAAGTTTTTAAAGAAAATATTACTTGTTATATTAGAATGGGCAAAGAAAATTTTAAAGTTTTCTGCTCGAGAATTATTTAAATTTTGAATTCAAAATTTTTTGTCCGTTACAATACTTTTTAAAATTAATTTAATGGAAGTTTATATTTTAATTTGCATTCAAAATAAGATGCCTAGCATTCTATTGAATTTCACAAAATTCTCATAAGTGAACACGAAATAATTTATTTGAAATTTCATTAATTATGTGATATTATGTGTTTGCAAACATACAAACACTTTCCCACACACAAATACAGTAATTAGAACATTTTCTGAGATGTGTATATTTTTATGTTTTCTCTTCTTTTCACACGTTGCACACACAAGAATATAACAAAATGCCTTCATTAAAGGTTTTCTTTTCTCTCACATACATCATGTATGCTGGCAAATAGCACAAACACGTTTGAATATATAAAAGGATAGAAGAAGAGGAAAAAGTTTATTTAGCTAACATGAGAGAGAAATTTATAGCAATTTAATAACCAAATCTAATTTTCTATTTCCTCATAAAATAAATTAAATTGCGTTCACATCAAAAAGCGTGTAGTCATTTTCTTTTTCATCTTACTTGTGTAATAAATTTGATTTAATTTCTTGAAAGAAATTATTTAATAGAGCACATTAATGGTAATTATATGACGATGTTAACTTCACACACTACTGCTGTTGCCACTGCCGCTTTGTAGAAAACTTTTTGCGTTTTAGCTCAGCATACAAACATAAATGAAAAGCAGCGAGTTTTAATGGCTTATGTGAAAGTTTATGTAAGTATGTGAAATGCCTTAGAATTGCTATTTTAAATGAAATTAGGATAACGATAATCGCAAACTGCAAATGATTTGTAAACCTTGTTATTATTTTAATGTGTCAAACCACAAGTTGTGTTTTCTATAATAATTTATTTTTTATTCAAGATACAAAAATTTATTTAGGCGAACACAAAATTGAGTTTCTTGATGTAAATAAATTTTCTTAGAATAAAAATATGAATGAGGGTTGAAAGTTTAATTGATGTACAATATGAAATTTTGATCTTTTAAGGTGAAAAATTGTAAAAACAAATTTTTATCAATTTCTAATAGATTCTTTGAAAATATTTTAATTTTATGTTGAAAATACGAAAAATTGTTGAAATTTTGCGTTTGTTAAAATTTTGCAATTTTAAAATTCCAATTTTTTTATTTTAAATTTTAACGGTTTATTTAAGTTTAAAAATTTTGTAACGACTTTTCAAATTTGAAATTTATTTTTGAATTGAACACATCTGTAAATGTCAACAACTTTGTTAACTTTATGAAAACCACAACCTATGATTGTAATAATTTTTATTCCCAACACATAGCAAATAGATTTTTTTCCAAAACTGACCACTCAAAGTCGTTCATAGTTATTGCATGCAAGTAACGTTTATAGGAATGATGAAAACAGAAAGCTGGAAAGTTTCATACCGTCATCAAAGCCACAGAAAAGTTATTTGATATTGAACACAAACAGAAAGCAAAGCAACACACACGCCAAATCACGTATGTAAGCTATCGTGTAGCAGCAATTTTAATCCATTCACATTTTTTCAATCCTTCATTTTCTTCTATTTCTTCTTCGATTCGTGAATATGTGTGCAAAGAATAGGAAAAAGAAATCAATTGAAAATTTTTTTATTGCTCTTTCAAATGGATTAAAAAATTCTTTTTTTTTGTCATCATACGAAAGTGCGGAAAAGGAAATAAAATTAAAAAGTCAAATCAAAAATTCTATCAAAAGCTAAATAATGTGTCAATAAAATTTTCTTTTTCCTGCTGCTCCTAATTCATTTCTTGTATATGTCATATAAAGCTTGTATTCTCGCTCTTTTTTTGCCTCTAGCAAAAAATCCATTTATTTCAATCTCATTACTTGAATTGATTCAAAAGATGAGCAAATATTTGAGCTTTTTTGAGTTTTATTTTTTGTTTTTTGGCTGGTTAGTGTCTAATTTTTATATAAGAAAACCCATCAAAAATTTGAGTTTTTATAAAAACATTATTTAAATTATTTTTACTCGTTTAAAATAAATTCTATTGATTTTATTTTTTGGAAATTTTTATTTAAAATTACATTGTATGTGGAAAATACTGAAACATTCTGTATATCAAAAAAATACTAAAAAATTTTGAATGCATACTGAAGTTAAATTTAAAAATCAACCGTTAAATTCAAAATACAAAAAATTAAATCAAGAAAGCGCTTTAAATTTCATAAAATTTTTTACTTAATTCCAAAAAATAGGGGTTTGAAAATACATTGCGGCAGAAACGACGGAAATGAAAATAAATTTCCTTCTGTTCTTCAATTCTTATCCAAATATACAATTTTCTCTTTCTCTTTCATTCATTCGCAAATTTACCAAACAATTTGTTAAAAGAAATAAAAAATTGAACCGAAAAAGGAAAAAAGAGAATGAGAGACTTAAATTGAAGTCGGCTGCCAATTATCTTATCGTCTAGTGTTAAGTGGTGGATGCCATTATCTCTCTATACACGAACATTTTTTCCCTCATTCACTTTTTGTGCAAATAATATTTCAAAAGTAATTGTTTGCTTTTTTTGCCGAGGAAAAATTTTAGAGTAAAATTGACAAATAAATTGCCTTTCCATCAAAAAATTCGCCAACTGACAAACATAATTAATGAAAATTGACAAATTTTGGAAAGAAAAAGAAAAGATAACTTGAAGCCAAACAAACATATGTCAAAAATGGGTAATCACTTGCGTTCAACAAACGATTTTAAAACATATTTTAATATTTCAACCCTCGTTCAAAATTTTAAATGGCGAAAACAAATGAAAAGCATTTCACGCTAAACATCCATTAGCATGTTGAAGCTTTAAGGCGTAAAAGTGTCAGTTACAATCGAATATAATCAAATGCTGCTCGATTTGAATTCAAATCTAATTATTTCTGAAAGGGCAATTTAATGCAATTAATGAAAATTTTCTCTCTTTCTGCACGAACTCTTTCTTTCCTTTTTGTACTATTTGCAACACACAATACGATAAAATGGTTATAATAATGCAGGACCCGCTTCAAAAAACTTAAACGTTTGTTCGTGCATCACAACTGAATGAAAATGGATAAATAGAACTCTTTTTTTTTGCTTGCTGCTACCTTCCTATAAAAAGAGCTGTGTGAAAAGAAAAAAAGGAGTGAAAATATTTGTACAATTTTTTCTTCTTTTTATACACAGAGACAAGGATTACTCATTAACCTTTTTTATATTTGAAAACACTTTTAAAGAAGAGATGATGAAGAAGACAAAAAAGGTGAAAAAAGAAAATTTTTATGTCATTAATGCTTATTTTTAGAAGATGATAAACATTGGAAAATATCTTAATGTAGAACATGCTTTTTTATCAATACTGAAAGCGATGCTATTGTTCATGTTTTATTTGTCTTTTTTCAATCTATTTTTGAGTTTTTTATGTAAATAAATTGTCATTGAATATCAAGTAAAATCATCAAGTAAAGTAAGAAAAAATGTCAAGTAACATATTTATCAAATCAAGTAACATAAAAAGTCAAGTGAAATAAAAATCAAGTAAATTTTATTTATTTGCTAAAAATAACAGAAAAGAATTTTAAAATCGAAAACATTACACTGCATGTTAATATCTTCTTTCTAAGAAATTAGTTGAAAGCAACGATTTTCATTTGCAAAAATTTATTGTATCATTTTCATTGACTGTATCAAATCGTATTTTCGTAAATCTTTCTCGCTTTTGAAATTTTCTATTCACAAAGCTTCAATTTATTTTGATACAAAATTCGATTCAATGAACATGAAACTCTTTTAAAGCTTTGTATCAATACCAAAATTTTCGAAAAAACTTTAAAAGACGTCAAATGATTATAACGAGAAGCTTTTCTACATTTTTTCATCTATAATAAGAATGAAAATAATTCTCACAAGAGAAAAAGAGAATGGCAAGCTGGTGAAATCGATTGAAAAGATCGGTTTGTGGAGGCGAAAAAAGTTTTTTAATAAAGAGAAACTTCTTTTTTCTTTGACTCGCTTTTCGACATTTTTTGAATTCTCATGTTGCAACAACCGAAAAATCTTTTTTCATTCTTTTGATATCCAGTGAAGAATTGAATGCTGAGCTAAGCATGTTTGAAATTTTCTTTTAAAAGCAAAAAAATACCTTTTAGTTTGTCCTTTGAAATTTCCAGAAATATTATTTAAAAGAGAGTTAAGTATTAAAATATTATTTTTCAACATTTGAATTTATAAAAATCGTTAAAACTGAATGCATGCAATTTGAATATTCAAAACGAGTTATTGTTAGGAATTTAAAAATTCAAAACTCTAAAAACCGTTAAAATATTTCTCAATAAAATTTGAATAAAAACCAAAGAAAAACCGTTAAAACTGGTAAATATAAATTAAAAATTTTTTTTAAATACCATTTAAACAGTAAAGAACAAAAAATCTTCGTTAATTTTTTAACTTTTTGATTAAAGTAAATAAAACTTTATTCACTGGAAGGATATGCTTAAAGTCAAAGAACACCTAAAATAACTTTGCTGTCTAAAAAATTGAACTAAGCTATGGGAAAAGAAAGTTTACATCTACTTAAAGTTTATCGAGTACACACAAAAAAGATAAAGAAAAGCAATAAAACTTATAAGCCCATTTTCCACTATCTCTAGCAAGTAAGCATCTTATCTATTCATATCGATTCTCTCAGATAGAAAAGGTGAACTGAACTTTATAAAAAAAAGAAAATTTAATCGATTTTTTGTGTCTTTAAAGCAGTTTTTTGTTCAAATCAATTTAAAATTCAAAGCACATCGATCATGAAAGAAACAAATTCTAAATTTTCTGATGAGAAAAGCATGTCTTTATCCTTTCAAGGCAAATTTTCATTCTTGCTCGCTTTATACTTTTTTTGTGCTTACAAATTGCGCGAGCGAAGCAACGCAATTTATCAGAATTGTGGATTTAAAGTCAAAGCAACAAACGAACATAAAGAAAAGTTTTTTTTTTTTGCTTTTTTCACTTTTGTAAGTGATGTGGAATTTTTTTCTCCTCCTTCCCTCATCGTTTATTCTCCCCTATAAAGTAAAGAGACTTTTCCGAGTCATTAAACATCTGTTCTTCGCTCGCTTGATTCTTTTGGCTGGCGTGTATATACGTAAACTCACGCAAAAGCAGGTTGAGGTATATCAGATAACAAATAGAACCAAAATAGCTTAAAATAGCGCAAGAAATGAAGGAAAAATCTTATTTTACGTTCAATCAATTAAAACCTTTTTTGGTTTTGTAATTTAAACAATAAAATTTTGGATCGAGTGGTTTGATGAGTTGTAAAATATTATGCAATGTTATACTCTCTTTATAAAGCCACATAGGCAAGCCATAAAGTATTATTAAAAATCAATTTTATTTAAAAAAATTCTTTTTTTTATCATTTAATGGATAGTGATGCAAAAATATTTTTTAGTATTGAATGAGCTATGAAATTTTTATCTTTTCAATTTGAACTGTCGAGTTGTTTGCTGTTGATGTTTCAATTAGTTAGAAAGCTCATCAATTTGTGAAATCGAGAATGAAATAAATTGAAAAAAGCAGAATAATATTGAGAGTGGTTTTCAATATTTTTAATGGTTAATTTGAAAAGTAAAGTGACTTTTAAAGTGTTTTTTGAATACAGTTATTGCTTTCTAATGTAAAATTAATTTTATATTTTAGGTCTTTTAATTTTAAGAAAATTTCAAAAAAAGTAGCATTTTGACTGCGAATAAAATAAATCACTACAAAAAGCAAAAACAAAAGCTTTTGCAAAATAGGGTAAAGAACCTAATTTTGGGACAGTCCTATTTTTGGGACACTTTTTGTTTACATTTTTAAAATATTTAATTTAATCTCTTCTAATATATGAATCGTAATAAATGAGTGCTTATTATGTTTTTTTTCACGATCACTCAACACTTTTTGATGATAAAATAAAAATTTCTTTTATTTTTGGAAATGAAAATGTTTTGTTGATTTTTCTACCACTTTTTTCCTTTTTCTATTTTGTTGATTAATCTTTTTAATAGTAATTTTCACACTCAAACTTGACATTTCACAAGCACTAAAAAGTTTCACAAACTCGCTAATTAATAATTAAAGAGCTAGAATTACTTTTAATCTCTTTTAATATATGAATCGTAATAAATGAGTGCTTATTACACTAAATTTTTTTATAGAAAATAACAAAATATGGTACAAAAACAAAATTTTTCAAATTGATAATTTCAATAAATTCAGCTGATTTGAGTGCTTGAAATGCATTATAGAGCAATAAAAGAAGTTGATTGAGTGATTTATCATCAAAAGTAAGTATAAAAAGGAGTAAAAAGTCGACATTAAAAAGTGTCCCAAAAATAGGTTTTCTGTCTCAAAATTAGGTTTGATTTTATTTTGCTAATAATTCAGTAATTAAAGACTTCTAGCTTTCAAATATGTCTTTAAATATTAAAGAAAAGCTCTAACTTTATGTGAAAAATATAATCATTGAGTTAATTCATGCATTAAAATAGATTTCAGACATTTTGTGTTTAAACCTAACAAAAGTGTCCCAAAATTAGGTTCTTTACCCTAATTATTTTGAAAAATCTTGATAACCATAGTTTTTAAAAGTCATATCAGATTTTTTCTAATTTATTTTATTGCTAAAAGCTAATGTAAATTTCGAAACTTTATAAATCTTTCTTTTAATACTCCTTTAAGCATGTAATGATTGAACCTCATTAAAAATGTTTAATGTACCATGAACAAAAGTTTCAAATGGTCAATATTTATTTAAATATTAAAAAATTAAGAAAATTTAAAGATGCTTATCTTTTTATAATCATTTAACATTTGAGTTAGTTTAGGCAGAGTTATAAAAGTAGCTTCCTACTTTTCATATTAAAATCTACTTTTATTAACCAATTTTTTTGAGCCTGTGTCTTAAATAAAATACATACATTCATACATACTTTCTATTTTTATTTTATATGGAAAAGAGATCTACTTTTCCAACTCTGGGTTAAGGTATGAAAACATTTTCGATACTTTTAGTAACTCAATCGAATTTTTCACTTGAAAGCCATTAAAAACTAAATTCACTTTAAAATTGTAAAATTTTTCTAATTATTCTCTGTAATGAGTTACAATTGATTCAATAAATATGAATATGTGAATTTTAATTGAATTATATTAATCACATATAATCAATGAAATAAAATAAATGAATAATCACATTTTATCATTTTAAACTTTTCATTCGTTATTTCATTCATGGGATTAAAATAATCATGAGAGGGAAAAATTTAATTGAATTTAATAAAATGTGTCAACCACATACAAAAAACTTTTTCTCTTATTGTCTCATTTTTATTGAATAGAACTAAAAATAAACTTTTACAAAATTAATTTTCAAAAGATTTTTACCAAATAATGAAAACAAGTGTGTGGTGAAAAGGAAAACAAATTTTTTTATTCTTAAGTTTTGCATTGTTTGTATTTAGCTGCACCTTAGTCTTTCAGTTTCTCATATTCAGATGAGAAAACTCTTTCGAAAACAAAAAAAAAATCTTTTGAAAATTTTGTATTGAATAGAGAATAAGAAAGCAGCAGTGAATAGAAATTGAATGAGATGTATTCATGATTAAAGTAAAGAAAACACACGAAAAGCCAGAGTTTCTTCTTCCTTTCACTTTTGCCACAGCATACTATACTTTCATCTGGCTTATCTGCTTTTCTACAGAAATGCAGAAATATTATTTTTCTCCTTCTCTTTCTCTCTCACTCTTATTTTTTGTGAATATAAATAAATAAAAGTATAAAGAAGCAAAACTTTTCTTCTTCTTCTTCTTTTCCCTCCTGCTGATGCTACTGTTGTTCCTACTGATGATAAAATTATTATTATTATTATTTCTTCTTGCAAGACTTCATAAAATTTATGTGTGTGTATAAACATATACAAAAAGAATTTTCAAACTATTAAATTTTATTCCATTTAGTTGTTGAATGTGTGAGAGAAAGAACAGAAGAAAAAAAATTCAATTATAATTAGCAAGGTTTTGTTAATTTTATTCTCTTTTCAAAGTTATTGATTCAACAACAGCAACTCATCATAACAAGTCAAAGTGTTTTACCTTAATTTAATTTATAAAGTTGTAAAGAAATTTTAAACTTTCAATGTTTTTGCTTGTTTGTTTATTTTAAGGGAATATTAAATTTCATTTTTATGTAACTTATTTTTACTTTTTGACTTTATTTTGTCAATGAATTTGATGAAATTGTTTTGACTTGATCAAGGAATGACAAATGAATATTTAATTTGAATTAAAAATTTGCAATCGGAAAATTGAATTTAATAAAATCTTTATGATGAACAAAACCGAACATTTTATAAAGGTTTTGCATCTTTAAATCATCTCTTAGGCTTCCAATAAACTGCAAATTTCATGATTATAAATTTTACTTGACTTGATAAAAATATTGTGTTCAAGTTGACTTGATATTTATAAAACTTGATTTTAATTGACTTGATTTCAACTTGATAAATTTAATTAAAATTAATTTAATTCAAAATTTCTTCTCCTTGATTTTGATAAAAACAGAACTTTTGTAGAAAAGAAACTGCCGCTATTCATAAACTTAAACCGCGAAACAAAATTGCTGTGAGCTATTCAATTCCACAAGTTCTCTTTTCAGTTTTCTGCTTCTGTATTTGATTAATTTAAAAGAAATTCCCAAAAGTCTCTTTTTCAGCATTCTCTAAGAATTTCAAAAGAAAAGAAAACATAAAAGTGCATGATCATCATCAAGAGAGAAAGCAAACCACAAACAGAAATGAAAAATAGCAAAAATAAAAACTTTTTCTTTCAATAGCGAATTTTAATTTATTAAAGTTTTGAAAAATTGTTTGAATTGTGATGGAAAGAAAAATTTAATTAAAATCAATTTAATCATGCTTCAAATGATTAGCAGAAATCTCAAATCTCATCACTGTCTTCTTAATAAAATTTATTTTTTGTATTTTTAAAAAACAAAATTTTTCTTTCTTAATAAAATAGAAGAAGAAGATGGTGACCATGCTATCATTTTTCTTTTTCTCTCTTTATGGAAACAAATAGCCTTGAGGTTAAGGAATTTAATGAAGTTTTGCAATTTGCATATTTGCTTCATAAAGCTATGCAATAAAGATTTTTTCATGCTTCATGCTGTTGCCTTCTTCATCTTGTTATTAATATTCATTTTCATTCTGTCTCTTTCTTACTCCATCCATTTCTCATTCTTCTCATCATAGTCATTAAAATTATTAAATATTAAAGAGAAGGATTTTATCCATCAAAGTATTCAAACATTTTTACTAATGAAAATCTTCTTTTCTTCTTAGTCTTCTTCTCATGAGATTCTCTTTCTATATGTATGAAAGAATTATTAGAATGATGACAATGGCATGTCATAAGGCAATAAAGCATTTCTATCTCTCTATATATAAACTATTTAAAATTGATAAATATTGCCACAATGCATAAGCAATTTGAGAATTTTGCATAACTTCATTGTTGGAAAATTATTATCTTTGAACTTTCATAAACTTGTGAAGGTGAAGAAAATTTTGAGAAAAGATTAATTTATTTATCTCTTTATGTTCATATGGCTCAATTTAAATTATATTGATCAATTTTCAATGCAATCAATTGCAATTTTAGATAGTTAATTTTAAAGACTAAATTGATGAAATAATTTGAAAGCTTTGAAATTATTGATTGAAGTTAAAGTAATTTGAATATTTAATGATTGAAAGATTATAAAATGGTTAGGATTTTTCTGGCAAGCAAATCAACAGACAGATAGAGTTAACAAGTAATTGCAATTGCTCAAACTAAAGAAATAATCAATAATTCACTATGTGTTCTTGGATTATCTTCAAGCTTCTAAAGTTTTCTAGTGTCAAAACTGTCATTTCTAGTTTAATTACGATATTAAAAAAAAAACATTAATCGCTAAACCATGGTCAAAACTAAATTTAGAAACAAAAAGTCATTGTCCATTTACAACTTAGTAGGGTAAAGGCACATAAATCGCGCACTTTTCTTATACTAAAAAATAAAACTTTGTAAATCTCAGCTGTTTCCCCATCAAATTCATTGCTGTCTGTTTTATTAAGAAGAAAATTATTGCTTCTAATACATAAATGCTTTAGTTTAGAAGAATTTTTAGTTCTTTTTTTCTGATTCTACAGCAATTAGTCATTAACTAATATTGATTTATTCATTTTCAGTTCGGTATGTCTATAGTCGCATATAAATGAATGTTTTTTTGTGTCGTAAATAAATTTTTTTTCGATATCGCGATAATGGCATGTAAAAGGAAAAGATTTTTCAAACTAACAAGAATTTTTATTCACTTTAACGATTTTTATTGAATAAATTTATCGACAAAAGCTGTGACTGTGAGTGTAGAGCAGCAGCATATGAAATGTACACACAACAGCACCCAAAAGATTTATTGCTTTAACGGCTCTCGGTGATTAGCAAACGGAGAAAAAAAATGTCTTTTCCTCTCATTCGCAGACGTAACAACCGATAAGCACTTTTTATTGTTTTTATTTTTCGAGAGCTATTCGTGTATGTATTTTGCTTTTCTTTCACTTGCCATCATGTTGATTTGTTTGTGTATGTTATGCTTTTCCATTCATTCTTTGAAAAATTTATTAACAAAGCAGACGCGAAATGAAATATTCATATAGTACCACATGATATTGAGCGAGCGACTGAACATTGCCTTGCATGTATAACAGCCATTTACATTAAGTATTTTTCGAAAAACAACATATAAAGAAATGAATTTTTTTTAAATATATCTATATATGCAAGCATAAAATTATTATTATACCCACTCGAAAAAAGTACCTATTATTATATTGTGAAGGAGTTGAAAATCAAGGAGACAAAAAGGGCTTACAAATTTCCATAAAAATAAATTGTAAAAAAATTTCTAATGATGCTCAATAAATTTTTCAAGGTTGTCAAAAAATAAATCAAGGATTTTCAAGGGGTCAAAATACTTTTAAAAGTTCAAATTGTCATCAAAAAAAAATTGTTTCGAAAATGTCTGTACACAAATTTGAAACAATTCATTTTTCAATAATAAAATTAGCTATCGTGAATTAAACTCCCTTGAGTAAAATTTCAATGTCAAATAAAAATTTCTTTTTAAACATATTTCTGATTGTTTCTAAGAAAAAACCTTCAAATAAATTTATTACTTCGAAGAATTTCTCATTGTAAAGTTATTTTTTACTTGCTTTTGAAGAAGTGTATGCATATTGAATAACGATTGCTTTGATAATCTACTAAATGTTGTGACATTTAAAAGTAAAAATGATCAAATAAAATTGTAAGACGAGAGTTTTTGTGATTTACTTTGAAGCTTTTGAGATTGAATGTAAAAATTAAGTATGAAGAAGAAAAAGCATGAAAATTTCTTTGGAAATATATGAGACAAATTTGCCTAAAAATAAATTTTTATAAGTCTTTAAAAAATTACGTTTTATTTTTGATTTTCTTATGTTGTGTTGAAATTGTAAAATTTTTTTTTGAAAATTTGTTGATATTTTTAGAATAGACAATAAAAATCACAATTTTATGTAAGTAATCGAAAAAGGGTAAAAGAAAATTTTTATCAATATCAATTTTATTTTTTTTTCCTAAGCATTTTAAGTTTTTGTATTTATGAATCTAATGAAAAATATGTGGAAATAAAAATTGTCCCAGTAAAATTCTTTATCGAATATTTTTTGTAAAAAACCATTTACAAATTAACTTTATCTTGATCAATTATATAAAAATTTCTCAGATTATCAATCAAATTTAACAGATATGTACACAACAAATTTCTTTGGATATTTTTGTAAAAATCTAAAGAGAAACTTTTAAGACATTTTAATCATTAAAGTTGAGTTTAAACCAAACATTTTTTATTCAAGACATAAAAACTTAGATGTGCAAGAAAATTAAAGCGAATTTTGAAGGGTTTTAATAAGTATCTGGATGTTTTCTACCAGTGTTCTAAACTCAAACTCAGTAAATTTTCTGAGTTACTGAGCTTAAAGTGTTGAGTACTCAAGAATTCTTGGCTTACAATTTTTTGAGTACTTAACATTAAATTTCAGGAAAATTTTTGAGTTTTTGTTTCTATTATCTACATTTTTAAAAAGAATGAAAAAGTTTTGAACTAAAAATTATTTTATATTTATTGTTGCGTCATTTTAAGATCAAAGACCGACATGAACAAAAACCGCAACCTTGTTGAATAAAACTTAAAATTTGAAACTATTTTACTTTTTTGTTTGATCAAATTAATAAATTTCAATAAATTTCTTCACTTCAATTTCAATTGACATAATTTTTTTATAATAACATTGTAGTTTATAGCTTATGAATGTTTTAATCAGAATTTTAACCATTAATCCCTTGTGAAATTAAATTAATGCGCATTAAAGTTATGAGTTTTTTATTGATTTACACATGAAATAATTTTTCATCATATTTAATAGAATTTGAAGAATAAAACGTAATTATGGTGTATTTAAATTAATTAATTTTTGTTTAAATTTAAGTGTGAAAACTCTTCATTTTATATCAGTTTTTAGATAATTTTTATCATGACTTCTCACAATTTGATTAAAAAATTTGAGTTTTCTAATTTCCTTTCAAATTAGTTTTAATTTTAACTAATAAATAATCCAAAAAAAATTAATCAAAAATTTTCAGCACTTTCTTTCCATAAACACTCTTTCTCACACACACATTTCCTAAAATTATTATTTCCGCAATTTATGTTAAAACTGTTTTTCTTCTTCCTCTTTAAGTTATTACACATTTCATGAAGCAAAGAAATAATTCCTTTTCCATTTCTTCAATAAATAATTCAGTTTCAACGAAGAAGAAATTTTTGCGCAATTTGCATTTTAAATAAGTGAAGAAAAATAAATAAATAAATTTCACATAATGATGTTGATAATGGTGCAGTCATAATAATTATAATTTTGATATTATATGATAATAAGAGACAATAATATGAAACTTTTTTATGTGTGATTGTCTTGCATAGTAGCAAGGTGTATGACATCTTAGAGTTTTGATAAACTTTTAAAAGATAGAAAAAAAAGCTTTCTCGTTGTCGACACGCGAAAGAAAAAGTATAGAGAAAAAAATTCAATTATTTTTTATCATCATATGCAGTGAAAGCAAACATCAGATGAGAAAAGAGCGAAAACTTTGTCATTATGCAAATGCAATTCTCACTTATACTCATTTTAACTACGTATGCTGCTACTACTGCACTTTCTGCACTAATTATTTCACTAGAAAATTGTAGACTTACACAATCTTTTTTTTTCTTCACTAGAATGAAAATTAAAATTTTTCTCCTTTTAATGTAAAACTTTCTTTTTTCCTCGTATAATTTTTTAATGAGCACAATTCGTCTGTTCCACAATTCATAAGAACGACATACCAAATTTATTATTTTATTTCTTTTTTTCACTCTTTTGTCAAGCGGAATTCGCAGGCAAATTAATAATGCTAAGTGAAATATTTTAGCTTTACACTCGCTCAACCGATAGTGTCACGTATTTTTTTTATATGTAGCTCATAATTCCAAATGCTTTAACTCTAGCTCCACAATGATTAATCTTTTTTTTCTCCTTTCTTCTTTTTCTTTTTACTCAAATTTCATTTTTTTTCTCTTTATTATTTTATTATTATTGTTATGATCTTTAAAATTTTTTCTTTTTATTATTTTTATAGGTGAAGCAAAATTTTCTCACGTCTATTTTTATTCACGTCCAATAGCTGACTGAAGAGGAAAAATGATTTTCTCTTTGACATAAAAATTTTCCGAATTGTATGTGGCGAAGGAAAATTTGCTTTCCACATTTGGCACTTATCACAACAGAGAGCAAAAAGAGAGCACAAAAATCATCAAAACTCAATTGTTTTCTATGAAATATTAAGCAATATAGACGGCAACTTGTGAGAAATTTGAGAGCATTCAATTTTCCAAAATGCCCAACAATGTTTTTTGATACTGAAAATTTTCAACAGCGTAAAACATGAAAAACATTGTGTGAACAACCCTAAGGAAAAAAGTTGATACCGAAAATTTTTAACAATGTTTTGTTGCTGAGGGTAGAAAAAAGAAAAGTGTTCTCTAGGGACAATAAAATGAATAGACAAAAAATTAAGATAGAAACAAGGAAAAATCACTTATATTTTTAAATAAAAATTATCAAGAGAATTTAAGTTTTGAGTTTTAATTTAATTTCAAACTCTTTTTTATTCAAGGATTGGACATTTAAATTTAAAATAAACTCAAGTAGATTTAAATGGTGTAATAAAGATAAATAATAAAGATATTTAAAACAAATCGTTTAGTAAGTGTTTTATATCATTTACTCAATTATGTGTTTCACGATCAGCTATAATTATTTACTTGATTTTAGGGTTCGGACTTGCATGCATGTTTTACTTGATATGTGCATATTTTTTGTCAAGTTGATTTCAAGTTGAATCACACAAAACTGTCTTTTATTCATTCAGATTGAATTAATTCAATAAAAACAAATAGTAAAATAAAGAGTCATTGACTTTTAAGTTTAAGACGAATTAAATAAAATCTGAATAAAGTTAAGACATATTTTTGTAAGTTAACTGTAACTGTAAGTTAGTGTTCAAGCCTTTTTTAAATAAAATAATTAGAAAAATATTTCAAAATTAAGATGTACTTTCATTATTTTGTCATTTAATTCTTAATCAACATAATGAAAAATGAACAGTAATTTTTATTTTTTAAAAAACTTCTCGATTCTTTTTGAATAATGGAAAAATTTTGTCTCTCATTCCTTGAAAAACATCATTTGATCTTATCAGATTATTATTAATATAATACAATATATCGCACTCAGTCAGGCTTTTTTACTATCATATAAACGTAACAATCATCATTTGTGGTTGCTGCTGCTGCTTCTTTTTCTTCATCATTCTATGTGCTGTGCTGTCCCAAGTAAAAGAAAAAAATAAACAAAATGTATATATAATGCAGGAATAATAAAGCATGACTATGGCCTTCTAGGCAACACAACAGTATCGTTTGCGGGTTGCTTTGAAAGGGAAGAAAAAGAAGCAAAAATGAGGGTGTGAATTATGAGTTTCTCTAATTCGTCACACAATATTCGTTGTGATAAAAAATACAGAGAAAGAAAATAAATGATAAACAAATCATGATTGAGTGAGTGAATCAAAAATTGTCGAGGGTACATTTTAATATAAATTATGAAATTTCCTTTCTTTTATCAATCATACTTCAAATATTTTTAGGGGCAATTTTCACTTTTATCTGCTTTTACCAGCTTTTACAAAAATTAAGTGAATTAAAGACATTAATAACTTCTAAAGGAAAATAAATTAAGTCAACATAAAATGAAGATTGACAAATTGTAAAATTTTAATTTTTTGAAATATTCGAAGGGTGAAAACTAAAAGAATCAAAATTTTTTCATATTTTTTGAAATAATTAATCTACCTAAAAAATTTTTACCTGATTAATAAATCTTAAAATATTTACATTAAAATAAAACAAATAATAAAACTTTCATAATAAAAGAAAACAATTGCACAATTTCAATTAAACTTCAAATTTAAGTCAATTTTATGAATTTTTATGTGAGAAAAATTTTCAGTTCACGTGAATAAAGTGAAAATTTACCTACAACCAGCTGTTACTGTTTATTTCACCCCTCATTTTCATGAAAATACATAGATAAAAGCCGCCTTAGTATTGTCAAATGAGAGAGTCAGGTATCAAAATCAGAAGAAAGTTGCAAAAGAGCGTAAAAAGTTTTCTCCCCTCTGCCTAAAAAGAAGAAAAAATTGATGCTCTGAGGTGTCTTTTAATTAGCATTGGAATTAAAATAAAAGGCAAAAGTTTTTGTGAAATTTAAATCAGTTTCAAATTACAACTTGAACAAAACACAGAACAAGTAGAATAAAAAATGTCAAAATACTCATTTGTTGTTTGCTTTAATGCATTAGAAAATCGATACTTTAAAGTTAGTGCTGTTCATGAGGTTGAACATTTATATCGACTCAATTTTTATCGTCTTAGCTTAAGGCTAAATTTTAACGAGTGCGATGTGAACTTAAGTCAGTTCGAAAAGATGCGACAATTGTGCTTCAGGAAAATTACGAAATTGATGACGACGCAAAATATGTGGCAGAGTCATCATAGTTTTTATGTTATCAATTGTGAGATACGGACAATAAGGAAAAATAATGAATTGGATCAGCAAAACAATGACATAAGTGAGGGGCGGGCGAGTGAAAGTGAGAACGCTTCGAGTGATGAAACAGAAAGCAGCACAAGCAACGACTCAGCATACAATTCACCTCCATCTGTTGCAATGACCGATGCCGATGTCAATAATTCCAACTCCTCAGCATCAAGTGCTTACTCATCTGGTTCAGATTAATATTAAATTTTTTATTTTCACCTCATAATATTTTTCTTTTTTATGTACAAAAATATTACACAAACTAAAATAAAATTAAAGATTGTTTTTTAAAAAAAACTAAAACTTTAGTAACATTGACGTTGTTTTAATAAAACATAATAAAATTTGTGGAATTTATAAATATAAAACTTTTGATAAAGACAATCGCCTTTAATTAGATCTTAATAGTAAATATAGATTTTATTAGCTACATGCTAAGCTATTGATATCTCAAGGTACACAAAAGTTGGACAAACAATAAAAATTTTTTGGCTGTTCTAGATTTCAATAAACGAATGGTTTTGTTAACTTTTGCAAAAAATTAGGTGTCTTTCCATACTGTCCAAATTCATTTTATTTTTGCAACTAATTAAAGTAAAATGCACAAATTTAATCGATTAAAAAATTAAATTTGGAATCAATTTATTCTTACATTCTTTTTGGCAACGATTCTTTTAATAGTATTTAAAAGTAAAAGTAATTTTACAAAAATATTTTCCAGTTTCACATCAAATTACATTTTTAATTAAAGTTTTAAAACTCTATTTGAATTATATGACATGCAATGGGTGTGAACTCTATCAAAAAATTATCAAAAAACTATCAAATTAACACAAAATTTTTAAAATATCAAAAAAGTACCAAAAATTTGTATGGGATTTTTGATAATTTGCATGAAATAGCCTGGAAAATGAAATTTTTTCAATGCCTACTTTATAAAAATTATCAAAGTTCCCACCCCTTGATGACATGCTTTTGAATTTGACTTCACTATTTATTTAAATCATTGAAACATTTTTTTATTCAGAATCAATGTTTTAATATAAAAAATTAATTTTAAGCTTTTAGGGTTTCTGAAATCTTTTTTAAGAAAACAGCGGTGACTGTTTACAATTTAAAAAAGCTAATAATTGGTGCAATTTTTGCTTAATTTTCATGAATTTTCATTGCAATAAAAAAATTTCTTTAAAAATTTTTGATTGAAAAATAACTGTCAAAAACAATTCCGAAAAGCAGCTGTTTAAAAGTTTCTATTTTTGGTCAAACAACAACTGTTTTAATGTTACTGTTATTAGTTTACAGAAACTCTAATGCTTATACATTTTTAATTCTTGCAATCATACAAGAAAAATCATTCCGAAAATTAAAAAAAAATGAAGTTTTTTTGTGCAATGGTTTTTATTTCTTTTGACATATTTCAACACAATTGTATATAAAGCATATTAAAAATGTGATACAGAGACAACTGCATAAATCGTTTATTTACATGTAAAATTTTCAAAAATAGCTTTCATTTATAAGTAAAAATAAGGAACAAAATATGAAAATTTAATGAACAAAGAAAATGTTAAATATTAAGCCTTTCTTTTTTAACTCAAATGAAGTCTTCGTTTTTGTCTATAAAAATTTCTTTGACGATTTCCTGTTGTTGTAAAAAGAATGGGACTCATATCATTGAATGCAAGTAGCAGCATTTGTTTATCATTGTTGTCATCATTTAATGCAATCACATCACCCGACGTTTTAATCGTTGAGATGGGAGTTGATGCCACAAAAGCTGCCGTAATATCACTCATTTCACCATTCAGGTTCTTTTTTACATCATCCTTATTGTTGTTATTATTTTTATCATTATCATCATCAGCAGCAGCAGCGTCATCATTCAATTCATCTGAATTCTCAATGGATGGGAATGATGCAGAAATCAATGCAGTAATATTCGATGGTGTACAATCGCCATACTCATTATCGTTGAAAACGTTGATCTGATTTATAATTTGATTTATGATGTGCACATTCACTTCCGGTCTTTGCCATACACATGCAAATTTTACATTGTCAGCATAGCACTCGATACTTTCCTCATTTTTAACGTTCTTTGATATTTCATTACCAAACGATGTGTCGAAATTAATTGCAGATATTTCACGTTCAATCATTTGTTGTTCCATAACTTTTTAGGTTTTAATTTATTTATTGATTGATGTTTCTTGTTTGCAGGTAAACTTTGCTATGATTTGATCTCAACTGTTTATGTCTGTTTATATAGTTTGATTAAATAAATTCATTTGCCTAAGTCCAGTCAGGTAAAATTTTAAACTTTTAAATATTCAGCTGCAATCACATTCTTATTAGATTTCACTATTTTTTATATGAATTTTAGGTAATAATTTTTTAGGTAGAAATTTGTGTAAAGTTTTAATAAATTTTTTTACCTAAATTTGGGAAATGTACCTAAAACTTTTTGTTACCTAAATTATTTAAACTTTTAATTTAATAAATTGTAAATTAGGGTAAAGGAACCTATTTTTTGACCTGTTTTCATATTTTCAACTTTAACCAATAATATTTCACAAACTGTTCACTCAATTTCTGTTCTGGTTAAAGTTTTAAATGTAGAATGTGAAGCACTTTTCATCAAAACGTCACTTGTAAGCCGACGATGAGTAGTTTAATTACAATTTCACTTTGAATACGGAACCTAATTTTTGACCTACGGAACCTATTTTTTGACCTAGTTGTTTACATTTTAATTTCCTTACAAAATCTCTCCAAACACTTCAAGAACAAAACATTTCTTTCTTTTATTATTATTTATTCAATTTATTCATGATTTCCAATTCTTAAAATGCTTTAGAAAGCAGAAAATTATATTTTTAATTTTTTAAACTGTTTTGAGCGCGTTTCACGCTTTTTGACTGAGCGCGATTTACATTTTATCGACAAAATTTTTGTAAACAAATAGGTTAAAAATTAGGAACAAAAATAGGTCAAACAATAGGTTCCCGATTTGTAATTTAATTTCATTAGTTTAAAGTGATTTCTCTCTTTAATTTATGGGTTTATATTATAGTTTAAGCCTTTTTACAAATATTTAAAAGATAAAACGTGTGTGAAATGTGAACAATAAGTGAAAATAAAGTGATAAAAATCTTACAAAAATTTTCATATTTATTGAAAATTTTGGAAAATGGACATTTCTTGAAAATTATAGCTTTTATAACATGAGTGAAGTGATAAATAGTTTTTAAATGTGATTTGTAATTGATCTATATAAGAAATATGATGGTTATGGTTTATTTAGATACATTTTTCAACAAATTTAAAATAGGTCAAAAATTAGGATAGGTCAAAAAATAGGTTCCTCTACCCTAAATTTTGTAAAAAAAATTTAAATTTGAACTTGCATGATTAGAGAATTTTAAGATACAGTAAATTTTCACAAAATGTCATTGACTTTCTTTTGAAATTTTCAAAGTCATTTTCATGTTATTTCATTTTTATCAAGTTCTTTGAATTTAATTTTTTTTATACTTCTTTTATTTTGCGTTTTGTAATAAAATTTATTAATAGCTAGAGAGCTTTTTATACTTATTTTTTGTGTCTAGACATCTAACATGAATTTATTAAATTTCAAAAGTGAACTTTTCTATTTAAAATTTGAGATTTAAAAATGATTAATAAATGTAAGTAAAATTTCTTAAATAAAACAATAAAATAACAGAAAATAAACATCTGGCAATCAAAAGTGTTTATTTCATTAAACAAAAAGTGTTGACAAATAAATAAAAATAGAAATTGATAATTTTTAATACTAAATAACTTGATATCATAAGATATTAAACAAGTAAATAAATAAATGAAGGAAGAAGGAAAAATTTCTCAATTTTTCCACGCATTAACCCAAGCAATGGCTAATTATTTTATGATCCGTAAAATGAACTAAATTTTTCTCTCATTCTTCCGTTGTATGACACAATAACGACCAATAAAAGCATGAGCAATAATTTTCTTTTTCTTTTTTTTTTGTTGCTCTTGTGAGGAAGTAAAAATCTTGTTTTTCACTTCACTGATAGTAGCACACAGTTAAAGGTTATAATTTTTTGTGCTGATCCGAGACCTTTTGCCTTTTGTTCGCGAAGACCATCTTCTGCTCTTTGCTCTTTTATTTACAAACGTTATATTCTATTGAGCAAGAGAATGAAAGAGACCCTTAAAACAGAAGAGCATGCTATAAAATTCTTTCTTTTTTCTTCTCTTTTGTTCCTCACTGATTATCTAAATAGTCGAATAAGCATTATTTGAAGACATTTATATGATGAAATTGAAATGATATTGAACGAAACTTAATTTTCTTAGCAATTTAAGCTAACGAGTGAGGATATAAAAGCTAAAGAAAGAGCTAGCATTCTCAACTATCTTTCTCTTTTGCAAGATGTTTTATGGGTGCATCTTGCTAGCCACACTCATACATATAGAAAGTTTATATCTAGGTTTAATGCCAGAAGAAAAGGACGAAAATAATAATAAAGAAAGATTTCTTATCACAATGCTTAAGAAAAGTGTGTTCAATGCTGGCAATTTCCCAGGCATTTCTTTTCACTTTTACTTAATTTAGGGCATTGCATTAAAGCTTTTATATAGGCAAAATTATTGTTTGCAATTGTTTGTTCAAATTTAATTAGTAAAGTGTTCAAAAGCACAACATAACAAATGCAATTCAATCTGCATTGAAAATTTATCAAAAGATTTTTTTAACAAATTATCAAAAATATTTAATTTAATAGTTAATATACCAGTTTATACTTGAAATGATCTTTAATTTAATCCCACGTTTATCATCATTTTAAACGTCTCACATTTCCTTCTTTATAGTCACATACAAGATATACAAAATTGATGTAGGCCGATGAAAGAAGTAACAGGAAGAAGAAAGACTGAAAAGCGTGTTTAACTTTTTTCTTATTCAACAAAAGAAAAGAAGTTTGCCAGTAAAAACGAAATTTATTCAATGTCGAAACATACGCATGATTTTACTTTATAAAGGAGCGCGTGGTATAAGTAAGTGAGAGCACAAAAAAGGGGAGAGAAAAACATTTATGTACAAAAAGAAAAAAAGTAAATGTTGAGGCATTTTAAGCAATTTATGTTTTTTTTCTTGATGTTATCGAAGATGCAGCAATAATGACAACAGTTTTTGGGCTCAGTGAATTTTTTCGCTGTGTTTTTTATATTCAATATTCAGATCATGAACATCATACGTTATTGTAAGCAAAGTGAGTGAGAAAAGGGAAGGGCAGATATCAATGTTGTCGTCGCACACATATGAGAATTGAATAGCGAGTTTTTTCACATCACTGCACTAAAATAAGGGTGGCAGAGCTATCAATAGTTCCCTTTACTCAGAAAATGATTTTTCAATGAGCTCACTGTTACATAAATGGCATTCATTGAAAAGAAATTTTCTCTTTCTTCATTCGTTGTTGTTATTGTAAATTTTGTAGGAGGCAAAAAAAGAAAATCAACAAAAAAAAATTCTTCATTCATTTTTTTGGTAATAAAAAACACGCCGGAAGTCTTTAACCATTTATCTTGAGAAATTTCTTCTTTCTCTTGACTCTAATTTAAAGAAAATGATGAAACATATGGAAAAATTTCATGTTATAGTAAACGATTGATTAAATCAATGTGAAAATGATGAGAGCTTATTATTTTTCACTTTACTAACCCATATGTGAACTTTAATGTAAATAAAGATAAGTTTTTGTTTTTACTTAAACGATTTTTGAAAGTTGATGTGAAAGAAATTAGCCAATTTTGTTTCAAAAATGAAAGCTTTGATTTCTCACGAAAAAAAATGTAATTGTGAATTGATTTAATTCATTTTATTCAGCTACTGCTAGATTAACAATACAAAATAATCAAATATAATAAATTAAAATTTTAATTAAGATTAGATTCTAAATAAGATTTTAATTTTGTTTTTCAGTTTCTATTGCTGAAAATTTCATTTATATTGTGAAATTGAATTTTAATTGGTAACAATTAGGTTTTGCAATTTACTGAAATAATTTTTTTATCGTTCATTACGAAACAAAATAGATTTAATGGCATAAAACAGTCAATACTTTTATAATATTCACTAAAGGGGTTAGAACTAATTCAAAACACAGAAAATCAAAACGCCTAAAAATATTTAAAAAGTAAAAGCAAAATTATCATTTTTGAAGTATTAGAAGCATAATTTTTTGTCAAGTTGACTTACACAAAATTTTCTTTAATTTATTCAGATTGAATTAAAATCAATTAAAATTTATAGTAAGTTAAAGAATGATTGACATTCTTATAATTTTGCTGGATTTCAAATGAATTAAATAAAATTTGAACGAATAAAAAACATTTTTATGTAAGTCAACTTGAAATATACTTGACAAAAATATGCGCATATCAAGTGAAATTAGCATGCAAGTCCAAACCCTAATTTTAAGCTCAAATTTTTTTGTATATTAACTACATAAAATTCATCAAATTATGATGTTATGAGTTGAAAACCCCTTGAAATTCACTAACAACGAAAAAGATAACAAAAAAGTATACAGACAGTTAGTTAAAAAGCATTTAAGGAGAACGTGAATGTAATGTCATTCTGTCACATGCTATGACTAGCTTAAAGCAAAAAAAAAAGAAAGACTGAGTGAGATATTCATCAAACTCAACATTGTTCTAACATTATGTGGTGTTTCTCACGCTTTTACGATTTATAACTGACGATAAGGAAGTTAGGAGAAAAATACGCAATCAAGGTTAGAAAATGATTTTTATCGATTAGTTAAATAAATTTTTTATTCAGTAATCAAATATTTTTTAAGATAATCCAAATGAAATCTTCAAAAAAAGCATGCATGAGATTCTCATGTCATATGAAAATTTTCTCTTTCTCTTTTGCATGTTTATCATAACACAAGGAAGACATTGCCTGCCAGCAAAAAGTTGGATTTATTTCACACTCTTAAATCACATTGAAAGAGAGAAAGAAAAAAGAAATTGTTCATATTTTCATCTGTATGCATGATTCACATATTGTTTCATCTTTTCTCAAACTACATCAGATAGCAAGCTCAACTCATTTTGCTTGCTTTATATATTCTCTTTTTTATTTGACAGAGTACTTCATAAGATTACGGATGACATGAAAACACACAGAGAGAAAGAAGAATTTTTTGGAATGATGTGACATATGAAAATGTGTGTGAAAGTGGGAGACAAAATATTTTTTAAAAAACTCAAATTTCAAAAGTGTTAAAAGCGCAGTTTTTTGATAAAAGCTTTTATTTTTTAATCGACTTTTTTTGAAAAATTGATTAAAATTTCAACAGTAATTTTTATTATGTAAAACTTTGCAATAATTTCAAAATTTAAATTTTAAATTTTAAATTTCTTTTTGTCTCTTATGCGTGCCATTCTTTGATTATTTTATCTCGTTCAATGTCTTTTCTCATTTTATGTTTGCAGATGAGATTGATGTATGAGAAAATTTCATATCCTAAATTTATTACCTTCATAGCAGTCGCTTTGGTGTTTACATCAAAGAATTTTCTTGGTAAATTCATTTTTATTATGAAGATGATAGATAAAGAGACATTTGGGTGAAGATAAATCAGGTTTGTATCATATATGAGAATTTTCTGTTGAAATTACCAAGTTTCGTGTTCTATAAAGGAAGTAAATAGCAATATCGATCGCGAAACATGTGTAAATAGGTTTTGAGGTTGATGGTGAAGCATTTTTTAACAAATTTCATTTGTTTGTTCATCATGTAAAGCAATGCATGGAAAAGGATATGAGAAAAATTGTGGATTGGATTGTTACAATTGAAGATAAATCATGAATTGAATCAAGAGTTTATCATGACTGAAGTTATGACATTTGTTTTGTTTCCTTTGAATTGTATAAAAAATTTCTAACATAGAAACTTTGATTTGAAATATTTTTAGTTTAAAGAAATACATAATAAAAAATAAATTAATTTTTAAGTCAAACTTTCTATTTTAAATTCTTTTTTTCTTGGATTTTCTTTTAAAGCAATGAATTATTATTTTTTATAAAATTATTTCTTATTCATTAAATCAAACAATTTTTCTTCTAAGAATTAGAAATGAATTTTAATGCCCAACAGAAAAAAAATAAACATCCCAACCCACAAACATTTTCATTACATCCAGCAACGGCAGCAGCAGTAAAAAATAGAATTCAAGGTTTTCTGTTATCAGTTTCATTTTATTTAAATCACACACAAATTGAGTCAAGAAGGAGAATGTGGGATGAGAAAAAATTGAGTACATAACAATTCAATGTTTTGTTTTGTATTTCTCCATTATTTCCGTTCGGTTTAATCAATCTAATGGAAGTTTATTGAAAAGTTTAAGTGATCCATGAAAAGCATAAAAAGTATCCCCATTCTATATTTTCCATCATTGATAAAAGCGAGTGAATGAGTAAAAAAATAAAATAATTGATTTGAAGCAAAAGCGCAATGGCATTCTCTCGATAACTTATTGTTCAAAAGTAAATTCCAGAAAATTAAATTGTTTTTTTTCCATTGTATGTCATGAGTATCTATTACAAAAATAAATACAATGAATCTTGAAAATGACTTACCTGATGCTGCATCACATTTCTTTTTTTCTCCCTTTCTTTCTGTTGTTAGCCACTCTTTTAAGTGTCACATCTGATATCAATTTCAATACATTTTCAAAAAAAAGTGTAAGAGAAAAAATGAAGAAGAAAAGAAGAAGATGGAAAACTTCGTCTTTATAAAGAAGACAAGAAGACAAACTCCATTTCATTGTGAAGAAAAGAAGATTTTAAAAGCAAAGAAAAAATCCCAGTCAAGAAGTTTTTAAAAGAATTTTTTGAGTTCATTATGAAGTTAAAAAAAAAGTGCAGTGCTTTTTAGATTTTTTCATAATTTCTTAAACGTCTTTCAATTTTTTTTGATAATAAATTTTTCATGCCTTTTATATTGTTTTGAAAATTTAATACTTGATAGATTTTACAGTAAACTTTCGTACTTTCTTGTAAAATTACAAAGAAGTCTACGTAATTTCTATCTGATTATTCCTTTGGAACTACACATTTGCAAATTTTAAATATTTTTTGCTTTTTGTAAAATTTTGAACATTTATAAAGAAAACTTTTTGTACTTTAATAAAATTATAGAGTCATTTGAAAAAAATTGCAATATTTGTAGATTTAAATTTTAAATTAATAAATTTCAATAAAAATAAAGTATCAATTATGAAAAAATGTCCTTAAACTTTAAAGAAAAATCAATAAAATTCCCACTGGAATAGAAAAGCAAGCACACAAAGTTATCCATTATTGCATTATGTGCAACCTCGAATCTATTTTTTTTATCTTCCAAGCAGTATCTCATCAATTATTGTCTAGTTGAATTGATTTCAACATGATGAAGACCATACAGGAAACAGGAAAAATAGGTTAATGTCTTTCTTATTATCAAGGAATACGCCCATAAATTTCTCATTCATATAAAGAAAAGATTGATTGTGAAATAAAAATTTTAATAAATTGACAAAAATTGTGCAATGCTTGTTTTAGTTCATTTATCTTATCTATTACAGAACTTGATTCCTGTTTGATATCATAACGAACGGAAGATTGTGAAAATGAACTGCTATGACAAGACTAAATGGAAAATGTAAACTTTAGTTTATCGATACTTCTGCTTCCTTTCTACTCTGATTTCCTCTGTATTGCTTCTACTTCTGCTTACACAATTTTCTCTGTTGTTTTTTCTCAAAAAGTTATTGCAATTTCTTGTTAAAAAGAAAATAGGAAGAGAAGACTTTTGTGATACAACAAAATAAACAATAACAGTTGAATTGTTGATGCAACTGATACATTTAGTAAATTAAATAACTTTTCTTCAACTATCTATGATATGACTTCATTTCACCGCAATAAGAAAATTGAAGACTTTTAATTATTTTCAGGAATATTTTACTTACAATAGAAAATTGTGGATCATAAAAAATATAATAAAATTTGATAGAAAATGCGCTGAAAAGCTTTCGTTTCATTTTAGATCCTTTAAATGCAAAAATTTTATTTTCAACACAATATGGAAACATAAAAATAGCAAAATATTTACAAAACTAAAATAGCAAGGAAAGCAAAGATCAAAAGTTAGTCATTAAGCAAGATAAAAAATTAAACAGAATTTTCACATGGAAAATTTTTCATTACAAATGCAATATGAATAAGTAAGATGGAGTGAGATTAGTAATTAACCTCTCTTTTCCTGTATAACTCATTAAAATCGCATTCAACAACTTCCGTTTGATGTTTTGCTTTTTAATTCTCTATCTGCAGTCAGTTGCTATTAGTTACTTCTTGTTATAGCATATTTACAGTTTTAAAAAGAAACAAAACTTCAAACACAACTTTTAGATAAATAGAAAAGTCATTCATATTCTGTTGATTGCACTTTTTAAAATAAAAACTCATTCAAAATTCACATTAAATTTTCATAAAATAAAAAGTTGTAAATATTTTTTAAGCAATTCATAGCAGCAGCAGAAAGCGATAAAAAATCAATATCAATTGTTGGAATCGCTTCGAATGCATAATTTATGAATATTGATCTCTCTTTCTCTTATTGTGTATGTATTGGCCTGCGTGTAAAATGCGATGACCAACTGCAAGTGAATTATGAGTAATAAATATGAATTCCATATACAAACTCACAACAAAGAATCAATGAATGAATGAATGAGCTGTGACTCATGATGTGAAAAAGATTTATAATTTATTTGAACAATACACCAGCAATTGTGCGTTGATATTTTTTTATATTTATATTGATATTGCGATAGACAGAGTCTGTTGATTCAAACTTTACGGTCATTAATACTGAAGTGAAAATCGATTGATAAATGGCATTGAAGCTGATAGTTTATGATATCGAGATGTTGCAAAAGATTTATGGTTCGATGGTTTTTAGGTATTTATATTTATTGCTTCCTATCGAGAGGTTTTTGTATTGAAATTTTTTGGATTATATGTGTCAGTATTGCCAATAAAAGTGTCCTAATGTTTATTTCTACACGATGAAAATCAGATAAAAATTGTCAAACGACATGATATGGCAGAAAAATTGTTTTCTCTCTCTTTTGTTTTATTGATAAAAATTTGTCATTTAATAAATATTAAGTAAAGTTTTAAGATTTTGCTTGCTCATGGAAATTATTACAGTTATAGAAAAGGCGATTGAATTTGTGATCGATATTTATTTTAAAAAGATAAATATAAACTGTTGCTAACTCTTTGTATAGAACTTAAAGCCTTTAAATATCTATAGAAAGTAAATTTTTTTGAAATTCTAGAAGTTTTCATTGCTTCGGTTTTGTTGATTTCTCTACGACTTTCTTTGATTTTTATGATTATTCTCTACAAAAATTTGACTAACTTAAATTAATTACGACTTTTATAATTTCTTTGATTATCTTTATTTTTAACTGTGAACAATCTTGAAAATTCATGCTATCAATACAAATTTGTAACTTAGATAAGCTATTAAACTAAGGCATCATTCAATATTTAATCTTTTTGAGTTAATGGAAAGTTCTTTTTACGAATTTCATTTTAAATTCAACATTAACTTGAGAAAAACAACTAAAAAGTACTTAACCTGAAAGCTATAAAACTTTATATCTTTTCGTTTTGCTACAGCTGCATCAAATAATAGCGAAAAATTCATCTGATGCAAAATGAAGGCAAATATTTGTAAAAATTTTCAAATTTTCATCTTTATAATACAAATAACTGCAATTTTACCTTGAAACTATGAGAATCTTCAAATATTTGATTCATTCTTGGCCTAGTTGGAAATATTTAAAATTTAATTAAGTAGATTAAAGTAATTCCACCCAGAGTTGTTAGAGGCGAGAGGCGAAAAAAAAAATCTGCAGTAAGTCAATTGATTTTCTATTAGAATCCTCTCAGTTTAAAAAGAAAATGTTCTTCATTTTATTTCACTGAATAATCGCTTTACAATTCAAACAAAAAAAAAACTAAGCGAGAAAAGGGTAACAGGAAACTGTTTGCTATAGAAAAAAGAAAAAAGTGAATAGAAAGTGGATGTTCTTGAGAGTTGGAAGACAATGAAAATTGAAATCCTGTTAAATTCATGAATAATAGCATGTTGAAGCAAGTTTTTTCTTGCTCTATTCTTTTGAAGTCATGGAAATTGCGCTTTGAAGTGGAATGTGCACTTTTCACTATTGTTGAAGAGTTTAAGGCAACATCATCATCATCAAGCAGGCAAGAACTTTTTTTCTATCTTTTATGTGTGCATCCTTTGGCTAACACCTTGATTGTTTGAAAAGGTGTGTATACGTGTATATATGTGCTTGAACAACAGCACAATCCAACTATAAATATTCACACTTACTCTTTATTCTCACAAACATGAACCACACTCTTGTTATTGCTTTTGCATCTCTTTTCTCTCTTAGTTATTCTTCTCTGCTCATCTATCCACAAAAACCAGCTTAATTTTATTTGTGCATTGAATAAACATGAAAAGAATAAAAATAAATTGAAGAATTAATTTAAAGTTTTTCATCATGTTAAATAAGATTTATTACTGCGAAAATTATGTTTTTAGTTTAATATTAACTTGCGATTTAAAAATGTTCAAATAAGAAAGAATTACAAAAATTCTCTTTTTAAAATCTAAAAGCTTAAACTTTATTAAAAATTCTTGAAAGATAAAAGATTGATAATAGAAAATTTTTTATTCAATGCAAACCAAAGAGAGAGAAGAAAAAATTAAACTCAAAGCTTGGTTCATTTAAAATCCGATTGAATGTTCGTTCAATATCCGTATGGATTACAATTTCATCTTTTCTTTTCTTCTCTTTCTCTCTTTTTTTGATTTTTCTCTTAATACTTCTTTGTTCATTCTATAAGAGAACACAATTTTCATTTGTGTATGAACGTGGTGAGAAGGTTCTTCTCTATTTTCTTCTTCTTCTTTCTACCGGGGAGACAATCAAAAAACGAACGAATGTAGAACGTACAATAAAATATTATTCACATGATCCGCATGGGAAAATTTATATTTCCTTTTTTATGTGTTTCCTTTTTCATTTCACCAACAACAATTTTAAAACCAACTGAGAAAATGTATGAGAAAGTTTAAAATGAAATTTATTAAGTAACATTATTTGAGGCGCAGTTTTTAATTGATTTAAAACAATTGAGAATTTTAAACTGAATTGAATTTTGAAGTTGAAGTTTTTAATTTTAGGTTACATCAAATTATTTCTGTAATCGAGTAAGGTTTAAAATTTAAGAAGAGATTAGAGGTTTATGATATTTTTAGATTTCGTAAATTTCAGGAACAGAAAATTTAAGAAAAAATTATGTAGAAAATGAAATTCTTTTTCTGGAAGTTTTTTGAACTTCTATTTTTATTTCTCATATTTATTTAAAAATTGGACAAAAGGTTTTTCAGGGAATTTTTTTCTTGGATATTTAAACCTTTTCAAAAATTAAAAAATACAAGAATGTGCAAGTGACAACAAATTTTTCATTATTTTAAAAATTTTAAAAGCTTCCATCGAATGTTTTTCAAAAAATCCAATCGAAAAAATCAAGACAAAATGAATGACTTTTAATTATTCATTTCAAACATTCGATAGATGTAAAAAATATTATAGCAAAGTTGATTTACTCGTTGTACTCATAAATTGTAGGTATAGAAAAAGAGAAAGAGAAAAATTACGGTGCATGATTTTTATGAACAATTTAATAGAGAGTGTGGCGAAGAGAGACAAAAATTTTATTACTTAACGGAAATTTACAATTTGAAGGGATTGTCGTGAAATATAAAATTTTATAATATCGTCAATCGAGAAAGCAAGCAGTTGAATAGCATTTCACATAATCATATGAACATCAATTTCTTTTTCTTCATCCTCACTTTCCCATGTGATACCTTTGAACATAAATGTGGGTGAATCGTTTTCATGTTGAGGAAGAGAAAAGTGGAAATCTCGTTATGGAGAAAGAAAATTCGTCGCTCATAAAATATGCAAATTTTCTTCTCCTCATTTTGTTCAGCTGGAAAAGTGTAGATATTTTTTTTCTTTTTTTAAGACATTGTGATGACAAGCGAATGAGATGAAAGAAAATCTTTGTAAACATTTGATGACAAAATATTTCAATTCAATTCAATTGAATGAATGAGTTGATGTTCTATGACCATTTCAAATTAATTTGTATGACAAATTTAGATAAAAGGAAAAGAAAATTTTTACAACAAAGAAGAAGACATGAACTTTTTAAATCTTTTTTTATTAAAATGTTTATTTTTATGATCTCATCACACACAGCAGGAAAGAAAAAAAGGAAAAAATATTGTCAATTCTATTAGACAATAAAAAAGAAGACAAATTTTATTTTCTTCTTTGTTTTTATTATAAAGAACAAAAACGAGACTGAAAAGTGTCCGCCTTAAGTCGGATTACTTTAGCGCATTTTTGGTGCCTAGATCAGTGTATGTTGACAAATTACAGAATTATTAGATTCGTTTAAGAAATAGATTTACAGTTTAAAATAATTTGATCGAAATAAATTAAAAATATGAGAAAAATCATATTTATAAAATTTTGATGCATGAAAGTACGGCGAACGTTTTTAACTGAAGTTCAATTTACCAGAGTCCGAAACCGTCTTACAAATAACTAAAATATATCAATCTCGACGCGGATGGTCGGACGATTAGAGCGCATTTTTGCCTAACAGATCAGTGTTTGGTAACAAAATTTCTCATGTTTATAGTATTATTTTCTTGACTATAAGTCGTTTTTTTATAAAAAAATTTCTGACATGTTTTCTCGACGTTTCATGACATTTTAAGACTTTTAGTGAAAAAAATTTTTTGGTCCATGTGATGGACATGCATGTGGTGGACCACCCTTGGGTCAACACTTACCCAAAAAAACTCTTTTGATAGCTTACCTACACGTCGACCTTTCTAACAAGCTATCAACCACCTCTCCACGACTTACCGTTGTCGAGTTTTGACTGACCCAGCCAGCCAGCCAGCCATCGTGAGCCTAATCCCGTGTAACCAAAAATACGTTACAACATGCCGCTAGCATGCCGCGGCATACCAAAGGCATATTATAACGTATTTTTGGTTACACGGGGTAATATCCTAATTAATGCAAAAAGTGATAGAAATATAACTAAGCTTCGCTGGAATAAACCAATAGCACAAATCAAACACAGCAAACCGGAAGTCGCTAACTATTATTGTTTTCGAGATCTCGCGCCTCAGCCAGCCAGCCAGCCAGCCAGCCAGCCAAAGTGAAGATATAAGCGGCATTGTTGTTCCAATAATGCGCTAAAAAGATTTTAGAACTAATAAGACAAAACTTTTATTTTGCTTTAGCAGCAATCCTTAAATAAAAATTAAAAAAAAACCAGAAAAAGGATTTTTAATCATTGAAATTCAATTTTTGGTTTATAACTTCTCAAACTACAATTTTTTGAAAGCATTCATTTCTGGAAATAATTATTGCATGCAATAAAATAAAAACAAAAAATTTCATTATAACTGTAGGAGAATGACGACTGAAAATTCCATAGAAATGCCATTTGCATGCATAAAGCACAATAAAAGTACTGAACATTAACTTTAGCTGGAAACGACTCATGTATATCATCGTCAAGGCGATTAAAATACGAACGGGAAGAAAAATTATAAAATTATCCAAATTCGTTCTGAAATGCTTCATGGTGCTTTTGTTCTGGGCGACGATTCCTCTTCCGTCATTAGGAAAATTAATTGTTCCGTTTTTTCTCCTTCTTTTGTAAGCAAGTTTCGCATTGTTTCGTTACGTCCGTTTCGAATTAAAAAAATTATTTTCTTGTGTTTTACTGCAAAATATTTAAAAGATATTTTCCTGTTGAAGATTAAAGAACGTTTAAGCTGTTCATAATATATATAGCAATCTGAAAAAAGCAAGATTGAATTTCTTCGCTTTTTTTGTGTGTTATTGCTTTCAATACTGCTGATAATAATGATCTAGAGGGAATAAATTTTTCACAGTTCTCATACATGTTTGATAGTTTTTCTCCTTGCTTTTACCTGGTGTTGAATGACTTTTTTCTTCTTACTTAACTCGCGTAAAAAAATTTCTTTTTCATTGTGCAAAAAGCATTGTAAATTTATGTACCCGCAGCGTTATGTTTCAGGTAATTTTTATCAATTGGGATTTGTTCGGGAGAATTATGGTTTGTAACGTGCAATCATCAAGTGCATCCGATATCATCAATCAATTTTATTGCTCTAACTTTAACATAAGAAATTGAAACGTGACTAAATTTGATGATCATTTCAAAATTTTTCTATTCTTTTTCATTTCATGCTTAATAAATCACATGAAATTGAGAGAGAATCATAAAAAGATTTTTCAATTAAATCTTTTTAGTTTTGATAAAAATGTTAATCATTTTCTTAAATTTGAATTAAAAGTCATTCGAATTTGTTAGTATAAGATGGAAAGACATTTAAAGCAAATTGTGGTGGAAAAAATGAGATGAGAAAAAATATAATGGCAAAGATGGGAAGATATTTATGTTCTGGCAGATGCATCGAATTACAGAATACCATCTTTCCTCGGTTCACATAAAAATAATCTCGAGAAAAAACTTTCATACAAATTCTTTTTTCCTTGCTGCTGTTTAATAAATAATTTGAATTTATCATTTACTGTTTTTGATATTTTCGATGCAGAAAAAAATGATGAAGATTATTAAAATCAGTTTTCATAAAAAGAATAATCATTTATTGTTGATGTTAATAATGTTTAAATGTGGGTTGTTTATGATCTTTATTTAGTTTTGTACTTCTAATAGGATTTTAAGAAAAATAAATTTGAAGTAATTATTATCATGAGATTCCAGGAATTATTACCTTTAATAAATTTAAATGAAAGAAAAGAATGTAAAGAAAAGTTTAAAGTTTTCATAATATTTGATTCATCATAAGTTAATCATCCATTTTTATGAACTCTTTTTTAATAATTATAACTGTCAAGAAATTTTCAAAATTTTCAGAGACATCGATGGCAGATTTCAGAACTAAAATTCAAATTCTATTTAATAGTTTGGAATAACAATATCTTTAAAATTTTTTTTTATTTTACATGCTTCTTTTCATTTGATTCAAATAATAAATAACCTTTCTTTATTTGTTATTTTATTATTGAGACATTTTAATGTGTTTTTAATGAGAAATCCATGAGAAATTCAAGAACTGAAAAATTTAAAAAAATTTTATCCGTCAGGTTTCGATTATACGACAAGTAAACAAATATTTTATAAACATTAAATCGAATTTTTCCAATTATTAAATTTAACTCGGAAACACCTACTTAAATATCTCAAAATGGGAGTAACAATGTAAGAAACATTTAAAACAATAAATAAATTGTAAAAATAACTTCAATTTCATTTTAGATTAGTTCCTTATCCACTCGAAAAGAAAACCGGTCCAGAAGTGATCGAAGATCTTGCAAAAAGATTACTTGCAATGCAAGCAACTCCAGCTGGTCAATTTCTTGTTGATGGAGATATTTTTGATAATCGTAAGTAGTTATTTGTAGTAAATTTGTATTAAATCAATTTTGAATGATTTTTATTTTTCAGCAACAATGAACAAAACAAAAATTCATGTAATGCACAATTCAGAATATCCAGCGAGTGTATTTTCAATCTTAGATAATGGTCAAAAGCAAATTCCACTCATTACTGATCTTATATTTGATTTACTAATGCTGAAAGTAAGTCCAACTTATCAATCAAAGAAATCACTCAAGGTAAATTTCAATCTTATTTTATAAACATCAATTTTATTAAGCTTAGATCATTTTAGATTGAATCAAAAGGACCTCGTTATGAATTAGGTGACTTTCTTATTAAATTAGGCAGTGTAACAATGAGTCAGAATCAAAATTTCAAAGGTATTCTAATTGAAGTTGATTATCGTCCTTGTCTTGTGCCTGCTTTATGTTGGGATTTAATGCGTGAGTTCATGCAAGGATTTCTCGGTCAACATGCACCAACAACTGTTCCTGCCTATTTTACAACAAACATTCCGATGAATCCAGTTCAGCATTTTCAACGATATAATGATACTTACCAGCCAATCGACACTGTACAGCAGTATCTTGAACATTTTAATAATTTTAGAAAACAAACTCAGGCACCAATGATGATGACTCCTAGAAATTAAATGAAATAAATCTCCATAAGTTATTTACTTTAAAGTTTTTTGACTCTCTTTATTCTTTGTTATTCATAAATAAAAATTAACAAGTTTTCCTTCATTTCATAGACAATTTTGTAATTTTCTCGTTTGTCTCTAGAAAAAAATTTAAATTTTATTTTATTTCATCTAACATCATCTGCACGTTTTATTATTGTCATTAATTTCGTATCATGTTTATGAAGAGAAGCTATATAAAGATTTAATTTACTGTGAAAGCAAAAAACTTCTCATAATTTGTAATTTTGGCAGGAATTTTTCTCTCATTTTCTTTTTTTGTCTACTAAAAAAACCAGAAATGTGTCAGCAATGCGAATTAAATTTCTTAATTTAGATTTTTCTAAAAATGCACACGAGTTCCAATTAATTTCTTTTGCATTTTAAGCTATTTTTATACACACATTTTTATTGTCTTATTGTCTGGTGTACAAAATGATTAAAATAAGTACAGCTTGAGAATTTTTTGGGGTTTTATTTGTGTGAAAATTAAGAATTGATTGAGTTGTTATCAAATTCTTCATTAATAGACATTTAACTACAAATTTTTGTGTTATGGCAAGTTTTCTACGCAATTATTGTGCGATTTTCGCATTGACCGTTTTCATTTTCGATTAATTTACATGTTTTTATTTTAAAATTATTTTTTATTATTTTGAAATAGAAGTTTTGAGAGACAGAAAGAGAAAGATTTAAATTTTCATCTGCTTATAATTTGCATAAATCTACTAAAATAGAATTTCTTTTGATACAATTTGTTCTATTGAGGCGAGAAAATGATCATTTACTCGCACGCGTTTCTATAGAATAGGAAATGATTTTAAAAATACTTTATTGTTAATTAAATATTTGATATAGGATTTTTCTCATTTTTAAATCTTAAATAAATATGCTTTATCTTTTTTCTTCATAAGTTTCTTTATTTACAAGTATGGATATAAAAATAAAACATAAGTTGGGGTTGCATTTTAAAAAATACTGTAATGCTTTTTTTAGATTTCCAAATCATGCAAACAAATGAAAAACTTTTTCATAAATTTTTATAACATTATTTTGTTCTTCCTCTTTTAAAAAGGCACAGAGTGGAAGATCGTTAAAAATTTTCCATTTATTATATGTGTCTGCGTGTATTCTTCTTTTCCATCTATGATAGAAATAAAATCTTTTTATATTTTATTATCATTTTAAGTAGACTCTGTAACTGTTAAAATAAATATGCATGTATTTTAGAGAATTGGAATAAAAATCTCTTCTTATTACTGATAAATATTTTTAAAATTTCTTCTACATTTTGATAAGTTTTCAATTTTTCTTTTCTTGAACTGATATGGAGCAATTACTTTAAATATGTATCGGTGTTTGTTTCTTAGAATTAAAAAAGGATATGAATGAATTTAATCAAATTAGAATTGATTTTGGCTTTACTTTCATTTTCATTGATATGAGCATTTCTAAAATAAATTTTGTATTTTTTGGCTGGTTACAAAAGGGATCAAAAATCTGTTCTAGGGATGTTTGTTGAGTATTTAATGAAATTTTATCATTATTAGTGAATTTATAAAGGTATTTTTAGGTAAATATTTTATTGTCATTAGTTTAAATTTTAATTATTTATTGTTTTCGTTTTTCAAATGAATTTTTTAGTGAGATGAATTTAGTCAATGATAAAATTTTGTGATTGAGAAGAAATTTGAACTGCTTGGAATCAAAATTTATTTACAAAATTATTTCATCAATTTCGACTTTACCAGCAGTCATTTAAAAATACTATTAGAAACCATTTTCATCTTAGAATATTATTTTATTATAAAAAGTATGCACTTAAAATGAATTTCTTTTCTTTTTATTGTCACTTCATGTCATAATAATATGTAACATTGGTATAAGCATTTCCATCATTTTTTATTTCATCTAAAATTGATTTCTGTTTATTATTATTGTACTAACAACTCCGACTTCGACGCTCTAAGTACGATCATTAATAGACTTTTTATTTGTATCCATTTAAAACTATTTTACTGTTGCTTACTGGCAAGCACTACAAAATATAATCATATAAATATCATGCAAAAATTTTTTCTTGATTATAAAAAATCCCGACAGATGTTTCTTTCTTCATTTTTATTGTATATAGACTCAAGCGACTTCTTTTTATTACTGGTTAGGCATAAAAATTAATTGAAATTTGTTAAGCACTTTGAATATTTTAAGTTTTCAATGAAAGTTTTTTTACAACTTAATATCTGTTTGTATGTCACCTTTTAAAGGAAGTATTTTTTGAGTGAGAAAGGCAAAAAATTTTAAAAGAAGGTAGAAACAGGATTAGTAATTTTTATTGGCAGACATTTGATTTAAAAAATATAATACAGGTTTGTAAATTTACTTGTCATAGATAGGTGTATATAGTAATTTTGAAGAGCATAATAGAATAAAAGTAATTTCAACTTTTTCTTATGCATGATTTTCAAAATAATGAGCAAAAAGCATGTGCCAAAAAGCAATAAATATGTCTATTGTATTTTTCAGGTTTATGATAGCGAAATCTATCATAGATCTGTACAGGTTCAATCATCTAAGACAAGTTTGATGTTTTTAACAAATCAATAGAGAGTTCTAACCAATTATGACTATTTTGATAATTCTAGGTAGAAATATTGATAATTTTAGTCAGAAATCAAAGAAAGATTAGTTTGCAAAAGAATATCAGAATTAATTGCAAAAATAAATTGTTATTGTCACACTCATCTCTTAACTTCTCATTTTGTATCGGAATATTCTGCGATTTTTCTAAAACTCTACACATCTGCTCTGCAATCAATTTTAATTATTTCAAAAATTTTTCGAAGAAGAGAATAAAATTTCTTTATTAGTTTATAATGCGTGTGTCTGTGTATAATTTTCATTTTTAAATATAGTTTTTTTAATTATCAACGTCGCGTCGCTTAAATGTATAAATATGTATAGTTATTATCATTATTAAATTTCAATTATTATCATCATTTTCTTTTTTTTATTTATTTGTTTTATTATCACGTCAATGAGTTGAATATTGTTGAGCACATTTGCAATATTTATAATCGTCTTTGTCGTCGTTCTGTATAAATTAGTTGAAATGCAAGTCAATTGCATTCAACTGCTAGGCTCAATACTTTGAAAATTGACGAACTCAAGAATAAAGAAAGAAATGAATTTGCGATTTTCTTTGTCTAATACAGCGAAGAAGCTAGAAGAAGAACTTAAAATGTCCGCTAAATACTAAACTAAATATTCTACGTGTGTAACCATATCTCATCGATTGATGACAATGGTTCTCATGTATTTTGGGTCCATCTCATCCAAATCCTTGCCCTTTGTCTCTGGCACTACCATTATTACGAAGCAGAGGCCCACACATGAAATACATGCGAATAGCCAAAATGCACCATCCAAACCGAGTAATTGCTGGAAAATTTGAAATTATTTCAATCAAATCTTTTAATAAAACTTTAATATTTCTTACTTGAAAATCGACAAAAGTCTTGACACCTAAGAACGCACAGAAATATGAGAATGAAGTGGCAATTGAGCTTCCAATACTACGGTATTCCAGAGGAAAGAGTTCACCAATGAGCAACCAAGAGATTGGAGAAATTCCTACATGAAAAAAAAACGCAAAAGTAAGCATCACGTGCTGCATATAAAATGAATCAATTTTATTCTTACCAAGCGAAAATGCAATTGTGAATATTAATACGCAGAGCAATGGAATCCAATCGTTGTTTCCGCCTGTGACATTATTTTCATCGTAATGAACATAAGAACCGAAACTGGCAAGTGCAAGTGACATGAAAACACTACTGATGATGAGCAAAGGAATGCGACCGACAGTGTCAATGAGCAGACCGGAAAGCATTGATGCTAACAACTGAACAAATCCGACAGCAACTGCTCCTCCATGTGGATTCATGCCAGTAAATGTTTGACGGAAAATTTTTACAGCATAAAAACCAAATGAATTTGCTCCTGTAATTTTATGAATATATGTATAAAAATCTTTGTGAAAAATATATGGAATTCACCTGTAAAACGCTGAAAAATCATTAAACCACAAGTAATCATCACAGGTTTAATCAATCGAGCATTTCTTAGTACAGATTTAATATTTGTAAGAATTGATTTGAAAGAATATTTCATTGGAAGTCCATTATGTGTGAGCGATGCTAAATTGCTATTTAAATTATTGTCCATATTCAATCTCGATGTACGTATATTGGAACGAATTGTATCTAATTCAACTTCAACATTCTTATGCGGACCGCGAAGCCATTGAAGTGATCTGAATAAAAAAGAATTTATAAATTAATGAATCTGAAATGTATGTGAAAGAATTTTATTTATTTGAAAAGGATGTTTTGTCTTTTGAATTGTCGACATGTGTGAATTTATAATGATTCATTTTCAATTTTGTTTCTAGAATTATTTTTATGTATTGAATAAGAAGAGCCGAGTAAAAACTCAGCTCAAAGAAAAATTGTTTATAGACTCATTAGAGTTTCTTCATCACACGGTAATCTTTAGTAAAAGGCGAAAGATTAATTCGATAATTGCGATGAAGACAGAGTGATTGTCCATACAAAATTGACCAGTATTTGATCATATGATTTCTGCTTGCTCTTGCGAAGTATATCTTTCAAATTTCTTTGTGCAATTTTTATGATTCTAAATGATCATGTTTCACTTGAAAAAATATTTTATTACACATAAATTCTTAAAATAATACATAAAACTTTATTTAATCATAATTTCAAATTTTGTTCATGCCTTTCAATTTTTTCTAATAACTTTAACATTCACTTACCGATAAGCATCTTCATCGCGACCCTTTAACATTAAAAAGCTCGGCGTTTCGGGAATATAAATCACAGTTACAAAAAGCATCATCGGTGCAACAGCTACAAGCATAGCAAGCTGACGCCAATCAAGTATTGCTCCGAGCATGTACGATATGAGCATTCCAAAATGACCAGACACTTTTTGTATCGCACTTAAGAATCCTCGAATATCGGGTGATGAAATTTCACTTATATAAACCTATGAGTATAAAATTTTTTTATCATCAACTTGAGAATTTCAACTTGTATTTCATATACCTGAGTACATAAATTAACAATCGCACAACAAAAGCCACCGATAAATGCAGTTATAAACATTGTCTCGACTGATTTAGCAAATACTGTGAGAATCCACGATAATGAAAATGGTAAAGAGATAATTGCAAGAACTTTTTTTCTTCCATGCTGCATAGCCATTCCACCAAACATTCCACCAAAAAGAGCTCCAAGAAGTGAAAGTGAAGCTACCCAACTTGCTTCTTGATCTGATACTGAAAAACTTGAGTAGTTGGTGTGTTGATTGCGAATATGCAGTTCTTGAAGACTTGCGATTGCTGGTGATGAGTAACCTTTACCTAAACCAGCAGCAAGTGGCCCAAGTGAAACAGCCAAAGCTGCTACAATCTATAATTAGAATAAATAAAGAAGTATGAGTTAGATATATAAATAATTAAGTACCAAAATATATAGAAAGTATAAAGCTAAATATCGTTGCGTTTTAAACATTTTGTGTATTCAAAAGACCAGATAATTTCATAATGTAATAAATTTCATTTACAAAAAATTTGAAAAGCAGCTGACGAAAATTTAAATTTAGAAATTACCGGTTAATTTATTAAATCGTAAAACTATTATCTCTTGATATTCAATTGGTATTCTTAAGTAACATCGACTGCTTAATTTGAATTCGTTCAGGGAAAATTGATTCACAAATGTCAATGCTGGCAAAAGAATTTCTCTTGATGGTTTTTGATTGACCTTCGTGATAATGTTTGCTGAAATTTTCCACTGATCAAGATTTTTGTAAAAGAAAATTATTAAAATATAAAAAAAAAAACAAAAAACCATAATCGGAAAATTTTAATCACTTTGTCCGATGCAGATTCTTTAATTGTAATTTTACCTTTTAGTTAATTTTAATATGACTGAATTAATGAAGAGAAAATGTACAAATTACGGAAAATTGCAGTCTTTTATACTATTATTAATGTTTTTTTGCGTGTTATAAGATGTAACGTGTGACATAAATTAAATGCGTGCATAATAATTATCATAAATCAAAATTTGTTAAACACTTAATAAAAAAAGTTATTTGAAAGAAGAAAAATCTATTTTTTTTTAAACTTTGGCAATTTTAAAAATGAATTCAGGTCAGAATGAAAATTTCAATATTTTTATTTCATATAATAAAGATTTAGAATGATTTCTTGTCAAGATTTTAAAACAAAGAAATTTGAAAGATATACTTCGCAAGAGCAAGCAGAAATCATATAATCAAATACTGGTCAATTTTGTATGGACAAATCACTCTGTCTTCATCGCAATTATCGAATTAATCTTTCGCCTTTTACTAAAGATTACCGTGTGATGAAGAAACTCTAATGAGTCTATAAATAATTTTTCTTTGAGCTGAGTTTTTACTCGGCTCTTCTTATTCAATACATAAAAATAATTCTAGAAACAAAATTGAAAATGAATTATATTATTGACCAATTAAAAAGAAAGCAAACGTATTCGTGTTAATAAATTAGCATGGCAAAACTGCATATTTGAAATCTATATTTCTTTCAGTGCAAAACTGGTCCAAAGCTCATGACATATTGACTAAGTTTTAAATTATGAATATTGGCTATTAAAATTTCATCATTAGTCGCTTTTACAAATCTGCTAAACATTCATTACAAAATTGTCACAATTAATCAAACTCACGACAATCAATTAATGAGGAAAAAATGTCTTAAATGTCCTCCTAATTTATCAGCACCAACAAGTTGAAGTGTTTGTAAGTAACGCTGATTTATGCTGATGTGTGCTCAAGTCGGAATGCTGAAAAGCATTTATTAATTTATTCATTGCTAATAGACTTAATTCCTTCAAACATCATTAGTCGATTTCTATGAAATTTATTAATGAAATGCTTAATTAGGATGGTTTGAGGGTTTGTTATTGTGTTCTTTTAAGATAATAAGATCAAGTTTTAGTAAATTAAATTAACATCATAAACCAAAATCTGATTTTATTTTTAGTGAAGGAAAACTTTCCTTGTTTAATAAAAAACTGCGAAATTCAATTTTCAACTTTTTAATTGTTATTAAAAACTCAAAAATCAATTACAAGCTCGTCAATCTTTTTAGAAAGGAAACATTTTCTTCCGCAATTAAAAAAACCAGAAGAGTCGAGTTACTATTTAAATGCAGTCGCAATTTCTTTTAAATAAATAAACAAGTAGATTTTTATAAAGTGCATATAAATTGGTCGGCATTGTGCAATTAATAAATCTCACTTTCAATGCGCAATCCTTGAGTATCAATAAACTAATCTGGTTTAATCTACATTCATACTCATTCGCTTCAGGGCAAAATAGCATACATGACTATAGACCGCCCATGTTGGTGCTAAAACATTCATTACAATTTATATTATTTGTGTTACTTATGAATGCCAATTAAATATTTTAAGAGATAATGGTTTTACGATTTAATAAATTTACCGGTAATTTCTAAATTTAAATTTTCGTCAGTTGCTTTTCAAATTTTTTGAAAATGAAATTTATTACATTATGAAATTATCTGTTCTTTTAAATACACAAAATATTTAAAAAGCAACGATATTTAGCTTTATACTTTTTATATACTTTAGTACTTAATTATTATCAATCATTACTTATTAAACTAACAATAAACTGAAATTAGATCAAAGACTATTGACCGAAAATGAGCAAAATTATCTTGCTGTTGCTGTACAAACTTGCAGAGCTTTTCTACTTTCACAATATGCTCAAAATGTTTGTCTAAATCAAACTGAAATCGACTTGTTTTATAAATATTCGAAAAAAAATAAGAATAAAATTCATGCGATAAAATGAAAATTTTCATATTGAAGACAAGTTTCATAAATTCAATTCAAACTAAAATTTTTTATATTTACTCAACCAGAAACCTTAAAAAGTTTTATTCATTTAAAAGCAAGCTTTTGCTTAATCATTTTATCTAAAAATGGTTTTTGCGTGTAAAACAAAAAACTGAAAAATTCCATTGAATTTTGAATATTTCATGTAGATTTAATTTTAATCGTATTCAAAAATTTCGATAAAAGTGGTTTTATATTAAACATTTTGGAAAAGCAAACAAGAGAAATAAAATTTTTTTCATTCAGGCAAACAATACAAAAGAGGACAAAACCGCAAAAAAGAACAACGAGAGAGGAAAATCCTTTGATGAATTAATCAAATAATTATATCGTAATTAAACAATTATTGTAAACACACCACTCACACATCACGCAAAATAAAAAAATTTAAATTTTAATTTTTCCACATTAAAGAGAAAATTTTATGGAAGTTTAAAAAATTTTATATGTATACGAGAAAGAAAAATAAAATTTTCTCATTAATGCAAAAAAGGCTTTAAACAAAATGCGTACGAGGATATACTAAATGGTAATTATTTTTATTTTCTCGTCTTTTACTTGCTGAGTGTATCTTGGAATTTTTTTAATTTTGCTCACAATTTGTATTGTCATTATTTAGAGTGAAACAATCCTCATAAAAAGAAGCTTTTAAAAAGCAGCTCATGACAGAAGTTGAATAAATATTGATTTTTATAAGAAATTAAATTTTTCTCTTTTTTTGAGTAGAAAAACTTTTACATACTTATTTTTAATGTTTACAATGCGTCTATGGGTTTCATCATCATCAAAAATTAAAATTTTTCATTTTCTTTTTTTTTAATTTTATAAAGATGTAAAAGCAAATGAAAGCAAAAACTTGCTTTCCACCATTTTTCAAACTTTTGCTTCTTTTTATTCTTTTGTTCCACTATAATGAATATGTGTGAGTATGCGAAAGCACATAAATCAAAAATTTTGTGCTTTTTCATTTCGTTGGCAATTTTAAATAGCTTTTTCACTCCTCATACTGCTACTGCCATCCCTTTTCACAAGTTAACCCACACACACATAGAAATTTTTATGAATGAAAGTTTAAGGACACATGTGATTTTTTTGCTTTGATAAAAGTTGAATTAAAATTACTGTGTCATATCGCTCTCAAGCGTGGATTTGATCGGTTTTTTATGTTATTGAAAAGATTTTAAAGATTCAGTTAAAAATTTCATTTACAATTTTAGAGTTTTGACGATAAAGTAAAATGATGAAACTTTTATTTATTTTGATTTTATTATCAAATGATAGCTAGCTTAATTAATTCTTTGGAAGTAATTAAAATTGATTGCTTCAATATTTATTTGTTTGATTTTATTTTATTGAAGTTTAAGTAAAAAAAAAACAAAATTTTAGTAGAAAGTAGAATTAAACATTGACTTTTTGTAACAAACACTTTGTTTTTATTCATTAAATCTGTATATTTTCTACAAATTCTTCAAAAGGCTTCAAAAACTGTTGTTAACCTTATTTTAAAATTCTACTCAAATCACTGATTCATTAAAAGTCTTTTCACCTTGATACTCGCTTACATCATTTGCTTTTATTTATTAATTAAAGTTTACACACTAATCAACATGTAAATGTAGAAATGTTTTTCCATAAAAAGCAAATCCATAACATATCAACGCTCTCATTTGATGCGCATAATAAAGAAGGTCTTTTTTCTACAACAATAAATTTATTTATATGAAAATTTACGATATCACTCGAGGTATTACATAAATTTTTATTTATTTATATTCACAACCAAAAGCAAAACTAAATGAGTGAGTGTCTTATTGATAGCACACGCATATGGAAGGTGAATTTATTGTTTTTTGTTTATATGGAAGCAAATAGCGATGAGAGTGAAGAAAAAATCAAGACCATAAATTTTCATTCGTGTCTTTTTGTCGCGTGTGGATTTATTTTGAAGACATTGTCAGAAAGGGAGACCATAATGACAAGTTCACTATCAAATAGCATGTTTTTATTATCATAAATTAGCAATGTGCTCACTCGTTTGCTTTAGTGACAGCATTTGAAAACGCTCTCTCGACGCGCTCGCTTTGACTGTCAATAACTGTCTCGTTAATGAAATTGAGCGATCTAATCAAGTTTTCACTTTTCTTTCTTTCTCTTTCGAAATGTGAATGAATGAAAAGCTGTCGGAAATTTCACTTTTTTCTTACTTGATATTAAATGAAGTAGTAGACAATAATTGCAATGATATCTTGACATGCAAAAAAAAAATGAATTGAGCAATTTGAAAAAGTTTATTACTGAATGATATGAAATTCTTTCAATGTTCACTTTATTTCCTGAAATTTTTGATTTATGTTTTTTAAAAAAAATTTCATTTCTAAATTATAAAAATCAATTTCATAATTTCTATCACATTCATCGCTTATGATGGTGAAAAAAATGAAATTTGATTTTATGTTGATATTGACAGCTTCACAGCATGCAATATGCACATCAAAGGCACATTAAAATTTCTATCACTTTACCAGAGTGGTATATTTTATTGATTTCTATTTTATGAGAGCTAAATATTGGAATAATCAATAAAAGAGTGAATAAATTAGCGTTTAATGTCGGCCTTTTAGCTCATCAACTTGATTAGCTTTCGTAATGACAACTGTGTAAAAAGCTTAACAGACGGTAACTGAATACAATAAATTAATGGCGACTGACAAGTGCATATAAGAAAATTATGAATAAAGTTTAATCTATTGTGAATTTAATGATACGCAAATTGAAACTGTCATTAAAGGCGTATTAGTAACATGTGATTGTAAACAGAGTTGTTACAGGCGAGTTCGCCTGTTTTTCGCCTGTTTTGTTCATATAAAATTACCAAATATTTGAAATGTCAAAAACTCTTTTGTAAATTATTCTACATATCTTCACCTTTAAAACAAGCATCGTTTGAAATTTTTTGGTTGAGTTTTAGCTGAGTTATGATTTTTTAAGTGTTCGCCTGTCAGAAAAACAGGCGAAAATTAAAAAATCCGTACAGGCGAACACTTAAAAAATCATAACTCAGCTAAAACTTAACCAAAAAATTTCAAACGATGCTTGTTTTAAAGGTGAAGATATGTAGAATAATTTACAAAAGAGTTTTTGTCATTTTCAAAATTTGTTTTCCTCAGACTTTACATTAAAGTCAAAACAGGCAAACTCGCCTGTAACAACTCTGATTGTAAATAAATTCTTAATCCTGTAATCATAATTTATTGTACTGCAAACCAGGTTTTGGAAACTTAAAAAATTCAATTTGATCATAAGAAATTTAATAAATATTTTTTAAAGAAAATCAATGTCTTGCTTTTTATAAATTTAATTAAATTAGGTTTTAGGTTCAGACCGAGGTTTTAAAACAAGTTGCTAACTTCAAAAACAACTGAGTCTTATTTAAAATAGATCAAGTAAATTCGAATCTTTTTTGAAATAAAGTCAAATGGTGAAAATCAAGTCATATTAAATTCAAATCAACTTGACTAGAATTTTTTGCATAAATTTGAATCAAGTTCTTTAAGTATCAAGTTGACATGACATTTTTACCCAGAACAAACTATCAGTCACTTTAAAAATTGATGCAAAACGTTGTCTAAATAGGGTAAATGTTCCTAATTCGGGACAAAATTTCTTTCGCTCAACTTTGAACGAAGTTTTTCTCACTTATTACTACACCAATTTTTATGATTGTTTCACTAAACGATAAATAAATTCTCCTATTATTTTACTAAATCAACATTGGAGTCAGAATATTTGTCACTTTTCCAAAATAAAATTTTATTTGTTTTTCCTAATTCGGGACACTTGACTTCTAATTCGGGACACTTGATAACCTAATTCGGGACACTTGACTTTCTAATAAACAAAGGAAAATATTTATATCAAATCGTGTTAAAAGTTGTTTTTAATACATTTATTTCATTTTACTGACTCTTTTTCTACTTATTTGTGTTAAATTTGGTTCTTGAATCAGTAGAAAATTGCATTTCAAAATATTTTAAATACAGTATGGAGGCAAGTGATTAGAAACTTTTTAATTTTTTGAATAACTTTGTTAGAAAGCTTGGTAAACGTTGATGCTTAAGCCTAATTATGATATATTTAAGCAATATCAATAAGACTTTACTAGTATTTCGCTTGTTTTCAGTGATTTTCAAAATTTGTGTTTTCATTGTTTGCAAAATTCTTGTTGTGGTCATATTTGAGCATGATCTGTGGTTAACCAGAAGCAGTAGCCTGTTCATTTTCTACATTTAAACGTCAAATAACTTCAATTTTGAGAAACTGCAAAGAGATTTAATGAGTCTTTTTATGTTTGGGAGTAATGAACGAAAATGTCGAAAAAAATGAGCAAAAATGGCGGAAAATTTGAACATCTTCATGTTTCTCTTGATTTTTCTCTCAAACCGTTGCACTAAAGCCTGTATGTAATATACCAAATCAAAGCTTATAAAAAGTCAAATCAAATGTTACTAGAAATGAGAGTAAGTTCTTTTCTTAGTTTTTTATATTTATTTTTTGAAAAAGTCCTAATTTTTTCGAAAATGTTCGACATTTGCTCTCATCATATCTCAAAAACTATTTAGTCAAAAAATCTGAAATTATACTCAGTTATTAAGCTAGATATATGTAATGATTATGTAAAGTTTCAGCTCTCTAGAGCAAATGTGTCAAAAGTTGCAGCTTCGAAAAGTCAAAAATGGCGATTTTTAGGGAAAAAAATAACGTATGTTTTTTGAAAATCGAGCAAAAGTTATGGTAAATGTTAAAATATGGAAAAACTTTTGATGCCATAATGTGTCTCACAAAATTTTGATGAACTTTTGTCTTTATATCATGTCTCTAGCAGCTTTCTAACAAAAGTTATTCAAAAAATTAAAAAGTTTCTAATCACTTGCCTCCATACTGTACATTAAAATTGAAGCGCATTTTTTTGTTTAGATTTTCACGAATATTTTCAAATGTAAACAAAGTGTCCCGAATTAGGGTTTTTGAGTGTCCCGAATTAGGTTAGGCTAAACATAATTTTTTTGTGGCAAAACAATCAATGCTACGTGAAAAGTGAATGTATGATAAAATTCTTCGAGGTTTTTACTTTATTTTTATACCTTTCTCGTAAGTGAAAAATGAATAAGTAAAAAGATATAAATATTTTTAGAGTGGGACATTTTTTGTATGGAGAATTTTAAAAATTTAATATCTCATTTTAAGGTGCTTTTGAAGCGTAAAATATCGATCAAAATGATATATAGTGATAAAATCTACAACTTTGCATCAGTATCTCAAGAATTGAATGGATAATAAGTGAGAAAATTAAGAAAAGAAAAGTGTCCCAAATTTTTTAGTGTCCCGAATTAGGAACATTTACCCTACTTTCCTAACAATAAAATATCACATTTAATGCTTTGATTATTCTATTATTTCATAAACAGTTATTTCAAAATCGTTCATTATTTAATTATATGCTTCACACTTGCTTACACTCAATCGAAATTATTATTTTTTAATCGTTGCGATGGCGATAATTGAGCGTTGCAATTTTAATTTACATAAATATGTCTATAAATGCAATTTTAAAACTGTCTTTTATTAGCTCCTCCTTTCCTTCCAAGTGCAAACTCGCTATTTGATTAATTTCGTTACGAGTACACTGATTGAATAAAATATTTTTTCTTTATATTTTGTATTCATTTGAGAGTGAGAGAGAACTTTTTGCCATAAATCAGCACCATTCACAATCGATCTCAACTCGCTTGTTTCTTGCCACTCTACTTGCTGCATAAATTAAATTCAATCTCAACCTATGACTTTAATTTATTGCGAATTGCGGGTTTTTTTTGCGATGTCCTCTTTGTTGAGACTATTGAAAAGTCCGGTAGTAGTGTGGGCTGTTTTGTGAGGTAGTCGACAAGTTTTAATTGACATCAGTTGGATTATACCAATGAATGAATGCATTTAATTGTTTTTGATTAACTCTCGCATGATAGATGTGGAATATCTTTCAATTTTTCTCACATTAAGCTTACAAAACTGGCGCCCGACGATTGGCAGTCATAAAAACACAAGTTGAGATTTATTATTTACATGAATGAGAGATCGATTGAAAGGTGAGACTTGGAACTTAAATGCTTCTAATAATCATAAATTTTGATTTACACTCGAAGACTTCAATTTTTAATTGACTGCGAATGAAACGTTATTTATTGGAATCTCGTTTTGCGCAGTTTAAGGTCAACCATTAATTTAGTTATTTCTTGCAATTTAATGCTTCCTTAAACATGTATACTTACGAAATGCTACTGTAATTGAAAGCAAAGTTTAAATAAAATTCTAACTTTGTTTTTCGAATTTTCCATAGAATTTTTTTAAAAGTGATACCAAAAATAGATCAGAGTTGTCAAAATTGATGCATGAAAATAGAAGTTCATACAGTTTTTCCTATTTAGAGCAATTGTCTGTCATAGATAGCCATATGACATGAAAATTCTTTTTACTTTTCATAAGACATACAGAAATAAGACTTTAACCTTGACATTGTCTATGACAGGCAGACATTCTTGTGGTGATTGCATTGTTTAATTATACACAAATTTCAACAACTGTCCAACCATGCTGTAATATTTTTTCACCAAAAATTGAATTTAATTTAATTCAACACCTCAACATTTGAAATATAAAAGTTTTTACATTTGAAAGTAAGAATTATAGCCATCACTTGGCACCAGATTATTTTTTTCTAAGGGAACAACCAACAAAAGTCCTGCGGTTTTTACTGACTCACACTTATTTTCATCTCTATATCAAGCAAGCAGCAAAAGCGAGAGAATGAAAAAAGCCACAAAAATTGTATTTTTCTTCAGTGTCGACCTCATCATCATCATTGAGAGAGGAAAAGGGAACACAGTGGTGAAAAATCGATTTTCATTTTTCTGGTTAATGTCAAGGCAATGGCTATGTTTCTGAATGAATTGTATATACATTGGTCGTACCTTTTTTCTTCTGCCCATGGTAGATTGTTATTAATTGCGAGAGCATGACTCTCGATAAAAAAGATCTTTCTATGTGTCGGCTTGTGTAAACAAATAAGAAAAGAAGGGAGGAAGGCGAATATTGTGAATTTGCTATGGTTATTGAAAACAGAAAAAAATAAATTTCATACAGTTTGTGTCTTTTTTTGTGTGTTTTGTGCAAAGCCACAAGATCGCGCGTGTGATTAATGGCGAGTCATTTATACAACGCGAGAGAACATACACAAGTTAATAATATAAAAATAATAATAATGAGACCTACTGACATGTCAACACCTCAGCATGCATCAAATCATCAACTGAGAAAGAGGATTTAATTAATTTTCGTCAAGAGCTTATACGGAAATCAATAAAAAATTGAATATGTGTCTGAAAATAATTTCATTTTATATCATGCTATAAGTGGAATGCTTTAGCTTTCATAAATGCACGAGTGATATGAGGAAATTGAAAATTTCTTGTGCTAGACATAGAGGAAAGAAAAAATTGATTGTTATTAAAATTTCTCTGCTTTTTGTGATTATGTTATGCTAAGCAATAAAGAAACTTTTCATTAGAATCACACTAAAATTATCAAAAATTTAAATCTCATTTATGATTGTTGTAAAAATAGTAGTAAATATTTTTCTGGATTAGTCATTAAGTCAGTGATCTCATTTTACATTTCTATTGTTAAATTTTATTGATTCATTTTATTAACAACAATTTTATTTATCTCAAAACTATAATTTATTTTGTTGGCTTGTTAAAAAGCGATTAATAAAAGAAAAACAGAAATTTTTCAATTGGATTTTTACGTTCGTGCCAAAAAGATTGCGAATGTGTTTTTAATAAGTGAAGAAGATTGCTTTAAAATTGAGATACAAGGTAAATATTTTGCCCTGTATTTTACTGTTTTATTGATGTTTTCGATTAGAATTTAAAAACATTTCTTTAAAAATCAGTAAAAACCAGTAAAACTAAAAAAAACTAGATTTCTTTATTGAAAGAAAAACAAAATAAATCTTTAAATTGGTTTACAATAAAATCCACAAAAATAAACGTAAATTTTATTTAAAACGAATTTTCTAAGGTTATGTTCATGCTGTTGTAGTTTAAAATTTTCTGAATAATTTTTTTAATTTTTGTCTGATTCTAACTTACAATATTTTAAACCAAGGCTAAATCATTCAAGAAATAATTAAATTTTTAAATTTTCCATATAAGTTTTATTATTTAAATTAAATTTATTCATATAAGAATTAATAAAGTGTCTCACAAAAAAATTTCAAAAAGAAAGTTTTAAAAACAGAACCTATGATTTAACTCTTGAAAATTTTTCCCTCTCAATCAACAGACAAAAAAGTTACTTTATTTCTTGTTTATTCCAAGCACATTTCTTTTTACAAAAATTTACATTTTTCTTTAACAAAGAAATGAAGAGGAGAAGAATTAATGACACTTTTTCACAGGAAACACAAGGGAAGAAAAGAGTCAAGAGCGGTCTTTTTCACATAAGAATTTTTTTATTTTCTCATTTCCATTGTTGCGACATGATTTGCCTGCTAAACACACAAATAAACAAGAAAATAACAAGACTAGTAGATCAAGATTCATCTCTCGTCAAACTCAAACTAACAATGACAAAGTTCACACAATTTTCTTCTTTCTTTCTTTCTTCCGGACTATTTAAAAAAGTTGTTGTTATATTGAGAAAAGAATTATCTGACCGAGTGAATGGAGCTGGAAAGGATAATAGAAAGTTGTCGTGCGAGAAATGACAATTTTTTGCTCTTCTATCATCGACATTTTTCTCATGGTTCGTGTGTATTGTGTATTGTCACAAAAAATCTTCTTTACTGTTTACATTGAGCAAATAAAACATATTATAGATAACCGAAATTGAATTCAAGTGTGTAAATTTTATGTTACATAAAAACCATATGTATGTATGTATGCTATTTGAGTCACAACAACAAAAGGGAGCGAATTGTGATCATCGTATGTCGACATGGCTTCTGTATTTATGTTTCACTTGTACAATTCATGCTTTTTTAAGTGGAAAACATAGGAGTGAGAGAAAATCGTGTTCATCTTTCTCTCTCTCATTGTACAAACAATCACAAGTTAATTTCTGTGTTTCTTCTTCTCTACTGAGGCTTTCGTTTCGCATGACATGAATTATGATTAAGAAGGAAATTGAATGTCTTCCTATCAAATTTTCTAAGAAGGAAATTCTTATTGAATAGAAAATTTTGCATGATTTGGCAAAATTAAAATGCAGAAAAAGTTCATGAAAATTGAATTTTTTTTCAAAAGAATTGTTTACTTAATAAAATGAACACAGAAGAAAAAAATGAGGGAAATTTTCAATTAAACCACAGCTTAAATCAACACAAACTTGAGAAAAAGAAAATTCATGATTCTAACAAGACTCCATCAAATCTTAATTGCCTTTCTTTTCCATACTCTCTTGAAAATAAGTGGAAAAATTAAAGAAAGAAAGTTTTTGAAATTTGATTCACTTTGACTGAGAGTTGATTAAAAAAATTTATGCTGTTTAAATTTTGTTGATATTTTTTTGAATTCTTGGAATATTATTTTTTCAGTTTTTCTTTCTGTCTCGTTTTTAAATGTAGATTATATCAAAATTATACAAGAAATGTATTTTTAATATTGGAATATATTATAACGTATTTTTCAAATTTAAAATATTTAAAATTAAAAAAACTTGTAGTTTTCTAAAGTTTTATTTTTGGTATTTTCAAATTCAATCATAAATTAAATGCGTCTTAAATCATATTTCTATTTTAACTTTTTTGAACAATTTTCTTCAATTATTAATAACTGACATAATCTTCGATTAGAGCTTATTAAATTCAACTCAAGTGTATTTTTGCTGCAGCAGCAAACAGAAAGAAAAAAGTTGCATCAATCAATTGAATTGAAAATTATTGAAAAATTGCGTCAATCAGTTTAAAATTTATATATGTGCATTCACAAAACTAAAAATAAATTGTTCTAAAGTGTGTTGATCATTAACTATTCTCCAGACGCACCAAGAAAGCAAACCAGCATGCAGAAGGCATCAGAGAAAAGAATTTTTCAATTTTCATAATCATTTTTCTTTTCAAGGCATTGCTGCCTGCATACTCAAAAAAAGAATCGATTTTGGCATCAAAACATAAATTATGTCTTATGTATGTGTGTGAGATGGAAAAAATAATTTTTTTTTATTTTTTTGGTTGCTACCTCAATATGGAGCGGAAATTATCTAGCATTTTAATGTCGATGGTTTTTCCAAACTGATGAATGTTTCTTGTTCTCGTCATTGAATTCGATCTTTTATGTTCTGTGGTAGGCAGTGAATAGAAAAGAATTGATTGTGAAACATTGTGTGTATATGTGGAATGGGTGGGAAAAATCTCGCACCACCTTACAGACTTTTCTCATGTCAAAGCGTAAAATGTTGCTCATTTTATGTGTGCTTGTTATTATTCAAGACATGTTTTCATTGTATTCACGTCTCAGTTGATGGCAGAACGCATTTCTGAAGCTTATAATTGCAAACATTTTCTCTACACTCACTGACTTTATTGAAGGTCATAAGCGTGTGTATATGCGAAAATAAATTCCAATGAAAAATTTTCTTTTATTGTTATATAAACAGAGCAGAAAACATTGCTAATTAAACAAGAACGAGAGTTTTTTGTGTTTTTATGTGTTTTTGGCAGATGAATGAATATCGAAAGTCAATTAAGTGAAGCATTAATGTTGGCTTATGTTGAGCATAAAAAATTTCGAAATTTGACTGATGAACTTCATCTTGTGAAATTCTTTTTTCTCCTAATTGATTTTTCTGTATTTTTCATCCTAAAGAACATTTTAATTATCTGCACAGTAATTTTAAAATTCTCATTTCGAGATTATTTTCAATAATAAAAAAAGCTGCATCAACAAAAGAGGATTCATATTATGATTTTACTCGTTTTGCAGAAATGAAAGAGATTTTCATTTATTTAATCACAAATTTTCATCTCTCAATGATTTCATGAAAAATCTCGCTCTTTATTTATGATTGCATTACGCTAAAAGCATATTTCATTTTAATACAAAGTATTTTTAATAATGATGATGCTGAATGTTGATATGTTTTCAGTGTTTAAATAGTAAAAGGAAAATTCTTTTATGTTCGAAAAATTTATCAAAAATAACTCAATTTTCGGATCATAAATATAACGGTTTTTATAAATTCTTATTTAAATTTCAAAAAAGTCGTTATATTGAAAACAAATTATAACAATTTTCTCTATTTTCAATTAAAACTTTCAAAATAAAGTTAAATATTTACGTCACTTTTTCATTTCCTTATACAACACAACTATTGTACAGCACACAATAGATATCAAGAGATTAAAACAAAAGAAAACTCACCTGAGTGAAATGCTGATTACGACTAAATGGATTTGAATTGTACTGCTGCTGTTGCTGTTGTTGTTGATGTTGCTGCTGTTGAAATTGTTCTTCGCATTCTTCACAATCATTATGATAGGAAGGCGGTACTTGTGTAGCAGATGTATGGCTTGTAACATTATTGTTTGTGCTTGCAAAATTATGAATTGTCACATTGTGTCCATTTGCTTCACGATCTTTAACCAAATGACTTCTTTCCATTGTAGACATAACATCACTCTCGCGTTCCATGCTGCTATCGTTAAGTAGACTTTTCTCGTATCGATTCACGCCCCACTTAATGTCTTCCTCGCGTTCACTTCGATATGTTGTTGCGGCTGGCGAATGTGATGATTTTATATAATTATAATTATTGATATTGTTGATTTTATAATAACTGTTGTTATAATTTAAAATATTTTGACTATAATTCGTTCCATTACTGTAACTACGCGTATGATGACGATTTTCGTAATGATTTAAATGATTGCCAGTCGAATTGGCGAAATTTTCGTATTGTTTCAGTTCATACAAAATATCCTTTGCACTCGAATGGTCGATGGTGTTGTAATTATTGATGCTCTGATAATTTAAATTATTTGTTACCAGTTGGGGTTTTTCGTGGTACGTGCGTCTATATTTATTAAAATCAGCTTGTTTAGAATTATTGGAGTTGTCGTAATACGATTGTTCGAGTAGTTGCTGTGTTGATCGTTGTTGAAGTTCCCGTCTTAGCTCTTCTTGTTGTTCTTGAAATTGCTGCTCCTGTAATTAACATAAAAATAAAAAGAAAAATTCATTAAAATTCAATTTTCTTATAATGTCAAATATTTCTTTTAAAGTTTAATAAATGACGGTCAAATGAAAAAAAAAACTTTTTGTTTCCTGTGGTAAATCTTAGTCGCAATTAAGTGTCCTTTTTCTAACATTTTCTACATCTTGTTGGATGAGAAGAAGAATGGAAGATTTAATGATAGTGCAACTTTTCTCTGTTTGTTTATGGCTCAGCATTAAAATATTTTCTCTCATAGTTACAATTTAAGGGATTGTTTGGATATTATGAAACATAAAATTTAAATTTTATAGTTTGACCCTTGAAAGCTTCTGAAATATTTTTTTTATTTGCTAACAATTCAAAATTTGTCTTTTTATGTATCATAATTTTGAAAATTTAAAGCAGTTTTGGACTCTCAATTCATTATTTCTATTGTAACGTCATTTCCAAATAATTCCTTACATAAATTATTTTTAATGCTCCTAAAGCTTTTTCTTAAGTTTAACTAAATGAAAATTCTTCTAGTTTATTTAAAATGTTTGTATTAAATTACAAATTTCTTTTAAATAAACAAAGTCTCACAAAACTCAATTAAAATATTCAAATTCGATACAATTTTCTTAAAAAATTTAATCAATAAAATTACGCTTAGTACTACAATTGTTTTCAACTCGCTAAAAAATAAATTTTAGAAAAAATAAATTAAATTTCAACAAATAAAAATGTCACACATATGTCATAAAGTAGGAGTTTATCTAATGAAAATTTATCGCGTAATTTTGCATAAATTTTTTATCACTTCAGTCCCGCCTTGTTTTCTCATTTTGTGTGTTTGTATTATTTGCAAAATTCTAATTTGAAATGGAAAATAAAAAATTATTTTTATAATTTCATTGTGCTATGAGAAAGTTTGTTGTATTTATAAATTTTTTCTCTCTGTGAGAAAAGGATATAAAAAAATAATTGTGGCAGATGTGCATTGATGTTGAATGGAATGAGTAATCATAATAACAAGTACAGCTTGCTTTCATTTATATAGTTCTCTTTCACACACATTTTTTTCAGTTTGAAAATTATGGTATTAAAAATTATTTTCCCTATCTCTAGAGAAATTTCAGTTAAAAAGTTTTTTTTTGCAGATGTAGATTATATTTTTTTTCTAGAAATTTATGGTGATTCCCTAATGATCAAATGGACTTCAACTTTCAACTTAAGTATGTCTGAAGTTTGTTAAACTGATTAAACTTCAAACTTTACTTCATTCAAGCATAACAGAAAGTTTTTTATCTTTTATATTTACTTAATGTGTCTTTCTAACTGTTTTGAAAATAGGGCTGCAAAGTCAAGAAAAATATACTTGACTTGATCTACTGTCACTTGACTTATTATTACTTGACTTTTTTTATACAACTTGATTTTTATGACTTGACTTGTCATTTTCGATGTTTTGAAACTTCTTAATCTATCAAGAAGAATAAAAAAAAAACTAAATGTTGATGGTGATGATGATGAAGAGAAGGAGGAGTAAAAAGTTTGTCCATAAATATGTTACTTCAATATTCTGCCATCATCATCCTTGCAGTATTCTTAGTTCTCTCTATTTTTTTAATATATAATCTTGTAATGTGTATAACAAATAATACAGAAACTATCCTCGCACACACAGAAAGACATACAAAAAAAATATATCAGTAGAAAGGAGACTAGAATTCAACAATGAAAAAAGTTTGACATTCTTTTTTCAGCGAATGAGTCTACTGAGTATTTTGATCTTGATAAAGTTTCCTTTCTTTCCATCTATTACATAAGCAAAGAACCCGCATTGTTTGTTACTTGCTTGCTTGCGTAAAGACCAAAGTCGATCAGTAAAGATTGAATTTGAAAAGAACAAAGAAGAAAACTTTATTTTTAGTTTCTTTTATGAAGCTTTTGGAATTAAGACTGACTCAAATGAGTTATTAAAAATTTTTTTAAATTACAAAAGATAAAAAATTTTGTTAAATGAAATTGAAAATTTGATTAATATGATAGAGATATAAGAAATTCTAATAAAATACGAAATAATATTTGAAAAATTGTCATTACTAAACAAGATTTGAAATAAAATAAAAGATTGATATGAAGAATTAAAATTCGATTCTTAAAATATTGACATAAATATATTCAATTCACTAATAATATTTTTTAAAATTTTTTTTTAAAAAAATGTTCCTGCTTCCCTTATTTTTCTCGCCTTCCCATCATCGCGTAATTTTTATTGTTTAATTTTTTACTCTTTCTCAATTTCATTTTCGCTCATAAAACATTTCAAGTATTTAAATTACTTTCAACCCCTTTGGCTGCATGAAAAAGAATAAAAAAATTCTTAAACTTTTTACTTTTTCTCATTTTGTTGTTCGCTCGCTTTCAAATTCCATTTAAACATAAAAATTGCTGTTTTTTTCTCTTTTGCTTTTCGGCTCGCTATCATAGGTCGTGATAATAAAACAATGAGAAAATTTTGCTGTTGTTGCTTAAAAAATAATTGAAGAAGAAGAAATTAAAAAAAGTTACAATAAATTAGAAGCGAAGCAGAAAAATTATTTGAATTTAATGGAGAAAAATGAAGCGAGTGTGGAGGCAGAACTCAAGAAAGAGAAGAAGCTCTAGTTTAATAATGACATTATAAACATCGTGAGCAAGCTATGAACTGCCTACAGTCACCGTTAATTTATTTGCTGCTTCTGTTTAACATGAAAGCAAAATTGTTGTTTATTTGCACCCACTAATTTTCAATTTGCCTCGCAGACACTTGTAGTGTTGTTTCAAGTTAAGTTATCAATATTTAAGTGTAATAGCGTGTGCTATAAATGGCATATACATATTTTGCATGCAAGCTATTATCATAATTATTGCCTTTTATGTGAGTTCAACATCATGAGCATCTTCATGATTTTACTTTGAGTATTTTTAGTTGTAAATGGTGAAAAAATTATTTTTAAATAGTCTTAAATGAAATTGATAGAAAAATAAGAATTTTAAATTGAAAAATAATATTTTTAAAATTTCAATTGATAAAACCAATATCTCAAATTTAATAATACAAATAAGTCAAGGTTTGATCATACAGTTTTGATATATTTAGATATTTTTCTAATTCAATTATTTGAATGAATCTAACAAATTCCATTTTATATTTTGCTTTTCATCAAAATAAAACTTTCCATTAATAACAATTTGTGACCACACAAGATCGCATATAATAATTTCCATAATTAAAAGTTTCAACTAAGCAAGTCAAACTAGTTGATGAGCAATGCAAAAAGAGAAAAATAATTACAGATGAATTAATTTCCATAACACATTTATTATCCACATCATTTCTCACATTGATTGAATATCATTAATAAATAAATGAATATCTTTTCTACTGCTGACATAAATCAATGACAGAAGAGAAATGAAAATTGTTTTTGCCACAAATAGCAAAATGACATGAGAAGCATTTAGAAAAGGAAGAAGGAATAGAATAAGATGTGACATTCGTATATGCAGATATTTCAAGTATGCAGAGAGAAATTTATAATAAATGGAAATGATACAAATGCAACATGGAATGTTGATGACATTTTTCATGCATATGCATTTTAAGTGCAACACAAAAATACGCAGCTTTGCTGAGCGTGCCTTTAAGTTGAAAAAATCAATTTTTGTTTTTATGCATGTTAAAAAAATCTGCAAATTTTTGAATTTTTGCAGCTGGCTTGAATTTTTTGGTAATAAATAAAAACTGAGATTGAAAAATTTTTGGAAATATTTATAAAAAGAAAGCGTTGAAAATCATATAAAAACTTATGTTATAGTAAGAATTGAATTTTATTTATAAACTACTTTTTTAGCAATTATAATAAATCTTAAAATTTATTCGATAATTTTCTCATCATTTAATTAAATTTAAAATAAATTTCTCAGAAAAACTTCCTCAGTCATATTTCACTCATCTTATCTTGTTAAAACACCTTTTATTTGATAAAACTCGAAAATTTTACAAAATTGAATTCAGGTCATCATTATTCCCATAACACCATAATTCAAAATAAAAAAGTCAGACTAAAATATTTTTCATGTTTCTTAAAAATGTTGTTGAGAGAAAAAAAAAATTAATCACAATGTTTTGGCGGATAATAATAATGATAGCAATCACTTGGGAGAAAGAAAAAAGTAAAGCAAACATCAATGATGATAATGATGGGTTGTAGTATTCCAAAAGGAAGCAAATTAAAAGTGATTCATCTTGGAAATTCGCACCAGTCAAATGCACTTGAATTATCAATTATTGAAAATCATATGCATGCAAGGTAAACACAATTTTGAGATGAATAATAATTTCTGTAAAAACAAGCCACAGAATGAACGCAAAAAAGAAATAAATTGTCCATAAAGCACAATAAATCTTGAGGCAATGCGAGTGGAAGACACTCACATGCAAATGACAGCATGTATTCATTTGCACGCTTCAAATTTCAATTTTAAAATGCTCGTAACTAAAATGAATGAAATTTCACTTTCGTTGATGAAGAATAAACATTTTGAGTGTTGTTCAGGGCTGGTCACTAGCTTCATTCATTAACATTCATTTGTTTATTGTTTCACACTTGTAAATATTTTTCTTTTCTTTTCGCTTTTCTCAAATTTCGTCTTCGTTTCATGTGAATGTAATAATAAAACAAAATCTTTTATTTCTTCTGTTTAATATGAAGCAGGAAGATTCATCAAACCAGAGCGTGACAAGTGCGATAAAGTTGAAATTACGTGACACTTTCATTCATTTACTTTTTTGAGAAAATTTTATTTGACTTTAATACTTCGCTATGCATCATGTGATATTTAGGGAGCTGAAAAATATGGATTTTTTGGTCTTTTAATTTTTCAAGAGTGAATAGGAAGATATAAATAAAATTGAAGATGATAATTTCACTTTCAATTTTATTTAATAATTTTTTCTTTTACTTTTCATAAATGTTTATTTTAAATTTAACTTTTTTATATTCTTTTGTAATTTGATCTCAGAGAAATTCTTCTTCTTTCACATTAACAAATTGTTACGATCATGAAATAACGTCATTTATTTTAAGGTTCTGTAAAGATATTTTGTAACAGAATGAGATAAAATGGTCTAAAACTGCTTTACATTTTATACAAACTTTTTAGAATTTTTAGGTAGTACCTAAGTAGAATAAAAATAGGGACTTTTTCTTAAAGTTTTGTTTGTAATAAAATTTTAAAAACTGATGACTTTATATCAAAAATTTCAATGTGAAATGAAGTCCAGTTTTAGTCCTGTTAAAGACCTAAAAAATGTTAAAATTATTGCTACAAAATATTCAAACATTTCCTAAAAACTGCAACATGTTTTTTCTCATTAAGCAAAGAATTTGTTTTATCAAACGCAAGCAGCAAGCAGATTATACTCGTGAATTTATGCAGAAAAATCTCCCTGACTAAAATAAAGTTTTATTTTTAAAATACACATATAAAAGATAATGCCGCACATTTTTAAATTTATAGCCATGAAGTAGAAGTAGTAATTTAAACTATTTACACAGCAGCAGCAGCAGCAACATTTCACATTGAAATGGCATTACTGACTGTTTTAATTGCCATTTTTAGACACAAAATTATTTATTTGCTTTGTCTTGCAAAATGAGCTGATATTTTAGCTCAATCACAGCTCAAGCGAATTTCCCAGCAAGTAGATGAAAAAATGTTAGCAAATGCAGATAATCTTGGCGTAAACACAATAAAAAGGACCAACAAAGAGAAAAAAGGGCACCTTGCAAAGTAATTCAAGTGAAAAACAATAAAAATCTTTGCCTTCCTCACTCCATGCACCTCAAAAAAGTTTTTTTTCTTTTCGTTTCTTTTTTACAAATTGAATTTTTTTTCTTATCACAAATGGCTTTAACTGCTGCTAAATTCCATTCTTTACTTTCCTGCTTTTTTTAATTGTATCAATATGACTGTACGCGCATGAATGAATAAATCCTGGATTTTTGTAGCTTTTGTGCTCCTGTTATGAAGGTAAAAATTACTTTGAAAATTAAAGTCGACAAATTAAATTTAAAAATTTTTTATAATTGCAATTAAATTTAAAACTACAAATTTTTTTTGCATAATCTTCTAACATCTTTAGTACTGATTCCCATAATTTAGCTAAAAATTTTTAATTCCCAAAAAAAATATTTCATTCCCTATAAATTCCAAGGGGGGGGAACTGACATTTTTTGCATACTAATGCATACTTATGCATACTAATGCATACCAATGCATACTAATGCATATCAAAATTGGTTAATTTCATTACCAATAATTGCATATCAAAATTGGTATGTATGGTATGTATTAGTATGCATTAGTATGCGTTAGTATGCATTAGTATGCATTGGTATGCATTAGTATGCATTGGTATGCATTAGTATGCGTTAGTATGCATTAGTATGCATTAGTATGCGTTAGTATGCATTAGTATGCATTAGTATGCATTGGTATGCATAAATATGCATTGGTATGCATTAGTATGCGTTAGTATGTATTTGACCATTAACGGCAAATAACGCCAAATTTCACCAAAGTTTTTTCGTTTTTCGTTATTTGAGGTGACTTTACAGTCATTTAACACAATTTGAGCCGATCAGCCCTTAAAAACTATTGATTTTGATCCGTCAAATTTGAGCGAAATCTCAAAAAAATCGGAAAAAATCATATTAATTCTTTATTTCAAAGAAAAAGTGCTTAACGACAAGAAAATATATATTTTGTTCATGTTGTAGCTCTTGCCTTCTTGTTTAATTAGGTGTATATAAACTTGGGTCTAAGATGCATAGTTGGGTCAGGACGAGCGTGTCAAATAATTCAAAAAATTACATCGATTTTCATCTTTGGGAGACTCTAGTTGCAACTTGATACGTTGCTATAATCTTGATTATTATTTTAAATTATAGCTTTATTTCATACCGTATATTGATTTATAATAAGTTGAGATTTGCATAAAAATTGTAGTCGTTAGGTGGTTGAAATAGTCGCCAACCTCGATTTTTTTAAATTTTTACAATAAAATCATTATAACTTAAACAAAAAGTAGGTTAAAGTTCTCTGGTTTTCAACATTTAGTAGCTCTCAATTAGAGCTTTCCAAAGACACCTTATTTTTGGTTGTTGTGCTGAAATTTGGTGAAGACAGAGCCTTGAAAAGCCGATTTTTGAGTGTAGCTTACTCAACCAGATGGGATCGAAAATTTTTCTAAAATTGATTTTTAAGTAAAATAGGGCGATCAGATCCTCAAAAAAAAACTTAAAAAAACATTAACATGTTAACAAGTATCACAATAATAAAGATCTAGATTATGGAACTAACAGAGCCTTACGTTTGGGGATAAAAGCTGATTCTTCGTTTAAAAAATATTCGTTATGTTATGCATCGTTTTGAAAAAATGTTCAAGTGGCAGATAGAATGGACAGACAAAGAGTCGTTTTGCTTCATAAAGAAAAGATGTTGAAAATGTAAACAAACCAAACAAATCAACAATAATAATTTCATTTTTCTTCGGTTATTTTATAATATGTCGGTGTTAATATTAACAAAGTCATTTTTATCAGGCTGTTCGAAAAAATATTACTCACTTTTTACTCATTATCTTCATGCATCGATTTCTCAAAAACTATTTGCCCAATTGATAAACGGTGAAAAGTATGATAATTTGTATATCAATTTGCAGATTGTAAGAAAATTTGGCTTCAATAATATTTCGCTTTTAATTTTTAATTTGGCTTCAAAAATGTCCACAAAACATGAATTTTTTTACTCAAAAGTTTACGTTCATTTTTCTCCATTATTATACATCGGTAAAAATTCTCTTGTGGTTTGGAAAATAATTATGTTTTAAGCACTTTTAAGAACCGAAAGCAGATTCTTAGTATCTTATGTAAATAAAGAGTTATGACCGACGAGATTTACAAACTCAAAAATCCCGGCTTTTATTAAAATAATTATTTCTTGAAAAGTACTTTGTAAATTTAAAAGATTTATACACTAATCAATCCGTCTTAAAATGTACTTTTTAACAACATACAATGCATCTCATTTCAAGTTTCCATTATTTTCATACATTTTCTAAAATCTTTTGTTTACAAATGGCTAAAATGTAAACAAACGAAAATTTGTCAATTTTCTTTCGCTCATATCTTTTTAGATCCATCGTTTCCAGCACATATTCATCTTTTACTAATAAGAACAAAACGATGCATAACATAACGAATATTTTTAAAACGAAGAATCAGCTTTTATCCCCAAACGTAAGGCTTTGTTAGTTCCATAATCTAGATCTTTATTATTGTGATACATGTTAACATGTTAATGTTTTTTAAGTTTTTTTTGAGGATTTGATTGACCTATTCTACATAAAAAATCAATTTTAGAAAAATTTTCGATCCCATCTGGTTGAGTAAGCTACACTCAAAAATCGGCTTTTCAAGGCTCTGTCTTCACCAAATTTCAGCACAACAACCAAAAATAAGGTGTCTTTGGAAAGCTCTAATTGAGAGCTACTAAATGTTGAAAACCAGAGAACTTTAACCTACTTTTTGTTTAAGTTATAATGATTTATTTGTAAAAATTTAAAAAAATCGAGGTTGGCGACTATTTCAACCACCTAACGACTACAATTTTATGCAAATCTCAACTTATTATAAATCAATATACTCGTATGAAATAAAGCTATAATTTAAAATAATAATCAAGATTATAGCAACGTATCAAGTTGCAACTAGAGTCTCCCAAAGATGAAAATCGATGTAATTTTTTGAATTATTTGACACGCTCGTCCTGACCCAACTATGCATCTTAGACCCAAGTTTTATACACCTAATTAAACAAGAAGGCAAGAGCTACAACATGAAAAAAATATATATTTTCTTGTCGTTAAGCACTTTTTCTTTGAAATAAAGAATTAATATGATTTTTTCCGATTTTTTTGAGATTTCGCTCAAATTTGACGGATCAAAATCAATAGTTTTTAAGGGCTGATCGGCTCAAATCGTGTTAAATGACTGTAAAGTCACCTCAAATAACGAAAAACGAAAAAAATTTGGTGAAATTTGGCGTTTATTGCCGTTAATGGTCAAATGCATACTAACGCATACTATGCATACCAATGCATATTTAATGCATTACCAATTGCATACCAATTTTGGAGTTCTACCCCCTTGATAAATTCATTTCTGATAAACATCAGAAAAATTTTTTATTGTTAAACTTTTTCTCATATGCGTGCTTACAAATGCTGGTTGAAAGGAGCTCAAATGTTCTTTTGTTCTCACACACAACACTCGCAATTTTTAAGAGCAATTTTTAATGTGATTTTTATCATTTTATTTGAAAGATCGGCGAGCAAAGGGAAAAAATTTGACAAAGCATTGCAGGAGAAAAGTTTTTCATAGCGAGCTTAATTTTTATGACTTTTCCATCTTGAGATCTCCTTTTGCTGCTATTCTTCTGTTATTTTACTTCTTTTTTGGGGTACAATGTGTTGATGTAATAATCGTAAAATTCAATTTACTCGCTGATTCGAATTAATTCGCTTTTTATTTTCTTTCTTTTCTCTTTTTCTACCGCAATAAATAATCTCATTTACTGATGTTCTTTCTCGTTTGATAAATGACATTAGCAGAGAAAAGAGAAAGGCGCAGAGGAAGAAAGATTATTGTGAATAAAATCACCTTCGATGCGTACCGTTGAGATTTTATTAATTAATTATCGCAAATGACAAAAATGATTGAATAAAAATTATTCATTTATTAAAGATGTGTGGCATTTAAGTATTATTTATAGATTGTTGTCGATGTAAGATTAATATTTGTTTATTAAAATTTAATCCCATAAAATCGTGCTTATAAATTACAAAAGAAATTTCTTCCAACTCTTGCGAAGTATAAAAAGATTTGAAATAAAAAAGAATTCATTTGCTGATTTCCCACATCAGCAAGATTTGAATTTTCCCGCGAAGCTCTTCCGACGTTTGAAAAATTATTTTCACTACTTCGGCCAGCAGCTCATTGTATTTATTATGGCTAAATGCTCTATATAAAGAATAAAATATTTTTTATTTAATGAATTTTTATTTTTGTTGTAAATTTGACTTTTAAGAGTTGAAATGAAATATCTGCAGATTAAATTTAATCTAACAATTTTTTCTGGTCAAAATTCTGAAAAATTGAAAATTCAACTTTAAATCGTTTAACTCAGTTTAGCTAATTTCTTACTGAAGTATTTTACAAATTATCACCACAAAAGTTCATTTAAAAATAAATTCATCACAAAACAAAAATATTTCTTATGTTTATGACATCGTAATGAGTTTCTTGACATTTTCTTGCTTTTGAAGTTCTTTTTCTGCTTTTCATTTCAATTACAAACGCAAAAGAATGACAAATAAAAAAAGAAGGCAAAAAAATTTTGTCGCCAGCCATAAATCTCTCTAAACGCAATAATTCACTCACGAATAATGTTAATTGTGCGCAAATGGACAAACAAAGAAGAATTCAAAGTCACTGACTTGGGATGGAAACTAAAAATTCACGTTATGAACAATATGTGAGAAAAAAATGTCGTAAGACGTTGATGATGAGATGACAGTTGTCACATTAGACTTATACAAATAATTGTCAATTACCTTGTATATTTAAATCTCAGTAATGTCAAAACATGCCACTGAATTTTTTTGATTATTTTAAAGAGTCATTGAAGCATCTGCTATTGTATGTTTGTGAATAAGACACAAAAATTTCATTAAATGTGATGATAATCTCATGCATGCCTGTGTGCATTACCCATTTTTATATGAGCAGATTAAATTTCTGTAAACGGAGAAAGATGCACATTTTTCGATCAAAAAAGAGAGAAGAGAAGATTGAATGCATGTGATGGCACATAAAAGCCAAAAAAGCAGCAAGAGAGTGAACTAAAAAATGCAGCAAATGAAGATTAAATTTCTTTATTTTGTGTGAAGCTCTATTTTTAGTATTTTAGATTTTTGATCGTGACAAATTGATTGCTGGAGAATTTGAGGATTAATTCGACAGTCATTTGTTAGATGAGATTGAATAAATAAAGATATGTAGGAATTTTTGCTGAATCTTTATTATGCGCGCATTATAGAAATGAAATAGAATAGTTGTGTGAATTTTTGCTTGAGTTTTTTTCCAAATATTGAAATTTTTTGACTGTTTTACTTTATATTAACCCTCTTTTTTTGAACATTTTTAATTTATTTTACTGATTTATCTGTCATATATAATGATTTTTTCACATATTCATATTTATAACACACCTTCAGCATTAACAACAGAATGATTTTCGAAGTGTAAGCAAACAAGTCTTCTTATATCGGATAAGGAAGTAATCACTTTTCTCTTCTATATTCTTCATTTTTATAAAAAAATGAAATTCCTCTTCTCATCTCAATATTACCATTCAAAACACGCGTCTTATCACTATGATCAGTGAATGACGACGACGGTGAGAATGAAGAGCAAGTGAAAAATTGAGTTTTAATCTCAGCTATCAAATCTATGGTGTAAATGCACATTTACCACATTAGCGAGAGAAAATGTCTGGAAGTGATTTAGTAGTAAGAATGTATAGTAAATTTCATGTGAAGCAATTTGAAAATTATGGATGGGAAGCGAGATGATAATCGTTTTGTTGTTCACAGAACTTCATAGAAATGGCCGCAAGCAAAAATTCACGACTGGTCAAAATTTCTTGCTCTTTTTTTTGGTGGACTTAATTGAATTACTTGGGTGTTCTTCTATCGTGTGCACACAAAGTCGGCAAATGCAAAGTGATGATAAACATACAAACAGCAAAGCGCCATTTAGATTTGAAAATTGTGGCTGCGGCAAAAAACAAAATTCGCATGTCTATAATTTATGCAGAAAAATACCTTCTTGGAGATAATGCGAAGGTTTTTTTCTTTTCGAATAGTGTTGCAAATCATTTTGATAAATAAAAGAAATGTGAGATTTATGGCAAGGCATGCCAAGTGTTGAAATCTTACTTTTTTGGAAAAAAAGAATTTTTTTTTGGTAGGTAGGTATCAATTTCAATTTTCAATAATGTCTCAAGAGATTTTGTTGCTCTATGTTCTATAATAAAGCTATTTTTGGCATGTTACATAAGATAGAGTCCAGAATGAAAATGAAAAGAGAAAAAAATGAATGAAGAAATTTTTTATATCATCAGGTGCATTAGAATGAAAATTTTTTTATAAATAGAACATGATTGAAGAAATTATAGAAATTTTCTTAAAAAAAACATTTGAATGCAGAAAAAGAATAAATTTCTAATTAAAAATTTTAAATTCTTATTTAAAATTGCAAATGTGACAAAAGAAATTTATGGAGATTTTTTCTTTTTTTTTAATATTTAAGCTTCGGTTGTTATTTTTCAAAATTTTTACTAAATAATTTCAAATTTTAAAATTCTCAAATTCAATTCCCAATCAAAAATTTTCTATAATTTCTTCAAAACCACACAAAATTAACACTCAATGGCAGAAGCACATCACTATCAACAACCAGAATGATTCTAAATTTAATTATGGACACACGATGCTGTGTGTTGATTAATTTACGACGCTAAGCACTCATGAAACGGGAGAATTATGAGCCAATCAAGAAGATTTCAGTATGTTTACACTTCACACCGCAATATTTCCTGTTTGTATACTCACGCATTTACGAAAGAGAGCGTACACGTGTGCATGAGCAAACGCATTTTTTGATTTATTGAATATTGCCTTTTTCTGCATCTTGTGAACATAGCATGCAACAATTCGTGTCCTTACATCTTATTATAAAAATAAAACTTTCATTTTCATGCATATTTGTGATCACTTTCATTTTGCACGCTATGCTGTGCCTTATTATTGACTTATAATGAGATTAACTGATTTATTCTGCTTGCTTATGCTGTGCATACCAAAAAAATGTAATCTCAATTGATTTCTCTCCTCGCTTGTGCCTTATTTTAAACGATAAAACCTGAATGACCAGTCACAGTCATTAAGAGGTCACATGCATAAAAAAATCGCGATTTTTAGCGAAGCAATTGAAAATATAATGATGCATAAAATATGTTCGACTGTCTGGTGACTTTTATTTTTCTTTTCGTAATAGACAACAACCAGATAGTGTTGAATTTCCTGTGCTTTTCAACACGTTTTGTATTTCAATTAAATTACTAGAAAACAAGATTAAATAAATTGAAAAAAATATTTTTAAATGCGCTACAAAATTATCGAAAAAATATTCTTCATTGTGATCTTCTCTTTAAAAGATTTTTAATGTTACGTCTGTATCACACTTGACTTTTTAAATGCGTTAATTATATTTAAATCCAACGACTGGTTTTGCTTAATTTGTTTGCAAGGCGATGTGATTAATTGATTTTAATTAATTTTTTATGTCTCCTTCTTTGACCGTCATTATGCATGCACAGAGAGCACTTAAAATGTTTGCGCAAAAGAGCAAGAAGAATGAGAAAAAGAGAGAGGTGGAACAATATGTGGCTATGATGATGAAGTGATTGAGATAAGGAAGTAATTTATTAATTAATTGTGACTCATGTGAAAATTGAGAAACTTTTAAAATTCGACAGAAAAAGCATTAAAATGAATATTAAAAAAGTGATATGGTTTTTTTGACAAAAATATTTTACTTCACTTAACTTTTAACTTGATAGCTTTTATCACTTGACTTAAAGTTCGACTTGACTGAATATATCTTACTTGACTATTTATGTGACTTGACTAATTACTTGATTATCATATTACCAATTTCAGTGATAATTCAAAAACCGGAAGAACAAAACTAGTTAAAGGTAGGAACAAGGTAAGATTGATGGCATCAATTTTCCAAACTAAAAAGAAGCATATCTCAAATTGAAAAAAGAATTTACTAAAAAATCTCATTAAAAAATTTGTTCAACTTCAAAAACGATCTCACGACAATAAAACCAATTTTTTAATTTGCAGATGAAATTTTTTGCGCTTCATCAACAAAATGGTTAATGTATAGGTTGCATAACAAATAAAAAGATGTTTTTATATGAGCATGGAATAAACAGACGCAGAGAGAAAAGAGAAAAAATAAAGAATTGAAATTTATGCTATGGAACAAAGCTCGAGGCAAAAACTGTCTGTATTGATGAAGAGCGAAATAAGTTATTACACTGACTCAACATAACCGCAGTAAAAACTTTTTTATCAATATTGATTGTAATGCTTTTTCAACCATTCAATGAGAAAAATTGGAAATTATTGTTATTTGTGTGATTATCAATTTTAATGTTTTCATTGTTCCATTGAAAGTAATGAAAAAAATTTGTGAACATATGAGCTATGAAGGTGCACAGATTTTTGTATGATTTCACAATTCATTAAAGCATTTTTATATACAAATTGTTATGAATTCATTTCGCTCTGTCTCTCGATGCTTCAGGTGGATTTTATATCTGTGTTACATGAAATTGAGTTGAATGCAACAATTTGAATAAATTGTATATGTAATTTATTGATATGTAAGGAAATTGTCTGGTATAACTTAATGACTTTTGCTGATTTTATTTAAATTTATTTCAATTGGAATTAATTTAAATTTAAAACATAACGGTAATTTGAAATTCAAAAATCAACTGAAATGACTGGTTTTTTTAGAATATTTTTATTTATAATTTTAGTTTAGAAAGTATATTTCAAGTAATCAATTTTAAATTATAATTTAACAGTCAAACCAAATAAGAAAAATTTGAGTATTTAAAAACCGTTATTCTTTAGATTTTTACAAAACAAAAGTCCAAAATTACACATTAATTACAATTTAAGTTATTTTAATCAGTAAATTTAAAAATACTTGAAATTTTTTAAACTCTGCAAAAAATGTGCTATGCAACATCAAAGAAACAGCAACTACATGTCATTTCTTGTTTCTCTTTCTCGTTTTAAGCCTGCAATTTATAAATACTGAAAGTGTGATATGAATTTCAACGAGTTCTTATGACTATATCTAAATCGTACGTACACACATTTAATTTGCATTTTTCTTTATCTTTCATTTCATTACTGACTGCGCCTGCAAGCTGATCATCGCAAACACACATGTGCCAGAATGAAATCTAAAATAGGTCAAATTTACGTGTTTTTCTAAAATTATTTTTAATTAGAATTTAGATTGGTGTCTAAATTTGTATTTCTGTTGACAATTGTGCCATAAATTCATTAAATTTTTTGAGACTTTTTCCATTCATTCAGTCAACAGTTTTTAAATATTCTTTATTAGCTTGCGCATAGAGCCAATTAAAATGAGATAAAAAAATCATCACAAGGAAGAATCGAAAGAGTTTCTCACTTTCATTTGAAATGATTTAAATCTGAGTGTGAGAAATATTTCATTACGATTATTCATGCGACTGCGACCGAGTGCCAACATGTGTTTATTTATTTACACGAGAAAATAAGTCAGAAAATGATCTCAATATTTTTTCACTATTAAAGCACGAGAGCCGGAAAAGTTTTCTTAGAATCGCGACAAGAAATTGGCACCATGTGGCTAACTAAGACAGTTCATCGATTTTCTTATTTTTAAATCACATCACGTCACTTACTCTAACACTTTAGAGTTCTTCTCTCACATTTTCCTCTTCGTTAAATTTCGCGACAACGAAATTTTTTTTATTGTTTCACTTCAAAAGAATAATTTGTTTCGAACGAATGAAAGAATTAAATTTATAATTGATGAGCTAACTTTGTTTCTTCTCAATTTCAAACGTAATTTTCTTTGTAAATTTATTTATTGCTTGTAAATACGAAGAATTTTAAATGAATACGAAATGAAAACATGAAAAATTTTACAATGAATATAAAACTTTAAATAAACGTATTTTTCTTGATTTGTTGAAATAGAAACATGCACTAATTAGGAGTCAAAAATTAAGATACAAAATTTTTAATTTTTTTGGGAAATTTCTGTCTTAAAGTGATAAAATAATGTTACTGAAAGAATAAAAATTTACCGGCTTTAATTTTTGAATGAAAATTTAAAAACCTAAAAACCGTTAAATATAAATTTTGAAAATATTCTATAATTTGTTTGAACAAATCATACTGCACAATGTAAATTAATTAATTATTTCTGGCATCAGATTTTAAAACTTTAAATTTTCAATTTTTTAAAATTCACTTCAAAAAATTTCTATTATTCCTTAAAATATTCATCATTATTAAAGTAAAGACACGTGGATCAATTAAAGAATTTTTATGCCCACTTATTTTGTGATCATTAAAAAATCTCCCAAATGAGAAAATAAAATCAAAAATTTTATATTTATGGTGAAATTTTGTCTCATTAGGGAGTCGTCAAAAAAATTCTTTTTACGTAGGCAATAATTTTTGATTGAAAGTTTTTTATGTAAAAATGTTAAATCATCATCATCATTAATATTACCACACAGACAGATAAAAGCAAAAAAAGAGAATTTATGCATTATGTGGTTTTCTACTTTATTAATTTTTCTCTATATTAAATTTAAGGAAGTCACGTTTAAATATCTGCATGCGAGTGCTCTTCCTAGAATTGCTAGACATATATACATAACTGTTGTGGTTTTTGTGGCTGATCTTCATTCATAAATTGTGTGATGGTGAGGAAATTGACTGCATTTTGATAATGACCTCAAACCATTAAAAAAGTTTTTTTCTTCTATTAAATCCAACTCAGGAAATCAACAGAAAATAATTTTGAGCTATTAACTATTCATATCATGTCATTTTGACTGAATGACTATTGTTTTGGATTTTAAATCAGTTATCTTACGCAAAAATCTTTTTTTAATTTGATTTTATGTTGTTTTTGAAAAATATAAAATACAAGATGGATTGAAACAATGAAATTTCATTTTTGTCAATTTTAATTTTTTTAAGTCAAGTCAAATTTTTATTAAATAAGAAACAAATTCAAGTCAAGTCAATTTAAAATATTTCAATTTTCTATTATTTCCAAAATTTTCAAACATAAATGACCATTCCTTGCCATCATCAAAAAAACATTTGCAAAATTAATTAAATTAGCGAAAACTGTCAAAAATGATTTTCAGTGAAATTAGCATAGTCTGTTATTTCGTTTGTCGACAGAAAATCAATAAAAGTCGAGTCGTCTTTTTTACTGGGTCAAATTTAATGTCGGTCGATCTTCTTTCTTTCATAATCACACTAGACTTCGGTCATTCGATCCATTAGCACTTTGCACTCATATTAAAGACCTTTCAGCGCAATCTTTAATGCAAATGTGAGAAAGTTTCAAGTATCAGAATAAAAAAATAATGAAAATTTTTTTCTTCTCTTTCTCTTTGCTGATTCTTAAACAAATATGAAATTTATGTGCTACAGTAGAGAGAATGAAAAATTGTAGAATGAGTAAAATTTTTGCATATTCACGTTAAGTGATGTGCAAATTTGAAATGAAACACTAAGGAAAATAAAATAATGAAATGCTGGCAAAGAAATTTCCAGGGCATCGTGAAATTTAATACTTTTGCAAAAATTTTAATTCATTACAAATATTTCAAAAATATTTTTCAATTTTCATCAAGCATTTTTTTTACAACTTATATGAGCACAAAAGAGGAGAAATTTTAAAGACATTTTTATTACTCGGTGAAGACTTTTATGATAGCGATAATCTTCAAGACTTTATGATCTCGACTTTGAAATTTCAAAGAATTTTTCAAATAAATGATTTTTTTTGTTTATTTTTTTTCGCTCGTTATGTGTCGAGGTAGATATTTCTCTAAATTGACGATTTTTTGAAAAGACAAATGATAATAGCGGTTTTGATTTTTATAAATGAATTTATTTTTGTAAAAAGATTATTTTTAAAAATATTTCAGAAGTTTAATTCAAGTTTAAAAAATTTGTTAAAATTAAAAAATGCATTTTAAATTCAAAACTTAAATTACAAAAAACCGTTAAAATTTCATTAGTTCATATTAAAAATTTTAATTTTACAAATTAATTCATTGATTTATTAACTTTCTTTAAAATATAAATTTCCACTTTTGATCACACTGACAATTTTAAATTCATTATAATGAAATTCTCATGAATTATGCAGTATAAAGAAATTCTTCGTCAGCTTCGCTGATCTTGAAATTTGCAGACGTTCACAAAAAAAATTTCGCTGAATGAAAAATACATAAAGCCATAAAGAATAAAGAAAGAATTTGCATTCATTTTCGCTAGAAGTGAAAGAGCGCAAAAAATTCCTTTCATGGTCACACACATTTGTTATGAATTATTAACTCCACATATAATATTTTTATGCGATGATTCTTAATTGAAAAGTTGACGCAATCAAGTTAAAAATAATAAAATTGTTTTTCGAAATGTTTAAAAGGAGTTTTTTAAAATGCGAAGTTTGTTGCAATGAAAATGAAAATAGGTGAAGTCTCGGCATTTCAAACGAAAACATTCCCTTGACCGTTAATAGATATAATCCCATTAGTTATGAAAAAAATTCTCTTCTACTTAAAACGTTCCCATCATCATCATCAACGCGTATTAAGTCCATTAACATGCATCATCTACTTATTTTTCTCCGACACGTTCGCCACACCAAACACACACTTGAAAGCTTGCTTGCTTCATAATACATATCAAAAAAATTGTATTTCAACACTTTCAGAATTACAAATGAAAATTAGCATAACTTAATTAAAAACATGAGTTTATGCTGTGCTTCTTTACAAATAAATTAAGAGCATCTTGCTGTTGGTTATTTATAGCTATCACGATTATAGAACACTTTTCTGTTTTTTCAAGTGGGTCCAATGCACTTAAGTAAGTAATGAGAATTGATAGAATGAAGAAAATTACATTTGGAGTAGAAAAAATGAAAAATTGTTTAGAAAAATTTTTGTTTGTGACATAAAACATTATGTTGCAAAAGTGTTAGGTGACATAAGACATAAATAATTTTCTTAAACTTTTAAAAACACTTAAAAATTCAAATTCAATTTATTTATTAATTTAAATCTAAGATACTCACGAGGATAAATAAATTCCTTGTGTGAAGTATCAATTTAAAAATTGAAATTTTTTTGCGTCAAGTCTTGATTCAGTTTGCGACTGAACGATACTTAGCACAAAAGTATTAGTTTGGATAAAGGATTTTTTTGTTTCTCTATTATGAAATTACATTTACCGCTTGCGAATTATTTTTTTGAAATTTTTCTATGTAAAAGAAACTTTAATTTAAAACTTAAGACATTCACGAGGAAAATAAATTCTTTTTGTGAAAATATCTTCGAAAAATTATTTTAACACTTAGGGCGTATATGATCTACTACGGATACAATCTGCAAATGATTGAGCTCCACAACCTCATAATACACCAAAGTATTTCATCTATGGTTCGGCACTTGCACGTAGACAGTCAAGTGTCGACGTAAATAATTGTCAAGTAGCAATTCAAGTTGATTTACTAAAAAATGTCTCTAGTTTATTCACAAAAAATTTAATTTGATCAAAACTTTAGTAATTTGAAGAATCATTATTTTTCACATAATTTCGTCAAATTTGTGCCAAATTAAATTTTGTCTGAATGAATTAGAAAAATTTTTTAGTAATTCAACTTGCATGCTTCTTGATGCATGCATGCGTCAAGTGCCGAACCCTACTTTTTTACTGGTTGATAAATTTTTTTTATTAAGCTATTTGAATGAAAAAGAATGAAAATTTTACGTTTTTTTTCAAATTTTCTTCTTTTCTTCAAGGTAATTTATCTATAAAACAAGGATGGCACATTTGACAAAAAATTTCTTTATTATTGAAGTTTTTTTAATTATTCTATTTTGAAAAAAAAATTCATGAATTTAAAATGCAGCAAAATCTCATTCTTACAAATGGTTTGCATACCTTTTTTATTACAAACAGACAATTATAGACTTCCTTTCATACTCATCACTCAAGTGATTAAGTAAAAAAATTCTTAAAATATTTGTCCATTAAATTATCATCATTGTCAACAAAAAATCTTTATAATGACATTTAGTACCTACATATGAGATAAGAAATGTAGAAAAAAATTTACAGCGCCTTTAATTTTTTCTTTTTCCTCTTTAGAATGATAATTCATTTGTAAATATTTTCTGTCATTATTTTATGTTTTAAATCTATCGATATTTTCATTCTGATTTGCATAAAAACAGCAATCATTTTTTTCTACGCTTCTCCTTCTTTTTTATCTTCTTTATTTTTTCCTGTGAATTGCCACAAGGTTTATTTCGAAACAGAAAACGGAAACGGCTGCAGAAAAGCAAAAAAAAAAGTGTTAGATGCTCGACCTATATTAAAATAATTTGTATATTTTTTGTATGGCTGGAATGAAAGTTTTAAAATTTACTGCAACAGAATAAAAATGCGCGGTATTTATCTAAATAATAAAATGTACATGTGTTTTAGCAAAAGGGCCGAGTCATAAGTTTATTTTGTTATGAAATATTCTAAATGATGAGCTCATCATCAACATTAAAGTTGCGTTTTGTTTTTTATTGAAAGAATTTTCTGGAAATTGAATTTTGAACACAATTTTTAAATGTCCAAGAAGAAAGAAAAATTGATCATTTGTAAATTAGATCTCCCAAAGTTTAAAATAAATAACATTTACAAAAGATCATCAAAGGAGAATGAAAATCATTAAAATTCTTGGAAAGTTTTCAAGAAAAAAAATTCTGTAAAATAAGAAAAATTTACTTTATCTTCAAGCATTTAAATTTAATGATGATGACAATGATTTACATAATGTGAATTAGTTGACACATCAAAGTCAATGTAGACACAAGAGAGAAATGATGAAGATTTTCTTTTTTCTTTTAATTGCCACAGATGTTTACTGACGTGAATCAACTCTTTTTCCTTTTATGCTGCAATGCAATTGTTAATTTACAGTAAAAAAATCTCATATAAAATGCTTTGGGTCATAAAAAGATCTTGCATACAATTTATCATATTTTCATGATGTTTTCTCATAATCACACAATAAATTTTAATGAAAAATATAAAAAATGATTGTTGTTGTTCTAAAAAATACACATTCACTTGTCTTGAGTGAGTCAAATTGTTTATTTAGTCTTCATTTCATTTCTCATGTTTATATTAATAAATTCTAAATTCTCTTACACTCTCATTCTCGCCTCCTCTATTTACGTTATGGTCGAGCTTCATCTCACTTTCATTTTTCATTCTCATTCTTAAATCTCTTCTAAACTTCGTTATTTATTCAGCGAATCTCTTATGGAAAAAATCATATTACATTTGCTTGTGTATACATATATTTATAAAGTCAGCAATGTTATTCTTAATTCTTCACACAGAGAGATATTTGATTAAGAATCAAGTTTAATTCTTTAGAATTACGTGGAAAAAAAGTTCTTTGTGCTATTCAATTATTGATTTCTTTGATCACCTTTGCGTTTGTCTTGATTAGGTTAAAAAGAGCAATACGAGTGAATTCAAAAGAATTTTCTAAGGCTTGTGCTGGAAGAATTGAATTATGTAAATTTTAGGTAAGTAATTACTTATGGTAAAAAGTCAAGAGACAGAATCAAGTAGAGAAATTAAATCAAGTCAAGTATATAAATCAAGTTCATTATGTCAAGTAAATAAATCAAGTTCATAAACTCAAGTTCTGTTATAATGTTTTCTTTATGTCTTAGAAAGAACTTTTTCAAAAATAATAAATAAAACACTTTAGGCATAAAATTTAATTTCTAATAATTCTAATAAATTTTCTCAAAAAAATTCCAGTACATATTTTTATTTATTTTCAAGTCTAATCAAATCAAGTTGTCTTTTAATTGCCAATTTACGAGCAGATCAGCCTCTTAAATTCTGAATTCTCTATCACATAAATTTCCATTTGCAAAAAAATATATTTATCTACTTGCCAATTATTTACGATCATTCACATACGCGATAAAAAATATATTCATCTTGTCTATATTAGCTGAATTAATTATCACTCGATTAAATAAGAAAAATCAATAATTTTGTTGTAATTTATTGACATTTTTACAGACTTTGAAAGATTTTAAAAATTCTAAGAGAGAAAAAACATGTCTTCATACCTAAATTAAATCAGGCATAAAATTTATTTTGGTTCCATTGATGCTTACAAGCATATTAAAAAATGGTAAACGAAACCCACTTGAACGCGCAACAGCTCAAAGCATAGTGCGTTGTTTTTTGTCGTTTTGTTAATTATTTCATTTAAATATTATGGACAGAGTTGGTAGTTGATATGAATTTTAAAAAAATATATAGGTTTCAAAGGGAAGAATAATTTTGAAATTTCAATAACTGACAAATTATTGGTTGAAATTCAGAACTTTTAAATATTACAAACTCTATTTTGACTTCAATCACAAGTTTCAACTCTGTTAACACGCACGAGAGAAAAAAGGCAAAAAAATCTAAATATTAATGAGCGATCAACAAAGTCACATGGTGATAATTAATTAGCATCTAAAATCAATCAGTTTTATATGAAAGAAACAAAAAAAATTCTTGCTAGATTACAAGCAGCAGTAAGTAATTACTATAGTAAAAAAATTTAATTAAAATGCATTTGAATTATTATAACCCATTACATGGTAATAAAAGAATTATTTGACACATACATATACATGCATACAGAGAGAAGAGAAGAAGTGGCACTTAATTGCTCTTTCTCTCTCGTTCAGCAGCAATTAGGGAAACAAACTCATTAAAATAATGATGCTAAGAAGATTCGGGGCTTAAAGACCTCCCCCAATGCATGCGTCGTCATCGTTGTCGTTTGTTATAAGAGCAGCAGTGATGGGAAATTATTGGTTAGGAACTATTAATAGTCGACTAATTTATAACCTAAAGACACTCATAAATATAACAGCGATTAATGCTCCTCTTCTGCTTATCGTCGTCGGCATTCCACATTGCCATTCATTCATTCATTCACTCACAATTCCATTGCTTTACGATGATGATTTCAAGCTGTTTTTTGAACAAGAATTTTATTTTTTGTTTTTTATTCTGTCCCTTTACTGATCGTAGTTCAAATGATAAGAATGATGACCTTAAATCTATGATAATATCTAAACACATACCGAAGAAGGACTTGAATGAGAATAAAACAAAAACTTCAATGATCTACTTAAATTTTGTGTATATATTTTGACCACAATATGCTTGCCATTTAAGAGTATGAATAATCCATAAGCTATAGGATTAAATTTCAATCGATTTCATTCTAATCTTTCCTTCTCTTTTTCTGTAATCTCTTTATCTTATCCATGAAGTATTTATTTATATATCCATTATTTGAATGTGATTTATTTTCTTGTTTAAGAATGAGACGAGTTAGAAATAGGTCAGTAAGTTAGTAATCTGTTTGCTATTTTCATTATTAAGGAATTTTTATATGATTTTTTTGTTTACATCGATTTGATGATATTTTAACATGTTTGTTTTTTATTTCCAAGAAAAACTTATATTTATGTGTTGGAAAATCTGCGTAAACTTTACAATATAAAGAAAAAATCGTAAAGAATCAAAATAATAATTTTAAAAATTAACGATTTTTTTTTAAATTTAAATTATTTTCTTTTATAAGCCGGAACTAATCCTTTGCATTTCAACACATTTTGAATTATTAAAAACAAATTGAAGCAAAAAAGCTGTCAAATAAAATAAAATTTGCTTCATTTCACATTTAGACAAAATTTTCAGTGACAATTTGACAAAATAGCATAAAATGTATGCAAATATGCATTTCTGTCATTTCAATTTTAATGTGACATGAAAGAGAAAAAAAGTTGCAACTCTTGTATTAAACATCAACTACCATTTTCACTACTGTGTTGTATTTTAAATATTATTTTTCACATTTGAGATTTGTTGTGAAAGCTGAAAGCGGTTCTGTATCGTCATTGAAGTGAGACACAGCAAAGCTGCTTTTATTTGCAAAATTACTCATAAATAATGAACAAAATACGCTTTTTGTTTAATTGTTCAGTTTTTGTGTAAAAAGATGAAGCACTTCATAAGAGCGCAATGCGGTTGACTCTTGAAATTTGATTTAATGAAGAAAGTTAAATTGGAGATGACTTTATTGGCTTCAAATTGTGGCTATGGATTTTTATTACGCTTGATTTATGATTTAAAGTAATTTGTTGAATGAATTTACTCAAATGTCGCTGTGGGAATTGAGTTGTGTATTAAAAAAAATTTAATCGAAGGCAAGACTGCTTCTTGAATAATTTTCCATTCTTCTCTTTGACCATTCATCCATATTTATGCGACACTCTGCCAAAACACAGAAAGATAAGAAATCTCAAATATTTTCATTGCTTCTTCATGGCAAAAGCAATAATTTATTGTCAAATTTCAGCAGTAATTCTATTCTCTTTTTTCGCTCTGATTATATCATAAAATTTACATAATTTAATTTAAAATTAATCAAGATTTTTTTCTCTCCCACAAGCAAATAGCCAAATTCACATAATAAATATTTTTACCTAATAAATTATCAACTTCCTCTCTTGAAAAACCTTTTGGTCAACTATTTGGACAAGTTAAAATGCTTGCGATATGTCAAAAGTAGTAGCCTAAATAAATCAACTTTTGCAAATGAAAATTTTTTAACACTCTTTTCAAGGTTTGTAATTTTTTATTTTTCGTTTTTTAAATGTCATTTCTTTTAGAAAACTATTGATTTTAATAATATTTACCTGATGTCATTTGATAAATGCAACCAAAATACATAAATTGGTATAAGATTCATATTCCTTTTAATCAATCTAAGACTTCACAATTATCAAATAATAGCTTTATTATGAAGCAAGTTGACTTATTATAAAATACTTGAATTTAACTTGACAAAAGTATTTTTTAAATATTTGACTTTTTATTAACTTGACTTTTATCAAAAATTAATAATTTTTTAGCTATGAAAATAAACTTAACTATTCATAGCTATGAAAATTTTTCTTTATAAAAGAGTTTTTAGAAAATTTAAGATCGTCTTGATTTAATTGTCAACCCTTGACTTTTATGGGCAATTGTGTGAAAATTTAAATTTAAATAATACTATAATGTCTAAAAAATCCATTAATTTTACAAAATTTCAAATTCAATATTTATCTTTTTAGACAAAGTGAGATTAATGACTTTAAATTACATTAGAAAATTCTCTAAAGACTGCAATCAAGAGAATAGACTTCAAAGATAATTTCACAAACCCGCATGATACCAAAGTTTCTTACTACTCAGCTATTAGATATTTTTTCATGCATGAATGAAACATCAAAAAGAATCGAAAATATTTTTCTTTCACTTTAAATATAAAACATAATAAAATAATCACCGAGTCAACATTACAAAATATCAAACACACTTGAATATTCAAATGAATTGTTAAGTAACAGTTCAGAGAAATTGCTCCATATATTTTAAAAGAAATTCTCACTCAAAGAGTGAAATAGTTTTTGGGCGATGAAAAATTTACGGCAATAAATTTGTAATTTATTGGAATTGAATTGTATGTAAGAAGCTGGCAGTTGAGAAAATTAAATATGTTTATTCAGATGGCAGCAATGTGCATGTGAAATTTGTTTAAAATTAAGTAATTGAATTTATTTTCTTTTCTTCTTTACTTTTTCAATTAAAGAAGTTTTTAATCAATAATCAAGGGTAAATCACTTCAATTATTTTATGATTTATTGGTATCGAGAATAATTTGTTAAGATTAGTTAAAATATTTCAATCATTGTGTGAAATTTCAACTAGATTTTTTTCAACAATTTCATTTTTTTTACAAAAATAACGATTTTAAGAAATTTAAAAATTGTTTGTTTAATTTTTGTAAAGATTTAAAAATTAAATTTTATACAAATTTAAAAGAAATAAATTTTCAAGTGTGTCTTCCTTGTCTTTTATATAATAAATCCATCACAAGTAACAACCAAGTCTTTTCTCTCTTAAACAACTTAATAAAATTTTCTCTTTCTTGAAAATGTAAATAAATATGAACACAAGAAGGAAAAACAATTGATGTAAGCGCGCTGTTGTGCGCCTCGTCATAAAAGAAAAGAAAGAGAAGAAGCAAAAATGCACAATTAAAAATCATTTATGGGAAGGCCATTTCGAGAGTGTAACATGTTGAGTCAGAAAAAAATGATATGATGAAGTCATAAGAGAGAGTGAATGATGTGATTATGATAATGTCGAAGTTAAAGAAATATTCTTAAAGCAAAAAATTTTTTTCTTTGTATAAGTCTATAGGCAGACGACAGCAATTAATTAGAAGATTTAAAGTTGGTGAGAAAAAGTAGTCAATTAACATAAATAAGTTATTTGAACTGGTTTTATTATTGTTGTATTTGTTATTTTCAATCTAAAATGTAAAAATTCTCAACTTGCTCATCTTTGTTTGCTTTTAATCTTAAACATTTGCAAATGAGATTAAAATCATTACACATGTTCAAAAAGTCATCAAAATCATTGCAGTGATTTGTCAAAACAAGAAATTTGTGATAAGAAAGCAGCACAAAAGGAAGTAAATCTATTCTTGAATGCTCGATGTTTGTGAGTAATTTAGTTCAGTTAGTATTTAAGCAATTGATATGAGTGAGAAGAAAAAAGAGTTCAATGGCACTTGAATAGATAAAATAAAATACAGGCAGCAAACTAACAGCTGTTATAGCACGTACTTTAATTATAGTTCAAATATTTTCAAATTGCGAAAAATAAGAAATTTTATGATGAAATTATCTTTGATGAGAAATCTAAAATTTTTATTGCTTGAAAATTTTTACTGCTTTGAATTTTATTTTGGAACAATTTAGAAATGTTTTGAAAGGATTTTAACGGGAAATTTTTGATTTCGATAGATTTGTTTAAATTGTTGAATGATAACTGTTTGAGAAATTATTGAAATTATAATCTAAAGTAAGAAAATCTCTATCATTTGATAACATTCTTCAAATATTTTAAAATTGTTATTTACTTTATGCCAAAAATTTGGATTTCAAACAATTTATTCTTTTAAGCTCTTGAATTTAATCTTTTAATTGTCAAAAAAAAAATTGAATGAAATTGAATTGAAATTAAATTTTATTTCAATTTTTATTTAAAAACAAAGAAAAAACTCATAAATCCACAAAAGTTTAAAATGCTCTTCACAAAAATTTGAACTGCATTTAAAGTGTGATTTTTTACAACATTGCACCATGTTTTAAAATTTACATCGTTTTCAAAATAATGAGAAACTCACGAATAAACAAAAAAAAATCAATGACTTTGAACAATCTTTTTTTTCGTTTCTTTTAATGAACTGACACTTCCGAGAGATGAGGATTTAGGCTAATGGGTCTCTCACTATGAATTGCACTGAAGATAAACACACACGAGAGCAAGAATCGAGGTCGAATAGTGAATTGGAACTGAAGAATGATAAATTACAAACATGTCAATTTAAATTCATGAGATTTTGTCAATTTTTGGTTTTAAAAAAACTATTAAAAATTTTGACTTACGGTTTTTTGATCTTTGATGAGTTGTATAAAATTTTAAAAGTTTATGAAAATTATTTTTGTTTATATGAATAAAATTTTAATTTCACTTGTATGCACTTTAAATTCTTTCACACACTCACGCAATTTATTTATTATGTCTGATGCGCCTTTCTTGTATACTTTACAACATAATATGCTGAATACACAATTTGAATTGAAAATTGTATCTGTTTAACAACGACAAACTATTGATGATGATGATGTTGAGTCACTGAACCCAAACCGGCCAGTTTTGTCGTCATGCAAAAATAATTTTTCTATTTTTAATTTGCAAAAAAATTCTTGCAATATTTCAATGAATGAAAATTTTCACATTTAAATTTTTTATTTTTTTAAAAAAAATTATTTCTAGCAAGTTATGCACGTGAGACAGTCACAAGAAAATAAAATATTCGAAAAAATATATTTTTACGAAAATGAAAAATTCACCGAAAATTTTTACTTTGATCTCTGTGTATGATTCGATCGTACATGCGGCTAAAGTAAAACTGAATCGAAGAAAAACGCAAGCAGAGTCTTTAAAAAAATTTACTGAAAATCTCTTTCTTGTTGTTTTTATTTGCTTTTCATTCATACTCAATGTGAGAGACAGTGAAATTTTTTATTTGTATTTGTGTGATGAACAACAATACATTAAAATGAGTAAAACATTCATACATTTAAAACAACACGCTGCGGCATGCATTTTGAACTAGACATGAAGTATAAAAATTCATATGAGAATGAAGGAAGAGACGGAAGAAGAAAAAAAATATTTTTATGATGTTGCATTAATGCCACACTTGTGTATAATCCCAAAAAGAAAGAGTGATCGTTTCATGTTGTTTTTTAAGTGAAAGAGGATTTTGAAAATTGAAATGATATAAGTCAAATTTTCATGTTATTTTGAAAATTTTTTGTGTTTCTAATTTATTTTGTTATTTATATTGTTGAATTTCATTTAATAAACTAATTTTTGTTGGCAATCAAGAATAAAGAATATTAAATAAAATTAACTAATAGCAATAATTAGTAAAGAATAAAAATTATAAGATTACTAAATGATATGAAAACAAAGATTCAAATTTTGATGTTTCTTGAAATGTGGACAACCAGCATGTACTTTTTTTTATTATTTATAATTTTAAAAATTTTACTCCTTTTTTTGTCTTAAACCATAAAACACACCATTAAGCATTTAAATTTCTCTATTTGTTCCAAATTCAAACAACGAATATAAAAATTTATATAAAGCATATAATACACCCATGAGCATATCAGTGACAATCATCATGCATACATTTGTAAACTGCAGCATATCAACATAACTCAAGAGCACCGAGACACAATAACAAATAAGACAACAACGATGAATCAGATGAGATTAGAAAAAGAAGAATTTTTTATTATTTAATTGTGATTTATTTAAATGTTGATTTTTTGAATGTTTTTTTTTCTTTAGTTTAGTGGGTGAGGACTTTAAGATTAAATGTCTTTATAATTTTTGTGTGTTTTCAGGTCTCGTGTCGTAAATTAATGTTTTAGTGGCTGGAAGTAAATCAGATTTTAATCAAGATGTAAAAATTTATTAAAAAAATGAAGAAGTTACAAAAATTTAAAAGTTCTATTTCAAGAATATCTAAATCACTCATAAATGTCATCATCATCACGAATGCATCACATTTCTTTTTCAATTTCCCATAAGAATCTCTTCTTTCATCTTTTTATGCATTTTTGTGACTTTTTTATGATTCTTTAGTTTATTTTGCGCTGAGTAAAAGAAAAACTTTAAAATGTTGTCAAAAAAGATTAGTTTGTGAGTTATATCGAAAGATTTTTTTGTCTTTACGAGCAATTTACAGCCAATGATTTACGATCATTTCAAATCAGTCGTGAAATTTGTATCAAAATAGTGTCAGTCAAAATTTAAAAGCCTTAATTATTTAAAAATAAGAAAGGGGAGAAAAATTTTACATTTTGTTACAATTTATTGTCGAATGGCTGTAAAAATTTCTTTTTACTCAAGAAAATATATGCGGTGGCGTTTGAAGGTTGATTTGTTTCTTAATTGATTTCTATTTGTTGAAAAATTTCTCACAGCTGATTGTTTCTGACAATATTTGATTGTCAATAGCCTCGAGAGTTAATTTAACTAGATTACATTTAGCTTATCTGCTATTGTTTTTGTTTTTCTAAATTAAAAGTCAATATCTAAAACTTTTCATCTATCTAGTCTTCTTCTTTTTCTGTCTTTACTTAACAAAGCAGATTTTTTTCATTTTCTTTATCTTTCATTCTGTTTAATGGTTAAGAAGAAGGTGAGAATTGGATTTTCATGATGATACTAAAACTTAATGAGAAGAATTTTATGCATCAACGAGTAAATCAATAAATGAAGAAAAAAGAAAATAAGACAAGGTTTAGAAACTTTGGCAACAAGAATCAAGTTGAAAAATCAAGTCAAGTAAAAATATTTTTTGTTTTAAACTTTCAAGTAAAAATTGATCCTAAATATGTTATTGATTTTCAATATCACTGATTTTAAACCAATCTCTATAAAATCAATTCTAAATATCCACTAATTTAGAAATTCAAAGTATCTTAACCTTGAAATGAAAAATCTTTTTTGTTTATAAATGAAAAGATTTCAATCTAATGCATGTGATATCATTAATATTGATTATCCATACCTATGTCTTTGGTGAAAAAAGAAGGGAGAGCGACCTCGAAAATAACACTAAATATTAATTACTGTAAACAACCAATCAATTTTTGTGTGTGTTCATGTGCAGTAAAGTCAAATGTTATGTGAGATGAAGATATGAAGCAGTGGCTGTGCGTGACTTTCTCACTAATAAAAATTTTGTGTATGCCATCGACCTTCTTCTTATGTACTACCAATAATAATTAATTTCTGTTAGAAGTTGAAATATGTGCATCGCTTAAGTGATATTTTCAAGATATTATGCATCTCATTAATATTTGTTTTAGGGTGTTGAACTAAAACTACATTTTAAAGCAGGATTTTACCAGATAACTCTTTTTAAAACAATAAAATATTCGCGACAGCTGAGATAACACCCTAAAATCATAAAATGATAATTTTTACTACTCACACTTGAAATATTGTAACTTGCGGCAGACAAAAATAGAGGATGAAAAATAAAATAATAAAATTAAAAAATTCATGGCAGGAAATTTACCTGACATAGTTTGTTTATGTAAGAATAATTTTATGATTATTGCTATCTGTAAAAATTGCAACTACATAACAACTTTTTTATCCCATAGTGAGTGTTTCAAAAACAAAATTGAAGAAGAGTTGACAAGAAATTTCACTCAATTATTTTCCTTTCTTTTTTCTCTCTTTTAATTATCTTTCATTTCCATTATTTAAATATTCAATAGACTTTTCTTATCATTCAACTCTTGCAATTTTCTCTATTTTTTGTGTGACGGAAATTTCAATAAGAAACAATTCTTTATTTTCCTTCCATTTTAACGAATCAATTGATTGTGATGATGATTAATTAAAATGTATTCTCAATTCATTCAGCGACACTTTCTCTATTTTTCGATAGACTTCTTGATTGTGTAATCGAATTCTATGGAAGAAAATAAGTTTGAATTGATTTTGATAGAATTAACTAAGATCGTAAAATTTATCTTTGTTTATTTCAAAAAAGAAGTGTTTAGAAAATAAAATATAATGCAAAAAACTGTATGAGATTGCATTGAAATTTTTAAAAAATTGAGTTGGTGTTATGAAGAAAAATAGTGATCAGAATGTTTGATATTTTGATTAAACTCAATAAAGAGAAAGAAAGAAGTAGATCCTAATTGAAAAATGTTAACAAACTTCTTAGTCTCAAATTTTCCTAAGTTAAAAAATATTTTGTTAATTTGTTTCTAAAAATAAAAATTCAAAAGGTTTTTGAACAACAAAAATCAAATTCAAATCTAATCAACATAAAAATTTCTTAAATTCCATCGAGATCTAAAATTAGGATCAAGACAAATTATATTAACCCTTTTTAAAAAAGAAAATCAATGAGTGGAAAAACTGAGAATCCAAGAATTTTCCATCTCAATCATTTAACATAAAAATAAGATTGAGGTTCCATCAAGTAAAAAAGTTACAAAAAAATCTCATTTTTCAATAAGCGCAAATTTTTCTTTATCGAAAAAAAATCAGAAATAATTAGGAAAAAAAGACAGCGAAGTTGACCTTAAAGTAGAGACAGCAAGTGACATTTTATCGATTAATTATGCTTCTCACAGCAGTGACAACAGACATCACCCATAGTGAATGAATGAGTGGGTGAGAAATTGAAATTTTAAATAAATGAACAGAGATCGAAGAAACATTGATAACTTTATCAACTCTCTTTGCTGTTGACAAAATTGTTTTTATTAAAAAGTGAAAGTTGAGAAGTTGATTATTGAAAAATATCTTCTTATCAAACTGTCGTGACTGCTTGTGCTTCACATCAAAGACTGTAATTTGATATTTTTTATATTCTTCCCACTCAACTCGTGCGGTTTAAAGTTTAAATTGAAGAAAAAATTGTTTTTTAATTAAATGCGAAATGTCAAATTGGAAATTAATCTTTTTCTCTCTAATTAATTCAAAAATTGAAAAAAGGTGAACTTTATTTAAATTGATACTTCTTTTGAGAATCTTTCAAATTTAAAGCAATTTTTCATCATATTGTTATTTGCTGAAGAGAGAAAAATTTAATAAATCTAATAGGGAGAGTTCATAAATCATCCAATCATCTCAAGTGTTTGCTACTTATAAACATTGAGCACTGAGATAAATATTTTTATTAAAGTATGATATTTAAGAAATGAAATATAGAGTTTTCATAAAATTTTCATTTTTAACGTATTTTTAAAATTTCATTTTTTAAAATTTGTGATGAACGTTTCTTTTTAATTTTAAGTAATTTGAACTTTCTAATTTCAAAAGTAATGTAGTTTTCAAATTTATCTTACAAAATAAATTTAAAAAGTCAAACTTTAACAATTTTGAATTGAATCAAAATATTTGAATTTGAAATAACCGTTAATTTCAAAATATAAAATGACAGTAATTTTTTAAATTTTAATAAACTGAAGTTGTTGAAAAAAGAAAAAAAAAAAAAATTCATCTGAATAATTTTGTAATTACCAATATATCAAAATGAAAGGTAAAAAATGACAACTCAAAAAAAGTTTAATATTGATCTCGATACAAAATAAAACAGTTTCATGTTTCATTTGCTCTACATGTGTATTTTCAATTAACTCAACACGCAATTTCCAGTTCTTCTTTTTTCCACTTCCATTTCACTTCATCAATATTCATACTATGCAATTCCCACACAATTGATAGTGATGGAAAATTAATAATTGACAAATGTCTTATTTGAATAGAATGCAAAGAAATAGTGAAGATTTAAAAACAATAAAGACTCAAGTGGAGCTTAAAAATGATTTCGTAATGTCAACCGTGTATGCATGAAGATTCTCGTAAATTTAAATCCACAAAAGCGATCAGATTTATTGTTTGTCGCACAGACACGCCATAAAGAGAAAGACTGAGATTTCAATGACAAAATATTTCGCTTGCAATTGCTGCGTTTCACTCTCTCTGCATCATTTCACAATCGAGCGACATAAAAATAATAAAACAGATAGAAATGCAATGTCTGTTGTTATATGTAAATATACGCTTCATTGCACTCCATTGTTGAGGTGCATTATTATTATTGAGAAAGGTTCTTTCGTTGGCAAGGCCAAAAGCATTTGCATTCATGCATAAAGATTGTCGCAGAAATATTTCTGTTTGCAGACATATCACACAATATTGTTTTTATGCTTGACATGATTTGAATAGATAGCGAGATTTAAATTGATATTGAGTGATGAATGTTATTGATTTTTTAGTTTCGATGAATTTTATATGAAATTGATTTTATTGCTTAATTTAAGTTTGTTATTTTGTGTCAAGCTTTCAAGAATTGAAATGAAATTTTAAAGTGTAATCTAGTAAGATAAATTCAAATCTTGATTCAATATTAATATTATCACTTGTAAAAAAGGTATTTTTTTGTTATTTTTTACTTTTTTTATTCTTTTCAAGAAATTCTCTTTTTTCACCACAAAATTTTAATCGTAAGCAGTAACAATATCAATTTACTCGTAACAAAAATAAACAAAATAATCCCTGCAGTGATACAAATTTGTTTTTTCACCATTGGAACTAAAAGCTGAACACATGAGAATATCAAGTTACATTGAAATTGCATTTGAACAAAAAAATTTGCTTCTCTTTCTATCACAGCTAACAAGCACCGATTGTTTATTCGCTATGCAAAGAATAAATTTTTTTGTAAATTAAATCAATTAATCATGCTTGAAAGAGGAAGTGGGCTTGTGCTTATCGGATGAAATGCAGGCTATGAGGCGACTTTAAAGAACTTTTTTTTCGTTTTACCACCAATGTTGAAATTGATTAATATTGAAAAGTATTGAATTTGATGTGCATAAATATAAACACGAGAGAGATAGATGCAACATTATGCAATGAAGAGGAAAAAATTACAACACTTTGATGTTCTATGACTTCGTGTAGACATTTATGACGGATGGACACGACTTTTATTCTCTTGAGTACATTTTCATGTTACAAGAGCTAAAAATTAACGGTAATAATGAATATTAAAAGAGATAACGACTATGTGACGTTATGGCATAAAGAAAGAGAGAATAGAGAAGCTGTCATCAACATAAAGTTACATTCTCATGTGGAACAAAGATTTTATCATCAAATGAGCTTATTCATCCTTCACTCATTCTGAGTTATTTGCCTATAAGCATAAAACCTGAGTTTTGCTTAAAAAGTTTAAAAATACGTTAAATTATGAATTTTTTAAAACAAAAAAATCAAACAAGGCTTTAAAAATTAATTTTAATTATCAACAATTTTTTTTTTGCAAATTTCTGTAACAAATTTCATTTGCTTATCCACATGAATTCGAACTAAAAACATACATTCTACTGCGGCATTTTATTTAGACAGCAATTTCGTGAATGTCAATAAAAAACAGCGCAACAGCAGGAGAATGCAAAAATCCAGGTGCGCGTGGGAAGAGAGCAACTCGAAATTGATGACCCGTCACGATGCACATTTTATGTATTTGATAGCAATCGTGCCTTAATTTGGGATAAAATATTCGCTTTGCTCACCATGACATGTGAAATGAGCTTTAATGACTTCATTTAGCATCATTTTTAGATTATCATTTAAAGCAAGAATGACATGAAGTTGCGATCCATTAATGTGTTAAATTTGCAAGCGAAAAAAATTAATTAGAATGCACAGTTTGAAATTTTAATTGGTATTCGAATGAATTTTAGAATGAAATAATTTGACTTTTTTTGCTTCTTATTTTAAAATACGTTGTTCCTTTTTAATCTAGACAGTGATGGGTAATGAATCATAAAATAAATTCAAAATATACAACGAATTGTAGTTAATTGTACTATGAAAATAATCATTTTGTTAATTATTTAAAAGAATTTAATTGAAATATGTGAGAACAATTATTTAATTTAGAATTTGAATCTTCAGAATTTTATTATTAAAATTTTATACCATTGGTTTTTAAATTTTTTTTTTGTTTTTTGCATCTTTTTTCTAGGATTTAATTCATAATAAAACAAATGTTAATTTTTTATTTCAATTATGCATTTTTCAAGATTGATATTTAAGTAAATCTAAGACAAAAAATAATCCATGATAAAAATTCTAATAATCTAAAAGAAAATCAAGAGTAAAAGATTCAGTCACATCTGCATGCATCACTCAAATTCACATCTTGAAAACATAAAATTTATGTCCACAATCATTGGTCTACAGATGGACAGAAGAAGAAAAAATATTTCTTAATTTTTTTGAGATCATGCAAAAGAAGAATTTTGCTGAGACTTCAACTGAATGTGTTTCATGTTTTTGTGTGATGTGGGTTGTGAACAAGGAGAATTGATTAGAATTTTCGAGAATTTATTTACTTTCCATTGTTTGAAATTAATCTGAATTTTGCCTTATTTGATTCTATGTATTTAGCAAAGTTCAATGAATTTTATTTGTCAGCTGACATTCATTTTAATGCTTCAAGCAATTTTATGTTATCCAGTTGTTAAATAGAAAGAGCAGCATCTACTTGACTGTCACATTCGTGACTCTTTACTTCTTTTCATTGGATAGAAATGTAACATAAACTGTCATAAATCATAACAAACTAAGTCCAACTATTTTTCTTTTTTATCCAGCTTTTGTGCCTGCTAGTTCTTGTAAGATAAAGTCTAACAGTAAAAATTCATTACCGGTTGTAAGAATTTGTTGAAATGTAGTAAAATTAATTATCAGTTTAAAGAGAAATGTTAAGGAAGACATTTGAATAACATTTTAACTTAAATTAATTGTATTTAAAAATTTTTTGATATTCTAAAAACATTGAATAAAAACTCTACTTTGATTAAAAATACACTAATTCTCCAATAGAAAGTTAAAAGGTTTCACAATTTCAAGATCAACAACTCCATTAACAATTGACCCCTTAAATCTCACACAATTTTCATAATCATTTTCATTTTTACATTTGAAATAAAAGTGACGATTAAAATGACTTTAGTAAATAGTAAAAATAAATCATTAGGCATTTCCGTGTCGACGTTGAGTGCACATTATGCAAAATAGTAATATAAAGTGATCTCTTAATTCCTACAAAATGTTTCATTTCAGCGTGAGCGTTCATATAGAAAAGTGTGAGAGAAATTGACAGATAATTTAAGTCATTTCACTTTGAAACAATAAAATTTATATCAATAATAAACAACTTCGATCAGATCCAATTGAAGATTGTCATAAATAAGAAAAAAATCTTTATTAAAATCCGTATAACTTTCCTGTTTAATACATTGTGCCAAAACTCTTGATTAAAAAAGAGTGAGAGACAAACCAGACATGCAAGTGTTATAAATTTTATTAATTATCAATAAGCATTACATTGTTGTTGTTGATGTTAGTAAAGAATGCATTGAATGCCATTAAGTGACGACGTCTGCTAGCAATTAAATGCAATTAATAGACTTCGCTTTTTATTATGATTGAAGAACTTTTATGACCGAGACTGCTATCCATCATATGATGACAATGATGATGGCAGTGTGTTGATGCTGTTCTGTTCTGTGTATTATTTTTTGGAGAACTCAATGTCAAACTTGATCAAGGTGAAGTTACTTGAGAAGAAAAATTTAATGCTTTTCCTTTTAAATTTTTTGGAATAAACACAACCATAGATTTTTGCTGTAGTTTAATTTATAAACTATTGAAATTCCAAAAAATCAAAGTTATTTCTACTTGATTTTGTCATTCTTTTGAGAAAAGAGAAAATAATAAATAATCGAATTACTTCCATTCAATTTCAATTTTAAGCCATCTATATTAATGCTCGGCAAAATCTTCTGCCTGTGAGCTTAATGGAATTATTTTCTCAGGAGATATCTTGATTTCTATTGATTTTCATCTCTTTTCTTTCTTTATTTTTCTCTCTCAAGGAAAAATGTGTCGAATTGACAGAAAAAAAAACTTTTTTTCTGAGTTGAAGAAATTGATCACATTGGGAATTGATTGAGATCGAGTAGAATATTTTCGATGCTAATTTTTTTTCTTTATCTTAGAGAATCCTTTTTGTAAGCCTATTAGATAAATTTTTCTCAGAATTATACTTTGATGACAGAAACTTTGTATTTTTCATTTCAGCAAGAAAAAAGTTTAAACCACAAGAAAAATGTCAATGGCTCGTTAAACAGTAAAATTTGTCACTCTTCTTGCCTCAAATTCTCAAGTATCCTAATGAAGCATGCAAATAAAAAATTTTGAAATCAACGTGAGTTGTTTTACAGTAAAACGAATAACTTGGCGCCAATTTTGAAATTGAATATGCACTTTATATTAATTAAGTATTCAATTATGAATATTAAAATATGCAGATAAATTTAGTCTCAATATGAATGGCGCGTGTCTATGCATTCGATCGGAATTTATTTTTGATGTTTACTCTGGAACTCTTTGGTATAAAATTAAACGCTTGTCGGGTTAACAAGATTTTTCTCATGCATGAACTTTGCAAATTATTTGCTTTATTGAATTTACGATCAATTGAAAGCTCCTTGATTGAATGCAATTTTAAGTGAGTCATAGTAAAAAGTCAATCGAAATTAAGCTGCAATTTTACATGCATTTCAAGTCAATTCAGATTTAAATGCCTTGAAATCATCAATTTGAAATAGTTAAACCAAGGGAAGTGAAACTATTTTGAAATTTATACTAAAAAGTGAACATTTTTTGATTCAATATAAATCAAGTTGATTTAAAGTATTATAAAAGTCAAGTCAACTTGATTCAATCTGAATAATTAAAAAAATTTTCTTTTCCCTTTTAAATAAAAATTTTTATTTTCTCATATTTCAAAAATTACTTCCACACAATCAATCAAACATTTGTAGCTATTTGAGCAATTTTTTTATAACAAGCACAAATTGCTATAGCAATAGCTCATGAATATTCTTTTTCTTTCCACTCAATGATATAAATCTTTCGACAGCAGCTTGAGGATAGCATCAGTAGCATCACTTTAAAGCAGTAATAGCAACTGCCAATGGCAACCACGCATTTGACTTTATTATAATATGAAATTTACCTCACCATAATTTCTTCATTTATCTTCGCATATCGCTCTCTCACTTCTTTGCTTGCGGGTATCATATTGAAGTTGCTGCGCATAATGTGAGAAGAAAAGGAAGCTCTTTACTAATTGTGATCATGTCAAACATTACATGAATAATGAATGAGAAAAAGAGAGAATATTATTATTATAAGAGAGCAATGTTGTGGTGAGTGCAATGGCAACAGCAGCTTGTGAATTAATTATAATTTTAAATTTTTGCTTCATTCTTTTTTATATGAGCGTGAAAAGATAAATTTTTAATTCTACTCACATCTACATGAATGACAATGTTGTGCAGTAATAAAGACAGTTCTGAAAACTTCATCACTCAATCATTTCAAATGAAAGCAATTTTACTGGATGTGGTAACTTTTTAAAGTTAAGAAGTTCAAAATTTTGTCAATTTTAATAAATAGTTTCATTTGGTTTTTTTGAAAATAAAATATCATCTTTCATTTAATTTTGAATTTTGTTTTATTCTTTTAAATTCTTTCAGTTTCTTCATAACTTTAAATTTTTATTTTGCAATCTTACTGTAAAGAACAATAATTTTATAACAACCTCTCTCTCTGAGAACTGACACAAATTTAATATCAATTCTCGTTCAATAATAACTAATTTTTAAAACAATAATACAAAAATTATCATTCTGATTTCTTTTCCTTATAATTTACATACATTGTATTTGAATATTTTGAAGAAATTTAGGCCAAGAAAAGAGAACGAGACACTAAAATATAATTGTAAGAAATTGTTAGAGACGTGTTTATTATTTTTATCTTTTTTCCACTCACTAATAGCGCCAAAGAACCTGCCGAATGAAATTTTTTAAATTTCACTTACGAACGACTTGGATTATAAATTTTGTGCAAGAAGGCAGGCGGCAAATGCAATTAAGTTGCTCATTCACTTTACAGTCTCTTTTGCATTCATTTCTCGCTCTTCTAACGATTTGCCTGTCGCGATATTGAGATATTAAATTTCAAAAGTCTCTAATTGAACGCAATAATTTATTCATCTGTCTCATGTTAAAACTTGAAAATTACTTTACATGTATTTCGTGTACATTTATCCCTTTTTTATTATTTATTAAGACACCTTTTTGTCAATGATTAATTTACTAATCAAGCTAGATTTGTTGACTCGTTTAGATTTTAAAAAGATAAGTTGAAGAATTTTTTGCACAATTTATTGCTAAAATTTTATTTAAATTCAAAAAATTCATTCTCTATTTAGGTATGATTTATGACTATTTAACTAAACAATTATGAGTCTTGACGGAAGTGCCAATTTAACACAACAGTTCACACGCCTTGCCTAAAACTATTTTTATTATGTCCACAGCAAGCCATATAAAAAAATTAATTCAGTGCATGTCGCTCCGTCACGTTGTACTAAGTAGCTAAAACAAATAAACAATAATATTTAAAGAATGTACACATTGAAGGAATCTTATCGTGCTACTTCATAATGTAGCAGAAAATGTCACCCATAAAGCTGCATTTTTATGATTTTAATAAAAATATTTGAGTATTTTTTTTATTTCTAGAACTTCTAATAAAATAAACAGGGGAATGGACATTTAAGCTGAAGCTGTTGCATATTTTTCGATTTTGTAGCGCAACAAAAATAATTGTCACGTATGACTTGATTTTTTGTTCTATCACAAGTTGTTTACAATTTTCAAAAAAATCAAAAATTTCTTTTGGACAGTTACAAATCAAAATGTCACATTAGACACAATTTTTGTATATCGCATGCAACATGAAATTTTTATTTAAATGTTCAACAACCTGAAAATAAAATTGCATTTCAAGACTAAAAAATAAATTTTTAAAGTAGCAATTTTGATTGTCAACAATGTTAATCTATTCGCAGTTTAAACATTGATAATAATCTTGATTCAGACCAGTTTTCTAGAGTTGACTCTGTAAATTTATAGATTAAGAGAAGTAGTGTGAAGAAAGCAAGTTATTTGAACGATAACTGAAGCAGCATGTAATGGTTTTTAATAAGCATAAAAAAGAATTTTAATTGCAATTGCTTAATGTTTTTTTCTCTCTTTTTTTCAACGATTATTAAAATTGTTATTACTTTTTTAATATTTTGCTGCTTAAACAAAAATTTCTCACGACTCTTAAACAAGCATATTTTTTTCTGCAGTAAGGGAAAAAGAACCTCAACAACTGTCATTGCTTTATCGCAAAAGATTCACTCTTGCAGAGACTCTGTATGATTCTGTCACATTTAAAAATGATAAAAAACAAAGTTATGCTGAGCACGAATCACGATTGTCAACTTATGTTGATGGCGGAGTAGTCGTCACAGTCAATGGATCTCTCTTTTTCTGTTTGCCGCTAATAAAAGCGAATTGAAACAATAATAAAAAAGTGACTTTTTTGTCGTTGTCATCTGTTTGTGGCAGACACATATATACACACATACATTAATTGTTTGAGGCTCGCTTTTTTCCACTTGCACGATGTTTATGTTCGATAGGCATGCGTAGGACACAGAGTGAAAGAGAGAACAAAATTGTGTATTAAATTTGGAATTTTTATGACCTAAAAATGCTACATTAAGCAAAGGAAATTTATGAATCTAAACAGTGATGTATTTTGTTGCTGCTGCTGTTGCCATTGAAACTACCACCAACATAATATTGAATGAACACATTAAAATGACATTATTTTATTCTACTATGTATATTGTACCTCTTGCTTGCTATTTTATAGACATAGAAATAATAAAAAAGTTAATTTTTTATGTATTTTTAGATCTCACAAGTCCTAAAAATATTGACCAAATAGAACTTCAGGTATAAAAAATATTACCCAATTTTCTTTTCCAAAAAAAAAAATTTCTTTCACGAAAATTTCCATAATTTTCTGTTATTTCTCAACTATGATATAAATTTATGAACAACTGTTGATATTTTGAGACTGAATTAAAATGAAAAAACTTTTCCTGAAAAAAATTAATATCAACTTCTTAAGCTTTCAATCGAAAATAGAAAAGCACTGAAATTATCAACAATAAAAAGTAAATTTAGAATAAAAATAGGTTTTAATTCCAAATATCATCCCTTTATAGCCATTAATGGACATTAATAACGTTCATTATATGTAATTCCGCCCATCTTTAAGACATTAATAACGACTAATGAGTAGTGGAAAGGTAAAAGGAAAAAAATCACCCTTTAACGACTTTTTCAGGTCAAAAGCAATAAAATAAAAGTAAAAGAAAAAAAGCTATAAGTGGCAGTTAAGTAAAACAGAAAGGAAAGAAAAGGAAATGGCACTTTTTAGTATTTTATTGTTCTTGTTGCTATTTATTTCTTTGTTCTTTTCTCACATTCAACATGTGAGTGAGAAAGGATTGAAAGTAGCTCATTGTCAAATATCACGCAAGTTTTTAATATTAAAAATAGTTCCTGACTTGTTTCTGTCAACTTATTAATTTACGATTAATTAAAATATAACTGTTCATGCTTAAGCTCATTTTTTAAGTGTTGTGATTCGATATCAGTGCTGTCATTCATTCAATTAATTATCTTTAAAGCTCTTGAAAATTTATAGAATGCAGAAATGATATTGATTTAATATAAAAAAATCTCTATCAAGAAAATTGAGCAAAAAACAAGAAAAAAATTAATTTAAATTTAAAAGTCACAATTTTTTATTAAAAATCACTAAAAATTCTATACCTATCAAATTTGAACTCCAAAAAAATTAATAAAAATATTTTTCATAAAAGTAAAGAACAGATGTGATACTGCCTTAAATTAAAAAAAAAACACAATGCATTCATTACATCATCATAAGAGTAATAAAACAAGAAAAAAAATTAGGTCAATCAATCAATAAAGTAAAGAAGATATGGAAATGAGTTTTAATTAAAGAATGCAATGTGTATAATCTTCTTTAAAGCAACAACAAAAAACTTTAAACTTCAAGAGTAATGTGTGTCAAAATAAATACAAAAAAGTGTTAAAAAGGATCCAAAATCAATATGCAAATGTGAAAATTTTATACCGGCATTTTCTTTTGTGTTTATGCCGAAGATGAGAGAGGAAAGCAATAAAAGACAGGCACACATAGTGCCCTAAATCTCTTTTCCATACTTACTTTCTCATGCGCCTTTTTTTAAATTATAAAAATAAACAACAGTTGGGAAGAGTGCAAAGAAGAGATAGAGAAAGGTAGCAGCAGGGGAGTATGAAATAAAAGATTATAGTCATGGCATGTGTTGTTGCTGACACTGTTATTGTTATTATTTCACTCAAAAAGCTTTTAAAAATGGTTCTCGTCAAGGGAGATCGACATGAGTTTAAAGAATTTTTTTGTCGTAATTTTCTCAAAAATTAATTTAAGAGATTTTAAATAATTTGTTAAAAAATAAAATTACAAAAAAACTATATGGATTATTGGAAACAGTCGCTTAATACGTAAGATTTGAATCAATAATTTCTAATTTCTTTATACAATTTCAATTTAAATTTTAAAATATAATTGACAATTTGTCTTGATCTTCCAAATAGGGTACGGATTTTGCATGCATACTTGACTGGTACTTGACATAATAACTTGATTATATACATGCAAGTTGATTTACAAAAAGTATCTCTAGTTCATTCAAATTTTATTTATTTTGGTTATAATTTTACAGTTTTGATGACCATTGACTTTCATACAAATATGAAAAGTTTTGAACAAATTAAAAAGTTTGAATGAATTAGAAATATTTTTTTAAGTCAACTTGAATGCATACAGTCAAGTTACTATGCTTATACGAGTCAAGTATGCATGCAAGTGCTGAACCCTATTTTCAAATAATTTTCCCTTAATAGGCAATAATAATTTCTATAGTTGTCATCCCTATTTTACTCTTTATAGTAATAACATAAAAATTCTAGATTTTCTCACACACACACATACATACATACATATAATATAGACTGAAAATAATGAAAAGGAAAGCCAGATGTTGAAAGATTACTTTATCATGTATAACTCGCTCATTTCCCGTCATGTCATGCCACATCGCTCTTTTACTACCACTACCTACATGCGTTGCTAGCTCGCGTAAATAAAAAAAGAAAAGAAAATTTTCTAAAGTGATTGATTTTTTGTCATTATGACACACATTGCGACGTGATGTGTGCGCCTTAATGGATGAAAAAACGCAAATCCATCATTATGAAGGTAGAAAGAGAAATTTTTTTGATATTGATAAAAGCATGCGGAGATTGAAATTTGATTGCATACCTAAAATGATTGTTTAACTAAGACCAAAACATTCATCATTTTCATTTTGCTAAAATTCCCACATGATTACATATAATAACAGCAGTAGCATAAAACTTTCATTCAATTTCTTTATCTCAAAAAACCCATCTCATCTCATCTGCTATAGTTTAACCCTCATTTTCTTTACTTATACAATCACATATTATTTAATACTTGTGCTAGATAGTGTGAGGAAAATTTTAGTAAAATTTCAGTCATTTGCTAAATATTCAAAAGTTTCTCACGCCTTGTTGGAGAGGCAGAAAAAGAAGGAAAAAATAGTTTTATAAAGTTAACTAATGTTTGTATATGAGTGTATGCTTATGTCACAGCACATATATACAGTATAGTAATGAAATGGTGTGTTGTCATTTTATTTATAGCATGCCATAATACCGAAGATTGATTATTTGATATTTATCATAAAGTGAAACTCACTAGCATGAATTTAAGTTTTCTGTGAATAGAAAATTCTTTTTTGATGTATTTTATAGAATTTCTTTTTTTGAAAATTTATTTGATTGATATTTTAGTTAATGAATTTTAAAAAACATGAATTTTTTCTAAAATTTTGACATTTTTGTCGTTTTCAACATGAAACATGTTGTTTTGTTGCATTACAATATGTCGCGATACATTTGTATTTTTAATTGAAACCAAAATGCGATTTACAATGATTTGTAAATCTAGATGATTAATATTAATTTAAGAATAATTATTTGTAACTGATTTTACTGTTTGTAATTAGTATCATATAGAATTAAAGGTGAAATATTTAATCAAAATAATATTAATGTCAACGTGACAAATGTCTCTTGCAACATTGTGTCATTTTATCATTTGTTGCACTTTCTCGATTTCTCAGTATTTGGTAAAGTGTTCAATTTTGCTGTTCTTAAAATTTCTATGATTAAGAAATATCACAGCTGAACCCAAAGAAATAGAAAACTATTAATAGTGACTAGTGCTTGTCACACATCATATAATTCTTACTTAATCGATAAAGAAAAAGGAAAACTTTTTTTTCTCCTATTTTTCCTTACTTACCAGCTCAAACTTGTCAAAGCTGTTGAAATAACGTTGACTGTTGTTGGAAGTTCGATGATAGTAATCCATTTTTTATTAAGTAATGTGAGTGTGTGTATGTATTTTATCCGGAAGTGATTAATTATGCTGTCGAAAGGAATGAATGCGGCTTTTACTCCTCCTACTTTCACTGTTGTACCGAAAAATTTATTATAAAAATTTATTTTCTTATTTTTTATTCAAGAGGTAATTTTTTCCTGCCTCATTCACTGACTTTTCTTTATTTTATTCACTTTTCAAAAACTCTTTCTTCCTGCTTCTACCGCTGCTTACTCATTCCTTTCTCACATTTTTCTTCACTCACAGGTAAATGCAAATTGAAGTTTTCCTTTATTCTGTAAAAAGAAAAGAAAATATGAATGAGAATGATGAAAGTCGCTTGAATGAGATAAAAAACTGCTTAAGCTTTGATGTGAAAATAAAACAGAGAAAAAGAAATTTCTTGTAAACTTTCGCATTATGTGGAAACGAAAATTTATTTTTGAAGTTTATGAAAATATGATGAAAAACTTTTTCTTGCTTTCTTGCTACAGATTTATGAAAATTTCTTGCATAGAGATTAATTTAAGTCATCAAAATTCTCACACAGTTATCTTTTCTTTCTTGAGTTTAACTTTTTATTTTCAAGTGTTGAAAGCTTTAAATTTTTTTCTTTTAAAAAGATCATTTTGAATGCACAAAAGATTCAACTTTTAAATAAGACATGATGATGTGTATAAATAATTACTAAATATAACTTTCATGGTGAAATTTTAATTAACCTTAACTTGTTATTTTCCAATTTGAGCTACTTTAAAATATTTTTAAACTTGAAAAATTTTCTCGTTTAAATATACACACTATTGAAAAAGTGAGCAAAAGAAAACTTTCAACTTTCTCAAAATATAATACTTATAGACACGTTGACAAAAGAAAAAAAGAAACTTTATCTTCATCTTGCAAACATGCACAATAAAAGACAAGCAAAGAGACAGAAAGCTTTTCTGTTCAATGCAATGAAAGTTTATCGTTTTAGAAGCAGAAAAAAATTATTGTTGCTTATGAAAATGCTTTTTTCACAATTTTCCCATTTCTGTCTTACGACTCCTCCCAATCGATACTTTTACTTGCAAATAAAAGATAAGAAAAGGAAAAATTTTCTCACTCCATCTATTTTTGATATAATTTGAAATTATTTTTTCATACCATCCCATAATAAATATAAAATTTTATTGAAAAAGGATGCTGCATATATAAACTCATTTAAGATCTTTCTTATGTCCACATATTCCAGTAAACAATTGAGGAGGAGGCCAAATAATTCTTTTGCTTCATAAATCCCTAAAAAAAGCAATGTAGAAGAAGATAAAAACTGTCAAATTTTATGAAAAAATTCATAAATCTCTTCTTTTTTCATGCTACTTGAAGTGCGTAACACACTTGTTCCAGAGAAAAAAAATTTTTCCATATTCAATTTTGGAATATTGATTTTTATTTCATGCTGTTATTTTGTTCAAATTTGAAAAATTTTGTCAATATTTTGAAAAATTAAAAAAAATTCAAGATTCAATAATGGAAAAATGTTTATTTATAAGAGTTGAATTTAAAGCTCGTTAATAAATTAAATTTCTTTAAATGTTTATCTTGAAAATTTATGGCTTAAAATTTAAATGTTTTTTTGCAACTAAAATATATTAAAAGCTTTCAAAATTTTCTCAAATTTACCAACGTGAAAATTAAAACCATGAATTTTTACAAAAAAATATAAAGCTTAAAATTACAAAAAAAGCATATTTTTCAAAAAAACATTTGAATTTTCAAGATTCGAATATTGAAATCTATAAGTATTTTATATTCTACACGTTTTGATTTTAAAAAGAAGTGAAAAAAAAATCAATATAAATAATTCTCAATAGCAATCATTTTAATATTCTTAACAAAACAGACATAAATTCCCACCAACATTAACCCAAATACAGTAGAAAAGAGAAAAAAATGCAATAAATGAATATTACAAAGAAATATCTTCACAAGGGATTTCTCAGACATGGAATTCTTCTCTTTTTTTCTTTGCCATTCACTTCCTTCCCTCTGATGGTTTCCCTCGGCAAATAATGATAAATGATTAAGTATCAGAGCAAAGCAATGATGACGAAGCGGCAGCCAAGGGAAAAAACTCAGCGAAATTGAGGGAAGCATTCTTCGCTTTCAATATTCCTCATTATTATTATTATTGTTCATCAAACAATAGCACATCCCCCTCTTCTTATATTTTTTCTCACTCACTGTTAAAGGAAATTGAATTTAGCTATGAAAATTCTTCCTTATTACTTGAAGCCATGAAGCAGTAAGCAAGCGAGCGAGTAAGACTCAATAGATGAAAATGTAATAAAGGCACCTCCATACATATACAATGTAATTGACAATAAGAAGTAACAGAGAATGAAAAGAAAAATTTCATTCACATCAGAGACATGATGTAATGATGTAAGAAAAAGTTTTTTTGTAACATTGCATAGGGGTGAATACTGAAAAAAATTATTTTTTTGAAAAAGAAAATCAATGAAAATCTTCTTTGAAAAAATAATTTTTTGTAGTCTAAAATTTTTAAATATAAACAAAGATTTAATTTGAATTTTTAAAAACCGTTAAAGTATAATTTTAATAAAAATTGGTTAAAATAATATATTGAAATTTTTATAAAAAAAAATTTTTTAGCATTTTAGTTTTCATTCCCTTGTTGTACCATATAGCGTGAAAGTAACTGAGCGAAAGTTTTTTATGGATCGCAAATGATATTCAATTTTTTACAGTCTTCACAATGTGTAATTTTTATTAGGTTCACTAGATATACGTTTGTGCTTACATTCATGTCTGACTTGACATGCACTGAAATCTTAACTTTGACTTTTTTTATAAATGAAATTTGTAAACGTTTAAAAATAAATGCACGACTGATTTAATAATAAACTTTAAAGTTATGCATGTTTGCAAGAAAATCCAAATAAGTGATAACATGCAGAGCTTTCAAATAAGTCAATCTACGAAAGCAAAATTAAGAAGACAGTCCAAAATTGAATTTAAATAATAAATGACAAAAAGGCATCATGAACTCAAATTGTTGATTCAATTGCTTTGTTATTGGAGAATATAAAGTTGCAAAGCAAAACAATATTTTTGAGCACTTTTTCTTACCAATATATTTTCAAATTGTTGCCAATAATTAAAATAAATATGCATAAGATAAAAGATATAAAATTTTTGTGATAAATTTAAACCTTGCAAGAAGGGTTCGGACTTACATGCATGTAGTCAAGTACATGCGCATATAATTTTGCAAGTTGCATGCAAGTTAATTTACTTAAAAATGTCTCTGATTCATTCAAATTTTTTTAAATTTAGTCAATATTTTGTCAAATTTACATGAAAATCAATGATTCATAAGTTTACATAATTTTGAACCGAACTATATTTAAACTGAATGAATTAGAGACATTTTCAAGTAAATTAACTTGCAAAATTACATGCGCATGTACTTGACTACATGCATCAAGTGTCGAATCCTACTTGGAAGTAATTTTTGCAAGTCAATAAGAAAATCAAAGTAAAGTAAAAAATTCAAGTTAAATTTAAGTCGTGTTAATTTTAAATTAAAATGTCACACAATTTTTTCCAAGTTTAAAAAGTTCAAATTTAAAATTTTAAGAATCGAAGAAAACATTCAACCGTAAATACATAAAAGTAATCTTGCTTTTCTATAAAATTCAGTTCAATAAATTTCTCTTGAAGTTTTCTAAATAAAAGAAAATTTTAACCCACAATGTCTCGTGTGCAGCACTAGAGTAGAAGAAACCTTACACACACATCTCATATCATAAAAGGCAATGTGAACTAACAAGCAGTGAGTAAACAAACAAGCTCAAACCAAAGAAAAGCGAGCAAAAGAGAAGAAATAAGAGAATCAGTCGAAGGAGTTTGTTTGTTGTGTTTTTTTTTGCAATTTTGTTCGTTGGTGTGCCTACAATATAAGAAGGAAAGTTATTATGTATACACAAGTAGAAGAAAAAAGAGAAGAATCTCCTTTGAACATTGAAATTACATGTAATAAGATTCGTCTTCATTCCCTCCAAAAGTCCTAATCTTGTTTAAGCTTCTTCCAATCTCTTTCTCGCTCTCTTTCTATCCTCTCTTTTTTTGAAGAAAAAAGTTCATAAGTAATATTTCCTTCTGTTGCCAACCATGCATACTCAAAATGGTCTCAAAGTTCTCTTTTTCTAGTCTTACTTGTGTTATGTTTAATTTTAATTTTTCTTTTTCTGTCTTGACAAAAGCTGGCAAACACATGAAGAGTTGAGAAAGAACTTATTTCATAAGATTTTATAGTCCTCTTTTCTTTACTGAAATTCGAGGTCACGACAAAGAAGTCAAATCCTACCAAAATGAATGTTTGTGTCTCTTCTTTACGCAATATTGGATTTTGTAATTTACTAAATGGGAGGATCAAAAATTTATAATTTAAGGCTAAACAACATACTAAAAAAACATGACATGGCATTGAGACAACATCTGATTGCAAAAATACTAAAAATGACATTTTGTGAAAATCAATTTTATTCATTTTGAAAGTTTTCTCTAAACAATTTTAAATTTATAAATTACTTTTATATTCTCATAGATTTAGGCACAAGCTAGGCATAAGTCAGTCTATACCTTCCTGCATATCAAACGACAAAATTATTCACAAACAAGGAGCGAAAAATGATTTTAAAAAAAATTCAATCCAAGTCCTTTTTAGCACACAACTGACCTTGTAGATATCACCTTAAAACATACATAAAAAAGCAGCCCCGAGTTTCTTCTTTACTTTTATTCATACAAACAGAGAAAAAGAACTCAACTTTTTCTTCAATTTTGAAGAGATTGTGAAAAGAAAAGAAAAAGGTGAAAGTAAGGAGAGTAACATGATACTACAGAATATTTGTGAATGAAAAATAAGTACAAACACCTTGGGAACCTTAGTGCTTAGCTTAGCTTAAGGTTTTTTTTAGATTTATGCACACACAAAAAAAGTAAGATTGGATTTTTTTCTACTTTTTTAAAGTTAAAGCACATCAGCAGTGACGTCAGTAGAAAAAAGGAAAGAAAGGTCGAGTAGAGTGGCTCTTAATCAAACTATTGTTATGCAATAGAAATTAATGGAAAGTTAAGCACAATAATGGTGAAGGATTTTGTGGGAAAAAGTATCTCATTTTTTATATTAAAAACCACTGCTGCCTTTCTATCCTGACGATATCACAAAAATATGTTAACTTTTTTTAGATGAAATTTTTTATCAAATTTTATTATTCAATTTCGCTTCCACTGAATGAAAATAAAACCAGAAAAAATATGTTAACATTAACCAAACAAGAGAAAACTTTCTCATGTATGTTTACAAAAAATAGCAACTCTTTTTTTCCTGGACAATAGTCAAACTCAAAGCTTAGCTTTTATCCCACACTGTGTTTGTACAGATTGTAATAAACAACAAGTATAAAAAAAAATAACCGAGAGGGTATATAGAAAAAGTTTGTTTTTCTGTTTTTCAATTTTTTTACGAATTTAATCCATGAAATGCTTCGTAAATCAATGAATGTTCTTTTATACAAATAGTAAAGTAATAATAGGAATTTTTAATACTTTAACTTGAAAACTTGAATTGAAAAAAAGTAAAATTTTTAAACTTCTTCCTTTATAGTGTAAAACAATCAACTTAAAGTTGACAAAGATAATAAATCTTCCCCTTAAACTACAATTTCCTTATTCCAAGAAATAGAGTGAGAGATTTAATTAAATCTTTCAAGTTAGTAAAAGTAAGTGTATAAAATGTGTGTGCACGCCTGTCAAGCACTTAACAACACATTACCGTTCTCGCTCTCTTTTCATGGTAGCAAAACAATTTTTCCACTTTTCACAATTTAATTAAAACTCATTATGTTGCTATCTCTCCTATGTTGAAGTTGGCAAGAACTCCTTGGACAAAATACAAAGAATAAAGCCGCAAAATCCACAATAATCATTCATGGAATAGCAATTTAAAGTCATTCGAGCGTGAAATAATTAAATTTTTAACATAGAGACATTTTAATATTAGAAAAGAAAAGCTATAAATATTAGATTTATGCTAAATAACAATATTCATCTCCCTAGGGAGAGTGGCAGCAGTAATAGCAGCAAATAACAGTCATAAGAAGAGATATAAAATATAATGTCGCTTCTGCATCAAGATGAAAACGTGTGTCGCAGTGAAATGAAGGAAGGAAGAGAAAAGAAAGCAGAAAAATGGAAAAGGAAAGCAGCAGCTTTTATAGACGATGAGGAGAAAAGCAAAATATGAGGACAAAGTGAGTAGAGCGACACTTTTATTTTATTCCTTTTAATCAGAGTTGGTACAATAATAAAAATTTTTTAAAATTTTGAAAAATTTCAAAAGCTCACGAAAGCTTTAAAAATTTAAAGTTGGCTACAAACGAAATTTGATAACAAAAATGACCGTTATTTTAAAAAATTTAAAATCCTCCATTCTGAATTGAATATTTTCTCTTACTTCCACTTAGACATTTTCAAGTGCTTTAACACTAATCTTCTACAACAGCAACTGATGTAAAAAATAATTTTTATTCCTTCAATTTCATTTTTAAGTAGAAAAGCAAGTGAAAAAAATGAACAATTCAGCAAAGAGCTGCTCTTGCATAAAAACATGATGAATGATATTATATTTTGAAATATTTTTCTCTTTCTTGCTTACTGCCTTGCCTTCTTCATTTCCCACCTCTCAATTTCAATTTTCTTTCCTTCTTTTTAGTATACCAAAAAAATTTTACATTTAATAAATTGAAATAAATCAGAATTGGAGAGAAAGGAATAAAATAACATTTTTATAATGTAACAGATTAATCAACAGAAATGTATAAGAAGCATGAAATTGACCTAGATTATTTATTGAAGGTTTGATTTTTCCATTAAGATTAAAACATTGCGTATTGCAAAAAATCCCACCTTTTTTTGAATTATTTAATCCCATAAAACTTTTTAACAATCGTAATGAAAAAGGAAACTTTTACATTTAAGGAAAAAATTCTTACACACAGAAATTAATCGATTTTCCTAATTAATGCCTTAGAAATGGATTATGAAGCTTTTCAAATCCAATTAAATGTTTGAAAAAGTGAAGAAAGGCGGAAGAAGATGAGCAAAGTGTGCGCTTGTGTTTGGATGTCTATGAGAAAAATGGCACATGTGTGAAAATAAAAGCAGAGAATAGAAAAAGAAAATTAAAAATTAGATAAATTGCAGAGAGAGGTTTCAAGCGTGTATTTCTCTTCCTATGTCTCCCTTTGTGGCAATTAATTAAGGATTAGATAAAATAAAACATATAAAAACATAGCGATTTAAGTTTATGGTTTGTGAAATTTTATAATGGTTAAAATAAGAAATATTCAATTAAAGCAATGTTGGCTAAGATATTGATAAATAAAAATTTAATTTTAGTTCTTAAAATAAAAAATTGTAAACAAAGCTTGATTTAAAAATCAAAAAAAAATTCTCAAGTTTTCACAGTGATTCAGAATTAAAAAATTTGTTCACTTTTCATTTTTTTTTGTTTAACATTTCAATTTTTTTTTGCGCACCTGAAAAAAATTCAAATTTCAGAAAACGGTTATTTTTTATAATTTGAATTTTATATTTATAAAACAAAAAATTTGTTTTGCTAAGTATAACAAGAATCAAGTAATAAAATAAAATTTCAAAGGTCACTTATATATCACATTAAATAAATTAAATTAAAATTAAATTATTTTTAGTTTTTTAATTTTCAATGAAATTAACGATCATTTCAAATTTGAATATTTTTGTGAAAGTAAAATTTGTCTTCAAATATGGAATATTTTTATAAAATTTAATTGCAAATTGCGCCCTTATGGCATTGTTTGGCATTGTAAGCGGTCTACGGGCGAATGTAATATGAGTATTTCTTTCTATTTCAGATAAATCTAGCAATCTAAACCGCTCTAATCGAACTTATTTTTAAATTTTACTTTTTCAAAAAAACATGAAATGGCAAAACCAAACTCAATATTTTCCTTTAATTTGAAGCAAAAGTTCTTATTATTGCTAAATTCTACGCTTAATTATCTATCTTTTGATATATATAAGTCTCAGAATAATGAAGTCTGACCTGAGAAATGTTGATTTTAAAAATTTGCAATGAAAAATGTAAACAAAAAAATGGCAACTTTGAGATGAAATATCTCGATAAATACGCAATAAATCACTATTCCCTCGACCAATCGATGCATTAAAATGTGCTTTTATCGATTGGTATATGGAATACATTGATCTGAAACATCATCATCATTTTTTGTAAAAATGAACAAATTTTTTAATTTTGAATCACTGTGGTTTTATTAAAAACACTTGAACGTGTAAGTCAACTTGAAATCAACTTGACAAAAAGATGAATACAAGTCAATTAAAATATGCATACAAATCCGAATCCTATTTTTGAAACTTATTTTTTTCTCCTTTTTAACAAAAATATTCAATTCAACAGAGGTCAAGTCCACAATCAAATGTACAATATACACAGACTCACAGATAACGAATATTTTCCACTCACTTCCCTCTCTACATATGGCAATAAATTTATGTAAAATTTATACCATCCCTTCCTTCCAGCTTATAGCTTGCTTATTATTTGTATTTGTCATGTGTGGAAAATAGAGAGAGAAGGAGAGCAAAATCAGGTCGCCAAATGGCTTTATTATCGAGGCTATTGCAAATTTTCTTTTTCAGATGTGTTCTATATTTCTCTATCAGTATAAGAAAAAACTCAGGCATTTTTGAGTTTATTTTGCACTTACTGACATTCGATGAAAAAATAAATCAATAATATTAAAGAAGTAATCGTTATTGAGTTCATTTTTTGCCACCAATAGAAAAGACACTTGTAAGGCCTCATTTTTATGACGAGTCTGCTAAAAAAGCGCAATTAAATGTTTCAAAAGAAGCTTAGAAAAGACAAGCAGATTTTAAGAAAAAAAGAAAATTCACTTGAAATACTGTTTTGATTTTATTGAAATCTTACTTCTTCTGAATATCAATAGAAAATTTTTATTTAAATAAATAAGATTAGGACAAAATTCTTTTGAAGAAAAAAATAAAGTAAATAAAAATATTTTAAATTTTATTTTTTGAAAAATAAAAGATTAGCATACAAAAAAAAGTTAAAAATTTAATATCGCCTTATTTCACATAAAAGCCTCTGCACTATGGGCCAAAATAAAGATTTTTTTCCAAAAATTATTTAAATGCAGTTTCTTGTAAGCAAAATTTGACAATTCTAAAATGGGCTAAATCATATTTTTGGTCCAAACCGTTGACGAGAAATCGTCATTTTTGTGTTTCTGCATAGGGTCATTTTTGCCTTCACCTAAAGTGCTATAACTCAATTAAAATCTTAACCGATTGAGCCTAAATGACTTTTGTTAAATAAAACTTAAATACGCACATTTTGATGTATAATATGTGATACTTTTGTTAAGATATGTGCTCACCAGTGCTCAAGAATGCTAAAAAATACCGAATTTTTACCCATGACACCCTCTTTACTTCAGTCTAGTGACTTATGGAAAAAAGATTTTTACAATCTGATTGCTGTTATTAAAACTCTTATTGTTATCTAAAAACAATATTGGGCTTTTATTTTTTGAGTCTTTTTGTTTTAAAGTTATGAATTAATAAATATTGCAAAATAGTCAAAATATGCAATTATTCGCATTTTTTGCCTTCAGGCGTCTGTAGCAGATTTCTCAAGCCATTCCAGGTTCCAAATTCTTTTTTATCTGTTATGCTATTTTAAAAGCTTAAAAAACTGTGAAAAAATGTTAGGAAAGTATACCCCTAAGGCCTCAAAAATGCAACTTTTTGATTTCACCTTTCTTTAAAAATAATTATTAAGGCCCTATTTAATTATGAAATTAAATATTATGAAATTTTTTCATGTTTTCCTATTTTGCATAAAAATACCAATTTTTTAAGATCTTAACCATAAAAATTGGTTGAAAAATAAGCTCGAAAGGTCCAAAAATCGTTATTTTTTATATATGATGAGCTTCAATAATACATAACTCGGTCAAATCTTGTCGATTGAGCTTATTATGTGCTTGTTAGATAGTATTGAAATGCACTTATATGTTTATAAAATGTTTAGGTAATTGAATGTATTGACTTTAGTAAGAAAAGCAAGCAACCCATATGACCAAAAAAGTGCTCCACACAAGAGAGGGTTAAAAATTTAATTTTTGTGTTTTAACTTGAAATGGACTTTTTAAGGTAAACTTGGTCAAAAAAGACGAAAAACAAAGAGATTTTTTGAAAAGTTCATTTTGACATTGTTAGGCACGAAAAACTGAAATTTCATAAAACTTGAGTTACCGGTGTCAAAAATGAACTTTTTTCAAAAAATCTCTTTGTTTTTCGTCTTTTTTGACCCAAGTTTACCTTAAAAAGTCCTTTTCAAGTTAAAACACAAAAATTAAATTTTTAACCCTCTCTTGTGGAGCACTTTTTTGGTCATATTGGGTTTGCTTGCTTTTCTTACTAAGTCAATACATCAATTACACTAAAACATTTTAAAAACATTAAGTGCATTTCAATATCTATCTAACAAGCACATAATAGCTCAATCGGACAAGATTTGACCGAGTTATGTATTATTGAAGCTCATCATATATAAAAAATAACGATTTTTGGACCTTTCGAGCTTATTTTTCAACCAATTTTATTGGTTATAGATCTTAAAAATTGGTATTTAATGACAAGTTAGGAAATATGAAAAAAATTTCATAATATTTAATTTCATAATTAATTAGGCCTAAATTATTTTTTTAAGAAAGGTGGAATCAAAAAGTTGCATTTTTGAGGCCTTAGGGGGTATACTTTCCTAACATTTTTTCACAGTTTTTTAAAGCTTTTAAAATAGATAACAGATAAAAAAGAATTTGGAAACTGGAATGGCTTTGAGAAATCTGCTACAGACGCCTGAAGGCAAAAAATGCGAATAATTGCAATTTTTGACTATTTTGCAATATTTATTAATTCATAACTTTAAAACAAAAGACTCAAAAATAAAAGCCGAATATTGTTTTTAGATAACAATAAGAGCTTTTAATAACAGCAATCAGATTGTAAAAATCTTTTTTCCATAAGTCACTAGACTGAAGTAAAGAGGGTGTCATGGGTAAAAATTCGGTATTTTTAGCATTCTTGAGCACCTGGTGAGCACATATTCTTAACAAAAGTATCACATATTATACATCAAAAGTGCGTATTTTAAGTTTAATTTAACAAAAGTCATTTAGGCTCAATCGGTTAAGATTTAATGAGTTATAGCACTTTAGGTGAAGGCAAAAATGACCCTATGCAGAAACACAAAAATGACGATTTCTCGTCAACGGTTTGGCCAAAAATATGATTTAGCCCATTTTAGAATTGTCAAATTTGCTTTTAAATAATTTTTGGAAAAAAATCTTTGTTTTGGCCCATAGTGCTCTGTTCTTTTATTTACACGTTTGTGTTTGAAATTCGAATATTTTGAATCTTTTACAAACTTAAAATTAAGTTTTATGAAAGCAACAAAATTTCATAAATTTCTGTATTACAAATATTTCATCGTATTTATTAAATTATTGTTTCAAATTTATAGAACTTTTTGATTGCTTAAAATTACTTTTATTTAAGCTTATTATTTCAAAAAAAAAAAGAAAATTTAAATTTAAAGAAGAGACTTTAGGTAAGATCCATTTGAGATAAGATGAAAATTCTGGATTTTAGATGAAAAATATTGTTTTATTCAGTGTTATTACCAAAGAAGCCTTTGGTTTTCGGTCTTTGAAGATTTGCCTTAAATTTTTCGTTCAAAAGTATTCGCCTTCGCGAAATATATATAAAATCCTGAAGCTACTTTATACCTTCGTGAAGGCAAAAGTCGCAGGCAAAGACAGAAAAATTTTACCTTCCTAGGCAGTGCCTTTGCATAGGCGAATGTTTTGGAAGATAAAAATAAAAACAAAGGAACTTTCAAATTATAACACTGGTTTTATATCATAATAGAAATCTTTCAAAATCTAAGTTATAACCAATGTATAGCAACGAAATGGTTTAAAGAAGTTTTTTCAGCTGAATTGCGTTTGTTTTTATACCTTGCTTGTATTTACGAATTTGTAGTATTTTATTATTTTCTTAATTTTAAAACAACCTTTCAGAGTTTGATAACAAAATCTAAATTCAGTTAATCAAGAATCAATTCGACTACTTAGATATTTTTAGTAGGAAGAAAAACGTTAAAGACTTTGTCGAAAACAAAGCATGAAGAGATGAAAAACTAATTAATTCATCAAATTCAGATAAGATTCTCATCGGAACGTTTAGCAGAAAGCAAGCGAGCAAGAAACCAATGTAATGTGAAGATGAAAGATACTTAAATATGTATATGGACCACAAGAGAGAAAGAATGAAATTAAAACACAAACAAATATGTTAGTGAGTGTGTGCTTGTGAAAATGAGAAATATTTTCATTCAGAAAAATTTGTAATTTCATCATTAAAGCACTGCTGTCTGCACAGTTTATTGATTTTTTATCATTTATCTGCTCTCTGTGTGTGAGCCTCTTTGCCAAATATGTGTGTACCATTTTTCCACTTGAAATAAGATTATTCTTTTCCTTTATTTTTTGCTTCAATTTACCTCTTTTCTTACAGCATTTGTTTTTTCACTTTTAACACAACACAAAACTTTTTATTTTTTCTTTTTTATCCAAAAAAATTAAAACACAAAAGTTAGTATTTTTTCGCGGCCAAATTAGTCGCAATTTTTTATAATTATACCTGACTAATCATAAGTAATTGTATGTATGTAACAACATATTACAAATCGATTATCGAATCACGACAATTAAACTTAATTTTATCACAAAAATTACAAGAAGAAATTACAAATCAATTATTTTTTTCATCATATATATATGTGTGAACAAAATACGAAAAATTTCTTATATTTGCCGATTATGCCACCCGCAAGACCCAAACACAACTGAAAAATTTTTCACAACTTTGCATTCCTGATGGCAAAAGAGAGAGAAAGCTCTCAATTTTACAAACACATTGAAATAAAAATTTACAATGATTTTTGTGTATGTACACAAGAACATGTGGACGAGAGAAAGAAATTGAATTGATTGAGAGAAACTTTTTTGATTTTATGTTTTACTTCAGCACTTGCATGAATTAAAAAGACAATAATTTATTTAAAAAAAATAATAATTTAACGATTTTTTTAAATTTTAAAAAATAATTGTTTGTTATTAATTTAAATTTAAATTCTAAAAATTTTGTTCACAATAAATTCAAAAATATTAATTTTGAAAACTAAAAGTTACATAAATTTATTGAATTTGGAATTAAATATTTATATTCATAAAATTCGTTAAATTTCCAACTTTAAAAAACCGTTATATGAAAAAAATTTAATGTTTACCTAAAACAATAATCCACAAGATAATAAAAATTTCATTACCAACAACAATTACGAAAAAGTTCATTGACATACTTTTTTACCCTGAGGCAATAAAAAGAGAGAAAATTTGTTTCAATAATTCAACCAAAGCTTTTATTTTTAAAAAAGCTCTGAGAAAATGAAAATTCAATCACATGATGAAATTTATAAATGAGAGTGAAAAAAATTTGTCCATAACCTAGCAAATTTGTTATTCTTTACCCACAAGCGATACATAAGAGAGAAGGAGAGAAAAGAAAAAAAATTCTCATGCACGTTTTCCCAGAGGACCAAAAACATTCTCATACGCATACAAGTATAAAATCTTCACAGCTGAGATAAAAATTTTCTCTCTCTTGTGCTCTCACACAAACACTAAAGTCTAAAAGATTCCAATACATATTTGAAATGAGAAGGGAGAAAAAAAGTTTCAGAGTAATTGAAAATGAAGGAAATTGAATGATAAACATTGAATGGTTGCATTATCACTTGATTATTATGATGATTATATTTTAATCTTTCAATCTTTTGCTCTCATTTCACATTTTCTGTCCTTTCTCTTCTTTTGTTGCTCTCTTGTCATAAATGTCAATGGCAGTTTTCATTTCATTTCTTTAGAAATCATCATTAATAAGTGAAAAGAAGAAAAGTTAAAAAAAAGATTGTTTTGTTTGAATTGCAGAAGGAAATTAAGTGGAAAATTCAATGAAAATAGAAATTGATAATTTTTTAAAGAAACGTTTTTATATCAAATGTTGACCTTTAAATATTAAAGAATAAATATTACAAAAGGTTTTTACATTTAAATGATTTAAATTGGGGTCAGACTTCATGCACATATATTTTTGTCAATTTGATTTCAAGTTGACTCACACAAAAGTATCTTTAATTTATTCATATTGAATTTGTTTCAATTAAGATACATAGTAAATTAAAGAATCATTGACTTTCAAACAAATTTTCTGAATTTCAAATGAATTTATTAAAATTTGAATGGATAAAAAATATGGTTCGCACTTGCACGTTGACAGTCAAGTGTCAACGTCGGCAAATGTCAAGTACCAATTCAAGTTGATTTACTCAAAAATTTCTCTGGTTTTTTCAGCTGTAATATAATTTAGTCCATATTTGGCAAATCAACACGAAAATCAATGATTCTTCAATTTACTAAAGTTTTGGCCAAATTAAATTTTATCCAAATGAATTAGAGACATTTTTGTGTAAATCAACTTGAATTGCTACTTGACAATTGCTGTCGTCGACACTTGATTGTCGACGTGCAAGTGCCGAATCATAATAAAAAACTATGGTTCGGCACTTGTCCGTCGACAGTCAAGTGCCGACGTTGACAGTCAAGTGTCGACGTCGGCAATTGTCAAGTAGCAATTCAAGTTGATATACTCAAAAATGTCTCTAATTCGTTGAGATGAATTTTAATTAGGTTTGAATTTGGCAAATAAATATGAAAATCAATGATTCTTCAATTTACTAAAGTTTTGATCAACTTAAAATTTTATCTGAATAAACTAGAGACATTTTTGAGTAAATCAACTTGTATTGCTACTTGACAATTGCCGACGTCGACACTTGACTGTCAACGTCGGCACTTGACTGTCGACGTGCAAGTGCCGAACCATATAAAAAACATTTTTGTTCAAGTCAACTTGACAAAAAATATGCTCATATCAAATAAAATATGCATGCAAGTCCAAATCCTAGATTTGAATTTAAATTTCATTTAGTTCTAATAATATGTTAATAATGATAACAGTTATCATTAGATCGAGCATGCAAGATAAAAATCTATTATAAATTTTATACGATTTGACTAATCATGCGATTTACAATAAGCAATTCTTTACTTGCTTTGTAAAATTTCGAGTCAACTTTATTAAAATGATTTGATTTCAATTTAATTTTCATTAAAAATTAAAAGAAATGTTAAAATTATTTGAAAATTATACAACTTTCAATTATAAACATCAATGTTTATCTACAAAATAATTTCTGACTTTTTCTCAGACTAAAAAATATTTAATCGACCTTCCTAGAAAAGAGATAAAAATTATGTAAAGGCAAGAATGAAAGACTTGATCCTTTTGTGTGCACATATGATACGGGTGTCTCTTTATTAAATAGAAATATTTTCAATAGACCATTATTGTCATCATCACAGCGCCATTTATTTGCTCTTTATATTTCAAAAGAGCGAGCTCAATCAATTTCCAATTTACGAAAGCTTTCAGCATCGCCACTCTCGCAATTCTTCATGTAATCTAAATCAATTTTGATCTCTTCAATTGTTCGAAGCTTTGATTCCATTTTTAATGCGATTTCTTTGAAGTCTGCCATCATTTCACTGATTGGTACTTGACCTCCGAGTTCTTTAGGAAGAATTTTTAGATCAACGTGATTGTTCAATTTTTCTGCATCATGATAAAAATATCCACGATCCCTAAGTTTTTTATTTACGAGACTTTTGATAAAATCCAAAAGTTTAACAGCAAAATTTGGCAAATTTATCCAAATTCCACATTTTTGTCTACATGGAATTGCATTCTCAATACATGACATATAATTTTTAAGATCAATCAATGAGAACATTGAAATAAAATCAAAAGAAATTTCAGCATTATCAAAAATATAAACAAATCCAGAAATTTGTGTTTCATCTTCTTCCAACAACGTAAATATCACAAAATTTATAATCTTAAGCACATCGGCCATTGTAAATTTGTTAGTATCGAGCTTACTTGCTTGAATCATAATAACACGACAGCCATTTTCATCACGTTCTTTAAGCGGAAAAATAAAACCACATTCATAAAGCTCCATAATTCTTTCATCATTGAAGTAAAGATTTTTGAACCAATTTGGGTAAAGCTGTAAGCGTGCGAGAAAATTTTCAAGCATTTTGAATGCGGACGCATTTGTGTACTTTTTTACGCGCAAAAATCGAAGAAGAAAATTGTCGTCTAGATTGTTGATGAAAGATAAAAAGGAAAGAGAATTTATTAGAATTTTTATTTGAACTTTTTAAATCTAATTTGTAAGTAAGTAAGTTGAAATAGTTAAAAAAAAATTATTGATAAAATTTAACAGCTAGTAATCATCATAAATCATTAAAAACCGTCAAGATTGATAAAAAAATTGCAACAAATAAATCATTAAGTATCTCTAATAATTTCTTAAACAATTTTAAATCACTTGTAACAAATATCATTAGAATTTCCTCTTATTTCATCAAAACAAATTAAAAATTCAAAAACAACACTGTATTTTAAATTATATAACAACACATCATTTAATAGCATGCAATTTACCTGTGCGACAATTTTTAATATGACCTTGCTTTGAAATCCACTCACGAAATTGCTCTAATGCTTGCTTTTTTCTTAAATCATCTTCACGCAATTCATTTAAAGCTTTAACTTTAAATTTCTCACTTAATTCTGTGCTCATTTTATTGATATTGTATTAAAATCACTTAAAATTTTAAATTTAATCTCTAAATACTCTTCACATTAAAGTTGAAGCTTAAACAATTGCCGAACAACTATTTTGATTGCAAGTAAACGAGTCACAACGTAGATAAGTCTCGTGTACTGTTTATTTGTTTATCTTATCGTAGCGACGTGCCTCGAGTGACTGACTAAATGATTTACTCAGCAAACAACTTTTTATGTGTGATTTTCAAGCTTAAAAACTAAATTGATGTTCAGAGCGCTCACAAACAGAAGAGACACAAGTGAAGCCGAAAATTTGATTACTTTGCATCGTCATAGTTGCCAATTACTAAGAACTAAGTCAAGGTTTAATGTAAGACAAGACAATTAAATTTAATTTGAGCAAATTTTTTATTTTTCAAACAGAAAAGGATAAACAAAAAATTAGTAAAAAATGTAAAAAAAGGTTTTTTAATCTCATAAAATTTTTAATCAATTTCCAATTTTCTAAAACTTCCAACACTTTCCTTGCTATTCATTTTTAAATCTGGCACTTTACTCCAATCAACAACTCTTGCTTTAATTTCTTCAAGTTTCGGACGAACTGCCCTGAAATAATTATCGAAAAACTCTTTATGTTCTTCTTCAGTGTATTTACCGCCATGTTCCTTGGGCAACAATAATGGATCGATGTAATTTGCAAGATCTTTCATGTCCTTGGCAATCACAATTCTCTTCTTCAATTTATCATTCAATGTCGAACGTGCTGCTTCCAAAAGAAACAGAGCAAATGGTGGCAAATTAACAACATAGAGTTTCTTATGACGGCCAACAGAGTTCTTAATGCAGTCAGCAAAGTCAACAATATCCGTGACCGAGAACATGCTTGTCTGCTTCATTGTCATTCCCTCGTGATCAATGATGGTCGCTGTACCGGCTATTTGAGTTTCTTCTTCTTCCATTAGTGCTGTTGAAACTACTGCTGAAAGTCTAAAACGTAGAAATAAGAAAACAAACTTTAGAATGAGTTCAATGAATGCAAGCTAAAAGTTTTCTTCTTAAAAAAAAGTTGAGAAAGTTGAAAAATTTATTTGCATGATTTGGGAAAGAATAATAAGAAACAATACAAGTTTTGGTTCAGAACACGTGCAACTTTTTTTGTGGTAATAATTTATTGGAAGAAAAGAAAGAAGAAATAAAGATGGCTATATTCACATGATTTGATCAAGTTTAATGAACTTTTTTTATAAATATTATATCGTTTATTATTTGTGCTCGTTTTAAAAGAGTTTAAAGTTTTCGAGATTGATAAATACAAATTCTTAATAAATTTCAAATTGAAATCAATTAATCAAGACAACTTTATTAAGTTAAGACATTTTTTCATTTATTAAGTAGATTGACTCAAGTTGAAATAAAGTCAAATAAACATGATTGCGATAAGTCAAGTTTAAGTTCAGTTCTTTTAAATATGAAACAATGTTAAGTTCTGTACTGATTTTATGTTAAAATTTTTAATGCCCAAATAAAGAAGAAAACTCATTTGAGCACTTTAAATAAAAAAATATTTTCAAACTGTTTTCCTAATCAATTTTTGACATTTTTAACTTAACAACTTAAATTTGCATTTTAAAAATCTTCATAATGATGAATATGCAGAAAAACCCGTTCATCTATTTGCAAATGATTAAAAATCTTTACCTCTAATTTTCTTAAAGATTTTTCAGTGACAAAAAAATTAAAAGACGGAAGAAATTGAGACACAGATAGAAAAAAGAGGATAGAATCAATATTTGCTTACACGACACAAAAAAACCATAATGTGACCATGATTCATTGAATTTGAGGTATAATTAGAATTGTTAATTATATTTGTGTTGATAGTCATAGAAAATTTTACCTGATAGCGTCAGCTGATGTGAATTGTTCTGGATCGAGTCGTCTTAATTGAATGAAAATAATTTTTCGGCCTTCTTCGTCGCGCTCACGCAATGGAAAAATGTAGCCGGCTTTATAGAGAGCCATCATCTGGTCAAAATCACTGTCAACAATATCAAACCATTTTGCATATTTTTTTTGGGCTAAATTGTAATTTTCAAATGAACGGAAAGCCATATCCATAGAATATTTCTTAGTACGAAGAAATTGAAGCAGGAAAATGTCATCTGTAAATATTTAAAGTTATCAATTTTTATAGATTAAAGAGATTTTAAAGTAAATTTACCTTGTCTAATTTGCTTTATGTAAGGATGCTTTCGAATCCACTCACGAAAGTGCTCTAATGCTTGCTTCTTTCTATTCTCTTCCTCACGCAACTCCTTGCGTGCCTTCATTATAAACTTTTCATCTAACATCTTGCTGTTTAATTAAATAACAAGAAGAAGAAATTTAAGTTAGATTTTCGCCATTTATGAGTGCTAAATTTGAAAGTAATAAAGAATTCAAGGTTGTTTCAATAACTTAATTGAAATTTAATGGCAAGACAATTCGTGACTTCCTAATACAAATTTTTATTGATTCTCATTTAGTGCCGTCATTCTTTTTAGACACTATACAAGTAGTAAATACAAATAAATATTTTAAATTCATTATGAAATCCATTTATGCATATTTTGCTCTTTCGATTAAAAAACAAGTTTTATTATATTAGACGATTGATTCTCCTTTTTATCTCTTTCGTTATTACTATTTTTAGCGCTATTTTTAGAGAAAATAATGCGTTTTAAAATTAATTTTGTTCTGTCGTAGTAAAATGGCAAAAAATGAAGCAAATAAACAACTTATTAATTTTTAATTTATTTTTTTAAGACTATTTTTAGAATCTAAAATTTTGAAATCTTAAAAAGATCTTCTGAATTTCTATTAAAAAATCCATATTATTTTTAAATGCTAATTGTACCAGAGACAGAAACATTTAATATACTGAAATCAATCAAAATCAGCCACAACTAACCAGTTTTAGTTAATTCATTTAACTTAGCTAATGGTTGTTATAGAGTCCTAATTGTATCATTAACCTTCAAGATAGAGTTCATTTTTTTGAAAAATTTAAAAATATAAAATGTTTTTTGATTGAATATAATTTTTGAATAGACAAATTTGAAATTAAACATTTAATTTATAGGAACAAAATTGAAGAAACAGAAATCAAAGTGTAGGAATTGTCTGAATCTTATTTAAAGCGTCAAAAATATCTTTAATATCTCCTTGTATCTTTCAGTTGAATCTAATTTGTACTTTGTACAATACATTTAGACTACTTTAGTTATTTTTGCCTTTTTACGAATATTTTGGATGCTGTAACCAATTTAAATTAATTTTAATTTATTTTTTTAAAAAACCAGAAATTTTTCAATATTAATTTAGTCATATAAAAAAGTTATTTAATTTAAATTAAGTAAACTTTTAAAATTTATGAAATAAACAATTTATAATGACCGCTCTTTTTGTCGACAGAAACTGTAGTATGTAAAAAATTGCAAAATTTTTAAAAAAATAAATTAAGTTTGTCTGAATGTCTTTAAATTTCTTGCTTTGTATTATCAAAAAATTTCAACAATTTGTAATTTTATACATTTTTTAGAAAGTTCTTTATTAGTGCATTGCTTTAAAAAATTTTTTTTTCTTTAACTCTCCCACAGATTTGAATTTCTTCTTTATTTTCAATCCAAATCTTCGATTTCAATTTCACAAGACCGTTTTTATAGCCTTAACTTATACACGATTTGTAATTTGTTGCAGAAAGAAGTATAAAAAATCGCCAATAAATTTTAAGTCCATAGCCTTGACACATTGATACAACTAGAGTTCATTAATCTCCATCCGCATGATTCATTAATTTATTATTTTCAGAATTATTGATTTTTTTTACTTCCGTAATGAAGATCATGCGAATGCAGCAGCAGTAAAATAATTAAATTTGTCTCACACTCTTTTCCTTATAGAATAATTTTTATATAAAAACTAATCGCTAACAGGTTTTCTTTACACTCTTCTTTTTTTAGTATTGAAGGAAATAAAAAAAAACAGCAAGAGCGCGCGCGATGACTGAAAAAACTTGCGACTCAATTGGTCTTCAGCTGATCACAGACTGACTATAGAGCACAGAAAAGCAGTGCCAAAATGCCTTACAATTTCACGTGAGAGAGCGATAGCGATTAAAACTCGTTTTCGTCGCTGCTTTGAAGGTTTCTGCATGACAACTGGTCAACGATGATCATCGGGTAATGAACATCTTTTTTCTCGCATGTAAATTTTTTGTTGCTTTAATATTCTGATTTGGTATCAACGGAAATTCAAGTTGAACTTCTTTTAATTCTTTTTTGGTTTGCATATGTAGCAATGAGGGCGTGAAAGATTTTTTATTCAATTCTTACTGATGATTCTGAAATCTTGCATCATGTGATTTTTTAAATGTTGAAATTTTGCTTAAATATTGCAAAATTCAGGAAATGATAAAATTTGCAAAACTTGAATTTAAAGTTTTATTCAATAGGATTTTCAAAAATAAAATTCGTCATGTTCAATCTCACGTCTTATGACTGAATAAAAAATTCAAATTTATGCTTGCATAATATGCACCACAAAAAAGCTTATTTATTTTAAATATAAAAATAGTAACAATTTACAAATTTAGTAATGATCATGAAATTTTAGATGTCAAGTTTATTTTAAATTTGTTTTGGATGTTTTGAAGGGCAAGTTTTTTGAATATATTAATACAAATCGTATTTACAACCAATAATAATAAAATTCTCAATAGTCTTAAAACGTCATGAATATATTTTCATTTGTTATTTTTGAATTTTTTCCGATCAAAATTTTTTTACAGAAATCTTCAGAATTTCAGAGAAAAATTTTATAAGAAGTTCTTTTAATACTTTTAAATTCTTTTTTTTTTCAACTTTGTATAAAAATCTTTTCATTGACATGATTAATATTTTTGCAAAATGCAAATCAAACTTGAAAGAATTAGCTCAAAGAAACAAACTAAAGCTAAAATGCATGACATTTTCGTTTTGTTTCAAAAGAACTCGATTTGTAATTTGTCTTTTTGTCACAAGACTGATTGAGTTCCCAATTTGATAGTTTCAATGACAGAAATTTAAAGAAAGATAAATAAAATTTTATATCTTTTTTAGGGTTAACACTCAAAATTCTTATTTGGAGAATATATTGACCAAAAAAGAAATGCAAATTTTTTTAAACATCTGTTGTAAAACACCTTGAAATTTTTTTCATTATTTGTTAATATTTAAATAAAGGGAAAGGTACGAAATTGATAATTTTTATCTCACTTTTTATTGGCCTTGATGAACCAGAATTTAAAACTTGATAAAAATTTTTTGGCAACATTTAAAATTTAAAATAATAGCAAGATGCAAAAAAAAATATTGCATAAGGAAACATTATGAAGTAATTCATCAATAAAAATTCTCATTAATTATTCCTCACAGCCAATAACTTCTTCCTTAAATTAAGTTTCATCATCATCATGATTTGCAAAACACTACGCAACAGCAACAAAAAAAACAAAATTGTGCAAGGCCAGACATTCGAAAAACTGACATAAAAAATTGCAAGAGACTTAAGGAAAATCCACTATGTTCAACATTTCTTGTTCATTAATTTTTGAGACAATAGTCACGTTTTAATATTCAAATCACACTTCTAAAATAATTATTTAATAAGATACAATATTATTTCACTTTATGGACTCTATGAGTTTCAGTTACAAGCTTACTCTTATGCTTTATAATCAATTATGTTACAAAACACAAGTAGTTAGTTGATTATTACACAACTCACGTCATAAATGATCACAGTACAAAAGAAAATATTGATACGTGTTGCTACAACTGATGATCACAGCTAAACTGAAGTCATTTCCTCAAGCGACTCGTAAAAATAAGCAAAAGAGTCAGCGGAACTATAAGAAGAAAGTTTTCAAGGTTGCGACATACAAAAAATTTTGTTCAAATGAGTACAAATGCATCAAACCTGTACAAGAAGTGCTGTTTGTGAGAGAGAGAAAAAAAGTGAATGTTTGTTGAGAGAATGCTCTCTAAAAGTATATTCAGCCAAGACATGAACCTATTTTCTTCTAGAGTTTCTTCAATCTCGATTTCGATTGTTTTTAATTTCGAGATTTTTAATTAGTTTATCAACTAAAATTAGAAAACAAAATAATTTTTGTTACAGATTCAAGGCCTGAGAACTTTTTTGATTATTTTTTTGATTATTCGCATCACTTTATATGGAAACAGAAAAAATAGAATGAATTTTGATGGCATTTTAACTTTAAAAACAGTTAAATATAAAGCTTCGAAGACGAACCGATAGAAATTTTTAGTCGTTATTTTTCAAATAAAATTTTTAGCAAAAATTGCGGCGCGAAGGCGCCACTCTGCAAAAATAATAAAGATATAAATTTTAAAAATTTTCCATGAAAAAATGATTTTATTAAGAAATAATTATTTTTTTTTATTTTTTCTTTATTTCCCACTCATGAAAAATTTTAAAAAAAAATTTAAAATATTACCAAATATTCAAATTCTCAACTGTAATCGTTTTTGTCAGAAAACTAATTTATTGATATTTGCTTAACAATTTGGAAAATGAAAATTTTAATGAACAAATGTTAAACCAAAAATTTCTCGAATGACAAAACAAAATATTTCAAATTCAACCTTTTTCAGATCTTTTTTGTTTACTTGTCCGTATGATAGTTCGAAACAAAATGAAATTTTATTTCTCGAAAAGTGACAAATAGATATTCTAACTTTAGTTATTATTTATAAAATAGACAGGAATTTATCCTTTATTTAATGATGCCAACATAAGAATTGGTTCAACAATAAGTAATGAAAAACTTCTAAAAATTCAAGGCCTGAGAACTCTTTTTTAATATTTTTCGCGATCAAGATACCCTTTGTTCTCCGAAAAACAAAAATTTTTTAGAAATGGCTTTATTTTAAATGACCTCCAATTCTAAAACGATAGACACGATATATGGAGTTCCTTTCTGATTTTCATTCTTTATGCTCATAGCTTTCTTTTAGGCTATCAATAAAATTTTTTATAGTCTTTAATAAAGAGAAAATCCACGATATCAAAAATAATCAAAAAAATCAAAAATAACAAGAGTTCTAACCCATTGCAAAAAATATCCAAAAAATAAAAAAAATATCAAGGAGTTCTCAGGCCTTGAAAAAAAGTGAGAAAAAAAATTTGTACCGTGATAGAATAATTTACCATATATTTTCATCATTTTTATTTTGATAGAATGAAAATTTTATGAAATTGTTGAATTTTTTTAAAATTTTTCAAGAAAAAGTTGAACTTTGTATGGGAAATTTGCATTTCTCAAAATTTTCGGGATTCCCGTTCCCGAAAATTGAAAATTTCGGGAACCCGGGAATTCCCGTTCCCGATTTTTCCCGGGAATTCCGTTCCCGATTTTTCCCGGGAATTCCCGTTCCCGTTCCCGAAGTGAGAACCCCTAAGTACAAATGCATCAAACCTGTACAAGAAGTGCTGTTTGTGAGAGAGAGAAAAAAAGTGAATGTTTGTTGAGAGAATGCTCTCTAAAAGTATATTTAGCCAAGACATGAACCTATTTTCTTCTAGAGTTTCTTCAATCTCAATTTCGATTGTTTTTAATTTCGAGATTTTTAATTAGTTTATCAACTAAAATTAGAAAAGAAAATAATTTTTGTTACAGATTAGCAGATTAGTTAATTGGAACTTTTTGTTTATTATACAGCATAATTTTTATCTGATTTTTGCAGTAATAATGAAGTTAACAACTAAAGTTGGTAATCACGTCAATCACGTATTAAATGTCGACAAATTGCTTGTATGTATGTACAAAGTAATTGTTGTGGCTCTAAAATTGTTTAGAGAATTTCTAGATTTTCTTATGTTTTATATTAGTAAATATTTTTATGACTTCTCCAGACTAAATTTAGACTGAAGTTTTACACCTTTCTAGACTTTTTTGTTTGAACTTGCAAAAAATCTACTCTTTTCTAGACAAAATTTATTTATATTTACATGAAGCTTTCTTTTAACCATGACTCTGACCATTTATATTTGAATCGGACTACACAACTCTGAACATTCGTTGCTAAGTTCAATAATATTTTCAAAAAAAATAAAGAATCCAAGGCTGTTTCTTTATCAGTAAGCTTTTTTGACTTCTTAACACCTACATTTTACATCTTATTTTGAGAATAATGAATTGATTTCATTTATTTATAAAAATGTTGTTTTTTGTTCAAAAAATCAACATTTCATTGGTTTATTTCAAGGTTTTTCAGATCTATTTTAGAAATTTTGTGAAACCTGAAATTTATTAACTTTTGTAGAATTTTCATCATTGCTAATCCTGGAAAAAAGAATAAAACAAAATTTTAATTTTTTTTCTCTTTCTTAGTCTTCATTTTATTTAAATGTCTCTTGCAATGTTTATAATTAAAGATGAAAATTTTATATTTTTAAAGTATTTCATTTTTGAATGAGAGATAAATTGTTTTTAAATTCATAACATAATTTATTTATTTTTCATTCATGTCATTTTGTATGTTAATTAGTCATAGCTTTCATTGGACCCAAAAACAAATCAAACTTGGTTTGAAAAATGATGATTTTTATTTTATATTTTATGCTATTTTGCATTTTAATTTAAAATCATTGCAGCTCTTTTTGAATTATTGTTGAGAGAAAATCACCGAAAAAACAATTTTGCATATTTTGTTATTACTATTTCATTATCTGTACAACAGCAAGGTTTAATTACACTTCAAAAAATGACAGCATTTTGACAAGCAATAAATATTATATTTAGCTTCATTTCTGATTGATGTTTTTTTAATTAATTGAATTCTATTAAATTGAATTTGTTGAAGATGTTCTTGATAAAAAATTAGATCATCATAATAGAGCTGTTACATAAAGGACGGTTTTATGATGAAAAAATGTTGTTGAAATTTTTTACTCTATATTTTGGTTACCCTGTTTATCAACACTTTTCATTTGATAAATTTACTTGTATATTGGCATTAGATGAATTTTGATAAAGTTAAGTGAACTATTACATGAAAACTTTGCAAAGAGACTTTTTTGCTTACTCTTCTACTTACATTCTTCTTAAATTTAATTTCAATTTTGTTTTCTCAAAGCAGAAAGAAAACGATAAAAAAAAGTTATTTATCAAGAGGATGAATTTTTTCTAAAGCTTTTTTCATTCATCATTCATTTGGAAAAAGTTTATTTTTCTTTAAATGCTAGTGGGAATTTTATGTCAATTTTTACTAAAATTTCTTTTTATTTAACTATCACAAAATTAAATCACAAAGCTAATTGTTATTTTAAGAGCTGTTTGGATATTATGTAATGAAAAAGTTGTCAATTTATGACTTTTTTATACGGAATGGAAAACTCTTTACTTTATAAAATCAAACCTTACTGAATTATTGGTAATTGAGGTGATAGACAAGATTATCTTCAAATTTATCTATAGATTACCTTTTGACTCTATTACCAATAGTCAATTTTTATGGGTCAAGTCAATCTCTACATTACAAAGTATCCCAACAGCACTTTTCTTCATCGTTTATTTTCATGCATTTTCTAAGGGTATTTTTATCTTTTTTTAGTTTTTTGAAAATTTGATAAACAAATTTTTCTTACAATTTTAAAATAATTTTTATTTGAAATATTTTACAATAATTCAATTAACAAATTTTAAAATAATAGAAGAGAATTTTAAACAAAATTTGATATAAAAAGTTATTAAATTACTCATCAATAGCTAAAAATCTATAAATAAGTTTCTAACTTTAATAACTTTGTATACTACATTTGGTTAAAGTTTCTTTCCTTTCTTTTACAATTTTCTCTTAAAATTTAATTAAAATTACTCATAAAGTTAAAAGAAAACTTAAAAACTACTAGCGACAACATTTTTATGTTTCATCTGTTCTAAATGATGAGAAATAATGTCAAAACAATTAAAAAAGTTTTTCCTTCACATCATAGTTCGTTTATCTGCTGCTATCCATAAAAATAAGAAGTAGAGCAATCTTTTTTATTTATCTTTCTTTTAAAAAGTGATAAAGCAATTTTTTACTCCAATATTAAAAAAGTTTTTATATGATTTTTTTTACTTTTCGTTTTCTCATCATCGATCGATAGATTGTTTGAATGTTCTTGCTCTATTATACTTTTTTTTATTATCAATTGTTAGTTGTCGTATGTATGTACACATAAGTATAGAAAGGCGATCAGAATGATAAATTGAAAGTTGAAATAAAATGAAGAAGCTTGAAAAAAAAATAACGTGATATTATTTTCAAAAGAATTTTGAAAGTCACAAATGGATTGTTTTAATTCAAGGGATGAACATTCAAAATCAATTTTAATTTAAATATTATAATGTCAAGTTAACTTGATTTTTCTAAACTTGACTTTGCAAGAATTAATTCAAGTAATTTATCATCAATTCAACTTGATATTTTTGACTTGATTGTAAACTTGAATTTTGTAAAAATCAAGTTATTAAGTATCAAGTCAACTTGATTTTCATACCCAAACAAACAATACGTAATTTATTGATGATCCAATAAAGTTAAAATAAAAATTTTCCTAACATTGAAAATATAACAAAAAGCAAATAAAAGAGAATTCATATATATCAAATACATTCTATTCATGTTCCGTTGAAGAAGTTATCGATAAAAGTTCCATGCCATCAAGCAATGGCGTCTTTTCTTCTCCATTGCACGTCGAATTTGAATTTTCCTCCGAATCGAAGCTTTTTACAAACTTTCTAAAGTCATCGTCATGTGATGATGTTTTGAGCAATGATTCCGTAAGACTACTGCATTCTTCTTCGCTGTTACAATCATCATTTGTGGTCGATGTTATAGTTGTGTTGTCAACATTCGATTCATCGTCATTTGATGAACAAGATGAATTTTTCGTTGTAGTTTTCGAACTATTTCCAATATCTGATAGCGTATCTAACTCAATAATCGCATTTTGTTTAAACTTTGACAATGAAAAAAGCAATCGATCTGAACGCATTCGTCTTGATGATGATTGTGTCAGTGAAATATCCGGTGTGAGACTAAGACTTGAATCTTCTTGTAAATGTTCATTACTATCGCTATTTTTGCTACTTTCAATCATCTCATAAATTGACTCATTTGATTTTATCGTCAAATTGTTTTTATTACATTTTAAAAAACTGTCTTTCCACAATGTACTGCGTTCTTTGCCAGTCATATTTGCTGTAAAGTGTTGAAGTTTTACTGGTGATGTGCTTGCACTTTTTGTCACTTCATTTTCATCACATTTTAAATTTATTGGCATAAATGCTGATTCAATTCTTTGTTCTTCTTCAAATGATCTAAATGGTTTCTTTTTGCTATTCAATCCATGATGATGATGATGTGATGCTGCCATATCTTCAAATGATGAAACCCGATATTTTTGTGAAAAAACTTCTTGTGTCGTGGCACATTTACGTATAGGTGAAGATGTATAGATAAAATTTCCCGTTGAATGATCATTTACGATAAGTTTAGGTGGATCTAAATAAATGCAAGTTTCTTTGATATTTGATGCATGCATATGATGATGATGATGGCTAGAATTGAAAGAGGAAGTTGATGATGGTCCAGGAACATTCAGATCATTAAGTGATTGTGTAAAATTATCATTTCCATGTATTGGTGAAGAACATGCTGAACTATTTGAGTCAATGAACTTAAGACTGCTGTTTCCAAGTGGAGATTTTCCCGACTCAATTACATCTTCGACGCCTTCATCAATTGGAGATGAAACAGATTGAAAACTGCTCAATTTGAAGCTCGACGCTCTTGACAATTCACCATCAGTCATTGAACCGAATGCTGAGTCTTGTGATGGATTGCTACAGCCAATCTTGATGCCACGCATTGAGTACTCTGTGCGACGTGTCTTTGTGGTTTTGTATGCCGACGAGGGATCGAGTGATGATGATTGATTGCATTGTGGTTGACTCGATTGTTTTTGTAAAATGTGAGATGATGTTGATGATGATATTGTTGCCGCCATCATTTCAGACGAACAGCTTTCTTCGAAACTACTTATCCTTATCACTGTGCCTTTCTCATCAATTGAAAGCTGATGCATATGAGCATTATGTGTTGATGTCGATGGCTCACAATTTGGATCACAATAATGTATTGGAGAAACTTGAGTGCTAAGTGTTGCCACAATAATCTCATCAAGATCATTATGATCTGATTCACTCATCGTTAAATCCTCATCTCGACTATTTTATTGATTATGATGCATGTAAAGAAAGATAGAACAAAAAAGAGATATGAGAAAATGAAAATAATTTACTGATGATGGTAATAGCTTTTCAAAGATTTTTTATGCAAATTTTCTAAGATAATAGCGAAATTTCAAAACATTTCTTCAATTTTTGTAAAAATTATACAACAATAATTAAAATAAAAAATTTGTTTAAATTACATAAAGAACATAACTTTTTAAAACAAAAAGAAATAAATTAAAAATTAAAAAACCAAATATTTGCATAGGACTTTTTGGTTTTTTCATTATAAAATTGTTTTTTAATTTTTAGCATGAAACTTTGAAGACAAAAAAAGAAATTGTTAATAAAATTAAAAAAAAGTGTTCGACGTTATTAAATTTTATTTCATAGCTTAAGATTTGAGCCTCAAATTTTACTTTTCGATCTGTTTCTAAAACAACTTTATAATTTCTAGTCACAAAAATCTCCTTTTTAATCAATAAAATTAAACTGATGTAGATTTTAAAATATGCTTACAAAATTTTTGGTTCTAAATCTACATAATTTGTAGCATCTTGTATAATTCATCATAAAATAAAAATTCATCATGAAAAATGATTTCATACAGATATGATAAGTTGAGGTAACTAGCATACATACACATAAGTGAAAAGCCATAAATCTTAGATAATAAAGGCTTCATGAGCTTCATTATCTTACCTTAAGAGAGAGAGAAAAATGTGAAAATGAAAATGGTAAAATGAGCGAATCTGTTTGTTTTTCTTTCTCTTTTTCTCATTTTTCTCCATATGTATTAATTCTCAAGGATAAAATAACTCTTATTTTTTTCTCACATACATTCACATAAATTTATATTAAAAGTTTCGCTTGAGTTACTCGCTTTATATCAGTGTGTGACATGAATGTACGGTAGATAGGTATGTATAATTCTCTTGATGATAAATCATATATGAACTGGAGTATATGTCAACTTAAATATACAACATAATATATTTAAAAAAAATGAAAAGTACAAGAAAATTTCCATTCACATTTCATGCAAAGCGAATACTATGTCCATGATACTCGTGGGCATCAGCGAAACGTGATGTATAGTGGAAATGATGAAAACTATAAAATATATAAATTATATAAGAAATAATGAAAGAAAAATAAATATTTAATGTTCAAACACATGCATTGACATGACACATTTCTAATGCAATTAGAAAATACATGCATGCATAATTATTTGTGTCAGACTTTTGTCTCAAGAGTTCTCAAAGTGATTGTTCAAATTTTGAGAGAATCTTGAATTAAAATTAAAATTTTTTATTTAAAAATTGAAAGAATTCATCTTAAAATTTAATTAGAATAAAAAATTATAATAAGAAATTTCATCAACCAATAATTCATAATTTATGACCAATTAAAATGTCGTCATTATAATTAATCCTTTGAAATATTCACACATAAATAAATATTAACTTACCCATGGCGTTCTCGATCACGTGGAGTTGACGGTGGCGTGCATGGACTGCTGCCTTCTGAAAATGAACCTTGCATTGTTGAGTGACGCTTTCGTACGGCATTGAGAAGACTCATAGTGGAATTGCTCATGCTGTGCTTGAATGACTGCAATGATTGATCGAATTTTATTGGAATTTTCTCATCATATAAATGTATTTGCGGTTTTTCAGCACTTACAGGCACAAAAATTCCTCGCATTTCACGTAAATCAATATTTCGAAACAGGTCGCACAAAACGAGGTCCTCGAGCGATGGATGGCCACTTGGTGAGTTGAATATCATCTGCAATATCTCTGCCACCTGCTCAATAATGAAAAAAAAAAACAAAATATGTACAAAAGTGAATGAGTGTAGGCAGTTCTATATAAATTGTGGTGAATTTCATTCAATTATGCAAATCTCTGTATGTTTGTGAGATAAAAATTGATAATAAAATTAGGCGGTTCAACATGGAAATTTATTATGTTGGTCCTTAACCCACACACAGATAACATGCATTTATTTTGGTAAATAAAAATCATTCGAATTCAGAGTGAAATTGATGTAAATAACAATTACAATTTACAGTACAAACCTGTGGATAACGTTCGAGATCAATTTGAAGGTGTGCACGAGAAGGTGTCGATTCGGGCAGCTCATAACCAGCGCACATTTCGAATAATAAATGACCGAAACAAATTACGTCAATGCTTTCGATTTCTGGCGATGAACGAGACCATAGTACTGCATTTACATTTGAATTGAGGCCTAATAAGTTATTTTCCAAGCCTGTTAGTCTATATGTGTGGAAATAGAGTGAAAAATTTGCAATTAAAATCATTAATTTTCAAAACTGAGCTGTACTTATTGTGAATATAAATTAGTAATTTGGCTAATTGATAAAATTGAATTTTCGAAGCATTTTGGAAATTTTTGACTAAAAAATTTTATTCGCGAAAAAACTTGTAAGAATTCAAAAGTTGTAACCAAGTCAAAATGAATCCATTCAAAATATTTCATAAAACTGATATTTCCATGTACAAAAATTCCTCGACTGATTATTGATTAAAAAATTCTGTTGAATGTTCTTCTTTTTCTGCCTTTTAGTGGTCGACACTGGTTTTATTTCAAACATTTTGAGTCATTGTAATGTTGATGAGACTTGAATGAAATATTCTTTATATATTGCGTGACATTCATCAATTAAAAGTCCAACCCAGTGAGTTTATTTCTTTTTCATTTGAAAAATATTGAATAAAATCGTGATTTTTCTTTCTGTGGGATTGGAACTTAAGTACATTTCCACTCCCTATATTTTTTGAAATAATTTGAATATGCTTGATGAGAGAATGACATAAATCAGGAAATTGAGATGTCCATTAAATTGATTATTGATTGATGATGACGAATTTAGCTATTGGTATTATTGTAATCGACAAATTGATATACTTTCGATATTTTTCTCAAATTATTCTTGAAACATTTGGCCTCAACATTAAATTCAAAATATTTTCATTATTGCTCACCTCGCTACACCATTCTGTAGAATGACATTTCCGCTGTGCAAATTTCCATGTGATGGAATGCCACGATCACGAAGAAATAGCAACGCTTCTAAAACTTGTCGTCCTAGTCTTTGTACTTGTGATATTGGTAAACCGCATGATTTTTTCGTGTATTTTCGATTATATGGCTCATTCCATTGAGACTAAATAAAGGAAGGAAAAATGTTTGAATAAAATTTCACAATGTATAAGAATTGAATTTAAAAAGAGAAAAGCAAAATAATTTTTACTATAAGAAAATAAATTATTATTTATTGGGTAGTTTCCTGAAAAACTGCCGTTTTTTTTGCTCACTATTCAAACACAATGTTCTCGTAACCTACTAACTCAATTGATAAACGGTGAAAAGTGTGTTATTAGTAGCATTTGTGAGCAGTTTTTAGGATTGGTTTGATTCTGATTTACTTACAATAAATATTTTTAAATTGTCTCTGAACATTTGCACAAAAATGGCTTTTTTCACTTTAAAACTTTAGCATCAATTTTCTAGAAACTTTTCCACTAACAAAAAATCCCTGATACATTGTAAATTAGGTTTCTTTTGAGCACTTTTAGGAACTGCAAATAGAATTGAAATATCTTTCATAATTAAAAAGATATAAGCGTTCAAAAATGACGAACAAAAATGGAGGCTTTTACTAAATCGCTTATATCTCAGGAAATACTTGACCGATCGAAAAGATTAATATACCATTCAATCCGTCTTAAAATAGGCTACAAAATAGCATACAGTAATTGCCATTTCTAGATTACATTGATTTTCATACATTTTCAAAATTCTTTTGTTTACAAAATGAAAATTGTAAACAATCGACATTTTGTAATTTTCTTTCGTTCAAATCTCTTTAATATTTAAGTCTCTGGCTTTTAACCTGTCCCAGTTAAGAATTGTAAGGTATAGTTTAACGATCAAAACATTTAAATATGTTTGCAACAATTTTATTAAAGAGATTTGAACGAAAGAAAATTACAAAATGTCGATTGTTTACAATTTTCATTTTGTAAACAAAAGAATTTTGAAAATGTATGAAAATCAATGTAATCAAGAAATGGCAATTACTGTATGCTATTTTGTAGCCTATTTTAAGACGGATTGAATAATATATAAATCTTTTCAATCGGTCAAGTATTTCCTGAGATATAAGCGATTTAGTAAAAACCTTCCATTTTTTTTGTCATTTTTGAACGCTTATATCTCTTTAATTATGAAAGATATTTCAATTCTATTTGCAGTTCCTAAAAGTGCTCAAAAGAAAATTTATTTACAATGTATCAGGGATTTTTTGTTAGTGGAAAAGTTTCTAGAAAATTGATGCTAAAGTTTTAAAGTGAAAAGCCATTTTTGTGCAAAATTTCTGAGACAATTTAAAAATACCTTTTGTAAGTAAATCAGGATCAAACCAATCCTAAAAACTGCTTACAAATACTACTAATAATATACTTTTCACCGTTTATCAATTGAGTTAGTAGGTTACGAAGACATTGTGTTTGAATAGTGAGCAAAAAAAACGGCAGTTTTTTCAGGAAACTACCCAATACAAATAAAAAATTTTATATTCGAATCTTATAGAAAAATTCATAAATTTAACATTTCGTTTTCTTTTCTAACAATTTTTTTTCTCACCTTATAAATGAGATCTTTTAAACTTCCACGTGGATTAAAAGGTGTAACTAAGCATGCAAAATGTTGTGTTTCGGTATTATGAAAACCTAAATCTAGAATCGGATAAATGTATGGATGTTGGAGTGATCCAAGAAGCTCCATAAGAACGCCTTGTGGACATTCTGATGATGGCAGTTCCTCTAAGGCAAACACAATTTGGAGGTAAAGGAATAAGTGTCATTAATCGATCCGTTTTTATCTACATTAAAAGAAAAGGAAATTTTTGTTATTATTCAAAAATGGAATTTTTCGACATTAAAACTTACAGTACTGTCATTGAGTAAAAACCAATGTTTATTTGATCTTGAGCCAATGTCATCGAGATGAGCAATCGCTTCATATCGTCCGCCAGAACTTACAAGCCATTCGGTGCATGCTGTGAATGCTCTATCCCTTGCAGCACGCTCTCTTGGACTGCGATCTGTTGCTCCTATACCACTATCTAATATCGCGGAATACTGATATTTTTATATTGCTTCTAATTAGAGAGAAAAAAACATAAATAGATTTTACTAATTAGTCCAATTATTATAACAGCAACTGAATATAGCGTTAGAGAGAACATAAAATAATATTACAAGCAAATATTTTACTAGAAACATGAAAATTCGCTTCGACTGAGATTTTTATGTCATTTTGAGTCCTCTACAAATGTAATTGAATGAACATGCAAACATGACATTGTAAAACATGCACATTGTAAGCATCTTTTCATGCTTCTATTATCAATTCATGCAATATGGCTAAAAATATTACAATTATTCATTTGGCAAACATATGCAGATAATTATACACATATTCTACATAAGCATAGCAATAACATGCATTTTTATAGGCGAAAAGAGTTTACATAATGAAAAAATATAGATAAAAGAGAAAATAATAATCATAATGAACAGAAGGAAGAGAAATGAGAAAAACAAACAAATGGAATAAAAGTGGATAAATCAAAGCTTTATATAGAAGAACTTTTTCTTCTTTGAGTTAAAGTCTGATAACATGCTAAGCAAAATAAAAACAAGTTAGAAAATTGAAAATTTCAAATAAGTTTTCTGGCAAAGAAACTGATTCTTTATAGTTGTGCATATTAGATGCTTTTAGATAGTCTTAAAGAATTCATATATTCATGAGTTTTTATTTCGAAAATTTTTATTTTTAACTTATTTTTAGCGCATTTTTGGAACAACAATGCAGCTTATAATTTCACTTTGTTCGGCTCCCGGCTCCCGGCTCCTGGCTCCCGGCTCCCGGCTCCCGGCTCCCGGTGTCCCTCTGAGATCTCGAAAACTACAATAGCTAGCAACTTACGGTTTTTTGCGTTTGATTTATGCTTAAAAGTTACTGGTTTATCGATTAGTTAGAAAGTTGCCACTGATTGAATTGATAAGGAAATTACGAATTTTAATTTCCATATTGAAATTTTGTAAACAAAATTTTGTCGCGCAACATTTTTTTTGTTGCGCAACATTTTTTTTGTCGCACAACAAGATGTATTTAAATCTGACTTGACAGTTAAATTGAAATCATATTATATTTCGAATCGAAAATTATGAACAAAATATCAACATTTAAATAAAAGTGTTTCTTATTCTGAATTTCTGACTCGTATTATCTTTTGTGTTGCATCGTATTATTAGCGCATTTTTGGAACAACAATGCAGCTTATAATTTCACTTTGTTCGGCTGGCTAATCTGCTCCCGGTCGGTTCGAGATCTTGAAAACTACAATAGTTAGCGACTTCCAGTTTTTTGCATTTGATTTGTGCTATCGAATCAGTTCGGGGGAAACATAGTTAGAAAGTTATCACTAATATTAATAATTAGGAAATTACAAATTAAAATTTCCATATCGAAAATTAGAACTAATTGAATTTCACTTGATCGTTATTACAGAAAACAATATTATGTCTCGAATCGAAAGTTGTGAACGAAATATCAAAAGATTTGAATAAAAGCGTGTTTAATTCTAAATTATTGACTCGTATTATCTTTGTATTGATTTGTAATATTTATTTTATTACTATTTTATTTTATTGTTATCGATGGAGTATTTGGTCGAATTGAAGACTATAATGTTGAAGTTTTCATCTACGAATCATATGCATCACACCATAAGCCATTAGTCATCCGAGTACATGAATTATAAAATATCTCATTTCCAAACGCTATGAATTAATAAAATGTATTCAAATCGTTAACTATTCTTTTATTAAACTTGTTAATATAACTGATCTAAGCGCCAAAAATGCGCTAAAGTCCTCTGATCTACGCAGAGACTTTCCCATCATGTTTAAATTTAAAATTTGTATTTTCGGTTATTTCTAAAAATTTTTTAAATTTTAAAATAAACTTCAAAATTTAAATTTAATCGAATTTAGCTTGTGTATTAAATTTGAATAATTTCCGTTTTTTCCAAAAAAATTTATTCCAATTCTTCATTAAACAAAAGTTTTCTTCATTAACCTAGAGATAATCTTTTTTGCCTTTTATCGATTTCCAATTTTTCCCCATTATAGACTCCACATTTTCATAATAAAAGCATCTTTTTACTCCTTCACATCATCAATTTTACTGGCATAATTTCCAGTCACAATAACAAAAATATACACATAGTTCATTCACGGCATTTTTTCATTTCCATTTCACCATTTATGCTCGTCTCGTCTCGAAACTTTTCCTTTTTCATCGAGAGTAAAGAATAAGAAAAATAAAATACAATTTACGACCCTCACGATGAGAGTATTTTTTATATTTTTTCTTTCTATTTCTTTTGTATATCGCTATTGTGTCATAGTATGTACGTAAAAGTTTGATGCGATGAGGAAGCAACGCGAGAATAACTCTTGACAAAGTGTCAGAGATGAAGTGATTTAATGGCAATTGAACATCTTTTCTTCTTTTTCTATTCGTACTTGAGGGAATTTGCAATAAGTGAAATTCACATTGTGATTGATTACTTACACCTAATGTCATGCTATTGATCAAAATGAGGAACTTTCTGATTACATTTCTCTATGAATTATTTTATAACTGCTATAAAGTTTATTTTTAAATTATTTATAAGTGCTATAAAAAATTTGTAATTGTTATAAAACTGTCATAATTGTCATAAAAAATTTTTAAAACTTCAAAATTTTAAATCTTATAGGGATAAACATTATGCCAGTTATAAAATTTTTTCTCTGTATAAATGAAAAAAAATTCATTGACTTAATGTTCGCTTAATTTGACCAAGTTTGATTTATTTTCTCATATAATGATGAATCACTTCCGACTATACTCTTCCGTCGAATTTTTTCTGTCGTTTTCCTAATTATTGTTCTGTGATTTCTTGACCACAATAAGGATCCAATTACACATTTCCTATCACAAACATTCGTATCACAAAATACAGATATAAAAACAAACAAAACAGTGAAACAATCAGAGCTTTTAGCTAATCCCGTCAAAGAGATATTTCCTGATTGTATGTATGTGTACTGTTATATATTCTTCGTTATAAAAAGAAAAGTCAATTTATTCAAGGTGAAACATGGGAATTCACTCAGAGTAACGAAAATATGAATTTATTGCTAAAAACATCGAAACTTTTAACTTCTTATTTTGTGGATATCACATAAATACCAGTTATAATAGTATAACAATGTTGAATTTACATTAGATGACAATAAATATTTTGATGACTATTTTTTATCATTTGGGTTTTTTTTGCTATTTTTAGATGTGACAAATGATGGATTGAAATGTCATTCAATCTAATTTGTTCAATTAGTATGAAAAGGAAAAGAAAGAAAAAATAATTTGAAAGAAATCTTTTCCTGAATTCATTTTTGATAGAAATACTTTATAATTTAATTTTCTTTTCACTTATTTTATTATAAATTTTACGAAAATCTGGAAAAATTAAAAATTTAATCTTAGGATTTATCCTAAGTATTAATAAGAAAGAGATTAAAAGTACGAAAGATTGATTTAATCTTAATATTAATCCTTATATAAACCTAAGATTATTAAATTTAATCTTCATTTTAATAAATTTTAATTATCATCCTGAGTGATTAACTTAAATCTATAATGACAAAAAATAAATTTTTCTAAGATTTATTTATTTACAAATCAACAAGAAGATCATCACAGAAAATTTCTTTCATTTAATTTTCTCCATTCTTTCTTTTCCATAATGAATTCAAAATCTCAACTATTTATTTACATTAATTATTCATTTATTCACTCAGATTCAAAACTTTTATAAGAAGCTTTGTTGAATTTTCACCTGAGTAAACCAGATTAGAGAACAATAAATTGTTTTCAGGTATTTTATTCAATGAGCAAAAAATTAGATCTGTTACATTAGATCTGTAAGTTTTAGTAGGATTAAATAAATGATTCCAAACACCGTGCGTGGAATATTTTGTGCTATGGTAAAAAATAAATGTTCTATAGATTTCTTAAAAATGTCATTTAAGGTCATTTTGGAAGTATGTAAAAAAAAATCTCTAAGGCTTCATTTTATTGCGTACAAAAAGTGGGAATTGTTTAATGAATAAGTAAAGTTGAAGTTTTATGATTTCAATTTTTGAATTTTCTTTTGAATCGATTGTTCTACAAGAAGACCAATTATTGAATTGCATAGTATTTGAACAGCTCAATAACAAAAAGTATTTGGTTTTTAAAGAAAAATTTTTTAGCTCTCAAAGATCTCAAAGTTTTAAATACTAAAACGATGATTGCCAATTTATTACCACAAAATATTAGAAAAACATTGAAGGTAATTATATTTATCAAAAGATAATTCAAATTCATAAATTGGGTTATTATCAAGAAATTTTCGGCATAAAAATAAATCGTAAAAAATTTTTTATCTTTAAAGTGTCGCGATCTATAAAAGGTTGATTATTGTACTAAAGCAATAAATAAAAAGACTTTTAATATTTATAGAAAAATTTTTCAACCCCCAAAGATACTAAGAACAATAAAATTTTTGATACTAAAGATTTAAACGTAAAGAAATTCAATTAAAAAAAATAGCTCATTAAATTTCATAATCCTAAAAACCATAAATTAACTAAATCAGGATTAAAACAAACGCCAAAAAAGTAAATTATGTATCAAGAATGATAAGAGAGAGAGAGGAGAAAGAAGAAAGTAATTTCATGCAAATGAGAATGCTTCGAGAAAGAAAAGAAGATAAAGCTAGGAAATGGTCAATTTTCTATTGTTTTTTCTCCTCCTAGCTCACATAAAGCTAATTAATTAAAAATTATGCTGTTTTGAAATCAATTTCTAGAATAGTCAGAGCCAAATACAAAAAAAACTATACGAGAGATATTACTTATGAATGTAGCATACATGTATGATAAATTACATGAATTAAATAGATAAATGGTAGAGGAAAAAATAGAGTTATAAACATTGATACGTCAGTCATGAAAGATAGAAAATTCCTATTCCTAGCAATACATGATGCACAATCAAAGAAAACAAAAAATTAGAAAATTAGTGTTCAACCTCGTCGGTGATTCACTGTCTCTATTTGGTCCATTGTCTTGTGTACTCAAGCTTCTATTGAACAAAAGCTTTGCCAACGATTTAGTGCTAACGAGCGGTGACTTTTCTGAGTGCTCCGATTCCGAATTTTCTTGCTCAGAGCTAACAGAACGGCCTCTGCAAAAGTGACAATATTTTTGCTTTGTTTCTTAAAGTTTTCTTGTTTTTACTAGCAATAAACAATGTGAGAAAATTTCAGTGTGTCATGAAAATGTTTATTTTCTCTTTTTGGAGTCGTCAAAAAAAGATGAAGCTCTAAAAATAGACATAGAAAATTTTTATCTGCCGCAACATCACATTTTTGTTGTAAATATGAAAGTAGGAGCAAAGAAAATCTCGTGAATTTGCAGACAATAACAATTTAGGCGACTTCTTTCCTCTTTGTTCATTTAGTTTCTTTATTTGCTACGCGCGTCTTTTATTTAATAATAAAATGTAATGTTATTTTCTTGTTTCAGGATTCATTACTGGATTTTAATGGAAATTTTTGTTCTTTTCAAAACCTCAAAATTGACAATGATAAAAAATTTGAAAAATTCTTTAACACATTAAGGTGATAAATTTCAAAAAAGACTAAAATTGCAGTGTTTTGAAAATTATAACAATGCTTGTTATTTTTGGTAAAAGCTTTCAAATTTTTTAAAGTTTTTGAACATTTAAATATTTTTTGAAATTTAATAAAAATTTCTGAATGTTTTTTAAAAAATTTCTTGGATTTTTTTTAAATTCATCAAAAAAATTGTTTAAAAATCAAACTAAATCCACGAGCTTTGAATGTAGAAAACCTATAAGCTTTTTTCCTTTCTTTCTATGCTTCAGTTAATCAAATTTTTCTCATTCATTCTCTCCACATGTTTCTATTTTCAACTTTCAATGTGTGTAAAGAAAGAAAGAAAAATTCGATATTTGTGTATAACAAACAAAAGCAATAGAATCTGATAACAATAAGTAAGGCGTTGGCGGCAGAAGAAAAATCTTTGTAATCTCAAAACGACTCCAAATACAAGAGAGTGAAGAAAGAAACATAAAAATTTTCTCTGTAGCAACATTCAATGAATGAATGAGCATGATATTTGGGGAAAAATATGATAAAAGTATATCTTTCAATATATTGAAAATATGACTTAGAAAGAAGAAGACGGGAGGATTGGAATGTAATGAGAAAGTGAAATTATTTACCTAAATAAATGTCTTTTATTAGCTGCCGTTGCCGTACGTGTTTCGAACTCGGTTTGCGATTGAGTACGCCGTACGTGCTTTCTTTTCTTCTTACGATAGGAAGATCTAATGTAAGTGAATTTTTTAGCATCCATCCATGATGATATTCATGGAGAGAAGAGAGAGAAAAATATTAGAACTTGCTAACATCAATCTAAAGGTATGCATGAGCATATGGATGAATAAGGGGTTGTTGTGTGTATTTTTTTATTATTACCCATTGTCAGAGTAAGCGAGAAAAACAGTGATGATGATATAATGGATAAATATAAAAGTTGTGAAGAAACTTTTTAAACTACTTTGTTCATTTTGTTGTTGTTGTTTGTAGAAAAAAAGCACAACATGAATATACATAAATCAAAACACACAACAGCAAGTAACAACTTGCATGAGCTTTTTTGCTTGCTTTTCTTTCCTTCCGTTCATTTCACGCTCTTTCATGTATGTGTGTTTATATTTGTATATTGCGTAAAAAAGTTAATATTCGAAAGCATTAAATCCTTATCATGTTATCGAGACAAGATGTTTGTACTTCCTGAACTTTGCCATTTGCCATTGAATGTTTTTAGATATATGAGAGAGAATAAGGAATAATAGAAAGCTTTTAAGAACATTTTTTTTAAATTCTTTTTTCTGTTTACTAACAAATATTTGTAGGATTCGGACTTACATGCATGTTTTACTTGATATGCGTATATTTTTGTCAAGTTGATTTCAAGTTGACAAACACAAAAATTGTCTTTTATTCATTCAGATTGAATTTAATTTATTTGAAATACATAATAATTTTAAAAATGATTGACTTTTATACAAATTTTCTGGGTTTCAAATGAATTAAATAAAATCTGAATAAATAAAAGACATTTTTGTGTAAGTCAACTTGAAATCAACTTGACAAAAAAGTATGCGCATATCAAGTAAAATTTGCATGCAAGTTCGAACCATAAAATTTATATGGTTCGGCACTTGCACGTAGACAGTCAAGTGTCGACGTCGGCAATTGTCAAGTAGCAATTCAAGTTGATTTACACAAAAATGTCTCTAATTTATTCAGATGAAATTAAGTTTAGTCAAAACTTTAGTAAATTGAAGAATCGTTGATTTTCATATTAATTGACCAAATTTGAACCAAATTAAAATTCATCTCAACGAACTAGAAATATTTTTGACACTTGACTGTCCACGTGCAAGTGCCGAACCATAAAAGTTATTCATATTTTTAGATTTCATGAAAATTATCAACGTAAAAAATCAGTCCTTGCCAAGCATATAAATTGAAATTAAATTATTTGTCTATGAAGTCTTGAAATCTTAATTCTTTATCAAAATTAAAATTTACTTGATCTTTATATTTTAAAAAGTTTATTGCTGTTAGAAGTTTAAAATTTCCTACAATACCTTCATTTCAACTCTTTTGAGATAATTCTATTATTTCTAGTACACAAAATAGAAAAAAGTATATGCTCAGCGCATTTAACAATGATGTACTTTGTGGTACTTTTCTTCTTTCTTTTTTTGCTTTAATATCATCACAAAGAAATATCAGACGCTTTCATGCATATGCGTTCTTGAGGGAAATTAAAGTAAAATATAAACATCAGAGGAAATGTCTTGGCAGGCGGAATTTCTTCTCTCATTTTTTATTTTTCATTTAAACGTAAAAAAGGAAGAGAAAGGTTGAAGATAAAGCAAGAAAAAAAGAATTTTATTTTCTTGGAAAGGAAATTAAGTGTCCCAGCCTTGCTTTTGACATTATTTATTGTGTCTTTTTAATGCGATATTTGATATGATGGTGTCATATATACATAAACAAATTTTTCATAAGAATTCAAATCAATTTCCATTTCAATTCTTATTCATAAAAAATTTCATTTTTGATTTCTCTCATGACCAAAAGCTGCTCTATTCAATTTTGTTTTCTTTTCTCTCGATAATCTATAAAATTTCCATATTTTTATAGAATTTTCAAATTTGTATAATACACACAATCAACCCCATCAAAAGAAAGAACCCCTGTTGCTACCCATAATCCCTTATCAATACCTTGATCTCTCTTGATAAAAACGATCATGCCCGGTCGTTTCCGGTTCTTTTTTCTCTTCAGAGTCATGATGACGACGTTGCATGTGCGAGTACATTTGAAACATTTTAAATTGTTTTTTCACATTTGCGACTTCACACACACGAACGATAATCTTACGACTGCTTTTGAGCACCGAATTGATTGTTTTATTAACGAGAAATGAAACAGCGCGTTGTGGCACAGTTTGTGGTTGTTGTTGATGACTTTGTGGTTGATTCTTTGTTTCCTATAAGAAATATAAAATTTTGTATGGAGAGAAAATTGCAAAATCATCAATCAATGTGAACGGTAGTTTTGAAAAACTTTGATCTTGCTTTATTAAAAAAGTTTTCAATTTCCATCAAACATTAATAATCTATGATGAGAAAATTGTGAGAATATTGAAGAATGTTTTTGAGATGAATTTTTCACTTTATACTTTCTTTGTAACGGAAAAATTTAAAATTTACCGAGTGGATAAAATTACATCCCTTAGGTAATGAATGATGTAAAATTTTAAAGTTATAAATACTGTACAGGCTTACGCAGGCAGATTTTTTGAACTCTAAATAATATCATTAAATTTTTTATTTCAAAGTATTTAAAATTAAATATTACGGAGATGACATAATTAAAAATTCAAAAACTCCGTTACATCAAATTATTATAAAAATGACAATCAAAGTAATTTCACCTTGCATTTTCCCATTTCAATTTCCTCGTATCATCGACACAAGACAGAAAAAGGTTTTTCTATTATTATTCAGAAAATATTCATCCATCTCTCTACTTTTACTTGCTTCATGTGTAGTGTATGTCGCAGTAAGTTATGAAAACTATACAAAAATGAACACATGCTGAACAATGGATTCATATCGTAAATTTGCAATAAAAAGTCATATTTTTTCACTCTAGAGAGAACATACTTTGATCATAAATTTTTTTTCTCTACAACCAACAATAATTTTTCGGTTTTTTGTATTGATTTTCTACACAAAAAAACTTGACTTCAAAAAAATCACAATATGTCAATCACAAGTGAGTACAATATAGAGATTTGAACTCTCTTTTTTATGGCGCTTATGTCATAAATTATTCTTTGAAATGTGAGAAATTGAACAGAAACGAACAAATAGCAAATCTCGATATATGTGAGTATGCTGTCAGCAATAAATCGAATATTGAAGTGTATTTTGAGCAACAATAACAAAAAAGTGCTGAAATTGAGCTGAATTTTTCAGGAAAATTTTTTTATTGACATTCAATTCGACCTCAAAGGCTCATTCAATAATAATTCAATTAATCGATAAAATGAAAGAGAAAGCAGCATTGTTTCATTGTTTAAATAATCTATTCGCATTTGTGTGTACTAGCCACGAAAAATATCCTCTTTGTTGTAAATATTTTTTCTTTCATTTTTTCGTGTTTTCAATCAATTTCTTTTATAGCTTATTTTTCTAAAAAGTAAAGCTGTTCACTTTTTTTGAATAAAATATTTTATTTTTCGAAGTTTTCATAAAATTCGAATCTTATAAAAATTGGGATTTTTAAAAAATTATTTTCAATTTAATTTTAAAGAAATTTTTATCAAAATATAAACAAATATAGAATTTAAAATTTAAAATTTCGTTTCATTTAAAATTCAAACTTTAACAAATCGTTAAATTAAAAAGAATCAATTTTTTAAATTCTTTTAATGCGCACAAATATTACAAAATCAACTAAAAGTCTGTTTTCAATTTTTCTCCTTTTCCCATTTTAACTTTCAATTTTATTACTATTCAGTTCTTTCATTCAATTCAATTTTACGTGTAATTAAAGTTATTCATCATGATACACAAAAATTTTAAATGTTAGTTGCCTGTCACTTTCATGTCATTGAGCTCAATATCATAATTTAATTAGCCGAACAATAGAGTGAAAATTTTCCATCTCTTTTCATGTCACTTAAAACTTGAATTAATTAAATTTAAACATTTTTAATTTCCCTTAATAGATATTTTATTTACCAGTAATTCAAAAGTTCTTCATTTAATTGCACCAATTTAATCTTATCACACGCGATAAAATTAAAAAGAAAATTACGTCCACTCACTTCAAATGCACAACTTTAAATGAATATTCAGAATGTGTGACCAAATAAATATTGAAAATTTACAATATGTGTTTGTGTGTCGTTAAAACGTGAGCGAAAAGTGAGCAACATGTAAAACACATGTAACTGAATTCGATACTTAAGGTCGTCTTTGCAACAAAATAAGACTGAGCTCGAAACTAATGGATTTCAAATTGGGATTCATAAAATAAATAAATAAAAATAAACAACATCATATGAGATCTTTTCCTTCCTTAATATTATATAAATATTTTATTAATCACAAAAGAATACTTTGAAATTGAAATAAATATGGAAAAGTTCTTAAACTTATGGGAAGCATTTCTTGAATTAATAATTTAAATTTGATGTTGTAAAAAATTTATTGAACATTTGGGGCAGTAGCTGAATTTATTCTTTGAATTTTTCTTATCATTTTCATTGCACAGAGAAAACTCAAATCCATGAATTTCTCATAAACACATTCATTTTATAATCCGATTACAATCAATCGCTACGGTGCAGCAATTTATTGCTTTTCAATATATTGACTATTCAACTTTGACCTATTTTTCAATTTTCTACGTTAGATAAATTTTGTTGAATTAAGATTGAAAAAATTGTGTGGAATTAGCATATTTCTTTTATATCAAATTGTTTTATTGGATTGATTTCTTTTTGTAAATTTAATTCATATAAATTTTCCATAGATTAAAAAGTTCTACTACGATTAAATTTATTCAGTAGAAATTCCTAAAATGAATACATCTATGTGGATTGAAATATATCTGACAGAAAATTTGTTACTTAAATTTTTACTTCAAATGTTACATAAAACAATATTGATTGAGTCAATTTACTTATCCTATAGTGTTGAAATTCAATTAGTTGTCATAATAGAACGAATGAGTTGTGCTAATTAGGCGATAAAATATAATAAACATTGAGTGCATAATAACGATTCAAATGTCAATTAAATAATACGCTTATATTTACAATTACTGCTGCTGCTGTTGACTGAATTAATGAGCAAAAGGATAAAGATAATTGAGATGATGAGATGAAAGGAAGTGAACTGAATATTGCACATTTATGAGTTAAGTATTTCAATAGAGAAATTGTGAGTAGGATTATTATGAAATTTTTTCTTTTTCTCTTTTTTATATGAAAAAATTAATTTTCACAAAAGACCTTTAGGCATGAATTATACTTTTCACTTGTTATCTCATTTTTAAAACACTGGCATGAAAATTTTCTCTCTTTCTTTTTTGTATCATAATAGCTCTAAATGTTAAAGGTTACAAAAAAAACGAAGTTTTGCTTGAAATATAGAGTTGAAATTTGTTGCTCTATCAAGACTTGTTGAGTTTAAGGCATAGAAAGGAAATCAATGGTAAAATTGTTAATTAAAAGTATTTCAAAGGATATTAAGAAAAGAAAAGCCAAAGTTGTATAAATGGAAGTTTATTTTAATAAAAAATTTTGAGCCTGACTTTTGTATCAACTGTAAGAAAATTATTGCAACACTTTGACTAAAATTTTTTCTTCCAAAACAATTTTTGTATCTTTTTTAATTTTTGTAAAGTTTAAAATAATAAGAACCTAAAAAACATTCACAAACAATTTTCTGTTCCATTTACAAAGATCAATAGATTTTTATAAATTTTTTATCTCATATTATCCACATAGTGTAGGTGGAATAAACAAAAAAAGAAAGAAATACAATATACGAAAGTTTCTGCGTGTAGGTTGAAACAAACACAAAGTAAAGCTTCATGACATTTATTGTTCAAATTTCGATACCAAAGCTCTCTTGGATAATTCTTGTTTTTACCGTTCTTTTATTTCAGTGAAATGATTTCACCATGTGCCCTTTTCCATATCATGAAATATGCGTAACTAGCGTTGGCGTTGAATGTTCAATTTTTCAAACGCTTGCACACGATTATTGTCTGACATTTACTTGAATCAAAAGAAATTAAGCATGTAAAAGAAAATTGTCACAAAATTTATCTACTTTTCATTCATTTGCTTTAAAGGTCAACTTTAAGTCTTGAGGGAATTTCTGTCATTTTCATAAAATTATTTTTTTGTTTTTTTTTTTTGAAGATTTGTGACATTTGGCATGCGAGCAAACAACAGATGTATTTGTAACTTGATCAAATCAGTAATGTTTACAAATTTCTTTTTACGGATAGTAAGCAATTTTCATGCATATTTTTGTAAACAAACAAGCAACATTTGCTTAAGAAATTTCTGTATGAAATAAAATATTTTCTATTACTTTTCTCAAAATATCATTCGAGTACTACCAGATGTTTCGAGGTGTGCATTCATGTAAATAAAAAAAGCAGACCAGCTTCATGTCTTGCAATGTTTTTTTTATAAAAACTTTAAGCTAAATGTTTATAAATTGAAATTTAAATTATCGTACGGATAAAAAATTCTCTCTTTATACTGTGAGATGAAATGATAAAAAATGTATTTTTAATGAGAATGTAAGAAAGAGATGGGGAGAAGAAAATTCTGTTTTTTTAGTCACTGTGAAGTTAGCATGACTTCTTTAAAAATGAAAATTTTAGTAAGGGTTTAAATAAATCTTAGGAATTAAACTTGATATGTCAGAAAATATTGATAGATTTATTTAATATTCAAAAGTTCAATTTATTAAGAGCAAATTCAAGATTTAAATTAAATCCTGATTAATTTTAATCCATATAAATTTTCAAAGAAAATAGAAAATCGTACAGATTAAATTTAATCTAAAGGTAATTAAAAGTTTAAACAAATCCAGATTGAATAAAAATAATCAATAGATTTACAAATTATTAATTCGGAAGATTTATTTAAAAGTCTGATTAAAACTTTTACACACTAACTTCATGTAACTTTTTATTTTCAAGGTTGAGTTGAGGTAAATGTGATTTTGTGAGTAAGATAATTAAAAACAACATTACGATGATGAAGTTTAAAGGTACAATGAACAATTTTTGGTATAAATTATGTAAATTGATATAAAAGCGTTGAAACGAGATTACTGGACACAATGTTGCTCTTTTTCTGCTTTATACATTAAAATGCGAATAAATTTTCATATTTCATGATTATCAAAAGTTTTCCAGTTTAAACCAGTTGCTTTCATGTATTTTTCATGAATTAAAACAGAAGAAAACATTTTCAATTTCTGTTTTTGATTTTATCAGTCATTGAAAGAAAAAAACACTTCAATAATTTTGTATTCAAACAAACAATCTCTTAAAAGATAAATCCCCATAAAACTTATTTTTTATGGTATATCAAACAGCCTTCAGCTCAAAATAAACACTTTTTTGCGAAAATATTTAATTTTGCTACTTCTTTAGCTGAACGTTTTATGTATCTGTCTGCTGCCTGCTTGTTTCAAATCAATAAAAATCTGCATGTTTTTCGCACATTTTTACTCTCCTCCCTAAGCGCTACTGCTTGCCGCTTCGGATGTAAGTTGATGAAATAATAATGAAAATTCAAATTTTTCCCTCTTTAAAAATACACACAAAAACGAGCAACGCTGTCGGGTGCAATTTTCAAGTATTGTGTGTGATGCGAAAAAAAAATATATTGAACTCTGAATATTGAGTAGTTCATTTAATGGATGAGATTTCAAATTAGATTCGATAAATTCATTTATTTATTCAAAATGGACTTGGATTTATGAGAATTATTTAGATATGTTTTTGATCAATTGAATATGATACCAGTAGGTACAATTTATATTGTGAAAAATTTGATACTAAAAGATTTTTCATTTTAGAAATCTTCAAAAGTTTCAATGAAGTCACTTTTATTTTTTTGTCAAACATCAAATTCATTTACTGAAATAAATAAAAATAATTTTGAGGATTTTTCAACATTTTCTGCGTTTTAATTTTTCTAGATTGTCAAATAACGTTTAATGTCTGAGACTGTAAATATTCGAAATTTCAATGAAGTACTAAAATTTAAAAAATTTATTTATACCTCGAATAATTTCAATAAATTGATAATGAAGCTACTTGGAAATTTCATATTTTTGTAATTGATAACGATTAATTTTAAAATAAGACTCAAATATTTAAAATATGCCGTAAGCATATGAAGATAAATCATCTAAAGATATGCAATAGTCTTGTATAAGAAAATTTTTTTTACCATTTGCGATGTCACTAAAAGGAAAAAACTGCATGAGACAAAAAATTTTCTCACTTTCTTTTTAAAAATTTTCATTTCTTGTTGAACAATCTGCAGGAGTTAACTTTAAGAGTTCATAGATTTTCCATAATGACAAATTTACATTTTTTGCTGCATCTGAAGTTTTAAAAAATATAAAATTTTTAAAACAAAAAAAAATTAATTAAGCGAATTATAAAGTAAAAAAATTTCAAATTTTCACTCTGTGCAAAATCACATAAAATTTAATTTGAGGTTTAGACAAAGTCAATCTTAAAAATTTCAAAAAAAATAAAGAAATCAAAAACATTAGGCCGATGACAAGAAAAAAGAAAAATCTTTCTCATTTATTTATTTTCATAATAAAAAATACTCTTATCGTTCTTTTTGCAGCGAAGCTAAAAAAATTGAAATATATTGCGGGGTTGTGAGCAAAAAAATTTAAATTAAAAAAATTGCAGCGGCAAAATTCGATAAATTTATGTGTAGTTGGGAGGGATAAAATGACACACAAAGAACAATTCAGTCCTACCTGCATTTTCGTATCCAATATGAGATGACTGCCAAACCGCCTAAAGCAATCAGACCGAGTGAGCACCAAAATGTTGTCTGCAATAAGAAAAAATCAATTTTTTGATCAAAAAAAAACTTTTGTGATTTTATCATATTTTCATATGAGTTAGAAAAAAATCGCTTAAAAAGCATAAAAATGTTCTGAAATGTGACACGTTTTTTTACTCATAACATATGATAGAAAAAAGTCTATTAGAATTAATACTCACGAGCCAAAAATGTTGTGAAGTACTTTTGGGTTCAACTTTCATTTCACTTCATCGATGATTCTGTTTTAAAATCACTGAAAGAAATAAAAGAAAAAAGGGTATATTATTTTTAAAATTTAGTTAGTATATTTTAAAATTTTACTTTTTTAAGTGCTTTTGAAGTTTCTAGGGTTCAGCACTTGCATGCATACTTGACTAGTATGTGCATACTTACTTGACTATATGAATGCAAGTTGACATACAAAAATTTCTCTAATTCATTCAAAATTTATTTAATTTAGTTGAAACTTTTCATATTTGTATGAAAGTCAATAGTTCTTAAGTTTGCAAAATTTCAACCAAATTAAATAAATTTCAAATTAATTAGGGACATTTTTTGCAAGTCAACTTGCATGCATACAGTCAAGAAAGTATGCGTATACAAGTCAAGTATGCATGCAAGTGCTGAACCCTGGAAACTTTAAATTAAAGTTTAATTCAAATCAACGTTTTTTTTTTAATTTGAATTTTCGCACTCTGAACTTAGTATTGACAATTAATTCAAATTTTAAGGAAACAGCAAATGAAATTCATGTCAAAACTTTAGGTAAATGAATTAAAAATTTCTAAGAATTTCTTTAAATAAACTTTATGGTTCGGCACTTGCACGTCGACAGTCAAGTGTCGACATCGGCATTTGTCAAGTAGCAATTCAAGTTGATTTACTCAAAAATGTCTTTAGTTTATTCAGATAAAACCTAATTTGGTTCAAATTTGGTAAATAAATATGAAAATCAAAGATTCTTCAATTTACTAAAAGTTTTGATCAAATTAAATTTTATCTGAATAAACTAGAGATATTTTTGAGTAAATCAACTTGAATTGCAACTTGACAATTATCGACGTCGACACTTGACTGTCGACGTGCAAGTGCCGAACCATAATAAACTCTTTTGGTTCAAAACTATTTAACATATGTTTTTGCATTCATGTTAACAAAATGTTGATTTTGAATAATTCTATCATTAATCAATTTAAAAGTTAATGATAATTAGCAAAATTTTTAAAGAAATTCTTTTCTATCAAGTTGATTTCCTAACAAATGCTCATAAAATTCATAAATAAAATAAAATTTCTCCTGCATATAAACTTTTCTTTATAAAAACTTATAAAAAGTTAGTCATACAACTAATTCAAATGTTTCTTCACCAATCAAGCCACAAATGAAAGAAAAACTTTCTCTGCTCTTTCATCATTTCAACATAAAAACCAATCACTGTGTACAATTCTAATTAGTAAGCTCTTTTACTTTTCTGATTTTATTGTTGTAAAAATCAATTAATAAATGATTAAAAGCTTCATTAAGCATTTATGACAACATATCGATATTCGATAGTTTGCGGAGAAAAGTCATGAAAACTTTTCATGCACGCACATGCTTCCATTCATAAAACTTGTAACTCATTATTCATTCATTAAGGTCGCATCTGTAATTTTAGCGCTTTAACCTTTTTTTACAAAGCACATTTTGTACATAGTTAAGAAAAAGTATCTTCGCTTTCTTTTGTGTGTTATTTTTTGACATCATAAAATATCATGACGTCATTTTACACACATCCGCACATGTGCTGCTAATGAACTTTTTCCTTTTTTTTCAGCACAACATGAAAAGCGAGTCAGATTAAGAACAGCAGGAATAAAAAAGGAAAATTCGTAAACTTTTACATCATGAGAGCAGCAATGGCACGTAATGAACTTAAATTAGGGTAAATTTTTTCTTATGTAGGCTCGCATTTTGTATACAAGTAGGATTTGGATAATTTTTTATAAGAATAATAAATTGTAAAAATAAAATTTGTATTGAAAATGTTTAGATTTGATCGTACTTAAAAAAGTGAGTGTTATGAAAATTTTGATAGTAAAACATAAACGCATACATAATCGAAATTTTTGAATTAAAACGTACGTTAAAGTCTATATATTTCAATAATTCCTTAAAGTTTAAAGGACTAAAGAAAAAGAAAAATTCCCGTTCTCAAAAACTTCAATCCTTGAAAAATCGTTAATCTTCTTACAAGATTTTAAAAATTCAAGAATTTTCCTTCAATCAGTGTTCACTGAATTTTTAATTACAAATCATTCATTGACCTTATTTCTGTCAATCTTTCTGACTCATGCATTCAAGCATTTATTGATTTAACAAAAGTTCTCGAATGTCTGTAGTCAATAGAAACAATTTTCCAACAAATTGTTCTCTAATTCCACAACACATCAAAAATGTCATTTTTATTATGTTAAACAGTCGAAGGTGAAAGATTTTTTAATATTTTAAGACAAACAGAATAATTGAGTTATAAAAATATTCCATGAATATTCATGAGCTTTTCATTTATTTTTGGCACATGTGAAAGCTTACAAACATACGGAAATTGGGTGTCAAAAGAGCTTTAAAATTTTATTAGTGAATTGTGTTTCCGAATTGCGTTCACTTGTGACATTTTCACTACAGACTTTAATTTTAAAAATTGACTCATACCCAATTCAGTTTCGATATCTATAAAAAATTAAGTTTTAAATTTCCCACTGGCAGTAATTAAAAAACCTCATAAAACAATCGCTCATTATAAAACTTTTCTGTTCGAAAAAAAAAATATTTTATTTGTCGCAACATAAAACATCAAAAATAATGAATGAAATGAATTTTCATGATGCAATTGAGATTGTAGAAATATAAAAAGTTATTATTGCGAATGAGAAAAAAAAGTTTTTTGCTTTGTGGACTTTTTTGAGAGCTAAAAGCACTTTTGAGAGTGGAAAATGTACTCTCTTTGCCTTAATAAACTTTATCGTATACTCAACGCTTTCAACATAGTTTCCATCGTTAGAGCTTACTTCATTATAGACAATTTTTTTTGCTTCCTTCATTCAATGTTCTCGTGCTTACACTTTTTTTTATTAAAAATCCAATTTAAAGCATACTTGAAAGTTCTTACTTGAGTATTTGAGAAAACGCCCTTAAATACAAGGTTAAATTACTTTTGCTTTTTTCACACACAAGTTTTTTAGGAAAAAAAATCAAAATTCAATCTTTATCAAGTTGGCAAAAATTTTTTGAATTTAAAAAAAATTCATTGAACAGCTTTATAGATAAATCTTGTGTTTTAAGATTAAATCCGTTTTTTAATCCAACGGAAATTTTATTTAGATTTAATTAAATCTTATAATTCAATATCGATTAAATGTTTGATCTAGTTTGTTTTAATCTTTCGTTCACTTTAAATCCTTAATATATTTAATCTTTCGTACAAATTAAAACTGATCAAAAATTTGAATCCTAACTTCAAAAAGGTTAAGAAAATTTTATCTAGAAATGACAAAGAAAAACTCAATTATTCAAAAAAAATTTCTTCCCTTGTCTTTTAAAGCAGATGTTCAGCCTCATTTCCATTCCATTGTAATTGAGAATAAAAAACATTGAAATTAATTTTTTGTCTTCAAAAATATGGAACCACTAAAGAAAGAAAATGAGAAATTCACAGCAACATAAATTTTAGGCAATAACTTTTTTCTGAATGCAAATAAAAAAGGAAGGGTGAGGATAACAATGGTTTTTATGACACCAGAAAATTTCATTCTTTTTTTCGCTATGCGCCAAGTGACACAGACAACGAACACAAAATTGACTGTTAAAAAAATAAATTTTCATAACTTTAGAAAATTGAATTTTATTTTACTGCATAGAGAATTTTCCATTAGCGAATTTTATTTTAAAAGACCATCCGATAAAGGAAGGAAAAAGTTTTATCTATGCTATGTTTACAAATGACTTATTCGCTGACAGTCATTAAGAAAAATTTTCATGAAAATCCTCAGTAAAATTTTTTTTCCCAGAAAATTACGCTCGATGGAATGAAATAATTCTCGTCACATTTTATCTGTTTAAGTGACTCAATAAATCTCAACATGGTGAATTAAATTGAATGAAAGAGTCACGTGCTTGAAAATTATCATTTTGAAGATGTGAATAGAGAGAAGAAAAAACTCTTCAAAGTAGGATTTTTTAAGAATTTTTCACACTTTAATGTGAGCAATTTGAACAATCAAAATAAATATTTAGAAAACTGAAATGTTCTTACAATTAAAACCTTTTATTCTATAAATTTTCCAAACCACTAAATCTTTAAAATAAAATTTTGAATTATTTAAAAGTCGACTTTAAACTCAAGATTACTTAAACTTCTTAAAAACAAGCCCAGAATAAAAATCTATAAGCTTGAAAAAATTCACATTTCTTTATTTCATCTGCATACATAATAATCTTGCTCTATCTCGCATAATAAAAGCAATTTTATGTTTCAAGCGTTTGTCGTTATTTAGAAAGAGCGATTATGAGATAAATTTTCTGTAATGAGACAAGCCTTTGCATTGGCAAAGAGAGCAAAATTTAATCAAGATTCGCTTTGCAGTCACATCAATATTCATTTTTGAAAAGGCTTAAAGTCTGCATAAAATTTGCACAAATCAGTCTCTTAACTCATATATGAATTTGCATAATCGCACTTTAGTATGTTTGATGAAACATCAGATTTTGATTGATAATCATTGCATGAGAACTATAATTATTATTTTGAGTGTTCTTAGTAAATATTTATGAGAAGATTTTTTTAAATCGATAAACTCTATCAAACATTATTTCCATGAATATGTGTGAAATTATTCAAATGTTTTTGATAAATTAAGATAATAAAGCAGGAATATTATAAAAATTGCGTAAGAAAAATTTAGAAATTTTTTTGAATTTAAAAATACTGTTAGTTTTGAAAAAATATCTAAATAAAAAAAATCAAGTTTTGAAAATTTGTTATTTTAGAAAATTTAAAAATTCATTAACAACAAAAAAAACTTCAAATTAATCTCAATTATTTTCTCTTCCTCTTAATTTCCTTCAAGAAATTAATCTCCTCTAAAATAAATTTTAACCCAAAGAATATTTTAAAAAATTTCCCAAGTAAATATTTGTTTTCTTCGCAATTTATCATAAAACTATTATAAAGAAAAATCAAACTTTTTAAATTTATTTTTCAAAGCATTTGCTTTTCCCTTTCCTGTCTATTTTAATATAAACTTTATAAGTGACCCATATTTAACATTTTCAAATAAGAGTGAGAAAATTTTCTGTTTAGTGAAAAAGGATAGAAAAGTTTTCTTCCTATTTGATAGGGTTGAAAGGATGCAAAATAATTTATTGACCGAAAAGGAGAAGGAAAAGAAAAAAATTTCTCAGCCATTCTGTCTACAAATAAATACTTAAGTAGTTTTCGCAAACAAAATGTAAAATTTTTTATGAGTCGTCTCGCAATGTATGACGTCAATAAATGTGAACACATGTGCATGCAAGCTTAGTTCTGCTGTTGCTGAAATTTTACGAGCAGAAGGCAAGCGAAAAATTATTTTTAATGCTTAATGTGAGTTGTATGTCGCACTCTCGATCTCACAATTTTAAATTACTCACTTGAATACAAAACTTTGAAGTTGGCACAACTTTTCAATAAAAGCTTTTCTCTATGGATTTATTTACATAAAAGAAGAGATTAAATAAAGGATGAATTCAAATTGAAGCAGATTTATTTAAATCCACAGAATTAAATCTAGATAAAATTCTTTTAAGATTCTAGCCGACCTAAAAATTTATATTTTTGACTAAAAATTTTTTAAATTCGCTTATATAATCTGTCGTTTTGATAAATCAAAATTTTTAAAGAATTTTTTCAATACAAAAAAGTTATGATTAAATATAATCACAATAGATTTATTATAATCCATAATAAAATTTCAATTGAAACAGTTATGCTAACTTCACACTGATTTTGAATGTTACATAAAAGAAGTATTTGCCTTTCAACCTTATTTGCTGCCTCTTGCTATAATTTTTATTTTTCATTCATATAAAATTGGTCGTATGCACGAAAAATACACATGAATGAACGGAAAAAAATAAATTTTTATATTTTTTCCATACACACAACAAAAACATTTATGAAAGAGTTTTGATTAACATCGAAACAGGAAAAAATAAATTCTTGATAACTTGCTTGGTGTAGCCTCTCTAAAGAATTTTATTTTAATTATTAAGGCAAGTGCATGAAGGTAAAACGGGCAAACTGTGGCAGATTTTAATCATAAATGTACACGCCTTATGCGGTAATGTTCATGTTTGTATATTTAGGCATGCATCTAAGAAATTTTCCGCCTCTCTTGAGAGTTCATGTTCGTTATATTAAGTTTTAAACTTTTTTCAAAGCATTGCTTCTATTTTTAGAAACTTTTTTTACCCAAACATACATTTCATTACCCAAGTTGTGCGTGGTAAAATTCTCTCTTTTTTCTTATTATTATGAAATTCCTTTCTTTCACGTGCCTGCTCAAAAGTTTTAATTTAGTGAAAAACTTTAGAAAAGCTTTAATTTAGTTTTTAAATAATCAAAATAATATTGACCATTATATTTTTATAACTTTTTTTCAATTTAAAAAATCACGAATTAATTTTTAAGAAAAGTCATATGTAAAAGAAATGCACTAAAATCAGCTATTCATTCAAAAATAAAACTCTTTATCCAAGTTTTCTTTTCATTTATTTAGTTGCTTACTCTCTAGTCACTCATTTTGAGTATCATTAAAAATTCACCACAAAACATTTTCAGACGTAAGCTAAGAGAGCTATATACTTCATGTTATTCCTCTATGTCAATGCAATAACAATTTATTTTCCTTTTATTTGTACATTTCACTTCCAGCACTTGAAAATACTCGCATACACATATTTTGTCTCAATCGTGAGTATATTTTGGTCTTATAAATATTTTAAGGATAACAAGGAATAAAATTTATGAATGTTTAGACATTTTTGGTGCCTATAAAATATGTATTTTGCATACGCAAACACTTTAAAGGACCAAACCAAAAAAAGACACTTCGCTGCTGGTGCTGCTTTAAGTGTGACGTAAAAAGGATAAAATGAGGGGCAATCGAGTTTCTGAAAATGAAAAGATAGAAAATGTCATGACTGTAATGAACGAGTGACATTCTAACAATACAAAAACAAGAAAAGAGAGAGAAAATTATTACAATTTCCATGTTTTCATCAAATGAACGATACTGAATTATTCAAGTTTTGTATTTTAGGTTAATTTTAAATAAGAAATGAGAAACGTTTCGAGGATTAATTTAATGAGGATTTCCTGACTTTATCAAGCGGAAAGCTCAAATAATCCAACCAATATCCAAGATCAGTAGGAGGGAAAAAGCTCATACTGCTGCTACTACTGCTTATTCGTCAACACTCACTGAGTGTAGATTTAATTTGAGAGCTTCCCATTGATACATACTCAAATGTATTTACTTTCATTGCATGGAGGTTTCTCGAGAAAATTTGTGTGTGTATGTATGCGTTAGAGCTAAGCGGAAGTTTTAGACGACTGTAATTTCAATCAATTTATTTTTCTTCTCCTTTTTATCCTTGTTCTTAGAAATAATAGAGAATTCACCCTTGTGACCCAATTTCTTTTAAATTATAAATCAATTTCTGTTGATTAAAGAAACGAATTTTTCAAAAAATAACTTGGGATTTTTTTTATCTCTAAAAATTAAGATTGACAATATAAATTAAAAGTTTCATATGATTTCTCAATAAATTGCATAATTTAGATGATTCAAATAAGGAACTTATATTGGAATTAAAATCAATCTTTTTATATATTGAGTGTCTTACATTTATAAAATATCCAAAAATTTAGATTGAGTATTATCAAATTCTCAAGAAATTACTCATAGTAAGCTAAAAAGTTTCTAAAATAAAATAATAAAATTTCAATGAATCTTTAGAAAATTTTTAATTCACAAAATGTGTTTAATAAAATTCATTTTAAGAGAAAACCTAATTAAAAAAGAGTGAACAAATTTTCTTTTAAGTCCACAAAATCATTGAATGTTAATTTTGACCCAAGACATTTTATTCCACAATAATTATATTTCATATAAAATTCAAAATTTCTATTTATTTTAAAAAACAAAAGCACTTTATGAACAATTGAAATCAAAGTTAGGAGAAAACTTGATTGAAAATTTTTTCACTTAAATTTCTTTACCTTTGTATCATCATTATTTAAAGTCTTTAACTTTGATGTGCTTGTTGATTGTTTCTAAATACTTTTTATCCTTTTCTGTGAATCCGCTTAGGTCTTTTTTTAAAACAACAACCACAAATTTTTTTTACTTTTTTAATCCACAAGAAAATAATTTACTTAGTAGAAGAAAAAAAAGAAAAAGCGGAAAAATTTCATCCACAAATTACACAATTATTTTCTTCCCTTTTTCTATTATTATTTCTTTCTTTTCTTTTGATTATTTTGAATATTTACACACACATACACTTTATATTTTTTCTTTCTCAATTTATATCTTTAATTCAATGTGTTTCCGTAGCAAAAACTATTTTTTTTCATTTACTATTTGTATGAATGGCAATGAAAAACGAGCAACACTCATGAGCACCTCATTGACATTGATTATCGTGATTTAAATTTAATTTCTTTTTAGCACTTAAAATACAAATTTTTTCTCACTCTTTTTTTCTTCTATGAAAATGTGAAAAGGATTGAGTGAAAAAATGGGCTTTTGCGTCTGATTAGTACGGTATCTTTCCATTGAGTGAAAAGAATTGAATAAACAGCATGAAAAATAAACTTTTTTCATCGTTCCAATCTAAATTTTCTCTCTCAATTTTTCTCTCATGCATTCCAAAAATTGAGCAAAGAGAGTAAATGTGAAAATGTTTTTTTTTTTCTTGATGTTATCCGCACATGATAAGCAAGAGAGCAAACAGTAACGGTGCTTTTCATTCACATTCATGACATATATATTTTCCAGTATTTTTATATACAAAAAAAGTAAATAAGCAAAAGAAAAAAATTCTGAATGAAAATAAATAAAAAGCAAAAGCTTATGCGTAAGCACAAAAAGAAAAAATTTTCAAATAAAATTTAATGCCAGGAAATACTGACAGAGACAGGTAAAAAATTTCAATTCTCTCTCTGGAACAAAAGATTCTGCTTTTTAGAACACTGGAAGTTCTCCTTTTATGTTCATTGCAGCATCTTTATTTTATTGCATTTTTTATTTCGCACCATGCTATGCATTTTATTATATAGGTCAAACTTGTTAGAGGCGTTGAAGGCGTTAATGGAAAATTTTATTAAATTTAAAAATGCTCAGATTTTATATTTTAAGAATAAATAAAAGTTTATTAAAACAAAATTTAATTATCACGTAGGTAATGCAAAAGAGATAATGAAGCAGAGCAGCGTGATGGCCGGTAGAATGTGATAAGTGAGTTCACAATTATGCTCCAATAAATATCCAATTAAGTTGCTTGAAGTTGTCGTTCCTATACGAGCAAAAACCATTGTTAAACAGACAACAGTTGACCTGAATAATAATGATGAATTGAGAAAATAAAGTGTTGGAAATTGACTCAAACGAGACTTAAATTTCAACTACTCTCACCTTAAATTTGTCGGGAAAATATCGACTGTTGCTCCATTAATTATACTAGAATTTATTCCAGAGAGCATTATCGAAGCACAAATAAGAACCACAACGGCATAATAAAGAGTAATATAGTTCAAAAGAAATCCACAAATGCTTGATGCGAGAAGTGTTGATGCTGCAATAATAAATTCATAATGATAAAAATTATGAAATAATTATTTACATTTGCAATTTTATTTCCGTTGAAAATTTTTTTAAACATGAAATAGAAAAATAAATTTTGCCTTGAATACCAAATTATCTACTACTTGACTTAATTCGAATCAACTTGCATTAAAAATTTATCAACTTGATTTCAAGTATTAAACTTTTACTAAAGTCAAGTTAAAATCAAGTCATTAAATGTCAAGTCAACTTGATGATCAAAAATATTTTATCTCAAATTTTAATACAAAATAATTCAAACGAAAGAAAATACCAAGAAGATCTTATTATTTCTTGATGCAATAAAGCTTACCTATAATCATCTTTCGTCGTTTTGGTTTCATAAAGAGTGATGTTATGACATAAGCCACTGTAAAAGCAATACCGAGATAGATTGAATCTTTGAAGACTGATTGATTTATTGAGCTATCACAGAACTGAAAAAAGAGTCAAGTTTCACATAATTTTGAGCTTATTATTTATACCATTCTTATATTCACATGATTAGTTCCTCTCGGATGACTGCAATTTTTAGCAACGCTTTCATTTGGCACATGACAAATTCCAAGGTTCATCGTTTCAATTTTATTTTGAGCATTGGCCATTTTATTGAGTATATCAGGAAGAAATAATGCTAAACCGCCAGCTACATTGAAAATTCCAAACTGCAAAAAACAGCAAGCAGCAAAATTTTTTAAATACGGCGACTTTAGCAGTGGAACTGTTTGTTCTCTGATTGAACTGAAGAATTTTTGCCTAAAAGAAAAAATTTTAAATTGAGAATTATTTTAAAAATAATTTTCTTACATTTTTGATTTTTTATCACAATCCTGTTCATGTTGAATTGGTTCTGGTTCTAATATGTCAATATTCAATGGCACGGCATCACCTTTGTTCATTTTATAAATCCATTGAACTATTTCTAGTGCTTTTTCATCACGATTTTGCGTTAATAGAAATTTTGGACTTTCTGGCAAACGTAAAATCCAAAGTCCACCAAGAATGCCGGGCATAATGAAAATCAGCATTAAAACTCGCCATGATGTAAATTTGTAGCCATTGAAAAGTTCAAATTTAAAATCATATGATAATATCCACATTGCTGTCACTGAAAATAAATTTCATAAAAAAATTATCACAAAACTATCACTTATCTTTTTTTTTTGATTTTTCATGGGAATTAATTACTATTATTATAAATTGAATATTTTATAACTATTGACAGTCAAACTTACGAGGTAATAAAGTGAGGGCAAAGCCCGTTGATACACTTGCCCAGCTGATTATTGTCGCTCGATGTTTAATAATACAAAATTCACCTGAAAATAAAAAATAAAAATATTTTTAAGAATATTTTGTTTACAATATTACTCACCTATATAAGTATAAATTATTGACAGCCCAGCAACACTAAAAATAGGAATAAATTAATCATTTTGTGGTGAAAATTTTCTGAATAACTTACAAAAAGCCTGTAAAAAATCGACAAATGATGAATAAATAGAAATTGCTTGTAAATGTAGCAATTGTCGTAAAAATAGTTGATCCTGCAATTGACAACAAAAGCACTTTTCTTCTTCCTCTCGATCCAGCTAACAATCCCCATGCATAACTTGGAATCATCATTCCTAGAGAATAATATTAAAAGCTTTTTGTCAATTACATCAAAAAAAATTTTGTTTCTTCGATTTTATCATAAGTAAACAGTTGTAAAATTTTTGATAGTGATCGCATAATGATTGAAATGATCAAACGTTGAGCACAAGGTTATCCATGTGTTTCCGTAAACTTTCATACAGAGTTGTTAATTAGAATTTCTTTTTCTTGTTTTATAAATTTTGAATATTAAGTTGGATGTTCTGTTTTAATAACTACTAAAGTTTTATTATACTAATATCTTTTCTTAGAAATAAGTTATTTCAAATTAGAGCTGGAAATCATTCTCGAGTATAAAAAAAACTTGAGCGTTAACATTTGAATTAAAAAACTAAATTTTCTTTGAAACTTTGAACTTTTTGACAATTGTTCAAAATTTACTCTCAATAATTATACAAAAACTATTACGAATAAACTAGGGACATTTTTGAGTGAATCAACTTGAATTGCTACTTGACAATTGCCGACGTCGACACTTCACTGTCGACGTGCAAGTGCCGAACCATATAATTAAACAACTCTGTTAACACACGTGCTTCAATGTATTTTTAGCACAATAATTTTTAACATTTCGTATTGTTTTCATTTTTGAAAATAGTAATATTTAAAAATCTAGTGAAATTGAAAGAAAGTTTAGAGTTTTCAAAACAGTTGGAAACACAAATTCTTTTTACTTCAAATTTAAACTGTTAAGATGAAGTTTAGTTAAGAAATAAATGGAAAACACTCTATAAATTTATTTTTCAAGCAAAAGCTGAATTAGTCTTTTCTAATTTTCTAATAAATGTTCTCAATTACTAAACTATCGGAAAAAAAACTTCAGAGTTCAACAAATTTTCAAATAAATCTCCTATCTTCAATGTTATCACCACAAAATGCTTTGATCAATAAAAACTGATCTATCACAACAAATCTTTACTTAATATTTTACAAAATCTTCTTCAACATTAAATTTTATCATAAATCAATTTTTAAATTTGCTTTCACTTAAAAAACTTTCACTTAACTCACCAATAAAAATCATTCCCGATAATAATCCTTTGTCACTTTCACTGAGATCCATTTCACAACTTGCAAGTGGTATTAAAAATGAGATTCCCATAGTTTCATTTGTTAAATTAGAAATTATCAAAAATGATGCAATTAAAATTTCTATTTGAACTCTACCAAAACCAATTTCTTTAAGTGCATCTTCATATCCAACTGTTCGTGGTTTTTCTTTAAAATTTTGAAGATTTTCAACTTTTAAAATCACTTCACTACAATTTTTTGACATTTCTTAATTATTTTGAAGAAAACTGATAAATTTTACACTTGTTGCGATTGTTGTTATTCAGTTTCGATTAGATTGCTCACTTTTATTTCACGTTTTTAATTTTTTGCTTTTTCCAACCTCACTCTACAATCGCTCATTTGTGACTGATATTTTGTGAATGAACGCAAGCCGCATCAATTTTTATAGTTTTGTGTGAGAAAGTGTTTAATGTGACGAGCAAAATATCAGCTGTTTTACACACGAAATAAAAAATTTTGAGTCATGTTTCTCTTATTTTACGTATCATCATTGATAAATGAAGAAAATATTTTTTATCATAAAAATTAAAGAGAACACCAAAACAGATGTTTTAGTTGATGATAAATTAATTGGAATTCCATTTCGGGGATCTTTTTGTTTCATAATCGTTATCAAATATTTCTTTTTCAATTCTTTGAAAATTATTTTTCTTCATTTGCAATTCCTTTGGTATTAATTCAATTCAATTTCGTCACTTAGAAGGATCGAAAAAATGAGTGAAACGTGACATCTTGTATGTAAGCATTTCACATGATTAACTGATTTTTGTTCACTGGCATAGCTTATTATAATTATCTTGGAATTTTATTACAATCCTATTAACACTTATGTGACATAGTTTTGTATATTGTGAATTCATTACGAGTACATTCATCTTTTTATAAGAAAATTATAAAGATGAAGCATCAGTTAGAATTTTTCTACTCTTAACAAGTTTTCATTATAAATCAATTATGCCACTTTTTTTGTTATTATAAATAAAATGAAAAATTATGTTGCTGCTTGAAATGAAGTATTATATTGTATGAAAGTAGATGAAACTATAAATATTTCATGTTTTGCCGCATCATGTTGTCAATAATCATCCTAAGAACTATTTTAAAGATTATAGCCTTTAATTTTTTCCACCAATTCTCTTCAAGTTATTTTTTTCTTTCTAATTCAAATAAAATATTTAGCTTATAATCCACAATATGTCTGTGTTCTTTTTACAGTAATTTTATTGATAATATAACTAATCTATTTTGATGAATCACGGAGAACGTTTCATTCATGATCATTATCAAATTATTGAATAATTTATTTTTATATCTCTGAAATTTAAATTTCTATGTTGTATCAGGTTGTTAAAAAAAAAGTAGTCACTTTTTAGTCGCTTTGTTTAAGGTGCTCGTTCTCAAAAACTATTCTGTCAATTCATAAACGATGAAAAGTGTTATAAAGTTCATATAATTTAGTAGTTTTTAAGATACTTTTGGTTTTAATTTCACTTTGTTTTCAGCTTCTAATTTTGTTCCAAAAAGTTGACTAAAAGTTAAATTTTTTTACTCAAAACTTTGACAGCGGTTTTTACGAAAGTTTTCCATTAGGAAAAAATCACTTATGTACTGTAAATTAAGTTCATTTCAAGTACTTTTAAGAATTACAATCAAAATCTATTTTCCTTTCCTAGTTAAAAAGTTATGAGCAATCAAAAATGTCGACTCAAAAATGGAGACTTTTTTTAAAATATCCATTTCTCGAAAAGTACTCAACCGATAGAAATAATTTATATACCATTCGATCGGTCTTAAAATGATCTAAATTATGTTAAACAGTAAATTAAAATTTGGGTATCCATAATTTCTTCATACATTTCAAAATTCTTTTGTTTACATCACAGAAAAATGTAAACAAATGACATTTTGTCAGTTTTCTTTCACTCAAATCTTTTTCATTACATCGTTCCAAACTATAAATCTTATTCTGTTAGTTAAAATGTTCTAAATTCAAGTTGATACTTACCTGTTTAATTATAATGTATTTTAACTAACAGAATAAGATTTATAGTTTGGAACGATGTAATTAAAAGATTTGAGCGAAAGAAAACTGACAAAATGTCATTTGTTTACATTTTTCTGTGATGTAAACAAAAGAATTTTGAAATGTATGAAGAAATTATGGATACCCAAATTTTAATTTACTGTTTAGCATAATTTAGATCATTTTAAGACCGATCGAATGGTATATAAATTATTTCTATCGGTTGAGTACTTTTCGAGAAATGGATATTTTAAAAAAAGTCTCCATTTTTGAGTCGACATTTTTGATTGCTCATAACTTTTTAACTAGGAAAGGAAAATAGATTTTGATTGTAATTCTTAAAAGTACTTGAATTGAACTTAATTTACAGTACATAAGTGATTTTTTCTTAATGGAAAACTTTCGTAAAAACCGCTGTCAAAGTTTTGAGTAAAAAAATTTAACTTTTAGTACACTTTTTGGAACAAAATTAGAAGCTGAAAACAAAGTGAAATTAAAACCAAAAGTATCTTAAAAACTGCTAAATTATATGAACTTTATAACACTTTTCATCGTTTATGAATTGACAGAATAGTTTTTGAGAACGAAAGCACCTTAAACAAAGCGACTAAAAAGTGACTACTTTTTTTTTTAACAACCTGATAAGTTTTCAACGATTCTTATCTATCTACATAAAATTATAAAATCATTTTTTTGATTAATAATAATTTCAAGCTTTATTCGATTTTTAAATTAGAAAAAATCCATAAATTTATTTTGATCGAGGTAAAATAAAAGCAATTGCACAACAAGCAATACAAACACCTGCAATTGAAAAAAATGTCGATTGACAATAATTTTCAATAACAATTCCAATGATATTTGATGAAACGAATGTTCCAAGTCTTCCAAAAAGCATCGAACAACAAACAGCCATTGATCTAAAAAAAATAAATTATAATAACTATTTCTTTCTATTTCAATTCAAAATTTCACCTCAAATAAGTTGGAAAAATATCGACAGCCGCACTATTAACAACTGGAACATTGACGCCAGCAAAGAAAATGATAATAGTGAAAAACCCGATAATTGCAATTTGCGATGTCATGAATGTGATTATTAATCCTCCAATTGCTGCTATTGCATAAGTTGTCACTAAAATTAAAGTTCTTCTGCTTGGCTTGATGATAAATGACAAAATTATAAAGCCAATGATATAACCAACACCAACATACATTGTCTGTGTGTAAATTGACAAATCAACCCGATCATTGCATTCCTAGAAATTAATTGAAAATTTGAAATTAAGAATGAATTTTGTAGAAATTTTTCTAAACTTACTTCAACAATAACGTCAGTCATTGTAACATTTTTAACTTCTTTAAATTGTGGATTATAAACATCACAAACTTTAAGATCCATTCCAGTTCTTTCTTGTGCAATTGCTAGCTTATTTAAAATGTCAGGCATGAATAATGCCAAACCACCAGCACATGTAAATAAACCAAAATGTAAGCAACAGCAAGCAGTAAAGTTTATGACGAATGGTGGTTTTAACAATGGCAGTGTTTGATCGATAATTGACATAAAAATTGCTTTTCTGAAAGCACAAAATTAATTGCTTTTTTCGAAAGTTACTGAAAAGTTTTTTTCTTACATTCCTTTGACATTTCTGACTGCAATTTCACTCGCTTCCGGCTCAAGTCCAGCAATATCGAATTCACCATGCTTTTTTCCTTTATTTGTTCTAAAAATCCATTTAACAACTTCAAGTGCTTCTTTATCTTTTCGAACTGAAAGTAAAAGTTTTGGACTTTCACGAAGTTTGTAAAGACAAATTATTGCAAGAATTCCAGGAAATGCGTAAATTAAAATTAAAAGTCTCCATGGGCGAAATAAATAGCCACTATAAAGCTCATAACTCCAACTGTACGACATAATCCAAAATGCTAACACTGAAATTTCATTGAATTTTTAGAAAACTTTAAATTTGCGAAGAAAATTAAACTTACAAGGCATTGCAACAGAAACGAAACCCACAGAAGTTGTTACCCAAGTCAGCATCGATGCTCTATATTTGCTAGCTGTATATTCTCCTAAATAAGCATACATAACAGCTGAATATCCACCAACACTAATAAAATAATTAAATATTAAACAATAAATTTTTAATGAAAATTGAAAAGCTTACAAAATTCCGGAAATGAATCTAAGAACCAAAAATGCAATGAAATTTTGCATAAAAACTGATATAACTGTGGAAATTGTTGAGCCAAGCAATGTCGACAACACTACAATTCGTCTTCCTTGAGTGTCTGCCAAAAATCCAAATATATGACTCGATACCATGATACCTATAATGAAAATGAACTTGAACTTGATATTTGGCTTTAAATATCTAACAAGTGTTGATTTCACGAAAAATAGTTGAATGTACTTTTAAAAATAGAAAATGTTTGTGTTTATTTAGATAACTTAACTAAATGCTTTTTTAAAGTTAATATTATCTAATGAAATTTTTTATTAGATCAGTAAACAGAAAGCTTCATTGCAATGTAATGTAGGTGAAGATTTTTCTAAAATAAACTGTTGTTTTAAAATTTGTACAATTCTAAGATAAAGAATATTCTGCTGAATCATGGGCAAAGCAACTTTTTTAATTACTATTTTAATAAAAAAATTCCATATGAAGATTTCTCGATTATTCACTAAATAATAAACAAATTAAATAAAATACCCTGAAGGAAATTGAAATAGCCCACCCCTTTAAAATGACATTTTCTCTTTTTACATAATGTTTTACCCAGCATATTATATACAATTGGAATCGTCTCGTTAAAACACACATTCTAATATAGTTTATTCAGGCATTAGTTGTTTATCAAAAGTTTTATCAGCAATTTTATGAAATTTTAGGGGAAATTGAAATAGCCCATCTTGGGAAAATAATTTTTATTCACTCAATTCGACTGACAGCTCATAATATCTACTGATATTTGTTCCTTTATTCAATTCACATCTTTTAAGACCACTAAGGCCAAGTTCTGTTTTTCTATAAATAGTTATCAAAAATTTTCCTCAAGAGCTCATGATTCGCCATTTTAAGTTGAAAACAAATCGATAGACTTGATCTGAAACATTCTTTTGACTTATTTTTAAACCATTAATGATTATCATTGTTTTGTTGTATAGAATACAGCGTATATTGAGATATCTCAAAATTTTTCTCTTTCACAGTTCAAAAATTTGTTTATGATTGAACAAATTCATTGAAAATTCTTTACATAAATTTTTTTGCGAATATTATTAGTGAAACATGAAGAATAAATATTTTTTAATCTAACTCATTAATATCATAATTTTCTGATGTCTAGATTTCATCAGGCAAACAATTAAAAATCATTCATGAAACAAAAAAAAATGGTCAGACATTATGATTTTGCATCGTTGATGCAAAAATTCAAAATATTTATAAACTCTTGCTTTTAAAAAATGACTTTCTTTACATTTTCTACTTTTAAATAAAGCTCTAATACAAGAGAAAAAACATGTTTATTAATAAAAAAACGATTTATTGACTCTGACTAGATTAGATTTTTTATATGCAAAAAATTTTCGTCATTGTATTTAGCAATAATCTTTGTTATTAAAGGATGGGATGCAAATGATTCTTAAGATGCAAATTTGTTTTGTCGCTACAATGACAAAAATTTTTTGCATAATAAATGAAATTCTAATCTAGTCAGAGTCAATAAATCGTTTTTTTATTAATAAACATTGTTTTTCTCTTGTATTAGATTTATTTAAAAGTAGAAAATGTAAAGAAAGTCAATTATTTAAAAGCAAAAAGAGTTATAAAATATTTTGAATTTTTGCATCAACGATGCGAAAATCATAATGTCTTTACCATTTTTTGTTTCATGAATGATTTTTAATTGTTTGCCTGATGAAATCTAGACATCAGAAAATTATGATATTAATGAGTTAGATTCAAAAATATTTATTCTTGATGTTTCACTAATAATATTCGGCAAAAAAAATTATGTAAAGAATTTTCAATGAATTTGTTCAATCATAAACAAAATTTTTTGAACTGTGAAAGAGAAAAATTTTGAGATATCTCAATATACGCTGTATTCTATACAACAAAACAATGATAATCATTAATGGTATTTAAAAATAAGTCAAAAGAATGTTTCAGATCAAGTCTATCGATTTGTTTTCAACTTAAAATGGCGAATCATGAGCTCTTGAGGAAAATTTTGATAACTATTTATAGAAACAACAGAACTTGGCCTTAGTGGTCTTAAAAGATGTGAATTGAATAAAGGAACAAATATCAGTAGATATTATGAGCTGTCAGTCAGAATTGAGTGAATAAAAAATTATTTTCCCAAGATGGGCTATTTCAGTTTCCCCTAAAATTTCATAAAATTGCTGATAAAACTTTTGATAAACAACTAATGCCTGAATAAACTATATTAGAATGTGTGTTTTAACGAGACGATTCCAATTGTATATAATATGCTGGGTAAAACATTATGTAAAAAGAGAAAATGTCATTTTAAAGGGTGGGCTATTCTCAAATTAAATAAAATATGATAAAATCATTAACTTAATGACAATTTAAATTTATTTTGCCTTGTCATTATTATGACTTCAAAGACTTTATCTAAACTTTAGTAAATATGAGTTCTTTTCGACATAATATAAAATTTTAATTGCAGCTCAAGTTCTGAACACTTAAATAAATTATTTTTTAATTATTTTAAATCAAGTTGACTTCAAGCTTTCTAAAAATCATTAAAAATTGATTTTTATAGAAAATCAAGAGTCTATAATTTTGTATTGTTAGATTTGCAAATCCTGACTTAAAGTTTTAAGAAAAGACTTAATTTTAAAATCAGCTCATTAATTTGAATCTAACATTTTCAAAAATCAATTTTAAGCTAATTTACTTTAAGTCAAGTCATTTAATATCAAGTCAACTTGTTATTATTGATAAAGTAAATAGTTGATAATTTCAAACTCCGAATTATTCAAATGACTACTGTCACAATCAAATTGCCTCTAAATCATAATATTTAAGTTTATAAAGTATTGATTAAAAAAATATTTGAATGAATGAAAAAATGAATCGTCCAAGCCTTGTTCTTCAATAAAATTTACAACAAAATACAATTTAAAAACTCACCTAAAAATGACATTGAGCTTAAAAGTCCTTTGTCACTTGGTGTCAATTGAAGATCACATACAGCTGCCGGTATTACAAAAGAAATTCCCATTGTTTCACTTAATGTATTTGCCAATACGAGGAATGTTACAAAAATAACACTAATTTGTACTTTTCCAAAACCTTTAAAGAAATTTATTACAAAATTTTCACTTTCACACTTTTGTTTTTCATACCAATTTCTTCAATAGCTTTGTCATAAGAAATAATTCTGTCACTTTGTTTCTTTTCACCTTCAAAAATTCAAACAATTTCAAACTTTTTGTTGATATCTTTTGAATATGCCGCTGTTTACTCACCATCATGAAAATTTATTTCTATACCACTCACGTGAAATATTTTTGAAACCATATCTTAATAGTTTTAAATGCAACTTTCAACTGAGAAATTTTACCATGAAAATTGAAGTTTTAAATATTATTTAATAAGGTATAATGATAAGAGAAATTAAAAATTACAATTGTGTTGGCAAATAAAAGTGATAATAAGATGCTTTTAAAGCTTTGTTTTTGTATTCGCACGTGGGTAAAAGTGATAAGAATCAAGGTAAAGACATTTAAATATTTTTTAATTCGAAATATTTTTTGAAGAGAAAAATTTTTCTTAAAATTATTATGAACTTTTAAAAACAAGTTTTACTAAATAATTATATACATACTTTAGTGACAACTAAAGTTGTTGTTCAATGCTGTTTTCAAATTATGTTTGGACACTTGCACGTTGACAGTCAAGTGTCGACGTCGATAATTGTCAAGTAACAATTCAAGTTGATTTACTCAAAAGTGTCTCTAATTCATTCAGACAAAATTTAAATCCATATTTGGGAAAATTATGTGAAAATTTATGATTCTTAAACTTACAAAAGTTTCAATCGAATTTAATAAAACTTGAATGAACTAGAGACATTTTTAAGTATATCAACTTGAATTGTTACTTGACAATTATCGACATCGACACTTGACTGTCGAGGTACAAGTGCCGAACCATATTTAAATTCTATCGATTGATCAAAGGCATAAATTGATACTAATTTCTATCAATTGTTATCATTTGTTTTTTATTGTTTTTAAATTCAGCAATTAATTTGTTAGTTAGTAGTTAAAAAGAAAGATAAACAAGTTGCAAAGTATTTCAACTGCCTTAATATAACATACCCAAATGCGATTACAAGTTTTAAAAGAAGAAAAACATTGTAAGAAAACTGACCTGAGACAATGAAAATGATAAAACATACGCTTTAAAAAAATGTTATTTTCAAGAATTGTTTACATGCTTTTTAGTTACAATACAGAAATTTTATCAACAATATATCATAAAAGTTTTTTTTCCAGGAAACAGTTTTACGCACATTATGTTTTTGATAAAATAAAATCACGAGAAAGATTTCCAAGAATTAAATCTAAGAATTAACACAATTTATTTTACGTTCTTATTTAATTATTTATAATAAATGAAATAGCAAAACAAAATAATGCAATAATAGCAGCACCATAATAAGTATGAATACAATAATTATCAAGGGTATTTCCAACAATATTCGAGGCAGAAATACTTCCAAATCGTCCAACAAGCATAGCAAGTGAAACAGCCATTGATCTAAAAATAAGTTCCAAATATTAAATTCTCAAATTTATTTAAACTTTTCATTGAATATACCTCAAATTTACTGGGAAAATATCGCATGCTGCAGCATTTATAAGTGACACATTGAGACCAGCAAACATAATAAATGAACAAAAACAAGCAACGATAAGATAATGATTTGAAAGCAACGGCAGAACAAATCCAGAAACACTTGAAATGATGAAGGTTGCAGCTAAAAAATGTTTTATTAAAAATTTATTTTTCTTTTGAATTAAATAAAATCTCACCAGTTATTGCTTTCCGTCTTTCTGGCCGAACGATAAGAGCAAGAACAAAATATCCTATAATATGCACAAATCCTAATATTAGGATTTCTGTATAAATTCCTGACTCTACAGTGCTGTTACATGTTAAATCTGTATTTATTGTTTCATTGCTAGCTTTCATCATTGATATATCACAAACTTGAAGATTTGACTGTGTTTGCTGCTCTAAAATCGAGAGATTGTTGAGAATATCAGGCAGAAATAAATTCAGGCCACCCGCAATACTAAATGTTCCAAACTGTAGCACACAACAGACAATAAATTGAATGATATAAGGCGGTTTAATAAGTGGAAGCGTTTGATCTTTTAGCGACATCATAATTGCTTTTCTAAAAATATATTTTTTTTTAAGATTAAAAAAATTTCTAAAATTTGATTGACATTATCTTACATTCCTTTATAACTCTTTCCGCTTCCAAATGGATTTGGTTCTGGTTTCAATTTTTTTATCTCAAAAATTTCTGTATTTTTTCTTCTGTTTGTTATTTGCATCCATTTTACAACCTCAAGTGCCTCATCATCTCGTTTAACTGATAAAAGAAATCTTGGGCTTTCTCGTAAGCGTGTCGACACCCACAAACCAGCAATGACACCTGGGAGTGCATACACTAAAAGCACTAAACGCCAAGGACGAAAATGATATCCTGGATAAAGTTCATAGTTGAAATCATATTTTAAAATGCATAAAGCCATTACTAAAAATAATTTGATTAAAATGTAGAAAAATAAAATAAATTAAAATTCATTACATGGCATAAAGGTCATTGAAAGACCAATAGCGATACTACTCCAACTGATCATTGCTGCTCGATATTTTGCAAAATTAAATTCACTGATGTATGCATACATTACACCAGAATAACCGCCAACACTAAAAAATCATTTTCATTAGGAATTTATCTTCAAAGTAAGAGACTGCTTGGATATTTCATCAAACAAAAGTAATGACTTTAAGTTGCGCTTCATAAACTTTTATTGAATTTTGCTTGTAATATTAAAAAGATAAGATTATTGTTTAAATTTTATAATGTATAATATCCGAACAATCTTTCAAACACTTGAGAATTTATTGATAATTTAAAAACCAATTAAAAATTCTCAATGCTTTTTAAGAACTTACAAAACTCCAGTAAAAAATCTACAGGCTAAAAACAGTCCAAAATTGTTAACAAATGCAGAGATAATGGTAAAAATTGTTGAGAATAAAAGACACCAAAGAATGACCCATCGTCTGCCTTGAGTGTCACCTAAGTAGCCCCATATGTAACCAGATACCATAATGCCTAGTGCAAATTGAGAGTTTTTGATCAAAAAAATTTAATTTAATTTCTTTCATTGAGTCAAAGGATGGAAACTAAGAAAAATTTGTCTTGATAGGCAAAACTACCAAAAAAATTTTTTCCCACTTATTTAATTTCAAATTGATCAAGTTTTGGATAAAATTTTTTAAAATAAACTCACCAAAAAATACCATAGAAGATAAAAGTCCCTTACTACTAGAAGTCAACTGCAAATCACATTCTGCAGCTGGTATTAAATTTGATATTCCCATTGTCTCATTAAAAACATTTATCAGCACAAGCATAATTGCAAACACTAATTCAACTTGCACTTGACCAAAACCTTTGAACATAATAAAAATTTAATTTCTTTTTCAAGTTAATTTTTATTTTTTAACCAACCAATTTTCACAAGAGCATCTTCATATGAAATTGCATCACTTTTATTAACACCTGCAAATAAAATTTAAATTTTTAAGTTCACTTTTTTTCAATTAACAATTTAAATTTTTTGCTTTCCATTTTTATCAATTTTTTGAGATTTTTCTATATCTACACTGCGATTTTCACTGCTCATTGTTGAGATGTTAGTTCACTGAGTGATTAACTACGACTACCGTGTTGGAAATTTAGCTCACCGCGTAAATTGTTTCGCCACTTTTTCTTCATCTATTGTATGCTGATAAGAAAAAAATCTTTTTCTTCTATTCATAATAGAACTCTTTTGACGACTAATTAGATGTTCGTAGATGTTTCTGCTAATCTTACACACTCTTTAATGACTCATATGCCCATCAAAATATTAACTACCGACCTAGACCTCAACATAAATCAACACATACAGACGAAAAATTTTGACATCTTATGAGTTAAAATAATTGTTGATTTTTATACACGCGTAACACTTATTTGAGTTATATATGATTCATTGTTTAGATGATAATAAAAAAGTTATAATTTAATTGTGAGGTGTACTGATAAGTCTGGAATAATTATTTGAACGAATCTTTTTTATTTAGTTTCTATGCTGTCTTTTATCTTTTCTAAATTAAAGTAAATTATTCAGGATATTTTTGCATACTATTTTTTTAATTTTCTTATAGGTTGAAAGCAATATTTATTTAAACATTTTTAGGTTTAAATTATTGCGTAATTACGTCTCAATTCAAATGAAAAAAAATTTTTTTGTTGAAATAAAGATTTTAATTTAAATATGATAATAACATAACACGGACAAAAATATTTTAAAACTGGCATAAAATTTTTGAGATTTGTAAAGTCAAATTTCAGCCTTAAAAAGTGTTATAAGTGTTATAAATTTTTTTATGACAATTATAAAAAATTTGTTACTGTTATAAAACTTTAATAACTGTCATAAAAAAATTTATAACACTTATAACACTTCTTTTTAAGGCTAATAAATTTGACTTTATAGGGACAAATCTCAAAAACTTTATGCCAGTTATAAAATATATTTCTCCATATGTAAAGATTTTGGATTCCATAGAATAAAATATAATGAGTGCGTTAGCAAAAATTGTGTTACTTATGAGAGTTGTAAACGCCAATTGCACCATAGTCTTACTTCTATTATCATGCACAAAAATAACATTATCAAATTCATAACTAAACTTCTTGAAAAAACAAATACCTAGGTTTTTCATCACCGAGAACAATCTCCAGAATTCTCGTTCTAGTTTTTTCCAATTCTAGAGAATAAGAAAAAGTCTACAAATAACAAGCATTCAAATAATTTAGATATCAATATGTTAAACTGCTTCCATAATTATATCTTAATTTTTAATCTAGAAAAATTTACAAAGGAAAAGTTTTATTATTATTAAACCATTGACTTGATATCAAAGATTTCTGTCTCGATCAAATCACAATAAATCAAAATATAATTACAATTTTTATGAACTAAATATCAATTTAAATGACAATAATTCACTGTACGCGTCCATTCGTAAAAATATCATTTCCAATGCATAGCCAAAAATCCATTTTATCATAAACCTCATACGCTGTCATAAAGCCAAACTTGCTTTTCGATTAAGCTGAGTAAGCGCAACTAAAATTTTCCATTCATGTAAAAGCGACAATTGTAATCTTTTCCTCCACAGTTGAAAGAAGAAGAAGAGAGAAAATTTTTTTGTGTAATTTTTTGGTCGTTTTCCAACTGAAAAATATGAACTAAAATATGGATTGTAATGGACTACAAAAAAGTCATTTTTCATACAATTTTCTTTCTATTTTTCGCTCGTTGTGTCGATTGCAATCATTGAGAAAATTTACAGTTGATGAGGCATTTGGACGGAAAATTTATAGTATTTTTTTGTGATTCACATGAACGAATTAATTTGCAACAAATGAAAAAAGATAAAAGAGAGAAATTCGAAGATTTTAATTATTTATATAGCGACAAATTTGTTGTCTTAAATGAAAATTAAAATTACAATTTTCACAAGATGAAGATCTTTTGATTACATAAAATTAGTAAGTTTCCATCATTTTAATTTTTGTGAAATTTAATGCACACTTAGTGCGTGTCGATGTAGAATGACTTTAAATTAAAAAAAATAATTTTGGATCAGGCCGGCATTGATCCGGCTACCTCTCACATGCTAAGCGAGCGCTCTACCATTTGAGCTACAGACCCGAATACTTTGATATTTATTAACTTCACAGTGATTTTATTTGAATTAGAAATATGTGACAACTAAAATTGTTTCGAATAATTGTACTGATAATCTTAAAAACCTTTCACTTACTCTCTTATTTGCCTACATTTTAGGAGTCTGTAAACCTAATTATTTTATTTAATAACCTTGCATATGACATCGTCAGATTTATTTTTATTTGCTCACAAGTGATATCACAAAAGAAGAGTGAAAAGAAAAATATTGTAAATATGACAAGTTAATAAAAAATGAACAACCTCATCATTTGATTATTTTATTAAAAGATCATAAATCTATTTTTTATTAGCACTATTTTAAATTTTAATTCTATTTTTTCTTTGTAACACAGCTTATGAGCAAATTCATTAATAAAATCTCATGATTATCATCAGAAATCATTAAAATCACCCAACTTATCTTATTTTTTCAAAAAAATATTTACAGTAATTAAGGCACAAATTTCATAAATAAATTAAATCAATTTTATTGTTTGCTTTCTCGCTCCTCAATTCACTTTTTTTTTAAATCACTTAGCTCTTGTTTTTTGGAGGATTACAAAATTTATTTTTCAAAATAAAAATATTTTAATTTTGTGTGTAGGAAGAGAAAGAAAATTATTCATCAACAACAGTGAAAATATCTCCAATGACAGCATAACTGAGATGATAAATGAAGAGAAAATATTTTTGTTTTGTAACATTTTTGTGTGTGTAGAAAATAAAAATATAACAGAATAATTGAGATGACAGAGATGGAAAAATTTAATCACCTGTAAAGGAAATTCAAAAATTTTAATTAATAAAAAATATAAATGTGGTTGTTTCTTTAACTTACCAGTCATCATTTCCATGAATTCATCAAAATCTACAGTTCCTGAACCATCAGTATCGATTTCAGCAATGATACCATCTAAATCAGTTGATGTGAGTTTGTCATCGAGTGCGCCAAGAATTTCCTTAAGTGTTGATGTAGTGATGTAACCGTTTCCTTCACGATCATAAAGACGGAAAGCTTCCTTTAATTCTCTGTAAAATTTTAAGCAAAGTTTTATAAGTTTTCTCTTAATATTAAGTAATTTATCAAAAACTTACTGTTGCATGGCTTCATCATCTTCTTCTTCAAGGAAATGTGAGGCAATGTTACAGAAACTGTCAAAATTAAGCTTTCCAGAGTTGTCTGGATCTTCTTCATCAATCATGGCTTGAAGTTCACCTTCATCGAAAAGTTGACCCATAGTGTTGAGGATTGTTGAAATTTTGATGGTTTCAATGAAACCCGATTTTGTGGTGTCAAACATTTGGAAAGCTTTGCGCATAATTTGCATCTTTTGATCATCGTCATCCTGTAGAAGTAAAAAATTAAGAATTTTAGAACTTTTATTTTGAAAAGAAGAAATTGGTTTATTGGTCAATTTAAAAACGAAATTTTGAAGTTTTATTAATCTTAACTAGTTTGAAATGTGGACACAAAAAATGACTACAAAAATTGCTCTTTTGTGTACTAAAAATAACATCAAAAAATTCTATGATAAAAAAATTTAACCTTGCTCTAAAAGTTTAAATTCCAAGAATGATTTCGATAAAGACATTAAGCAATTTTCGCCCTCACTTTTCATTTCCTTAGAGAGAAATTAATAAATCATCAAATTCACATAAACTCGCATCATCCCACACAATATTTTTTCTTCTCATTCCAAATCAATTTATTTTTTTTCCTATACTCCACTTGAATATAGAGTGTGTTTATACGTTTGAGTGAGTATGTCAGAAAAGAATTCTAAATGAAATTAAATTTATTGAGCAATCAAATTATTTCACATATGAAAACTCACAAATTTTTTCTTTCAGTTTTTAATATTTAATGACTTTCAAGCTTGATTCAACAAATCGTTTTGGTTAGATTTTATTGCAAAATTTTTTATGCATTTTTATTTTATGATGGAAAGAGATATTTTTGTAAAAATGAAAGAAGATAAATTTTATCAACTATTTAAAAGTTTAAAAGATAAAAAAATTTAAAATCAAAATTTAATTAATTTCAATCAATTTTTTTAAGACCTTTAACTATTGTTGAGAACAATGAAAAATGCCTTGCGATTTTTCGTCTTATTGAAATTTGACAAGTCTCATTAATTTACATTTGGCAAAAAAATTTTATTTGAGAATGTAAAGATTTATTTTTTACAAAGATTTTTTTTTCAAACGATTTTATTTGATTTGAGAAAATTGATGTAGAATTTCTAAATCATTTTATTGAACAAAATTAATTTTTAATTTTTTTAAATGAAGATATTTCAATTAATCACTGAATTAATGATTAATTTTAAATAAATAAAATATTTTTTGTAATCATTACAAATCATTTGGTTTTATAAGAATTTTGCTAGAGCCTAAAAATGCGTTTAATCAAACTGAGTCGCCTGATCTTATAAAATCAGTTATAATTAAAAATGTAATTTAATTTTTGATCTTGATTTCTTTAACTTTTCGATAGATTTTAAAATTTTCTTCTTTTCAAAAAATTTCACTGTTAATTTTTTGTTAATGTTTCAATTAATTATAAAAAATTTGATTTCACCATGAAACAATAATTCAATGAATCATCGCATTTTTATAGTGGATTTTGAAAAAATCTTCTTTCTAAAATTAAGCAAATATTTTTCTCCTTAGTCACTTTTAATTAGTTCCGTTGATTAAAATTCTGTTTGTAATGAGAAACATATGTGTTGCGATTTTGAACACAAAACATTTCCTTAATTAATTTTTAAATTTTACAACTTTAAAAAATATTTAATTTCCTCTGTTCTTATTAAAATTGACCACAAGTTTTAAAATTTTTTCACTTTTTAGAAAAATTTACCATTTTGAATTTGTTTTAAATGACTAGCTATAGAACAAAATAATAAGTATAAATAATACGCGCACTAAACGGTCTCTGTCTCTCTCTCTTGAGCTAGCTGACTCCGAATGTCAACGACAATGATCAGACACTGAAAAGAAAATTTTCATAATATAACATTTTTATAGACAAGAAAAAAGTTTTTCTTCTTTCCATGAGCAAGTAGCATATAGCGAAGATCGATACAAATTTTCTCTCACACACAAATGCAAATAGAGAATCAGCAGGAAAAATTGCCGATCTGAAGAGAAAAGAGTCTAAAAGAAGAACCGTTTGCCTTTCTCATTTTTAAGAGCAATTATAAAATTTCAGAAACTTGCTATGTTTTGATACTTTAAATAACTACACGGCGTTATAACGAGAGAAAACTGTTGAAAAAATGAATGAACACACACACAAGCAAATGGTCGAAAATATTTAATTTTCCATAAAATTGACAATCGATTAAAAATTTGAATTTAATATTGAGAACATCTGTGAAATGTTTGTCATTTTTATTGAGTGTATCAAAAAATAATTAATTTATTTCAAAATTAATTTTAGATTTGTAAAATTTTCTTAATATTTTTCAATTTACTGAAATATTCAAATCATCTTTAATATTTTTTCTTTTCTCTCATTCTTGTGGCAAGAAAAATGCTGTCAAATATTATTATTATTGTATATTAAAAATAGATTCTTGTATGAACACATCTATCATAACTCAATGAACTATACAAGACGATAGTCGTCAGTGAACGAATGAGAATTGTTGTGGGATGTAAAATCAGCTAGAAAACGATGAGTGTCATAAAAATTGAGTAACTTGATCTCATAGTTGGTAATTGGTATTCAAACAAAGTTAAAGTCACAAAGAAAATAAACTCAATTGTAGTGAAATTAATTATGAAGATGTTGATACATGTATAATAATTCAATTTTGTATGAATTAGTTCTGATTTAAATTTAAAGAAGTTTAAAAATCTTTTTTTTATTGCTCATAAAAATTTCGAAAAAAGTTATATAACATCGAAATTTTTTTACCTTATTATTACTATGATAGATAAAGTATATTAAAGCAATAATCATTAAGTATTTATAGACACTATCTTTACTAGGAATTAAATTATTAATTTTAAATTCAAACTTTTTGAAGAAATTTTAGTAAAAAATCTTTGTTTACATTTTTTAAATGTGATTTTCTATGGAAAATTTCATTGAAAAACTTTTTTAATTTAGTATAAATTTCATTATGAAATCATTCATGCAATCGTTTGATTTAAAAAAGAATGGCAATAAAAATTAGAATGTCATTGACTTTTCCAAATGTTACATAATTAAATTTAAATAATTCAATATACAATAATTAATAATTAAAGTGATTGGGTCTGTAGCTCAAATGGTAGAGCGCTTGCTTAGCATGTAAGAGGTAGCGAGATCGATACTCGCCAGATCCAAATCATTTTTTGCAATTTTATTATTTCTCACATTTTAAATCATTCAACAGCACTAATGCAATTCAACAATTTTCACATCGCCACGCGCTAAGTGTGCATGAAATTTTATTAAAAATAAGATGATGAAATTTTTTTTCAGATTCAATTAAAAGTAGTCATAAAAATTATTTCAACATTTTAAAATTGAATAATGAAATTTTTATTATTTTCTTAAATCAAATTTATTTTAAAAAAAGAATTTCAAAAATTTAACCAACTTAATTTTCTCTTCTAATTTTAATGATAGCACCATTACAGTTAATTTATTTCAGAAAATCATAATAAAATTTGATGGACTTCCTCTCACGGTTATATTTTCTCTCATCTTCTCTCTCCATGTATTCATATAGCTACATACTCACGACTAGGTCGATTAAGCGTCACGATTTATATTATAAAATCCTACATGAAAATTTTCTTTTTCACTTTCTGAGAATATCAAAATTAATTTTTTCTAGCTGCTTAACAACTTTTTCATCTGCGTTGTAAAAAAGTCGAAGATTAAGAAAGAAAATGACTGGAGTGAAGAAATTTATAAAAAGCATTTAGGGAAAATTTCTCAACAGCTCGTTCTCAATGTTGTGATTTTTCACCTCATCTCACCTAGCAAATACTCGCGTGAAATGAAAAGTATTTTTTGATAATAGGCAGATCAAATAAATACGAAATCGATCTGGTCTGTTCTCATGATTCTTTATGTAAACAATCTAAAGCTTAACGATTCTTTTAATTACTTCACAATAGACTTCAAAAGGAAGCCAATTTTTTTGTGCAAAATTCATCGCGTGACTCATTGAAAAATCATCTGATTAGCATTAATTTATTTTGCATGCAATTAGACATAACAAATGAATGAAAAACTCAAAAGTGACATGACATATGTAAAGCATATCTCTATGCAGTGCAAACGATTCAATTTTGCATGCATTCGAATTGAAAATGATTGCTTACAATTATTTAATGTCAAAATAGTATTCATAAAGGAAAAGAAAGATGAAAAATTGTCTTTAGACTTAAAGGAGGCTCAGAATTAATAAAATTATTTTAATTTATAGTGGGAGTGAATAATAGAATCATTTATTTGATGAACATCAATAAAAAATCAGTAAAGATTAATTAATTAGACATGGTTTCATTTCTATTTATTATCAAAGTCTATTTGAGTCAAGAAATGATAGAAATTTCTGAATTTTCTAGATTGTTAGTTTATTATGCCTTCTTATCAGAATCAAATAAAAATTAAGCAAGGAAAATTTTATTTTCTTATCAAAATTTCTAGATAAATCGATAATTTGTCTTTATGATAACTTTATTTGCATTCATAAATAGAATCAACAAAATTTTATAAGTTTCCATTAGATTTTTCTTAAACATCTTTTACTTCCTTTATTCATACTTGTTGAATTTATTTCACACTTTCTCTCTTCAAAATGATTAATGCTTTCCATCGTCATTTGAAGGAATCGAATGTTGAGAGCTCATAATAACTCATCTATAAGCTTTTGCTCTAATTTCTCTTCTCCATTGGCGTAGGTCGTTAATGTTACTTATGAAATTTCTCATTCACACATTCTACATGCAACAACTTGCGTGTTTAGTCACTTTAACGTGTGACTATAAATAAAAAAGATCATTTCTTTTTTAAAGATTTTTTTAAAACAAACCAATGTTTTTTCTTCTCTTCTCCATTCTTACATATTCTCTCACTTTTTTCGCATGACTTATTGTACATATTTTGCAAACAATTTTCGTTTCTCTCTTTCTTTTTGACTATGACGCACAAAAGGAACTTTATGTTGAAAATTCTTTGAATGTTTTATATCTATTAATAATAACACGCGAACATGAGAAATGAGAAATTAGTCACAATGAAGATTATAAGCTACTTATGACTTGAGAATAAATTCATTTTGAAAATTTTTCAATGTCTTTTATTTTTCTAAATAAAAAAACACATTTCTTAAATAAACAATGATTTGTTGTTCTTGGATGGAAAATTCTTTACTTATTCCAATTTTAAAATTAAAAGTCTTAATTAAGTAGATAAATATGGAAGAGGTAAATGTTCTAATTATAATTTTACAAATGTGGTCGATAATGATATGAAGAAGATGTTCTCAACATGTGCGGGTTTGTGCATGTTTAAAATTTCATTTCATTCCCTTGATTAATTTATTTATAATCAATGAGGTTCTTACACCTTCTTTTCTCTAGAGAAAACTGTAATTGATAACTTTGAATAGTTTGTGCTAAAAGTATCAATTTTATTTAAAAAATTCTATTAAAAATCATAAACAACATGCTCGCGTTTTTAATAATGAATTCCAATGATAAAAGAAGTGAAAATTGATTTCTTCCGTTTCATTTATACAGCGTAGTATTTGTTTTCAAGCAATTTATAGCCCTTAAGCCTTTTCATGATATTTTATAGTGGTACACACGACCACAAAAGAAACATATACAGGTAGGAAATATAACCATATATTTTACTTCCTTACTCCACTTTCAGACATAAATTTATAGCATGGATTGAAGCAAAATTGCTTTTTTGTGAATTGAAATTGAATGTGATTGTTGTCACAAATACTTATTTAAAGACGTTCAGTCTGAGCTTTTAACAGATGTTTTTTCTATCATCGCTATAACCACACACTAAGTGTAAGAAAAATTTTCTTATAATTAATCAATATGCTCATTAATTTCAATCTATTAGATGACAATGTATCAAAAGAAAAAAATTAATAGGAAATCGGGTCAACCCATAAAACTCTCATCGTTTCCATAGATGCGTGTCATTAGTAAGTGCCAAATTGATTAAGTTCAAAAAAAGATTCGAAATAAGCTGTAAAACATCGCGTAAGAGAAGAAAAAAAGACGTGTGTTGGAGAACATCGTTCAAAAAAATGAAAAATTTATTTCAAGAGAATGCGAGGAGAAAAATATTGTTGAATAATTCATATTTTTTTGGGGGAGCCTTGAAGTTTGAAAAAAAGACATTTTTCTCTTCTCACCGAGATAATAAATTAATGTCTTGCTCCCGATTGAGCGAATCATTTGTTGCTTCATACTCGTGCTTGTTTTGCCACATTAAACGTAAAAATTGCCGTCTTCTAATTATTTTTTATAGTCTTTCATTCTTTTGGAATAATGGGTTTACATTTCTAGCTGATTTTCATGGTTGTCTCTTAAAAATAAATTTTCTTTTCTCTCTCTCTAAATTAGTAACTTATGAGACAACGAATTAGTGTGCTTAATATAACTCATAAATATGTGTGTGTAGTTTTAATTTTTCATGAAAGATAAAAGAGAGATAATTGAGTAGGAAGGTAAAAGATGTGATTTGATTTTCATTTTTTAAGTGAAAATATATTTTTTCAATTAGAAAAGTAGTCTCATGTAATGTTGCACAACTTATGCATGTCATGTATGACATAAATATTTTTTTTCATCCATCATTCATCAGACAAAATTTTCTTCAATCACCTTAACAAATGTCTAGCTATCAGCACAAAAATTTATTAATAACAATCATAAAGAGAAAGAAAAATGTTACACTGAATCGATTATAGAACAAAATTCCAACAAACAGTAAATTTTTGTTAAAAATAGAATTTAAGAAAGGGAAAAAAAATGTTAGAGACCGAAATCAATTCATTCACAAAATATTTCACATAAAATAAAACAATTTGTATGTAAAAAAAAATAAATTTTCAAAGTTATAAATCTTTCTCATTCAACGTAAGTGTGTTTTGAATTCACTTATGTGTGGTAATAATATTTTAAAATTAAAATCAAAACGATTTTCCAGAAAATATTGCCACAATGTATTTTCAATTTAAATATTTAAAAAAGAATCATGCAAGATAACACGTGACATTATGTTGTAGAATAACATAAATAAATATTAGCAAGTGGAAGAACATGTGACTTTCATTTTCAATTGAAAAGAAATTTCACATTTCTATTACACATTCTTATGTAAGCTTTAATTTTTATTTTATTCAATAAATTTGTTTTAAATAAAGGATTTATTAAAAATGTAAAAGAACAAAATTTGCCAAAATATTTTTTAAGTCAGTTAAATTCTTTCAATATTTTTACGTTTCAAGTTTTTCGTGGTTTATCTTCCCCACGATCAAAATATCATAAAAATGAAATTTCAAAACAAATTAAAATTTTCTAATCATTGTATTGATTTTAATTTCAATTTGTATTTAGAAATGCTTGATTTATTATGGAATAGTATTTTTAGAACAAAAGTATTCATGATGCCTAAAAATCAAAAAGTAAGTCATAAATAAAGTCGTTTAAAAGTTGTTAATTTAATTTTTATATAAATTAGGATATTTTCAAAATTTTTGCATGCAAGAAGCTGATTGTGAAGTTATTTCTGGTGATGGAAAAATATTTAAGCTGCATCAATTCATTTTGGAGAAAAACGAATTCTTTTTTGCTATGCTTAATTCACCCATGATCGAGGGACAAACGAAAGTGCTCAATTTGGAAGAAAAATTTGATATTCTCGAAGGTATTTTTGTGTATCTCTATTCTGAAGAAATTTTTGTATCTAAAGAAAAAGATCTGTTCGATTTGTTCGTGGCTGCTAACAAATATTTAATAAGAAACTTGGAGAAAGAATTGACAGAGAATATTATTAAACGTTTAACTACAAACAATGTGATTCAAGTGCTTTTGATTGCTGAACATTCCAACGTCTTGCTTTTCAACTCAGCAATTAATTTCATTACTGAGTATGTATTTTATTTAAAAAGATGGTCTAAAATATTATTAATTTCTTTATTTACAGTAATTTTGAAACAATCCGTAATTCTGAAAAATGGCAAGCTTTAACACATGAACTGAAAGACAAAATTTTTGATAAATATCTTGAAAAGACAAAAAAGCGTGAACAAAAATTATATAAAGAAATGAAAAATGAGAAAGAATTACATAAGCAAGCGCTTCAAAAACACTGCATATCTCCATCATCATATTCATATAATAAGAAGTCTTCCGAATCTGAATGGTCAATATCAAGCACACTTTTAGCGCATTTTGAAAAAATACGCTATATTCACTTGGCCGGCTGCTGGCTGGCTGGCTGGCTGGCTGGCTGGCTGTTCGGGGAACTGAATCTCGAAAACAAAAGCTAGAGACTTCCGTTTGTTTAAAAGATTGTGCTTCATGTAGTTGCAGAATCTACTTTATTGAGTAATAACTGTGAGAATGACAATTGCGAAAATAAATTCATAGAAATTTTTGACGTAACAATATGCAGAGTGCGTTACAATTTTTTTTCAAATATCATTGACGTTATTAAAAATTTTATCAAAGCAAACTCACATCTTTATAATGAATCTATAAATATTTTACAAACGTGAAATCTAAACTCTATTGACTTAAATTGTTTGTCAACTGAGAGTTTCTGCATAGTATTCTATGATAGCATTCAATTGTATGAGAATATGCTTATCTTAAACATGTATTTGTAATAACACTGATCTGTTCACAAATGCTCAATCAGTAACAACGCATACTGATTATATTTCTTAACAGGCGCTTGAGTAGCATTGATATATTTTTTTTATAAAAACTAAACTACACGAAATTTCAACTTTATTACTTCAGAATACAAAATTTTAATCGTATAAGAAACATGACGTAAATATAATGCACGTGAAAAACTGAAGCTGTAAGAAAAACGCACATGATTATATTTTAAATTAAAACACATTCTGTTTCAGTATTTTACAATGACTTATGAAAAAAATGCCTTTATTGCACAACATTGAATAAAAATGTACATATAAATACAAAAATAATTTCAGTGTCAATGTTATGTACTTTTTTTACACTTGCAAGTAAAATTGCCGTTGTCTTGCAAACTGATTAAATCGAATTATGAATGCACTTGCTGAAGTTTTAGACACATCAATATGCACATTTCTACTTCTAAGCAAATTGAGACTTCTATCAGTTATCAAATGACAACCTCTCACTGACAATGTTTCTAAATGTTTACAATTTAATGATAAAGCACCAACTCCTCTATCCGTGATTGCATTGCAATTGAATAAATTTAGATGAACTATATCACTTTGGAATTTTGAGATATTAAATAAAATATTATCATTCACACATGGCATAGAAGCAAGACACAACACTTTTAATTTTTGAAATTTTTGTAAAAGAAGAGTGAGACAACGTTCGCTCATAGTCACACATCCAGTTAAATCAAGTTCTTCAATATTACAGTGATGAAAAATTAGAGCCTCTAATGATCCAATTGTCAACCAATGACTGCAATGTGACAATACTAATTTCTTAATTTGTTTGCAATGAATTATAAGTGGATGAATAGCCATTTCAGTAAGATTTTCACAACGACTCAAATTAATTTCTCTCAAAGTGTGAGAATTATTGAATAACATTGGAATCAGAAGGTCATTCGTTAGCCATCGACAATTGCTGAAATTTATCGTTCTCAAGTTCATGCATCTATTGTTTAAAAGTTTTAAACAGCTGACAGCTCTATCGTCTTGTCCCGCAAAGTTCAATACCTTCAGAACAGCAAGCTCATTATCAAAATAATCGCGGAAGTCAGATGAAACACAACGCAAATTGAAAATATCTTTGAGGCTCAGGAACTATATAGAGAAAACAACAAAAATGCATATTGTAATTTTTTGAAAAAAATTTACAAATATTTTGATACTCACTCTTTTGATTTCAATGAAGGTATCATTATAGATTAGATGAAGAATGTTGATTTCACTCATTTTACTATCAATAATTTGGTGCAATGACTTAATATTAATAAATACTACGCACTACATGAAAATATAAATGATAATTTATGAAAACATGGTGCACAATGAAAATATCCAATGGAATGATAGATATGTGGGTATTTTTTGATTAAAACAAAATGCAAAATTTTTAAAATTTAAACAGTTAAATTTATTTTTTCTTTTCTTAAGCAAAAGGATCAAATGTTTCAGGATCAAGATCATCAAAATCATCACTAATTATTAAGTCGGCATGCGATTTAACTGGATTTTTTTCAGATTCTTTCATTTCAATGTCTTTATTAGACATATTTGTGTCATTATTTTCCTTTTTTTCTTTTATGCCATCATATTCAAATCGTTTTAATCGATCAGCAATACTTGTTGAATTTTTGTGCTCTACACAATTGCTTTCATTAGATTTTTCAGTTGTCATTGAATTCCAATTTTTAGTAGATAGAATTTCAGACACCGATTTAGGCTTGTTACTATTTGATTCACTTGAATTTTTGTTTGATGTGTTTGAGATGGCTGCAGCAAATTTACTTGCAATATCATTAGGCTTATTTTTATTTTCAACATCCTCATTATCTACCGTTCCCATAATTGCGTTGATCATTTCTAATGATTCCTCAATATCATCATCATTTAGGAGTTTTGGTTTCTTATTTTTATGTTCTTCGATTGGTGTTTTCTGTGCGCTAACACTAGATATTGGTTTCTTAAATTCTGAATTACCATTAACTCTTGTACTTGTGCGTTCAATTCCTTGATTAAAAGCATCCAATTCTTTGTTAAAACTAAGATAACATTCATCATTTGGCGCTTTATGATTTTGAATTTCAAACACATCATAAATGCCTTGTAGCTCTTTTTCAACTGATGAAGATTTTACATAAGAATTTTGAATCGGTTTCTTGAATATCAAAGAATCTTTTGCTTGTGTACTCGTTTGTACAACATCTTGTTTAAATGTATTAAAATTTTTGCTTAAATCAAGATCAAAATCTTCAAATTCATCCATTTTTGGTTCGTCGACCATAGTTTTTGCATTATTATCAAATAAATCTTCGATTGTTGTAATATTGAATGATTTTTTCAGATGATCTGGTACATCCAAAATTGATTTATTCTTTGCATTTTTCTTGTTTCTGCCATAAAATTCATTTGAATCAACCGGTTTAAGCGATTCTTCTAAACCAGCTGCTTCTTCTTGCTTAAAAATTCCAAAAAGATGAGTCAAATTTAAATTATCAAGAGTGTCTTCAATGCATTTTACTGTAGGACCGATTGGTAAAGGCGATTCAAGCATGCTTTCAGGTTGAATCAAATAACCAAAACTAAAACTATTTTCCATAAACCAAATTGCTGTCATAACATCAATAATCTTTGTTCTCTTTCTCAGTAACATTTTTGCATGTGAAATTGTAAGTCTTTTAATGCTGTGTAATAATCGATATGTCTTTCTTGATATATTAACTCCTTCGCATGCTAAACAAAATTGAAAATATTGATTTGCAATCTTTTCTACTTCTTCGGTGACTTCAATTTCAATCCCTTTAGCACAAATGATATGCAACTGAAGTCTACTTTCATTCCATCTTGCATTTTCATCCATTTTAATTATTTTTTCATAGTTATCCATAATAAAATCAATTATTTTTGAATCATAATCTTCTCCTGGATGGTCAAGCAAAAACATCAAATCAAATCTACTTGCTAATGAGGGTTCCATATTAAACATTTTTAATTCTTCATCAGTTTCGCTCCGAACATCTTTAGAAAAATGTTTTACTTTGTGATTAAGAGTAGCAATTATTGAACATTTTGTATGAACTTCTATTTTCATATTTGCTTTATGAAGTGTGAATCTTTGTTGTTCCATAGCTTCATGCAAAGCATGACGAACAGATGTTGGCATGTAATTGAATTCATCAATACAACAAATGCCATTTGATGCGACAACTAAAGCTCCTGCCTCAATATGATCTTTCTCTTCTTTTCCACCCATTCGATATGATGCCGTCAATCCAACTTTTGATGAACCCAAACCAGTAGTTTTTATGCCTCTTGCACTGATTTTTAATGCAGCTTTTACTAGTTCCGATTTTCCTGAAAAATGTTGATGATATTTAATAACTTTATTTTAACTTAATTTTTCAACTTCAACTTACCTGTTCCAGGAATTCCAGCAAGTAACAAATGCACACTTTCACGATCTTTAAGTTTATTATGTGAACTACTATCATTATCCCGTTTCCCATCACCAGAACAAAGTGTTATCATAAGTGCTAATTTCAAACCAAAACAATTTGTAAGCCCAGGAGCTACAGCTTTCAACATCTCATCTCGAGCTTTTATTTCACAATTTTGATGTCTTCGTTTATCATCATTCCATGCATTTATCAATTTAGTCATTTCATCAGGTTCTAAACAGAATTAAAAATTATTAATAAGATCAAGATATTTATAAGATTAATCTACCTAAAATTAATTTAAGCTCTAAATTCTCCTTTGCTATATTTATTGCATGAAGGACTATTGAATGTCTATAAGATCCAAAACGATCATTGAATCGAATCTCTAACATTCCTAAAACTCGCACTACATCACCTATATGACATGAATTTACAAGATTATTTGTAGCTTGAACTGTAAGCATACGATCTTTTGGTGTAAATTTGTCTATTTCCTGCACCATGATTGTTTGGAAATCGATTGTGTATTCCGGCTCAGGAGATTCTTTATCGATAAAATTCAATTTACCAGGACAGTTATATGACAAATTACAATTCTTTCTTAAGGCAAAATTGTATTTGAATGCTCTATCTCCCTCAATTGTCGTTTTCTTTTTACATTTACTACATTGAATCTCACGAATATACTCAAGCTTTGTAACAAATGAAGTCTGATACACGTATGCTCGAAATTCACAAACTAGAGAAAAGAAAAGAGATTTATGGTAGTTTATTCCGTTTAAAATCATTTTGAATTATAATTACCTTTACCGAGATGACCAAACTCAAGTCTCGGCCAACAAATGTCAGGACTTTGAAAATATCTAATTTCTATTTCTTTTTGACTTAATTTCTCATTATTCAATAATTTATCAGTAATATTTTTGAGTGCTTTTTTCCATTTGTTATGTTCTTGGTTATAATTATTGTAAAATTCACTGTATTGATTCTTGTTTTCGGATTTCAATGTTGATAAACTTATTTGCACTACATTTCTTTTACTTGAATTTGATGAAGTCAGCAGTTCTTTTATTTCATTTCCATGATATTTCATCAAATAATCTTCTTTAAAAGTTTTTATTGAATCTGCCATATTAAATTACACTTTACTTTCTTCTTAATTTTAAAATTGTCACAAATAAATTTGTTTTCAAAACTTTTCGCGCAAAATAATGTGGGATTTTTTTGAAAATTCAAATTTAAGCGCTTTCAAAACTGCAGCAATTTTTCTGAACTCGCACGTGACTGTGGGCATTTTTAAAAATTGGTAAATTTTAATTTTAATATTTTTTATAAAATTCTAAATAACTCGTGAGTAGTAAAATTAATTTATTTATTGTTATTGCTCATTAAATTCTCAAATATTTCTTAATTCTATTCTGCATTTAACAAGTCAGTGAGTAAAAGTTTGAAAATCAATAACAAAATATTTTCAAAAAAATAAAAGTGAAAAAATTGTTTTCTGTTAATATCAAAGTATTAAAATTATATCAAATTGATTGGTCATTAAATTATTATCAATATCTATTAGTTTAAAATATTTATAATACCATCTCGAGTGTTTAAATGAAATATTTGAGAATTTTGAAAAATATGGATTTTCACATCATATGATTAAAAAGAAAACGTAACAAATTAAAATTTTATCTCATTTCAGGACTTTAGTCAGTGAGAAACTTCTCTCTGTGATTAAGTACTCAAGATCAACGACCCACAAATTCAATCAAAATGCGTTATGCACTTGGATATACTTTTACCGGAACAATTGTCACTCTATCATCGCTATGGATTCTTTATCATGTTCTAACAGGTCAAGGTGAACGAATTTCATTTGGATGGTTCTTAGAAGAAACAAGTCCTTATATGTGGGGTTGTCTTGGAATCGGATTTTCCGTTGCATTCTCAGTAGTTGGTGCAGCTATTGGCATTCACACGACTGGTGTGTCAATTGTCGGTGGTGGCGTAAAAGCGCCAAGAATCAAGACAAAGAACTTGATTTCAGTCATTTTCTGTGAAGCTGTCGCCATTTACGGTCTCATTACAGCCATTGTACTTTCCGGTATGCTTGAACCATTTACAACAGAAACAGCAGCAACTGTTGATTCAGTGAGAGCAAACAATTGGATGGCAGGACATGTAATGTTTGGCGCAGGATTAGCCGTGGGTCTAGTCAATCTCTTCTGCGGTTTAGCTGTCGGAATTGTTGGATCTGGAGCTGCATTAGCTGATGCTGCCAACTCAAGTCTTTTTGTGAAAATTCTCATTGTAGAAATTTTCGGCTCAGCCATTGGTCTTTTCGGTCTTATTGTCGGAATTTATATGACCAGCAAAGTCAAAATGGGTGACAAGACAAATTAAAAAGTTAGTGTGAAGTGATAGAGGCACATACATAAGAAAAATCCTAAATCTATGTAGTTAATCAATATAATAATAATATTTGTGAAGAAATGAAGCTATCAATAAGATTCAGTGCATAATCATTAATGGAATAAAAAGAAATTTAGATTTCTTTAATGATATCTATCGATTCCAAAAAGACACACAATCACACACATATATAAAATGAAAGAAAAAGAGAGAGATCAATATAATATATTCCAAATTTCAATTGTTGTAAATTTTTTGTTTGATTGACTTTTTATTAAATATATCGATATAATATAATTTAAACATTTCATCGTCGTTCAATGCTATAATATATTATCACATTCATTAGAAAGTATAAAATAAACACTTTTTTGGCTACAAAAGGCCAAAACAAATTGTTCTATTGCGATTAACAATTCTGTGTATTATAATAAAATTAAATTACTTATCATGCTTTAGATCATCAAGAGAAAAGAGTGTGTAATAAATTTATTGAAATGAAAATTATTAGAAATATATTTTAATGACTTATCTAATCTCATCTTCATTAAAGAAATTTGCTGTATAATCTAAATTAGATAAGAGACGAAAAAAGCTTGGCTAAAAAATATGTGTACCAGTCATGAATATTTTGTCCTCTTCCTTTTTAATATATTTTAATAGTTTGTTTACTTGAGCTATGATGATTGATTTCTTTTCAACAAGTGGTTCAAATGTGGCATATAACTCATAATTTGCTGTCACCCAAGCTAGTTGAATTTCATGTTCATGCATTTCATATATTAATTTTAATGGTCTTGACACACGATGAATTCTGTTATGTAAATCATAATACATTGCTTCAATACGTTCAAATTGTTCTGAAAAAAAATTGATAAAGTTCAAATTTAACTTGTCATTAAATTTTAATAATTTCTTACCTAAAGTGTTATATGGCGTTGTTATTTCAGAACACAATAATTGTGTATTTTTCTTATTTTTATAGAGAAAATGACGAATGTCAGGAACACCTATCGTTTTCAAATTTATACCCTTATCTTTAATTCCTTCATTAATGGCTTCCATATAATTAGAGCGTCTTAGCTTTTCAGTTATATTCTTTTTGGCATTTGAGAGTACTGAAAATGATTCTTGATCGACAGTCATGAGTAATAAACAAGCTTCACAATCATCAGAGAGATAAGAAATATGACAATAAAGTGCTCCATTTGGGTCAAATTTAGGCAAACAGAGTGGAAGCCAATTCTCTGCTGTTTTAAAGCTCTCACTACATTCAACAACATTAAAAATTAATCTTAGGTCATCTGTATGCATGCAGTAGTTTTTCATTCTAACTAATGTGATGAGTTTGTTATTAGCAATTAATACAGCAAAGACGAGATTTTTGATTTTAGAGCAATTTGTTTGTATAGTTTTTGTGATGTTGTCACGTGTAGTCGCCTCCATTGGAAGAATTCTAACAGAATGCATTAATGAAACAAATGAATTATTTGAAATCCTCGTTTGTTTTTCATCTTTAAGCAAATGATCAATCCATCTTTCTGATCCCGCCACCAATTTTCGTAAGTCATAATTATTGCGTTTCTCATAAACATTCTTCATATGCTTCAACGTTACTATAAAAATTATTTGATTATATACATCCCTAGAAAAAAATAGTAATTTAATATTGATAATTTGTTATCATGAATGCATTGGCTTACATTAATTGATTAAGAATCTGCTGTTCGCTTCTTTTTGATTTATTCACACCAACTAGTATTAATGGGTTTTTGATAAGGAATACAAATTTAGTATTTTTAGCTGTTATTGAACGTATGCAATCATCATCTTCATCGGGATTTCCATTTGATGATACACTCACTACTGAAACTAATGCTTGTAAAAGGCCAAAAAGTGGATTAAGTTTATCTTCATCGCCATGTAAAGTATAAATTGGTTTTCCTGCTGTGCTCAATATAAAAACTTGACATTTTTGATTTATCCATTCTGAATCATGTAAATAGTCATATTCCTCATCAACAAAGTTCAATGAATTAGAACTACATGGGTCACTATTTGTCTCTGATTGCTCTTGATTATCGCTATTTTTACGTTTTCTTATATTTTCAATATTATTTTCTTCAAAATTTAGTTCACTTAGTGCATCAACTAATGCACAATCTTCCTGCCTTGAATCGTCATCATCTGAAAAATTGCTTATGTCGCTCATCACTAATAATTTTAATTAAATTATCTTTTGTTATTCTTTTTTACTAGAAACCACTTCTCTTTCTATTTTTATGAATGATTTTTTTGCAGAGGGGTTTGTCAGCTTAATATCTTAAAATCAATTCCAAAGTTTCTTATGTACAATAACCATTTTAGACCTGAACATAAATTTTTTTAAAAAAATGTCCTGTTAGGTAAAGTTGAAAGTCAATAATTACGCTTGTTTTATTAAAAATTTGTTACAGAAAGTAATTTGAATAATTAAAAAATAATATTGTACTTCGGTTTGCTAATTTACCAAAGTAAAAATTTATTCCATGTGACGAGACTTGAGAGAACTTAATGCCAATTTTACTCTTTCATCTCTTAAAACTTTTTGTTTCAAATTATCTTTATCTGATTGTGATAATTTTGTTTTTTGTTCCAATTGTTGAGCGATTTTTTCAGTGAATGTTTTCTTGCTAAGAATGTCAAGAATTTTCTTTTGTAAATCTGGTGCAGGAACTTTGCTGCTGTCTACAGCTGATGAAGTTGTTGATTGTGGTGTTTGATGTGAAAATGATGTAGTACTTTGTTGTGGTGGTGGCTCAAAAGTCAAATTACTTGCATCTTCTCCAATTTCGTATTTTACTTGAACTTCTCGTCTATGTGACAAATATTTGATTATATGGTCATATTGAAGAACTGTGAGTGATCGATTTTCATGAAGTGTTTTCAATAGAGTTTGAATAGCATCAGGATGCTGATAAACTTTATTTGAAGTAAGACCTTTTGTTTTATTAACAAAATCCTTATAGATAAATTTTATTGCATCTTCCAGCGGCATGTTTCGATGTTCTTGAGGATCACCATAAAGAATCTGCAAAGGATAACTCTCAATGAAGTTTTTAAAGAAAAGAATTAATTTTAACATACAGCAACTGTAATACTTTGACGCTCTTTATTTGTTGGTGTTACAAGAACACCATAAAGTGCACCTCTGTTTTGAATGTTGCCCAAAATTTTATTTATAGCAATTGAATCATGCGGAAAGAGCATATCAACTTTGATTCCAAGCATTTTCAACCGTCTCTCGACTTCTTCTGCATAATCACTAAAATAGTCAATTGATAAGCTAAATTATGTTATATGAACATATTTTTACATACACTATAGCTCTTGAAACTACTACAATTTCGCAATGGCTAATCTCACTATCAACATTTCCTGTACCCATTATTGAGTTATTTCCATAATACTCATTTGCATCGGAGAAATATTCTAAAATAATATCATTAATTAATAACTGTCATTATATTAAACAAAAAGTAATACAAACTTTTATTCATTGGTTCATCATTGACAGCTTCATTACTTTCATTTGGAACTTTGTGTTTTTGTTGGCTCTTCATTTCAGCTGCTTTTACCATGATTCTAGTATTTCCTAAGAAACTTCCGTTTTCTGATTCAATTGCCAATTGAGCACTAAACAAATTAAATATTCATATCATGTTTAATTACTATTCTAAAAGGCTTTACCTTGATGGTTGATCAAATTGTATAAATGCAAATGTCGGTGTTGTTCTTAAAATCCCAACAATTTTCCCATAAGGACTGAATTTTATATCGAGTAAATCACTTCCTATTGATTCATTCAAATGGCCAACGTAAATTCGATTTGCAATCTGTGTTGGGTCTCTTAAATTAACTCCCTCCATTATTTCCTAAAAACGTAGTTCTTGTTTATCAATTTTTAAGTATGGTGAAATTCAAAGAATTCTTCAATGATTTGTAAATATACTTACTTTTAATGGTTAATACTTATCAGTTTGATAAGGACTTGTTAGAAATATTTTTCAAAGATGTTTGTGAACAATTTCAAATTGACGAAATAAATGTTTAATGTTTATTTTTATGAAAAATGATTTTTCAAAACAAACACAAAACAAAATCCCCTGCAAAATCTAATTGGTTTGTAAAAAAATTAAATATATTATGGCCGTTAAATAAAAAATTATTATTAAAGAATTTCTTAATATCTTTTATTTCATACATTCAAAAATGAATCATTTATGATTTTGTTATTAAAGAATTTCTATTTTTAATTATTTTTTTGCTGATTTAATAATAACAATGATTGTTTCAAATTGTTGAAACGTATGTTAAAAATTAATAAAAATTTTGATGTCATGGTAATTCAAGTGTCATAAACGAAAGCATTTGATTTTAACAAATATGATTCCAATAAAAGGTGGTCCAATTCGTGATTCTGAATACACGAAAACAATATATTTAATGGTAATTTAGAAGAATTATTTGAAATATAAAGGCTTTAATATTTCAATATCACAGATCAAAGAGAATCAATACAGTGGTGTCATCAATATTTTAAATTCAATTCGAGAAGCATCAACCACTCGTGCCGGTCTTTCACTTCTTGGTCATTGCTATTATCAATCTCAAGATTTTATTGAAGCATCAAATTGCTATGAAATGTTGTGTGACTTATGTCCTGATGTGCCTGAATACAAGCTTTATTATGCGCAATGTCTTTATCAATCAGGTCTCTTTGATGAAGCTCTAAAAGTTACAAATATGGTTGAAGCAGAACATTTAAAGGAGAAAATCATGCAATTGCAAAGTGCGATATATTTCAGTATTGAAGATTATTCTGCATCGCAGGCACTGCTTGTTCAAAGACAAGCAGGAACAGCTCAAGCTCTAAATGATGAGGGTTGCTTAATGTATCAAGCAAATTTATATGATGAAGCTCTACAAAGATTCTTTTTGAGTTTACAAAGTAGGTTCAATCCATTATGTGCATATAATTCTGCTTTGTGTCATTATCGGAAAAAGGAATATTCACAAGCATTGAATATGATTGGTGAAATTATTGAACGTGGAATTAGGTATGATAAAAACTAACTTTACATACTAAATTTATTCTAATGTAATTTTTTAATTTAGAAATTATCCAGAGTTGGGCATTGGTGTACAAGCAGAAACAGAGGGAGGTGCTAGAAGTGTTGGGAATCCGCCTTCTTTATCTCTTTCAGGTCTTGTTCAAGCATTAAATCTTAAAGCAGCAATTGAGTACAATGAGGGTAATTTGGAAGCAGCACGAGAAGCTATTTTAGATTTGCCACCACGAAGTGAACCTGAACTTGATCCCGTTACTTTGCATAACATGGCATTGACAGGAGATGAATCTAATGGAACCATCAAATTAAGAAGACTCGCCTTTTTGTTAGAACTTGGACCAATTTGTCCACTTGAGACTTTTTCAAATCTCTTAATTCTTTGCTGCAAAAGTGAAATGTTTGACACTGCTGCTGATATATTAGCTGAACATGCTCAAATGACTTATAAATATCTTTCACCATTTCTATATGATCTTCTGGATGCAATTATAACTTCACAAACATCACTAGAAGATGCTGAAAAAAAGCTTGCTGTGCTTTCTAGTAATTTAGCTACACGTTTGAGAACATTATCATCGAAAGTTCAAGAATGTCGAATGGCATCAGATCAAAATGCATTGAGAACTGCATTGCGTGAGTATGAAAATGTATTGCGTGAATATGAACCAGTTGCAATGACAAGAGCTTGGATATTTTGGCGTGAAAATGATTTTACAAGTGCAGAACGTGAGTTTCGAGCAAGTGCAGAGTTTTGTTCTGAAACAACTACATGGAGATTGCATGCAGCACATGTACTTTTTATGCGCGGTGATAAATATAAAGAAGCAGCAGCATTTTATGAACCGATTGTGAGACAAAGTTATGATGATATATTATCAGTTTCTGCCATAGTATTGGCTAATTTATGCGTTGCTTACATCATGACTTCACAAAATGAACAGGCTGAAGAATTGATGCGACGTGTTGAAAGAGCAGAAGAACGAAAAGGAAATAGTGATGGACAATGCCTTCATTTATGCATTATAAATTTAGTAATTGGTACACTCTATTGTGCTAAAGGTAATTTTGAATTTGGATTATCGCGAATTGCTCATGCATTGATGGTTGAAGGAGAAGCTGCAAGTACTAGACTTTGTGCTGATACATGGTTACATGTAAAACGATGCGTTTTAGGACTCTTGTGTGGATTAGCAAAACAAACTATTGTTCTACCTTCAATTGCAATTCAAGATACCATTAATTTCCTTCATGCATGTGAAATTTATGGATTGACAACTCCATCAGTTATTGCTAATGATGAGAATGAAGACACTCCAACAATTGGAATGGAATCACGAAAATTAAGATATCTTTTGATGAAGATTATGGAATATGAGTAAAAAGACAAGAATTGGATTTTTTAAAAATATTTAAATCATTTTTATTTATTTTTTTGCCTATCTCACTTAAAATGATCCATTGTTCAGCTTAATTCTCGAGCTTATCATGCATATATAATGTATTTTAAATGTGTGTTTATGTGTGTTTTTATGTCATTTTAAAAACTTTCAGAAAATAAAGAGTTTGCAGAAAAAAAATCTTAATTGTTAAATCATAGGATATATCTGTGTGCCGTTTTATTTCTTAATTTTTTTTTGCTCAACAGTTAATTTTCAGAGATATTTTCTTTCTGTGCTTTGGCATATAACAAAAATCTATTTTTGATGTCAATAAGTTCATGAAGAAAAAGGTTGTTGAAAGGAATTATTGATGTGGTAACAAAACAGTTATTTAAGAAAAGCAAGAAATCATTTTTTAAGAGATAGAAAAATGGGTGAATAAGGAGAGCTCGAGTGATATTTATTTTCACCCATTTAAAATAAAAAGTAAACTAAATAAAAAATTTTCATATCAATTATTCTCATCTATTCATAATATATTTTAAAATAGAGAAAATTTTTTAAATTTTAAAGTCCTCACTCAGTCGAGCACAATCATGAGTGCCAAAAAAATTTAGTGAATAAGAAACTGAGTTAAAAATGAAGAAAAGCTTTTTAAAGATGAAATTGAAAAGAAGTACTCATTAATTTTAAAATTTTCTTTTTATAATTCTTGCGAGGGACACTAATTTAAAGAAAAGTGAAATCAAAAAAGGAAGAACTAAATTATTAAATTTTCTTTTTCTTAAAAACGTCTCTTTATAGAATGTCTGTGTTGTATGTGTATTATCTAACTCCTATTATCTTTCTACGCTTCAAAGGGCAAAGGGATTATTAAAGAATCAAAAATAAAAGTAAAATATTGAATTAATCTACAAAACAAAATTTAAAGTGAAAAGAGAATTTTTCAAGAATTATATCGAATGTATCAATTGTATCAGATAAAAGATAGGAAAGGAGTTTGAAAAAAAAGAAAGAAGGAGGAAGGAAATGAAGAGCGTTTTTAATGAGATTTTAATATCTTATGCTCGGAGGGGTCGAGAAAAGATGATGATGACAACGATTAACTTATCAACCCTCTCTCTTGTTTGAGAACGGTGATTGAGTCTCTGCAAGGCCTTTTACTTTTAATCTATCAGCTGTTTTCAAGAATGAGGGCAATTGTTCCTGCGAAACATTAACTTCTCCTGCATACCTATATATTTGGAATTTAATTACATTTTTAAATATAAAGAATATTTTATAAAATATAATTAAACTTACATGAATTCTAAGATAGCTTGCAAATGATTGAATGAAACATCCTTCAAAATGATAATCGGATGTTTTGATGGATTTTCTTCAAGCAAAGTCTGTATGTATGAATTAAAATTTGAAAGTAAATATAAAAAAAACATTTCATTGTTTTAAAATATTTTACCTTGAAATATGGACTGCAGGCAGATAGAACCATTTTGTGTGCTTTGCAAGTTTGGCCATCACATGCTAGAGTCACCTGTTTAAGAAAACAATTAATTTAACATAATGAACAATTTGTTAGAGAGACAAGTGTGTCTCTAATTATAGCATAAAATATTTAATTTACATCGGTAAAGCTTTTTTCATCACGCAAGTGTTTGAATGATGAGACCATGTTGTTTTGAAAGTCATTCCATTTCAAGAAAAATTGCTGCTCGCCCATCTTTATATGACGATTTTCACTCTGTTGGTAGTTTTGTTATTTGTTGTTTTTATTATGGTTTGATGATGCCCGTTTACTGAAATTGTGCAGAAAAAAAAAGAAAACTGTAAATAGATAGCAGAAGGAGGAGGAAGAACTAAAGAGAGAAAATGTAGTAGTTATATGTGAAGAAGATGATTGCGAGAGAAAGAAAGAGATATTTAACAAAAGAAAAAAATGTAAAAAACAACCATCAATGGATAATGGATAGATGTAAAAATGGGTCAAATACATTTTCTTTCGTTTACTCGCTCAATGCGAATATGTTCAAAGTCACAAAACTTTTACACTACATTGTTTCCTTTCTAAACAACACAACAAGCACTTTAGTAGTTAAGTTACAACTACACACAGAAAAATCCACGGCTGCTTTGCAACATTGCCCTTCAGTTCTATCAAATTTCACACACAAAAAAAGTGATGATGATGATGAAAAAAGAGTATGGTTTTATACACATATAATACACAATATTTTCTAATGCACATACACGAAAAATGAATGAAATGAAATGCGAAAGAAGAAGACAAGGAAAAGTGAAAGAAATGTCTTGCTAAAATTCACTTAAAATTGACACAACTTATTGACTGGATCTATTCGATATAAAATAACAAGTATACATGAATGCATTTCAATTAAAAATTGCTACTTAATGCCACTCATCGATTGTGAAATTATGAAAATGAGTAAAGTTTTAAAAAAACATGAAAACAAACTTTCTTTTGCACTTTTTTGCACCAAATTCTTGAATTTTTACCTTAAATTTACCTTAAATTCAATTAATGTACCTTTATCTTGATAAATATCGCGTTTATTTATAGTTTCTGTTGTCAAATTACCGAAAAAGTCTTGAATTTATGTGATATAGCTTACTTAGCTTCTTAGGTTGAAGTTGTAGAATTTTCGTTGTAAGCTGCCCTTGTAAAAATTTACTTTTCACTCTCGTTTCAAATAGTTGTAGTTTTCTTTGCAAATTTAATTTTATAAGATTCTCTTGATAAAAACAATAGAAATTTATTTTTATGTAACGTACATTTTCAAAAAAAAAATCAAAAAATGTTCGTTTAATGTCATCAATACATGGTCTCTATTTAAAATGAATTTTATAAAATTATTGTGACACATCATACGAATGATCCTAAAATTTCTACAACTCGGGGAGTTGATTTGATTTTTACGAGAGCGAGAGAAAAAAAAATAAAAAAGAAAATAAATTAAAATAAAATAGTTTCTCAGCTCAATATTCAATGAAGTAATAAAAAAAATTGAGATCTAAATCGTAAGTAAAAAGTAGTTAGCGTAAAGAATCGATTGTGAAGTGTCGAAATAGTTGTGCAAAAGTGTTGGAACATTAGAGAAAAAAATTTTCATTCATTAAATTAATGCAGTGAGAATTTTTTTCCTATTTATTCACTCAATTTTATAGTCCGTATTAATATAAAACGGTTCATTCACATTTTTACAATTCATGTGAAAGAATTTCCTTATCAGTAAACATACTTTTCTATTTCTCTCATATGTACTTATTTTTCTCTTTTCTTTCTTTCTTCATCCACTTCTTTTTTAACATACAAAAATTTCCAGAACTTCCATTTTTTCTCTTATTCATATAATTAATGCACAAATACCATACATAAGCAGCTTGCTGCAATAGCCACAGCGAGCGAGCTCATATTTATGAAAAAAGAATACAAGAGAAGAAGAAAATAAAATTGTAATAAAAGTGGATTTTGATAGAGCGAGAAGGCGCAATTGAGATTATGGATGAATTAAGTGTTAATAGCAGGCACTTTAGTCCAAACTTCAGTCCATCGAGAAATCTTGTAGGCAACAATAGCGAGAATCAGACACAAAAATCGCTTTACATTCATTTAGTTAATCATGGTTTTCGAATGGTTCGTGTAGATGATTCAAATAGCGATGTAAGGCAAATTATAAGTAATGTTGTGGGATCGATGACAAGTCCTGTTGGTGTAAAACCGTGTACGCAATTTTATGCATTACGACTCCGACATATTGTCTCCAAAGAAATTCTTTGGCTGCCACTGTGTAAGTTTTTAAAAATAAACAAATCAATTATCATCAGCTTTCAATTGTTTCTCACTCTCTCCTCATGTAATATTTTCTTTTTTATGTCTATTTTGCAGCGACACCGACACGACAAGTTATTGATTACATCTCAAATGAATCATGCTCGAATATAAATTGTCCCAATTATGTGAGATCATCATCTCCATCAGCATCGTCATTGTGCGACAAGAGTCAGCAACAACAAGAGTCAAAAGAAAATGTACCTCTAGGCCATTCGAATTGTGTATGGAAAATAGAATTACGTGTACGCTATATTCCAAAGAGTCTCAGTGAATTTCTTGAACGTGATAAAATAACCATCAACTTCTACTTTAATCAAGTGAAGGACGATTTTGTACAATCAAATATTGCGAGTATCGAGCAAGATTTGGCTGTACAATTGTGCTGTCTTGCGATACGACACTATTACAAGGACGCAAGATCGTCGAACGACAGAAAACATCATCTCGATTACATTGAAAAAGAGATGGGTTTCTCAAATTTCCTGCCTAAAAGCGTAATCGATACGATAAAGCTAAAGAACTTAAAAAAACTTGTACAGTCACAATATAAGAAAATCTATCAACTATCAGATACTGATTACATCTTAAAGTACTTTGAATTACTCTCGACTGTCTTTGACTTTGACCATGAGAAATTTGTTGTGACATTGGGACAATGGAACATTGCAATTGACCTAATTATTGGCTACAACCTTGGAATCTCTTACTTGACGCATTCACAAGCAAAACCAACAAAAGTGACCGATTTTGAGAACATTTTGTCACTAAAAACGAGCATTCTACCAAACACACTACAGCAGTCATCAATATCAAGTGGAAGCACAAGTGGCAAAGGTTTACATAATAGTAAATCAAACGATTCAAACATTTCACAAGTAAGCTCGTTGTGTGGATGCAATAATATTAAATCACAGTTGCGCATTCAGGTAGATGGAAATAGCGAGGACTTGGCAATAACATGCAATGGTGTAAATACTGCTGATGGCATAGCTGAACTTATTGACGGTTATTGTAAAATATTCAATGACAATAATGTCAGTTTATGGGATAAATCGAAAACACCCATCAATAGTAATTCATTAGAGAAAAGAATGCCAGCGTATGTACAAAATAATGACAATGGTGGTGATGAAAATGAAATGAACTTAAGGAGAGTAATGTTGAGTGAAGATTATTCTGAATTGCATGGTGGTGTTTTACCAGAAGTAGAAGAAGAAGGCGATTATTCAACGCCAACTGCTCGAAATTATGAACTTCAACGTAATCAAATTCAATTAAATGAGATTATTGGCATTGGACAATTTGGTGATGTTTATGTTGGTACATGTCAAATTATTAGATCTGCAAGCAAAAAAGATCCAACGACTGTCCGTGAAGATATTGTTCCTGTGGCTGTTAAAACATGTAAAGCAGACGCGGATCTTAAAACCTCAGAGAAATTCCTTGAAGAAGCATGTAAGTACATACAAGTAAAATCAAATATGGAAGTGTTGACATTACCTTATACGCATTTATTTATATTCATAGACGTAATGCAAAAATTTGAGCACCCACACATCATACGACTTATTGGTATCTGCAGTGATCCGCCTATTTGGTTGGTGATGGAGCTTGCAAGATTGGGCGAATTGCGAGCATATTTGAAAGAAAACAGCTCTAAGTAAGTTGACAACTTCCGTATATATCTGAATGAATCATGTGATTTATTGCGTTTTTTCTCTCCATTTACAGATTAAAGCTCGGCACATTGCTTTTATATTCTTATCAACTCTCAACTGCTTTAAGTTATTTAGAATCAAAAAAATTTGTTCATCGCGATATTGCAGCGAGAAATGTTCTTGTCTCTAGTCCTACATGTATTAAATTAGGTAACAATTATCACATATGATTAACTTCTTTTCATATTAATCTAATCTCGGATTATAGCTGATTTTGGTTTATCAAGATGGGTCGAAGATCAATCATATTATACTTCCAGTAAAGGTCTTTTACCAATTAAATGGATGGTATGTCAATTAATATTTATGAGTAATAAATCGATTTATTTTATTCAATCATTTGTTTAGGCACCAGAAAGTATAAATTTTCGTCGATTTACTACTGCTAGTGATGTGTGGATGTTTGGTAAGAAATATTTCTAGGAATTCAATTGTATTAATGATTCATGTTTGTCTTCTATTATTTTCAGCTGTTTGTACGTGGGAAATTTTAATGTATGGCGTAAGTATCTCTTCAAAAATAATTATCATACATCGATTGCCTATTTCTAACCTTTATAATTTATTTTAGGTAAAACCTTTTCAAGGAATTAAAAATAGCGAGGTAATAGGAAAATTAGAAAATGGTGAAAGACTTGCATTGCCGCCCAATTGTCCTCCACGACTTTATTCACTCATGTCACAATGTTGGAGTTATGAACCAGCGAAACGTCCAGATTTTAAAACAATTAAAGAGATTATGAAGTATGTACTTTTGCATTTCCTATCATTCTAAAATATTAACTTAATGTTTTTTAGAGAGATATTAATTGAAGAGAAAATCAGTGATTCAGAAACAATGAAGCGAGAAAATCGTAGAATTGCAGCAATGTCATGGGGTGCGGGTGATGAAGATGCACCACCGAAGCCAGCTCGACCTATGACAGATTCTACTTCAAAACTCTTCACCATTGAAGATCGAAATGAAAATGGAACATCGAATAACAGTGGACCTCAAATGACTTACATCATTGCACAAAATCCAGCTGTTTTAGCTCAACTAATGCGTGAAAATGAGAAGAGAGGCTTAAATCCATCAGCTTATACAACACCTGCATCGGTATTTAACGTTCTAGCTGTCGATTTTGCAGAAGATGCTGCAGCTACTGAAAATAACGCCATCGATCAAGTTCAATTAAAGGCCATGCAAGTGCCAGCAATGGAACTTATTCCATTGCAACAAGATAATACTAATGAAATCCTTGAACCTTCACCCTCTCTCAATCAAATTCCAAATTTTGAAGCATTAGGTACGAATGTCGATATGTCTGTTGCTTATCCTATTACATCACCATCTGGTTTACCACCTCAAGCGCCAATCGATAATTCAAAGACAAGAAGTTTGGAGAGAAATGCTGGACAAAATGTTCCACCTTCTGTTTCAGCTCGAGTTAGTTCACTTGAAAGAAGACAACAGATTCAAGAAAATCTCAAAGGTAATCAACAACGATCTCAGTCATTGATAAGACAATATAGTGCTGGTGTACAGCAATCTGAACCGATGACAATTAGATCATCAAGTCTTGAACGAAATCAACAAGTTCCATTTAATTTTAAAGCAACTTATTCGAGTAGTTTTGAGAAATTTCAGAATCCACCTCCACCATATATAAAATCAATGAAACCCGTGAAAGGAGGAAGTTTAGAGCGATCTCAGGCAATTATTATGAATGATTTAATGCGAAAATATTACGATCAAAAAGCAGTTGCTGAAGCACAAAAACCAAGAAGTGGTGGAAGTCTTGAGAGAAATTCCCAGTATCAACAATTTTTATTCATTCAGAAACAACAGCTTCAGCAACAATTGCAAGTTCAACAACAGCAAGTTCAAGCACAAAAACAAGCGCAATTACAACAACAACAGCAGCAACAAATGCAAGAAGATCTCATTGAGGAAAATATTTATGATTTTGGAGGTGTACATGTTAAATCTTGTGCTACAATTGCACTTAAAAAGAGCATTGAACGTGGAATGTTGCCACCAACAGCTTTAAGAACATTTGAATCACCTCAAAATTCAAATCCACCTTCGGGTCCTTCGTCACTCGAAATGAACCGTCCAGTAACGCCGCAAGCGGCATTTAAACAACCATGTCCAAGTATTGCAAGTCGAATGATGATTTTTCAACAGGGCACAAGTCAACCTGTTCGACCACCAATGCTTCAAAATTCTCCTATCCAAAAACCTCCTTTTCCTCATAATCCTAATTTTTTTATTCCACCTATGCAGCCGGAAACTATTCAGGTTCGCTCTAACATATTTTTAAATACATTCATAGATTTCATTTATGTTTAGTATAAATTTTTATGTTGATAATGATGAGTTTTTATGCGTTTATTTTCAGTAGTGAGTTTATTATTGTTATGAGTAAATAATTGAGTTTATTCAGCATGATTTTATTTAAATTTTTATTAATGACAATTTTATGAACAATTTAATAATTAATTTTTTTTAATACAACAGCATCATCCAAATCAAGATCTACATAACTTTATTGAAGCTCGATTACGAAAGCAACAGCAAGAAGAAAGTGAAAAAGATGCAAAGTGGTTAAAACAACAAGAAGAAAATATCAAGAAACGATTAAGCGTATCATCAGTCAATGAATTACCCACTGATGGTCAGAATAGTCAAAATAGTACTGCAGCTGCAATGCAACCAATGATAGAAACAACTCAACATAGTCCTAAAGCAGTAAATAAATCACCCTCGTCATCTGCAGTGACATCACCACAAGAATCAATGAGACAAGTTGAGCCAAAAATAATTGATCGACAGAACGATCCAATTTATAAATGCACCACAAATGTTGTGAGAGCTGTCATGACATTAAGTAGTGGTGTTGAAAAATCAAATATGAGTGAATATCTCGATCTTGTAAAAAATGTTGGACTTGAATTAAGAAATTTATTGGGAACTGTTGATCATATTTCTTCACAATTTCCACCTCAAACACACAAGTAAGTTTAGAAAGTTTTTAATTAGAACATCTTTTTAAATTTATATCTAATTTTATAGAGAAGTGGAGATGGCACATAAAGTTTTATCAAAAGACATGAAAGATCTCGTAGCATCAATGCATAGAGCTATGCAATATTGTGACACAACACTTGATGTTGAATGTCGAAAGTAAGCAATGTTTAAAATAATAAAATTTTATTTAATAATCTTTAAATTATTTTAACAGAAACATGCTCTCAGCAGCTCATATCCTCGCAATGGACACTAAAAATCTTCTCGATGTTTGTGATTCAATTCGAATAAGATATCCTAATATCACTTACGAGCTACCTGAGAAAACTTTCTCACCTAGTGTCGATCAATGTGTTCTTCTACCTCAAGTTCAACAATCACCCAAGAAAAAACCACTTCCGCCGCAGCAAGAATTTTATGAAAATTTAGCTCAGAATGTTGAACGATTAGAAATGACTGAGCAATTATATTGTAATCAAAATTTACCGCATACTGAAATAGGCATCTATGATAACAGCAGCATCATACAACAAGAACAGTTAAGAATAGTAGAAGAACCAACAATGTCACCAACAAATGGCACAAGTAATGGTGTTGAAGCGCAATGAAATGAAAATAGACATTTTTAGCCAAATTAAGGATATTATAAAACAGAGTTAGTCTCCGTTTTGAATAAACTTTCTCTCTTTCATTTTATTTTCTTCTTCAAGAAAAAAAAAATTTTACGCAAATGAAGTTGAAAGTGTAAGCTTACTCTTTAAAATATCAGTCGACAGTTGGCTAGTTGCATAAGCTTTTTTTGAGCCTTTAAATCGCTCGCTCCCTTTTTATGCTTCTTATAATGAGAATAGTCACTTTTTTATATACACACGACAACAATTGATACCAAAACTTTATAAACATTTTTTCATTAAATGATAATTTGAACTTTTTACGATGTAAATGACTATCGGCGATTAATGGAAGAGCAGATTAATTATTTACTCAAATTCATTTTACTTATATTCTATATATTCATTATCAATAGTATTTTAAACTTATGAAATATTTAGAAAAGAATCATACATATTTATGAAAACCATTCATATCCTCATTTTATATAGAAATGTTCCTCAGCTCAATTCATCCATTAATCGCAGGCATTTTTCTCGTTTGACTTTTTTTAACTTGTGAAAGACAAAAAAAAACCTTTATAAACTTTTTAGAATTTTATAATTTTCTACGCGTTTTAAGCTGTTTGCTAATCTTAAATAAAAAAACTCTTGTATGTACAGAATGTTGGAAGCAATTGAATGAAAAAAATTAACCAGAAAACAATTTTTATAACTTAGTCAACAACAATTTTATTTTCTTGTTTTTATTTGATTTTTTATTGTGTCATATTTGTATAATTTATTTTCTTTATTGAATGATTATAAAATGAATAAAACAATTATAAACATCAAAAATAAAATTATTCATAATAAAAATTAAAATAATCAAAAAATGAATTAATGTTCTTCTTAATCAATTGTTAATTTTCTATTTTCTAGCTTGAAGCAATAAATAAAAAGCAAAACACTTTTGTAAAAGCACTAACTCAACACATGGAAATTTATTTCTGTGCTCTTCAATCAATCGACAGCATTCTTGAAACTTCTTATAGTTCTTGTTTAAATTGTCAGAAATCATCATTTCAATTTCTAAACTTTTCGTCGCTTTTGCTAAATTCAAGTCTTTTATTGGAAGTTTTTGCAAAATTGAAAAATTTCCTTCGCAAGCTTCACAATCACAAAGAAATCCAAATTCGCTTTGTAATTTTAATTGTCTTTCTGCTTTTGGTGTGTTTATAAAACTAGTCCTAAAATAAGTACGATAAAAAATAATAAAAGAGAAAGTTTTAGAGTGAGTTGTAAAACTATTGATCTGTAGTAAAGTTTAGACTTGCATGCATATTTTACTTGATATGAGTAAATTTTTTGTCAAGTTGTTTTTAAGCTGACTTACACAAAAATGTCTTTAATTTATTCAGATTGAATTCAATTCAGTTAAAATACAAAATGATTAACTTTCATACAAATTCACTATACTTTATTTTAATAAAATCTGAATGAATAAAAGACATTTTTGTGTGAATCAACTTGACAAAAATATGCAAGTAATTATTATTAGTATTTATTATCAAGTAAAATATTCGTGCAAATTCAAACTCTAATCTGTAGTTGATAACTTTTAAATACTATAGAAGATACAGAATAAAAAGCTACTTTAGAAACCCTGATTTTTAAAAAAATTTCACTTACTTATAACAGTCAAAAAGTTGGGAGCCTTTTAGTATAAATCTTGATACGACTATAGCAACTTTTCCATCTTTATAAATTCTCATAATATTGCTGCAACAAGAGTGATTTATAAGACTACAAAATGGAAACCATCCAGATCCAATGGACTGTTGAAGATCATTGATTGCAGTAGATTTAAGTTCATTCAAATTAGAACCAAAAATACCATGAAAATAATGATCATTTGTTTGACATTGTCGTTGTAGAAATTCTCTAATAAATTCTTTATTTTCATTCCAAATTTTACTTAATTCTTGATGACTTTGAAGAATCATTTCATGTTGTGTAAGTGGAAATATTGTTGTACTTCTTGTGAGCGAGTTTAAAACTTTCAGATAATTTTTAACATTGCTTGTCTCTTTCACATCAATATCAAAAATTGTCAACGATTTTTCTTTGTCAATTTCATTCATAAAAGTTTTTAATTTTTCAATTGATCCATCGAAAGCTGATAGAGCAATGAAAAAAATTCTCAATGCAATATGAACACTTCCAGAAGTTAAAAGTTGTTCAATCACTGGACATTCATATATGTGAAATCTCGTCTGTGCTTTATTGTAGCATTCTTTGCAGAACATTGCTAAAAATGAGAAAAAAATTCTATAAAATATTGGTAAAAAAAATAATTTTTTTAGAAAATTTTAAAAACATTTTTACTTACAGCTACAACAACTTTTACAGGGAATCAGCTCAAATTCATTGCTTTTCAAGCAATAACTGCATCTTAAAAAATTATTATTTTGATCTACATCAACAAATTTTGATTGCGTCAAAAGCACATTGCAAAAAGATTCTTCAATAGCCACAATGTCGCCAACATGTAAATCTTCATTTGTCACAACATGTCTACCGTATTTTTCATTCACTTTCATTTCTAATGAATTGACGATGTAGGGAATTTTTTCGTGACATTTATGAGACAATTTGAAAAATTCTTTACACGCACTTGACTTTGTACGAGCAATAAACTCTAAACATTTTTTCTCACGATTTTTAAGTATTTCAGAATTTTCCTTTGGATAGTTGTGTGCTCGTGCAAGTGAAATATTTTTAAGACACTTGTCAAACATTCGTAATTCAAAACATATGGCAGAACGATTCGCATAAGCTAAACCTAGATTTTCACTTTCAATTTCACTAAAACACAAACTTTTATTATAATTTATTATTGCATCATAAAATTTTTTAGCTTTATAAAAATTATTTCCTTCGAATCGGTATAAATTTGCCTTTTCGTCGCTCTTAGTTAGTCTCATTTTTCACACCTTTTCGTCTCGCTTGCCGAGGAAATACTAATTTATATTTATATGAACTATAAAATATTTTTTTCTCTTTTAATGATGATGATGACGATTGTATCAGTTATGTATAATAATAAATTACTTTTCATGTTTTTCTCTATTGCATAATTTTTAAAAATAATTTTTTGTATTATTGATACTATAGTCAAATTTCAACCCGATCAGTTAGATTTTAAAGATATTTTTACTCCACATTTTTAAAAAACAATATATTGTGTCCAAATGTATGCATATAAATAGAAATATATACGTTGTTGAAAATAAAGAAAATTTTTATATTTTGTAGCGATCTGATATGAAAACAAAAAGTCTGTAAGAAAATTTATCATTTTTCATAGCTGTAACATTTGGCTTTATGTAAATTCTTTTATTCTTATTACCACATATACTTTTTTTAATATTTAAGTTAGTCATAATAATATTATTCAAAACAATTTCATTTACAGGCAGTTAATTAGTTTTAAAATTTATTCAGAAAAAATAGACATTGATTCAATTTGTAACTTCATTATTTTACATCATTCTAATTAAAAGTCCACGGTGCAGATCAGAGAGCGCAACAGATCGCTGTCCGTTGCTGCTCAAGAAAAACTTTTCAAGTTTTTCAAAAATGCTTCGGCGCCTCGGTTATTTTTGGTTAAAATACGAATGTTCCGCATGTATTTGCATGTATGCGGGTATATATGCGTTTTTTCGCATATAATTTCGAATATATGCGGAATCTTCACACTAGGCTAGCCGCTACACTTATGCACCATTTTCTACCAAAAGTTGATCAGTTCGTCTAAATGTGTCACAGATTACGAATATTCAAGAATTTTTGTGAAAAAATGTAACCTGTGAGCTGTAGAGTGGATACAGACGAAAATACATCCCACCGCAATTTTTTTAATTTCCCTCAATTTTTTCAGATTCTGTAGCTTCTTCTTCTTCATTATTATCGTTATTTTCAATAACATTCTCTAAAAGTTCTTTGTAATCTTTTAAGATTATTTCAGGATCATCATCAATTTTATTTTCTGCTATTTTTTCCAGAGTTGTTACAGGCGACAGGCGAAAAAAAATTGAATTTTTTAAAATTTTACTTTCTTTATTTTTTTGGTTATGATAATTATAAAATAGCATGGGAAAAATATTTTTAGAATTTTTTTCAAAAATTTCGATTTTTTCCGGTCCAAAAACTGTTCTTCACATGCATTTTTGTCTATTTTTGTGTTTGAAAATTCATAACTTTTCACCAACTTATCCAAAAAATATGGTTGATAACTTGTTAGAAAGGTAATTTTAAGGCCATTTTAACGATATATTATATGTAATATAAAAACTTAAAACTATGGTCACAAGAGCGCAGTTATTGA
>CM031380.1:12144691-12199029 GCA_018290095.1 Polypedilum vanderplanki | reverse complement strand
ATCATTAAATCAAATGATAATTTTTGATAGCAAATTCGAAAAATAAAACAGTAAAACATAAAAAGAATAAAAATCATTCTTGTTGAAGTTGTATAAGGCAAACGATAATAATTAAAAGTTTGCCGAATTCCAAACAAAATTGCAATAACATTTAAAGTCGGTGAAGAAACTCTTCCACCAAAAATGAAATCTTTTTGAAAATCTTTAAGCAAATTTATCATTTGAATTATAATGAAAATTACTAAGAAGGACAAAAAGAGAAGAATCCAAGTAATAGCATCGAATGGCATAAAAAGTTTCTGAAATTCAATTTTTTTCAGTTGAATTCAAAATTTTTAAATCATGAATAATTTTAAATACCTCATAATTTGTAAACTGTCTTCATGGAATTGATAAAATCAGTAGAATATTTTTTTCTTCTGTAAATGATGCTGTTCCAATCATTCTATCACTTTGTAGAGCTTTAGTTTGTGAAATAGGCATCATAATTAGCGATGGTCCATTTTTTTTTTTTGTAGTTTCTCCATATCCTAATATTTGCCAATCTCCCGTAAAATTAGCTTTTGCCTCCATAATTTTTACCATATCATAAATTATTCCGTTACCAATTTCTTTTTCACCATGTTTAAAAAACGTTAAAAATTCTTTAGATTGACTCGTGGTTATAGTAAAATGACAATTATGAAGATTGATAAAATTTTCATTAAAGTCATCGATATTAAAAGAAGTTTTCCATTTTTGGTGTTTAATTTTGTAAAAATTAAGCAATTTCAAATGCAATTTATTACAAAAATATCTTGAATACCTAACAAACTTATAAAGAGTTATGTTTTCTTGTAAGTCCTTTAATAAATAGATTTGTGGTATTTCAAATTCATTCATATGAAAAAGCTTTTCAATTAATTTATTTGTTGCATTTTTCACATAAATCAATGATGGTTTTTCCATATTTATTTTGTGCTAAACTTGATACTCAGATTCAATCAAAATAACATTTGCTTCACTATTAAAGTTTGTTGTTTTTTCATTTTTGTGTTTGATCATTTTTTGAATGTAAGTTTTTCCATTTGCTTGTGAAAATTGTGTCGTAATGTCGTTAAAACCTTGATTTATAATTTGAAGGTTTTTTGGAAAATATTTCAGAACGTCATCGATCACTTTAGCAACTTGTTTAATTTCCAAATCATCTTCTAGAGCAGAAAAATCAATTATCTTTGATTCAATTACAACTAAAGATATTATTAGAAAAAATTTCAACTTCATCTTGATAAAAAGGTAGGTGATACTTCTTTTTATAAGAAAATAAAGTTAATAACATTAATATTTTAGGAAACAATACTTTACATATATGTAAATATTTAGAGAGAAAATAAAAATAATTGTGCGGCATGTGTTGCATTATGGAATTTTAAAAAGTTTTGTCTTATATATCTCTTTGTAATTAAATCACACAATCAGATATAAATTAGACACTTTAAATAGATAGTCATATTTTAAAATTAAGAAATAGCATGCAAGTTATATGGTGCATTTATATCTAAAAAGGAAAAAATGAACAACTTGTTGTAAGTTTTGACGAATCTCACATATAGATGGCTGAAAATTCAAATAATAAATGGCAGTTATAATGGTTATGCATTTGGATTAAAGAAAAATAAACTGAGTTTCCAATTTTTAAAAATCTTTTTCAACACCTAATTTTATTCGGAATATTTCCATACAAGATAGTCAGTTAATTGTTAAGTTTTAAAGATATGATTTAGTTGAAAAAAAATGATGTAGATATAAAATCTTTGGAATTTCTTATGTTATTTATGAAATTATAAATATTTCGGTAAAACTTAAAAAAAACCTTAAATAATAAGTTAAATAAATTATCGGCAATTGATGATTTTAAGGCATTTTTGTTTAAAGAAAATTCAAGTCTTTATGGAATTTAAACTTTTGAAATTATTGTTCTATTGTCCTATTTAGTGACCAAAACTTTATTTTTAGAACATAAACAAAAACATAATAATGTGAATTAAGAACAAATTCAAAAATTCTTTCCTTATCTTAACTACCCAAGACAGGAAATGAAAAACACATCAGTCAATTCATCTTCAATATAAACAACAGTAGTAGCAGAAAAACACAACAAAAATAAAAATTAGAGCTGACTTAATTAACTAATTTTTGTCGTCTCTCTCTCTCTCGCTATATCGGATTATAATGGTAGAAACTAAATCGATTCACCATTTCGTCAGCTCCCAAATTAATATTAAAATTTTAATTTCAAATATTTTTGGTAATAAATCATGCAAAGATAAAAAAATCATTTATAAAAACAGGTTTGAAACATGCTTCAGTCATATTTTATTATCATCAGCGAGTCTCCCTTCCTCAATGATTAATTTAATAACAGCAATAATAAACGTCGATGCTTGTAAATTTTAAATTAGGTGAGTGCACACATGTAAACATTTCGAGGACATGATAAAAAGCAGCACTCTCATCATCTTCATTTACGTAAGTCTAGCGCAGATTAAAGGAGTGTTAATAGTTCTTCTTTCTTTTTTCATACCATGCTATGCCAATGAACATTGTCGAAAAATTTTTTTACTTCTCTCTCAATCACTTCACTTCACTCTTTTTTACTATTGTAGTTGTTGCTGTACACTGTGGACGATTCATAAGATGATGATGAGACAATGTAACGACTTTTGGATGAATAAAGAAGAAATATTAATAACAACACTCAAAACCAGCCTCCATCCATCCATCCAGCGAGTAAAGCAGATGAAAAAAAAAACTTTCGTTTTCTTCACAGTTTGGTGCGAAATTCGCTAACGATCAATTTTTTTTGCTGCTGCTTGCTTGCTCGCATCGTTCGATGACCCAAAAATTATAAATAAAAAAAGATTTTTCGGCATGACATGTAATTTTTTGCCTGCTCCTCTTATATCGTTGTTGCTGCTGCTTGCAACACTCATAGACACACGTATACGTACAGGTATATTAGATGGAGGATTTTTTGCAACACTTGTCAATGCTCAATGATCATTTGTCGAAATAATTTCCAATTTCTTAGAGATTTCGTAAAAATTTTGATTTACAATTTGGACTTTGCTAAAAAATTTAAGAAAAATTCTAGCTTTTATTTATCTTTACAATACAGTCTTTAAAATTATTACATAATATTCTCCCATAAAAGAAGAAAAAAAGAAATAAATTTTCCATAACACACAAAAGAACATTCATTTAGAGAAATGTTCAACATTTTTCAATCAAACAAAACAAAATAAATAAAAAATTGCAATAATTTAATTTTCTTGCTCTCAAAATGTTCAAATCAAAGAGAGAAAAGAAAAGAATTAATTGAAAAACAGAAGCACGGCGTCATACGGTAGCGAACTAATGGCAAATGAATCGAAACAATTTGCAATTACTGAACAGAAGAAGAGACAATAGTGATCATATCTGCCAAGACAGAGAAAAAAAGAATTCGCGTGCATACACAACAAAATGTAAATGCACAACTATTGAATTAGCAGTAATTCATGTTATCAGATTTCTCCTCCCTTCTTGATACCTAAGCAGTAGTCGGTTGTTTATGCCGGCTTTTTTCAGCTAATTCCAATTTATTTTTCGATTACGAATTGGATTTATTGCATAAAGAAAAATAAATTTAGCCACGGCTCGATCATGTTTCAAGTTTCAATCAACGATAATGTGTGCAGTCGCTCAATGATCATTTTCTTTCCCACAATTTTACATTGTGTCTCTTATTGAAACAATGAATTTTCAAAGAATTTTAAAAGAAATTTTTTTCCTGAAAATCTGAAAAACCAGAAAATTATTAATTAAATAAAACTTTCTATAAAAAAACCAGCAAAAACCTAGAATTTTTATAAACTTTCCGTTAGTGAATTATTTTACTTGATTTGATTTTAATAAAACTTTACTTATCTACTTGACTTAACATTCTATTTCATTTGACTATTACGACTTGACTGTATTCACTTCTGTATAACTTGAGTTGGATAATTTTGAACACTTTCTGGTCGAAATTTGAAAATGAATGAAATATCATGAAGAATTTATTTAAGATTTATGATTAGAAGCACAAAATTTAATTGAAACCCTTTCTGTAAGGCGGACTAAGAAGAAATGCAGAAACAGGGCAAAATTTTACAGATAATAAGAAAATTTGTTAAAAAATAAAACACGAGATTTTTTTTAAATCAACATTTTTATTCTTGTAATTTTTCAATTTTTATGGGATTATAATTGATTTTTTCTTCTTTATTACTTAAACATGTAAACATAATTTTTAGACGGCTATTTTTTCATTTCATTCATTAATCATTTATTTTTGTGTTGTATGTGAATGTGTAAAAAAGAGAATTGTGATGACAAAGGAGAGATAAAATTTATTTTTTGCTTCTTATCGTTATCATAAATGTGATTAACGAAAGGGTAAGAAAGAAATAGAGAGAGAGAGAGAGAAGAAAATTGTGTGTGATTATGTAATTGATTAATAAATGGCTGATATGTTTTCATCTTTGTTTGTTAAGCTTCATGTTTCTTTCTTTCTTTTTTTGTTGGTAACAGGAGTTAGTAAAATTGTAAATATAAAAAAATCTCAACATAATAAATTTTCTTTAACAAAAAAACGTAAAATAAGATGCTCTTTGTACATTTGATTGGTTAACATGAAACAAAAGTATTGTAGAAGTGATTTATAAGTAAAATGGCATTACACTGAATGTATGGTATACTTAATCTTTAAATGTCTAATATAATTATCTTATTGGTAAATGATTGGTTTCTTTTTTAGTTTTGTTATAGAAACTTTATGAAGGAAAATTAGGCAGGGAAAATTTTAGCAATAATTTTGAATTTTGATTCTCAATTTTTTTCAATTTAAATAAAATTTTGAAAATATAATTTTGTACGAATGATGCGGAATGACAGAATTTTTAAGGAACTAAAAAACGTTTTCTCAAAAAAGTAAGCCAAATATCACAAAAAAAAGTTTAAGCTAAATTTTCGATAAATTAAAACTTTTTCATTCTCAAAAAGTTGAATTTCTTATTTTATAGAAGTAAAAGACTTACGTATGAACTTCTATCATTTATAAATATTATTCATTCAAATTTTGTTTCTTTTGATAAGTAAATAGTAAATTGTCATCGAATATAAGTCAGTAGATATCTTTGAAAAGGCATAGAGTGTGAACTTTTTTTAATATGTTCAAATATTTTTCTCGCATAAAAATCTTAACTTCCGAAAAATAGAATATTCAAATTGATTGTAATTTTTTTCTCATTCTTTTTCTTCAATAATGTCTTCTATAAAATATAGATGTACTAAAAATGGCACTTTAAGGTCTTGAAAATTTTTTATTTTTTTCTCAAAATTTCTTTCCTTCGTTTTTAAAATGTTTATTTTTTTGTTATTGAGTGCAAAAAATGGCGTAATAATTATTATGTAACTTTATTTAGCCTAATTTAGTTTTAAGCTTATTGGCAGAATATTGTTTGTGTTTTATGAGAACGAGTAGGAGGAAGGTAGAGAGAGAGAAGATAGAGGTAAGAAGCTTAATGGATAAGGGCTAAGGAGCTTATTTATTAAATATTTTTATATTTCACAATTAAAAACTCAAAAAATGAAAGAAATTAAATCGTGATGGCTACTTTATAAATCTCATTTTGTACGCTTATAAATGGCAACTATATATTATAATATATATTAAGTACAATAAGAAAATTTAGAGAAAAAATTCTCTCTCGATCAGTTTAATAATTAGTGGTAACAAATATTACACAACTACATCTAAATGTCTTATTTTTATGTTCTTATATTTGGGACAAATGCTAATGTACGTATTAAACAAAAAAAATGTTAGTTAAAAAAAAGTCTTCTATCACTGGCAGTATACAAATCATAAAATTCACAATAAGTACAAAAATAATAAGAGAGAGAAACTGAAACTCAAGTGAAAAGCTTTTTGTTTGTGAATGAACAAATGTTGAAAATTTTAAAAAATTTGAATTTTTAAAATGCTGAAATTTAAAAGTTTTTTAAATATCTAAAATTTGGTTTAAAATCAATAATTAAATTTAAGAAAATTTAAAATAGGAAATAAAAATTAAAATTTTTAAAAAAAATAATAAAGATTGAGTTTTTTTTGGAGATTAAATACAAAAATTTGTTTGATAGTGAGATTCCATAGAACAAAAAGAAATTTCTAAGTTTTTATTGAACTTCAAATTTTAGCATATTAAAAATTCAAATTTTTGAGTTGAATTTTTCAACTTGTTCAATAATTGATTCTGAGATTTGATCAATATTTTTTAATGCATGCATCATAAATAAATTCTAAAAACATCAATGGAAATTTTTCATTAATTTCTTAAGTTTATCAGTAAAATTTTTATTAATTATGTCACTCAGTAAATGCTCGCTATATGATCAATCGAAAAAATTGATTTAAATTCCTTAGGAATAATTAAGCAATTTTTCTACTGAGTGAATTATTTTTCATTTAATGCAAAAAATGTCAATATGAAATTTGTGAGAAAAAAGTTCATCAAATAGTTGTCTAAAAAATTTTTATCATTTTTTGTGTTTTCGTTAATTTCTCAATTACAAAATTTTTTTTTGTTTCATAATTTTCTATGTAAAACATGCAACTCACGAATATAGTTTTTAATTTCTTTTTAAAAATATGAGAACTAGCTCAGTTTAAATAAAAAAATTTTCATCTTATGCACGATTCAGCTCGGCTGTTTTTCAATTAATCAAAAAAAGTACACATTTAGTTATGCGCTTTTATGCCTTTTTCTCCATAGAGAATAATTAATTAATTGATGGTTACGATTAAAATTGTGTTGTTTACTTCACATCTAGACACACACACATAAAAATATATATTTTTCTCATTTCTTTAGGTATATTAAATTTCAATCTACTTTTCTCTCATAATATAATTTTATATTCAATCTTTTCCAAATTGCTTCTCCATATTGTACTCCCTTTTCATTCGAACTATCTAAATGTCACAAAAAAAAGCTTTTCCATTCCTCATTACTGCTATTTACTGTCTTCTTTTAAGGTACATTTGTAGTTTGTCTTCTCCTCTTAAAATTTCTTCATCTTTTCTTCTTTTCTTATGCTATAACATATAAACTCTAATGATATTTTATTTTTATTTTTTTTTCCTCATACAATTTAAGTTTTTTATTTTGTGAAAGTCCAAGAGCTACCAATTAAAAGATCGCACAAGTGATTGAGAGAAAAAATGAAAGATTTATGTTTCTTTTGTTGTTTCTTATCGATAATAATAATAATGATGAAAAATTTAAAATATTTCTCTCAATTTATCTTCTACTTTATTATTTAACATGTAAATTTATGGTATCTTTTTTAATGCCATCTTCTAAATAAGCACTTACTCTATGAATAGTGTTTTATTTTCTTTTATAAGAAGGAGAAGGATATGCACTTGATGAATAAGAACTTTCTTTTTGTAGAAAAATAATTCTGTATTATATGTGATTTTTTTCAGGTGTATTTAGAAAGGCAAGCTGGCAACAAACATGTTCTCAATAAGTGGCGGAGCAGGAACCAAGTCTTCCAGTTTCAAATAAAAGATTCGCTGCAAGCCTTGAACACTTAGCGAACGTAATTCAGGTAATTTACCCAGCAATCGACTGAAGTAATGCGGCTTTCGTTGAGCCTCCGAGTTATATGTGACATGATCGCGGAGACTATTAATCACTTTCAATTGTAATTGTTCAACCTTCTTCGGTTCTTTCAAGCCGTGGCGCTCTGTTGGATGTAAATAAAGAGAGGAATTTGTTTATTTTTTATGAGTACCTCAATCGAAGATGATGGCAATTAAATTTTATATGAATTGTATTGTGAATAAAACAAACAAATGTCAAAGAAATAAAAGAATGTCTCGATTATCAAAAAAATTTTCAACTGATTTTTTGAAATTTTTTTTCGCATCAATTTGTGATGCGATTTTTTATGTAAACAAAGTAAAATTGTCATTAAAATTTCTATTTAATTTCTTTTGCTAACTATAACAACTTAATATATAAGATAAATCAACACTATATTGCAAGTATAATGAAACATTCTATTATATCTTAATAATTTGCCACTACTTGCTTACTCCAGATGAAGAAACGAGTAAGCTGCAAGGCTGATTATAATAAAGTCAAGAAACAAATAAATGAAATCGTACCTGTGACGAGTGTTAAAGCGCAAAGGCACGCAAAGGCTGAAATATCAATTTCCATTGCGTGCAGGCTATTGCTGAACTCGAGAATGGCATTCAACCAATCACCAAATGAACGCTGACACTGTTGCTTATGTAAAACGGTTCCATTACAAAATACCATCTTTGTATCATCGATGTGTGCACGATATGAGAGTCGTAGCACAAATAGCTCAAGGGAAGCAGATTGAAATAGTAGATCCTGATCTTCGCGACATAATTCATTGAAGCCAGGCAGTTTTTCAGCAAAATGTTTGATTACATCGACGGAAGTTGTCAGGAGATTATAGAACTGTTGAATTTTTTCTGCTTCAGAAATTGTTGGTTCGATCAGCGATGGCTCACGATATTGATTGTAATCGAGTGTCGAGAGATCGGGACTTGTGTCAACATGTGCACGCACTAAAGCCGTAATCAACGAGACAGGCGGTGATGGAGGCGACTCTTGCGGTGATTTTGGTTTCGATGGCAGTCGACCACGTCTTCCCTTTAGCGAGTCAGTTCGTACAACCTCTTTGACCATGCCAACGGCGAGGCATTTTTGGAATCGGCAGAACTGGCAACGATTTCGTCGTCGTTTATCGACTGGACAAGCCTTGTCAGCCAAGCAAACGTATTTTGCACCCTTTTGCACTGTGCGTTTAAAAAAGCCTTTGCAACCTTCACATGTGCGTACACCATAATGCTGGCAAGCGGCTGTATCACCACAAACAGCACATAACTGTGATGGATTTTGATGTTGAATTTTAGCAGTTGCGCCCATTGTAGCAAGACTTGAAACATCAACATTCGCATTTGCAACACTTGGATTGTTGTTGTTAATGCACGAGGGCGAACTTGATGCTGAACTGGAAGTACTCTGCATTGCAGTCGAGTATTTGCTGTAGATGCCAGATATTTTAGCCGCTGGTTTTGGGCTTTCGCTGCTCGATGTCGATTCGGATCGTTGAAGAGGCAAAGAAGCACGTCGACTGACTGCTGCTGACACATTGAGATCTGTCACGGTTGGGAATGTTGGCAGAGAATATGTTTCATGTGATGATGTTGTGCCATACTATTGAATGATAAAAGAAAGTTAAATAATAATCTAAAATTGGTTTATAAAGAAAAATTTACCAATGAATGTGGTTCATAATGATGATGGTGCTGATAAAAGCTACTGCCAACATTCTGCAAATATTCAGAATGTGGACCTTGAAAGCCATAAGGCGCATTTGTATGATGACCTTGTTGATATGTTGGAACGTTAGCTGGATGAGAACTTGCAGCAGCTGCAGCAGCAGCGGCAACATTAAAGCAATCTTCGTCCATTTTTAGGCCAAAGTCGGCAAGTTGATTGTATTTTATTGGATAAGTTTCTTGAAAGCTCGGTAAAATTGGATTTACATCAAGCAATTCTGCTGCTGTTGATGTTTGTGGTCGCTGCTGTGCTTGTTGTTGTGCACTCACTGAAGCAGCTTGATTTGAAGTATTTGAAAGTGTTGGATCACTGCTTGATCTTAAACTCAATAAACCAAGTTCTTCTGTTGACGATGTTTCAAAAATCAAATCTTGCTCTTGTTCGACACTACGTGGATTTGTCGGTGTATGTGGATGCGTCAGAAATGGTGGCTCCTCTTTAAATTGTGTTATTGTAGGCGTCAATAAATCTTGCGACGTTTCTTCTTCAATGCCAACAAGTGTATCACTTGATGAATTTGAATGCTGCGTCTGATGTTCAATGAATGCGCGATCTTGTTGATTTTGTGAAAATAAAATGTCAGAAAATGACGATTCGAGGTTGTGAATTGATTGCTGCTGCTGATTTAGCAATTCTTCTTGCTGTTGCTGCTGTTGTAATAAAAGAAAATCAAGCGATGGTGAGATAGAACTGAAAGAACTCTGTAAAAAAAGAAAAATTAAAAATTTTTGTTTAATCAATTGATTTATAGCGCAAATTTGTAACCTTGAGAAAGAAGAACAACTTTTTTATTGCATCTTCTTATCTCACGTAGTCAAAGTCCATTTTTTTAGTTATACAATCATAATATTTTTGCATTCTAGTTTTGTTTGTTTGTTTTTTTAAATTTTAACTCATAGCATTATCATTTAACGTATATGCACTCAAAAAAATGTCATTTATATTGTTGTTTTATTCAAATTGATGCTAATAAAACAAAATGACGTCAGACTTGTGTCAGTCAATAAAAAATCAAATAAAGATTAATTTTTATTTGATAAAAGATATAAAGAGTTTGCATAAATTAACTATTTCCAATAAAGCACTGTGGTGACTAAAGAATTGATAGCAAAAGATTTAGTTTTCTAATTAAATTCAAAGTTTTGCTCATTACATGTAAGAAAACTAGAAAATAGTACAAAATAGCATCACATTAAATTTCCCTAGAATGTCAATTGAAGTTAATTTTCAACTCTATAATTAAAACCAAATCGAGATAACCTGAAACTAAGAAAGATAATTTTTTGCGAACACAAACGAGCAAAAGAATTGTAAAGCACATCCATCTTTCAGCTCACTACTATGCACTGTTAAAAACACTCTTTTTTCACATTAAAATTGTGCTTCAAACTGTTTCTTTCGCTCACGATTCTGTCTATCTATCTTAATGTTTCCCTTTAATTTTTATTATGCTTCTCGCTCTTCCTTTTACCACAAAACTCTTTTTCTTCGATATAAAGATAAACACTCGACTTCTTTCTTTTCATTGCTTTCAATTTTTCACATCATCATGATATTATGATCGTTATCTCTTGCGCGTTTGCCGTTGTTGAGTGCATTGAATTGCGGCAATTGAAAAGTGTGAAGTGAAGATTGTGTTACTTACTTGCTGTGGTTGCAATAACAACATGCTTGACACAGCGAGGCTATCCGTGAGACTTCGACGAACGGTGATGCTTCGCTCTTCGCTGAGATTTCCTTCTGCTTGAGATCGATCAGATATTGATGCACCTGAAATACAATTAAAGGAAAGAAAAAAAGTTAGAGATGATTATCAATTGATTCACACAAAATAGCACCTGAACACAACATCTTTAGTGAGATAATGATTAGATTTTATTCCCTACAATTTTTTCTTTACTGTTGTGTTCTCTTCACTAAGTTACTGTGACGAATGAATGAAATAGAGGTGTGAAAAATAATAAATTGTTAATAAAAAAGGGAAAGAATGGTTTTGCACATGCTTGAAAGAAAGAAATCATAAAATCAGTGATATTTAGCAAAAAATAAATTGAAAATGTTAATATCAATGATTTTTAAATTAAATTTTTTCCTTCCATCATTTTCTTTTTTTCTGTCTCTGCTATTATAGTTTTATGGTCAATAAATTTCATTCTATAGTGTTCACTCTTACAAGTACAGATGTTCTCAATTAAATATGTTAATGAAGTTAAGTCAATATTTGCATTTATGACAAAACAATCAAAAAATTCGTCACACACAAAATGCTGCAAAAAGAAAAATATTATGACAAGGGATCTCATAAATTAATCATGCTTAATTTTCGGTACAAGACAGTTGTGCATGATAGGGAGCTCCTTGAAGCATAAAGTGAAGAAACAAATTAGTGTAAACGAGAAAGCATCTGAAATGAGGCGCGCACATAAATTTCCCACATAATTTTCAGTTTTTAATTTTTTATTTTATTAAAAATATGAGAAGAGAAAGAAGAATGAATTGATTTATGAATGGTATGAAAATAATTATATCATTTTAAAAAGATATTGGCTATATTCATGCATCAATGAACAGAAGAGTAGAGAGAGGGTTAAGTCAATAAGCAAAAAGGGCTTCCCATTGATTTATTAACAGGTTTTTGATTATTAACTGCCTTCTGGCATCATCCTGATATCTTTTAAGGCACGAAAAGAGAATATTTAACTTTTAAAAGTTATGTTACCTTGTTCATAAGTAAAAAATTCTTTCAACAACATAAATTCATTGCAACGATCTTTTCAATTAAATACAAATTTCTTTTAAATGAAATTTATATAGGCGTAACAATGCAATCCTCACGAAATGATTTATTATTTCGATCTCAACAAATTACCGAACAATTATTGGTCTTAATAATATGACATAAAGTTGGTGAAATGATAAAAAAGGTTAAATGATTTCTACTCTTATTGGGTGTCATCGATATTGCTGTATGTCGACTACTGGACAACATCGTGTAAACTCATTAATGTTGAAATGAGGATTAAGAAAAAAATCATAAAGATGCAATTTTTTAGCATTAAAATTTATTTTCATCGCTATAGGTCATACATGCGAGAGAGATCTAGCAAAAATTGCAATAATTTTTATTATACAGCATGCAAGAAAGAGAGACGATAATCTATTACCGCACACAGTGAGATTTAAGACTTTTTTATGATTTTATTATTTATTTAAATTTTCGTTTTCTTCAACTTTGATTGATTACCATGAAGAGAGGAAGAAATCTCTTATTGCTGTGTTTATTCACTTGACAAGTATCAATTAAAATATTTTTAAAATGAAACTATGATGATGATTTTGTAACAATTTGTAGTTTGTATAAAATGTGTCAAGTAAAGTTTTTAAAAATATTTTATGTTAATTTTTTCAATTAACAAGAAAATTATTTTAGTTTTTGTAAACAAATTAATTATTTAAAAAAGTTTTAAATTTTTTTATTTAGAGCTGAAAGTGCCAAAATTTTCTGTTTTAAGTAGCTTTTGAAAACAACAATTTTAATGAAAAATCAATTTAAAAGATTAAATAAAATAAATTGATCACAATCAGAGTAATGAGATTATTGCACATTTTTGACTCATTGGTTAAATATGCACTTAAATGTACACCGTGACAAAGAGCAAAATGATCGCGAATAAACATTTAGCATCGACCATGAAATAATTTATTATGGTCTGCACATGAACAACAAAGTTTTAGCTGCTGCCGCGAGAGAAATTTTTTTATCGTTCATTTGTGTATGAAATTAATTTCGAGTAGTCGCCGATGATCGATAAGGACAGATTGGACACAATATTTATGCGTTATTTATATTTCGATTACATTGCAGTAAGTTGAGTCTATATCATATTTATTTAACCGCAAGAAGGAAAACTTTTTCATTTAAAAAAGAAATTGCATGTCGCGATGATCTTAATTTATGCCGTTTCATGCCAAATAAACACCCATGGTGTCGTTGAAATCTCTGATGAAAACCAATTTTGTACAAGTGAGAGTGCGCCATATCAATAATGTAATTGCGTTTAAATATGATTAAAAATGAAAACAACAAGAGTAAAATGATAATAAAATCGCTGCAGTTTGTTTTGCAATTCAATTATCATGTCAAAAAAAAAATGCATGGACCTTCTCACTCTGGGCTCTTTTTTCTTGAAATTTTATGATCGAAGCATGTACAAGAATTGTAAATTCCCCATGGGCGGCAAATAGTGATGAAAAATTAGCCATTAATTTCGAAAAAATAGCTCTACTCGCTTGTATGTGCAGAGTGATAGCTTTGGCGTGATTTATGGGTAGAAAAGAAATATGAAAATTACTACATGCAGTCAGAGAGATAATGTTTTGCATTTCTTTGAGCGAAATTGAGGAAGGGAATGGAAAGCGACATGAGTACATTCCAAGATGCGATATTTTTTGATGTTTCTATTAAAAGAAATAATTTTTCCGCTCTCTTACATTTCTTTTATGAATTAATCAATTGCAAGCAACAACAGCAGCAACAGCCTTTTTGGATTGAAGTGTTGGTGTGAGAAAAAAAATTGATTGATATTTTCATTATAAATTGCATGCACCTTCGCCATAGTTGGAGAAATTTTTCTTTTATTATCATATGTATGCGAACAATTCATATCTCAATCAACATCGCAATGTCAATTTATTTTAAATGCATTTAATATAATTTTCACAGCATGTTCCATCAACTTTCAATCCTTTTTCATAAAATATTTAAAAGAGAAGAGAAATTTTTTCATGTTACGCAAAAAATGGTTTTTTGGAAGATTCAACACCTTCAAAATGTTATTGCTTTTCTCTTTACATTGTAAAGATAATTGGATGGAATTAATAAATATGGTATATTATTAATATCATATAAATTTATTAATATTGCTTCATGCAAAACGAACGCATTCTGATTAATTGTTGATTTTCAAAATTATTGCATTTTTTGTATTAAATTTGTGACACTTTAATTAATAATAATTTTTAGAATTAACGAGAAAGGTGTTGAATTTTAATCATTGATCGTCGAGTACTGATGTTCTTTAGAAATTAAAATTATCAGTAAAACCTTAGTATTAGACATTAGACAGAAATTTGAATACATTTTATCTTTTTCTACTTTTTTCCAACTTATTGCTTCAATTTGTTGATAATTAGTTTAAAATACTTGATTTTATACAGTATGGGGACAAGTGATTAGAAACTTTTTAATTTTTTGAATAACTTTTGTTAGAAAGCAGCTAGAGACATGATGTAAAGACGAAAGTTCATTAGAATTTTGAGAGACAGCATTTATGGCATTAAAAGTTTTTCCATATTTTAACATTTAACATAACTTTTGGCCGATTTTCAAAAAACATACGTTTATTTTTTCCTTAAAAATCGCCATTTTTGACTTTTCGAAGCTACAACTTTTGACCCAGTTAAGATAGAGTCTTGAAACTTCACATAATTATTATATATATTTAGCTTAATAACTGAGTGAAATTTCAATTTTTTTTGCCAAGTAGTTTTTGAGATATGATGAGAGCAAATGTCGAACATTTTCGAAAAATTAGGATTTTTTCAAAAAATAATAAAAGAAACTGAGAAAGAACTCACTCTCATTTCTAGCATTAATTGATTTGACTTTTCATAAGCTTTCTTTTGGTATATTACATGTAGATTTTAGTGCAAAGATTTGAGAGAAAAGTCAAGAGAAACATCAAAATGTCGAAATTTTCCGCCATTTTTTGTTCATTTTTTTCAACATTTTCGTTCATTTTCCCAAACGTGAAAGAATTTGTCAAATCTCTTTGCAGGTTTCTAAAATTAAAGTAATTTGACGTCTTCATGCAAAAAATGAACAAGCTACTGTTTCTGGTTAAGCCATGGATCATGCTCAAAAATGACCACAACAAGAATTTTGTAAACAATGAAAAACAAAATTTTGAAAATCACTGAAAACAAGAGAAAGCTTGATTAAGTATTGATGCTTAAGCTACATTATGATATATTTAAGCAATATCAATAAGACTTTACCAGTATTTCGATAGTTTTCAATGATTTTCAAATTTTTGTTTTCATTGTTTACAAAATTCTTTTTGTGGTCATTTTTGAGCATGATCCATGGCTTAACCAGAAGCAGTAGCTTGTTTATTTTTTGCATAAGACGTCAAATTACTTTAATTTTAGAAACCTGCAAAGAGATTTGACAAATTCTTTCACGTTTGGGAGAAATGAACGAAAATGTTGAAAAAAATGAGCAAAAAATGGCGGAAAATTTCGACATTTTGATGTTTCTCTTGACTTTTCTCTCAAATCTTTGCACTAAAATCTACATGTAATATATCAAAAGAAAGCTTATGAAAAGTCAAATCAATTAATGCTAGAAATGAGAGTGAGTTCTTTCTCAGTTTCTTATATTTATTTTTTGAAAAAATCCTAATTTTTCGAAAATGTTCGACATTTGCTCTCATCATATCTCAAAAACTACTTGGCAAAAAAATTTGAAATTTCACTCAGTTATTAAGCTAAATATATATAATAATTATGTGAAGTTTCAAGACTCTATCTTAACTGGGTCAAAAGTTGTAGCTTCGAAAAGTCAAAAATGGCGATTTTTAAGGAAAAAATAACGTATGTTTTTTGAAAATCGGCCAAAAGTTATGTTAAATGTTAAAATATGGAAAAACTTTTAATGCCATAATGTGTCTCTCAAAATTCTAATGAACTTTTGTCTTTACATCATGTCTCTAGCTGCTTTCTAACAAAAGTTATTCAAAAAATTAAAAAGTTTCTAATCACTTGTCCCCATACTGTAATTATTACTTAAAATTTTAATGCTTTATGATTGAATTTTGAGTATTTGAGAAGAAAAAAAAACTGTTAAAAAAAATATATAAACAAATGTTTGTAAATAAAACTGATGAAAAATTTTATAAAAATTTTCTTATCACTTTAATGCTTCATTTGCAAAATTAGACAATTTAGAAGCAAATAAAACTGACAGAGATTATTATGAACATTTGCGAGCTTTAGTAAAATTCTTTTAACAATAATCTACTGTTGCTATCTAAAATTGTTTTGATAAATTAGTGATCTTGCGATTGTTTTTCATTTAAATTAATTTTTTATTTTAAACTATTGTATTGTAAACAATTTTCAATTTTAAATTAAAAACTACAAGACTAATTTTCTATGCAAAAATTTACACCATCGTTAATTAATTTTCAAATCTATTTTCAGTCAATGCAATGAAATTAATTTTTATGAGTTTAAAGTGAGTTTGCAATTAAACTTCTTCTTATATTTTTCAATTGCTTACTCGTTTACTGATCATTACCGTAAACTTAAACATCTCTTGGCTAAAGGAGCATAGCAAAACGATTTGGCTTTAAGAGAGATCAAACGGCGACAAATATTCTCATTGCACATGAGAGTATTATGAAATTGCACAAACTGGTAATAAAATAAAACCAGCATTGATCGAAAGAGAGAGAAATAGCAAACGACACGGGAATTACAGAATTACTTTTTCGATAGTTTACTGTAATCGAGGTTGATTGCCTGATTGCCATTGTGAACTCTCTTTTTTACTTCTATTGCAATCGATGGGAGTAAGTTAAGGAGACAAATTTTGTCATAAGAAAGAGAAGAAGTGAAAATCGTGCAGTTTCAACAATTGCAAACATTTAATTGAAAAAGAAAAGAAAAATTGGGAAAAATCAGTGGCATGAGAATTCAACCTTACTTGCTCTCGCGAGACTGTCAGTTATAAGATCAATTTAAAGTGATAAGATTTTTTTCTTTCTCTTCTTTTTTTGGGCAAAGTTTCAATAAGTTAAACATAAATCAAATGACACACGTTTCTTCTGTTTGAACTTCACGTTTATCGAATTGAAATTTTTCTTTCTCTGTTTTTGTTTGTTATTTACGAGGATGAAGATCATCAAAATCATGCACGCCACAGTTTGTGGTGCAACTTGACTATCATTCTAACATCTTTTCAAGCAGTGAATCAACAAACAATTTTTCTTCTTTTGATGATCAATAGACAATAAAATAGTGAGAAGAAATTTCAACAAAAAAAAACATTTTTATCACATTTAACTCATCAACAAAGTTGTAAAAGACTCAGCAGGAATTCTCTCCTTTATATATCGCTACAATTTTCTATTGCTTGTCTATCGATGATGTAATTGAATAATTTTTTACATTTGAAGTGTTCACAGCAATAGTGTCCGTTCAATTATACAACTCTTTTTGCAAAATGACGATCATTTGCTTCCAATACGTTAGTTTTAGTGCAAACCCTATTACCGATTAAATGATATGATGATGTTGTTAACGTTTTATATAAAAAGTATAATTTTTTATGAGCCCAAGAGTGCTCAATTGCAAAAAAAAAGTACAGAAACTTTCACTCGATGTTAATTTATTGGAAGATGCTCCATGACACGAACTTTTGTGGCTTGCTAGGTCGTTTATTTTTTCTCTCTTTCATTTTTTTCTTCTGCCACACATGTACATGTCGCTCTCTTCTTTCATGCAAAAACTTCTTCTTTATGCAAAAATACATGCAGCATCAACAAAATAAAAAATAAAACTTGTGGATATTTATTATATTTCGAATAGTGACAGACAGCTTATAAGCAAGAAGTTAATTCTTATTGAATATTTAATGAAAATACTTCTCCTTTACGTTTTACATAAATTAAGATTATATTTTAAATTGAGTATATATGCGAGATGTATTTGCAATGAAAGTTATATAAAAGAAATAAAATATCACAGAAAAAGACTCAGAGTATGCACTTATTACAAATCAGAAATGAATCAATATAAAGAGAATGGTGATTTTTTATAATTTATTGACAAGCATTTGAAATTTTTAGATAAAAAATCTTGAATCAAGGAGAAGATTTTTAAAAAAATCTGCAATTAATAACAGCACAAATTATAAGTAATAATTATCCTAATAAAAGACGTTCTACTGCTAGTTAATTGAAGTTAGTTTGATTATAGACAAAAATTATTAGATGAACTTTTTTGAACCTTATATAGAGTTTAAAATTCATATTTTATTTACGAATTTACATTGTTTAACTTTGTCATCAAAATTTTATTAAATTTTGATCTAATGAATTATTAGAAATAATTTAGTTAATACAAGATATTTCATTTTTTTAATTTTTTAAACTTTACATATTAAAAAATATTTCTTCATTTAAAATATTCCACAATCAATTCAATGAAAATTTTCATTTAAAAAATTCACACAATTACCAGCAGTTTCTTCTTTTCAAATTAAATTGATTTTAATCGAATTATTAAAATTAATGTGTTGACTCTTTCATTCTTAATAATAAATGAATATTGCAAAAGTAAAAAATATTACAAAATCATGCACGAGACTGTTCCACGTTAATTTCTTATTTATCATTTCTCATTTTCATATAAACCATTCAGAATTTAATCGTATTATAAGAGGCAATCTTCAGCAAGCATTTTATGATAATTTACGATTCAAGAAGGCCATAAATGTGATGTCTTTTGTGTTCATTGCATGACTAATAAAAGATATGTGATTGTGAATCAATAAAATCTCAAGTTTTCTTTTTTCTTTGTTTTGTATCGTTTACTTTTGCTCCAAAAACGTCAAAAATTTTTTTTTTATTTTATTATCTATAGCTCGTGTATAAAATTTTTGCGTAAATCTTAGAAGCATTATGGGATAAAAATTACAATCATCATCAACCTGTTTTATATCAAATTTGAGAGCAGATAGGAAAGAAAGATGATTGCTATTATTGAGATCGCCATCAGCGTTTATCGTCGCGTTTTACGAATTGATAAAATGGTGTCATTAATAACCAATTCATGCAATTTTCGGATTTTTTTGAAATATGTTTCTTCTTTTTTTGTCCAAGCGTGAAAAAAAAGAAGACTAAATTGATAAATAAAAATTCATACACATATGATTTTGTCCGATGAAGATTACGGATTGTTTCTTTTTTCGGGGATGGAATTTTTGAATAAAATTTGCATTAATTTCTTAAACTGCTTGTTTCAAGAATTGAAATTGAAATAATGGCATAACCATGTAGGATTATCAATTTTTCTGTTGGGTTTTTCTAATTTTTTCCTTTCATTTTTAATTTTTTTTATTTAACGAAAATTTCAAAAAATCATTTTAAAAAATTCGTTAAAATTTAAACTTTCATGAAAGTCGTTATAAAATAAAATTTTTAGTTAAGCTATTTTAAAAAGCTTTATCTTGTAAATCATTTTGTTGTGGGAATGAAACTGCTCTATATTTTAATTTAAAACATTTGCAATGACCATCACATACTGCCCATTTTCTTGCAGATATAAAACAAAAATAAAATGTAGGTTTTGCATTAATTTGATTAATAGTTTTCACATCAATATCACATCATTTGTAAATAATCCCGTTTTATTAGCATATTGCCTAATTTTCATACTTCGCAATACCGGTTCTTTTGTGTGCTTACTGCTGCGAGCGACAATTTTCATCTCATCAAGCCACAGCAAGAAGAAGCTACCACCAACTTGCTATTTATGCGTCTGAATCTTTCTGTTAGAATTTATTGATTGTATAAATTTTCAATCGATCTGGGTTTCTAGTTTCAAACCGTTCTCCCTCATTTCTCTTAATGTTCTAAATCCCAAAAAAAGTAAATTTGCATACACAAAGCGGTCAAAAACTGTTCAAGGACGTTTCAGTTCTCGATTTTTTTGCATATTCTGCGGGTATTTTTTCGTTGAGTGCAAAGGAAAGAAATAAATCTCATAAAAACTACATTTTATTGCCACATTATTAAACCCAAAGTCATGATCATCATGCCAAAGCCAAAAAATTATTATATTTCTTCTTCTACTTCTGCTTCTTGCAATTGAACTGACGGGCATTTTTTCAATTTGAAAGACAGTTGTAAAGCAATTAGTTTAGTTCTTTCATTATTATTTATTGCAAACGCGCCCAAATGATGAAATTTTTTTTTATATATTTATGTAGCATAAAATAGGGGTGTCGATCGATTTTGATCGATGAAAAAAGGAGGAAAAATGTGAAGCCAAAAAATTTTTAACAATAAAAATTTCATCAAGGTTTATTGCATGGTTGATTTAGTTTCTAATTAATGAAAATTGTTTACAATAGTAACGATAAAATGCATTGAAAATTTCTGAATCAAGAAATGATTTAATATTACTATTGTAAAATATTGAAGTTCAATTTTAATGCGTTTTTAAAATAAAAAGTACTTGAAAAATACAAACTTTAAAAATACTCTGGTTAATTTGAATGCTGAAGAGTAGCTATAGCATTTACATAAATTAACTGCATAAATTATTCATGTTTTCAAGTATCGTATTAGAAATATTTTTATTATTTTGTTTTCATTTTTAAAATTTTAAAATTCATCAAAAACTTTTAAAAATTCACAATCTAAGACATAAAATTATTTAAATTAGGAAGAAATTGAAGCAATAAGTTGAAACTATGCGGATTCAGATAGTAAACAAACAATTTCTTCTTATTTTATATAGAAAAGAAAATGAAACTTCTTTTTTGTAGAATTTTAAAAGAAATACCAAATAACTGGTGTCATTTTTATGAATTTAAATTAATAAATAAAAATTAACAACTTTTTTTTACAAAAAATACAATTCTTTCAAAATAAATTGTTAATCAATTTTAAAAATAATTTCATAGCTCATAAACAATAAAACTAAAATTATGAGAATCGCAGCAAGAGATTAACACTTGCGGTCAAGGTAAAAAATTCACTTTTCTGCAAGTCATCAGTCTGGTGTGATTTAAATTTCATAGAAAAATTCAATTATGCAAAAGTTTAATCCCTAACATATACAATTGTAAAAAAATTGTCTCAATGTCTTTCCAAATGAGATCTTTCATGAGAAAATCGAGGAATTAAAACAAATTTTTTTTTTGCTTACTCGATCAGAGTGAATCAGTAAACAAAAGGCTATAAAGGTTTTCTATTATTTCACGATTCGATTCGATTGCAGTGCAAACACATAAGAGTCTAAGGCCATCGATAGTCTTTGAAAGATTTGCGCTAGTTGTATAAAAAAGAGAGAGATCATTTACCAAAATAAATATCTTCCAAATAATATAAAATTGAGGCATTAATTATTTCATTCACAAATCTCCTCTCATCTCATTATACATTGCGATCTGTGCGAGCACACACAATAATAAAGACTTCTCTTTATTGCATTGGCACCAGGAAAATATAATACGATTTTTTGCTTGAGAAGCAACAACAAAAAAAATAAAATTATAATATTGAAAGCGGAATCGCAACGACCTTAAGCAATTACTAAGAAAAAAAAGTGAATTCTATTTGTGAACCGAAGCGAATATTTGTTGCTCACACATATTTGAACAATGAGTTAGGCTTTTTTTTTCGGTGGCTTCTGTCTGTCGATTATTGCTTTTTTGTTTTGGGAGCTATATGGTAATATTATGGATGAGATTTCTTTTGTGTGCATTTTCAATTTCTTAGAGAGTAGGCCATAATGCGATGAGAAATGGAGTGAATGGGCACTTGTCATATGAAAATTATGACTAGTGATATTCACAAAAAAGACTCTTTTTTGTGTATATTTTATCTTATTTAATTGCAAAATGAAGAAGAAATGAAAGAAAATTGCATAACATTTTAAAAAAGATGTCAAATATTCAAGTCCTCCCATTGAGTCGTAAGATAGAGAGATTTTGCATTATGCAAAAATAAAACTGAAATATTTATTAAATATTACTTGTAGTCGGCTTAAAACAAAGCAACTAAGTGTTAAACTATGTGCATGTACCAGCATCATCTTTGAAATGACATACAGCAAGCAATGTAAGATATGACAGATAAACCAGTTCATGATGACGATGATGATGATGATGTCGAGAGTGAATGAGTGTTGGGTGTTGGAAACATTTCGATGCAAAATTGATTGTCATGACTAAGTTTGTAGCACAAAATAACAACAAAAAATGAAGATTAATAAGATAAATTTAACACAGGAAATTATTCAAACTTATTCGGATTTTATAAAGAAATAATAGAAAATTTGTGACTTTTGGTTTATTTAACTTTTTAAACTCTTTAAATTAATGTTTTGAACTTAAATTTTTGTTTTAGTTCTTCAGGAATTTTTATCAATTGCTCACAAATTTATATTGAAAAATTGCATGAAATCTTCTTAAATAATTCTAAAATATTGGTCCAAAGTTTTCTTAATATTTATTCCAATCATGCATCTTAAAATTTTACATCCTTTTAAACTTCTTTTGTGTTTTTTGTTGTCTTTGAATTCGATTACATCACAGAGGTAAAAAAATGTGATGTTCTTTATTGTCGGGTCATTAAAATAATTAAACAACTTGATTAGTCAAGTTTATGGCCATGCAAAAAAATAAATTCTAAATTTTCTCTAACTTTAAAAAGACTGTCCGACACGAGAGTTATACGAATTGGATTTAGTTATCATGACAAGGATTTATGCAGTGACATTAGAATATATTTTAAAGTAGATCTTTAGAATGTCTGCAGTATTCTAATCCTACCTCAATATATTTTTCATAAATAAAAATTCAAATTAATAATGAAGAAATTTTTCATCATTAACGAAACCAAAAACACCAGACAATAAAAAAGGAGCTGAGTTATTAAATTTGCTTTTTTGATCATCCAAAATTAGAGAAAAGAGTAATTTTTTAAAAAATCTTGTTCTACTAATTTTATAACTGCAAGTTGCGGATCTAAGAATTTGATAGTTCTGCGTTTTTATTGCTATACGTTAAAATAGAAATCTTTATCAAGAAGCTATAAAAATTTCAATATGACGACAATTTTTCTCACAGAAATTACTCAACACATGCAAATTAAAAGAAAAGACAGAAAAAATCAATTCCCACAAAAATTAATCTCCTCATCATCCGCAAATCAATTTGCATTGTCTAAGCAAATCATCGACATCAAACATTTGCTCAATTAATAAAATTTCAACTTGATTCCTTTTATGGAATAAATTGCAATAGTTTACTGACACATCAAAGTCAGAAATTGAATTTAATATTATTTTCTAATTCACAGTCATTGCTGCCGTTTGTATAGAGAAATAGAAAAAAAAACATCCGTGATTGTTCATTTTATAAATTGAACGCCAATGCCCATGATTCAGTTTGCTTGCCTGTCCAGCTTTTAATACACACTCATGCACACACGATGCGGAAAAGGCAAAGAAACAAATTGTATGATAGAAAAAAAAAATTCGCAGTTTTAATGTTTATGAGAGTAAATTGAAATTGATATTTTTACGCATAATAATTTATTTTATTTTTTGAATAAAGCGATTTTGAATTTCTGTTCCAAACTTTTGTAAAATGAATCTAAAAATATTTTGTCAAAAATTATGTGAATGTTCTATAAGTTCTATCAATTTTGATAAAAAATTCCTTTATTTACATTTTGAAAATTTTGTAAACAAATTAAAATTTCAAATTTTATCCGTTAATTTTTATAAATCTGTTTACAATTTTCTGTTGCATAAAAAATTTCATTTATAAGCTTAAATTCCTTAGCAACTTAGGCATGATGCATCATCTTACTACAATTTCTCTGTCTCTCGATTAATTAGAAATAAAAATTTTGCATACTAAATTAATTGTTGCACTAAACTGTTAAATGAATACCCGATCTGTCGTATTGGCTCAATAAAAAATATCTTTTGAAATTAAATCATTAGATTTATTGCTCAAATCTCTGTCTTTGCATTTACAACAACTTGTATGTCGAAATGTGATGGCAGAGAGACAGACAGAAATTTTAATTAATTTGCATACAAGTAAATCGTCATAAAGCTGGTGATTTTATTTTCATTATCACAGATTTTTTAAGTCTTTTGTCCGGGTGATGATTAAGTTCCTTAATTTAAGAAATTTATGAGAATTGGATAACGAATCAAAGGACGTTTAAATTCAAATCCAGTTTTTACATTCTAAACAATTTGTTGTTACTCAATTGAATCTCAAATGACAAAAGCTTGCTGTTATTGGAGCAATAAACAATTGACAATTGTAAATTTAATCCCTCAACTTTTGTAGAGCATGTAAGGTAAGTATCATGAAGCATATAGTCACATAAAACAGTAGCGCCATAAATGTATTATTATTTCATTTCTCTATCTCTTTTTTTCGTAATCATATTGCATTATGAGATGAGATTGTGTTAATGATATTATTTGTTCAAAGACTAGTAACAACCGTTTTGTGTATACGCAACATTAGCCGGCTTTTGTCGATGTCTCTCTTCTCACATTTCCAGTTTTATTTCTTCTCATCTCCTCTTTCTTCTTCTTTTCTACTGCTTGCTTATTGCTGCTGCTGCTACTCAAAGCTCTTTATTTGTTGCTGACCGTAAGTCATTATATATCCACCCGTATAAGAAAGAGAGAGAAAGATGAAATAAAAATGATTATTTTGCTTGTGTTTTTTTTTATTTCTTTCACTCATCACCGTTGTTGTTCACTTTTTGTCCCGTCTGAATGAAATCGAAAGTAAAAAAACTTTGGAATGATTATATTCCAATATGTGCGCATACATTTCATTCAGTTGATCATCAAGGTTGAAATGTTTGAGTAATTACTTTAAAAATGGGTCAATATTTGAAATAAATTTATAAGATTTGCATAGATTTATTTAAATAAGAAGTCGAAAAGAAATGAATCACTTAAAATGATATCATTGTGAAGTTAGCTCATAATTAAGAAAATAGAAAAATTTTGGATCGAATAAAAATATTGTATTTCACTTACGACTTTTATAAATAAAAAAATATTTCTGATTGAAAATTATGACAAAATTTTTCGAAAAAAAAGAAGTAAAACATTTTACAAAATTATTCAAAAAAAATTTCATGGCTTTTAAATTCATTCATATTTCTTAAATTTCTTTTGAATCTAAAATAAAAATTTGAATCTATTTTGCAATTTTAATTTTGTTAAAATTTTTTTGTAAGGAATTTACACAAATGCATTCTATATAAATAAATACTTCTTTAAAAGTCAATGAAACTTGAACAAAATAAACAAATATTGAAATCGAAAGTGAATTTTTTCTTCTTTTAAAAACAAACAAACAAACTTCTAGCGCATGGATTTAATTTTTTGATTTAAATAAAGCAAAAAATGAATCTTTCAAAAATTGAAACCTCAACAGAAATAACATTAGTCAAACATGCGAAAATAAAAATTCTTTTTCTCAGTCAGAATCTATAATTTAGATTTTTTTATCAACAAATTTAAAATCTTTGAAGTTGACTAATGGGATATCAATTTTTTTTTATTCCTATCCAAATATAATTTTTATTTTTTCGCAAAAAAACCAGTCTGAGAAAAAAGTTGTCTCATTAATTTTTGTTCGACTAACTTAATAACTTAGTAAGAAGTGAGAAAAGAAGATGAAAAGAGACAAACGTGATTGCAAACACTCAAGCGGGCAAGAAGGAAAATATTGTGTTGATCGGCTGACCGCGGTTTATGTGAGATGCATCTTTCATGCCTCGAACTGGTTTGCATGCTCAATAATAAAAATGCATAAGATATTAAGGTTAAATTGATGAAATACACAACAACAGCATCGTGCGAAACGACTTAAGAAGAAAAATGCTGTTGTAGGTTGATACTACCGTAAATTTGACACCGAATACTGGCATTACATTTCGCATGGATTACAGAAATTAATAAATACGACAACATTTTGTCATAACTTTTGCCTTTTTTCTGCTCTGATTGTCTTCATTACTCACGAATTTGTCCTGAATTTTTATTAAGAAATTATTGTGTAATTAATTAGTGTGCAAGGACATGAGAAATTGACATTAACAACAACCGCTCTGACGTTAAGCTTTTTCCGCTCTTTTCTTTCTTAATAAATAAAGTGATCGATATGACAACCAAGTCAATGATGTCATTCGCATCATTCATAGACGATTCTAAAAACAATTTCTTACGAATCGCTATTTTAAATATTTCTTTCTCTCTACGACAACTGTTTTTGTGTGTCAAAGCGACTTGTTGCAAAATTCCTTGACGTCATCGAAGAGAAAAATTCTCTTTCGTGCTTGCGATTTCATCATAAGCTTTTTACCTCATCCCTTACTTTGTTTTTGTTTTCTTTTCTCTCTACCCTCTCACCATAACAACCGACAGAAATTCCGCTTTCGTCTTTTACTTTCGTATACATCTGTGAACGATGAGAGAGAAAAAGAGAATAAAAGCTCCTACATCCTTGTTTCTTTTACCTCACTTTTCGTTGTTATGCACAACGTAAACGCAAATCTGTTATCAACTGAAGAAAAACATAAAAAGTGAAAAACGACGCGTTTGTGAATGAACGGAGGAAAATGAATGAATATTTTATTTTATGAATGTAGGTGGAATTTACGATATCAAGAAAAACAACTACGAAGAAAAGAAATTTGTAATAATTTTCTCTAAATTGATACAATTGAAAGATTTCCTATATTATTGCATTACTTTGAGGATCATTAAATGTAAGCAACCATTACGCGTGCATGGATTTACGTAGTAATTTATGCTGAATTTCATAAAGGTCGTAATTGATTTGATTTCTAATTCAATGATATCCTTGGAAAATTTCCTTTTCTTCTTTTTCCAAAAGACACACGTAAACATGGAATTGCATAGATAAAAAATTTCATTTTTGTAAACAATTATTTGAAAAAAAATAATATTATTATTCTTTTTGATGGTTAAATGGAATTGTTTTTATACATTTTATTCAAATGGAAAAATTTCATGGAAATATTTTCCATTCTGATTTTTTAAATTCAATTTATTCAAATTTATGACAGGATGAAAATTAGAAAATGATAATAGAAAAGAAGGATTTAGATTCAAATCTTACAGTCAACTGTTTAATTGTATTCCATGTCTCAATTATATTTTTTTCTATTATCTAAAATAATTTTTTATTTTTTTTTTTTTGAGGAGCAAATTTTATTTAAAAAGGTAAATTTGCTTATTTGTATTCAAATTTAAATAAGTTTCGCAAATCAAAATATAAAGTCAAGAAATCGAATCTTGTAATTGAAAAATATTTCAATGTTTGGATCTAAAGTAGTTTTTTTAAAAATTTTTACTAAATTTTCAGAATTCAAATCTTATTTTTTCCAACCCAACAACAAAGGAATTTTTTCAAAGAATTTTTTACTTTCTTTATTCTCACGAGTGAGTATGTTTGTATTAAAAATAATCCTACATGATTTTCTTGAAAACATTACAACTTTTTACTACATGTCGTCGTCGAGTGGTGGTATGTTTATAAATAAACCAAGGGAGGTTTTTAGACAAATATGAGGAGTTTCCTACGTACATACCGGTGCGTCTCGCGCAACATTTTGACGTCATTGCGAGGATTCTCTTCTGTATGCTTAACCATTTATGAAGGAATATTTTCATACTCTCTTACATGTCATTTTTATAAATAAACACACAACATTCAAGTGAGCGTGAAGCATCGTAAATAAATAAAATCCATTGAACTTCTCAGTTGAGGTTTATTTTTGTGATGCGCTGTTAAATTATTTGTGTTTTCATTTATAAACAAGAGAGTATGATTATCATTACAAATTTTTCAATGAATTTTATATTTCTTTTCTTTCTTTACTTTTTCTGTTCGAAACACATCAAAGTTGATGGATAGTTGCGTAATGAAGACACACTCATACATATGATGAGAAGAGGTATGGCAAAAAAATCATCATTAAATGATCCAGAAAGGTTTGGAAACTTTATAGCTTATTAAATAAATTGTAGAAATTTTTTATGGGATAAATTTGAAGCTTTAATAAACATTAAATTTTAATTTAAATTAAATTTAAAAATTCATGAAAGAAAAAAATTTTTAAGATAATTTTTTGAGCAATTCAAGAATGCAATATTTAATTTACATTTTTTTAAAGTTCAGTAAATTTCAAAATTGCTTAAAGTAATTGCTTTAGAAATATCGAAATAATTTTAAGTAACTAGTAAGTATTTTAAATATCGTAAGAATTAAAAATTTATAAATGTCAAAAAAATTTTATAACAGTTATGACAGTTTTAGAACAGTTTTATGATACTTTTAATTTTCGTCATAATTGTTATAAAATTTTCTTATTGCGACTGTAACATATTTAAAAAGTATAAATTGATCAAAGAGTCTTCTCCTTGATTACAAAAATGTGTGTATTTAATAATTACATCGAAAAGGAGTTTAATAGCACTCGAAGCGACCGCGCCGCTATGGTAAAGTACATTATCGTGCACAAAACGGCTACAATGTTATTCTCTTTCATAAGCAACTACAAATGCTCACATCAATTGAGATGAAATGAAAACACAGCATGGCTCTCTTTTGAGCTCTCTCTATTTCGCGCACAACATGTATCGTGCGATAATTGAAGGTGTGCTTTTTAGGATGATGACGATGGACTTCTTAAATACTCAATGCATGTAAAAGAGAATGCATAAATACAAATTTCAATAATCAAAAGACTTTGCGGCTCATCAAGAATTCAAAAATAAAAATCATCAAATCCTCTTGTGACTTGCAGTCTTTCCTTCTTATTTCCCCTTCTGTCTATCTCTTATATTATTATATTATTTCACTGTTATGCAATTCCTTTCATTGTGCTTCGCCAAAAAAAAACACTGCGAAAAATAATTGTCATTGCCCGCAAGCACAAAACAACGAACCAAAATCTCTGTCTAAAGAAAGAGATGAACATGAAGATCGCAGGTGGTAATAGATAAATCACTTCAGTCACTAATTCATTTCTTCTCTTTTTTTGATGTTTTGAAAGAAAGTTAAGTGTAAATCAATAAAAAGTTGTGCGAGGAGGAAACTTTTTTTGCGAGTCACTATTGCGTGTGAATTTTTTTTCTTTCTCTCATCTTTCAAGAGTTTTAAGTGAATATTGTTTTTAGACATGGGTAAAATTCAAGAGGTTTTTTGTATTGAACCAAAAATTTTTGATATTTAAGGAAATTTTAAAATTTTTGTTATGAAATTTTTCGGTGAATTTAAAAATGAAAGTTTAAACTTTAAATACGGTAAAGTTTTAAAGGTAATTATTGAAAAAATGTTAAAACTTTCAAAACTGAAACTTGAATTTTTTACAGAGCTTACAAAAATTTAGTAAAAATAGATTAAAATAACTGTAATGAGTTATAAGTGAATTCAAATCTCATTAAAAATTTTCAAATAACATTTTTTGTCATTTCTGTCACTTTAATTTTTTTGCTTCACGTTAAATTTTTTCATAAAATTTACAAAAGTTCTTTGCAATATCTGTTTAATGATTGAAATTATTTTAATTTGTGAGTTAAATAAAGTTTTCGTAATTATAATCACAAAAATAGAAATTTAAAAGTTTTAAAGAATATTCATAGATCAAATTCAAATCTTCTAATTCAGAAATTTTCAATTCGGTTATATATAGTTTTTTTGTTGGCTTAAATTTTTTTTATTTTTACAAAAATCACACCATAAAGTCGTTATATTTCAAAAAAAGTTCAATTCATAAGCAACACCGGAAGCCCTTAATTGAGTAACATTAACACAGCAATAAATTATCAAACTTTCATTACTTTTTCTCTTTCTCTCTTTACATCAACAATTGTTTCTTTACCATTCATCATGGTGTATATACAATAATATTTGCAGCAATTCAATGAAAGAAATAAGCTGTTATATAGTGAGAGTGAGAGTGAATTGTGAGGAGAAGGCAGAAGTTCATTAAGATCATTAACAGCGAGAAAAAGCAAAAGATTATAAAGAGAGTCTTTTGTGTGTTATGTCATCAATCATTTCGTCAATAGTTTGATGGATTTATACTCTATTTGGAATTCGTGTTAGATGCGCCTTGTAGCAATCTTAAAAGTGAGTACAAGACATACACTAAATTGACGCTATCGACTTCTTCTTATTGATATTACGACATTGGTATAAAGAAGAATTCTCACCGCAACAAAAAAATTTAAATATGCAATAAAAATCTTGTTTGGTTCTAGTTAACTATTTTTAACTCAACTTGGCGAAAAACCAGAAAAGAATAATCAATTGGAAAAAATTCAGTCAGCAGATGATGTTCCACAAGAGATTCTGAACAGGTTTTTGATGAAATTTGAAAAATTACATTCATTAAGTTAGATTTATCATCTTGTGGAAGTGAAGCAGCTACAATGTCAAGTTTTCTTCAAAAGATAAATTTCGTTTGCATATTTAAGTTGATTTTGCAAATTTAATTTAAAAATTGAAATAAAAATTGATTTATTAATTATGAAGTTTTTGGATTCAAATCTTGTTGATTTTATAAATTAATAACTCACAGCTTTTAACTTTTTTTGCTAAAAATTAAGAAATTTTTCCTTAAAATTATTTTTTTGAATGCTTAAATTTAATGAAACAAAAAAATCTTCATTATAGTCATCAATTTAACCCATGCATGAAGCAATTTGCAAATCTTCATCACTGTGTCCGATCAGTGTTTGCCTCTCTCACAGTTGTTCAAATGAAATCGAAAGTGGTTTGCCTAATAAACTCGATATATAATCGGCAACTTAATCTTCTTAAAGATGCGTGATTATGGCTCTCTATACTACTCTGTGTCTTTGTATTTGACTTGTATTTATGCATGGCACACACATGTGCGTTTTGACTAGACCACATCAAAAAAATTCATTGTGATGACCAAAAAATTATTTCGCAGACTGGAAACAAGTTTCATACATATATCTTGCCAGAGAGATGATTGTTGTGTGTTGAAGATGAGAAAAAGAAGATAAACCGCTTTTGTTCGATAAATTATATCAACAATAAAGTATAAAGAAAGAAAATTGGTCTCTCTCGCAATCGACACCGGCTTTTTTCCAATCAAAATTATACATCTGATCTTTTTTTGCTCTGTTGTCATCAGTGAATGTGTCTCATGTGTCTTCTTCTCTCTATGTGTGGTTTTGAAAAGTTTTTTTAAATTAATTCATTGGGATTATTTTGTAAATTCTTAATGAAGTAGAAAAGAATTGATATTTCTGTGGAAAAATGATTATCTTGGGATTTTTAGAATAATTATTCAATTCTTTTTTCAAAATAAACTTCCTTGACGTTAGAGAAAAAAATGTAAGCTTTTTCAGAATTAAAAATATTTCGTAGAAAAGTTTGGATTAAAATTAATCAATCTTGATTTAATAAACAGAACTTTTTAATCTTAAGACATTTATTTTTTCTGTGCAAAATTTCAAGATTAAATTAAACCACTAAGGATTAATTAATAAATGTTTTTAAAAAAGTTGTATTAATAAGGAAAAGTTTAGCCTAAAGAAATCTTTGCTGATGATTTTCTAATTTTTTCTTTCGAATATTATTTTAAAGTTCTCAAGGTTAAAAAAAATTTTTAAAAATTCAGCGAAAAAAATTTTGAAGAAAATCGTTGAAGAAATTTACAATTTGTATCACAAAAATCAATTACTTTTATCTATCTCGTACATTTTACTCTCACATTGCTTGTCCATAGTAAGTAATTATTTTCATACTGTTAATCGATATCTCCTACACGAAATCAAATTCAAGTGAAAAAGAAATAAAAAAGAAGAAAAACCATGGTTTTCTGACGTAAAAGGAATACCAAACGAGCGCATAGACAGTTGAAATATCTCGCAAGTAGCATCTAGGTTACAACAGCACACTAATTAATTAATAGATCAATTAAAGGAATTCGTTGATGTAAATTGTCTTTCTATTGTTGCCATTCACAATTGAAAATCTCGATTCAAAAAAGTTTTTTTTTTCTCATCGACGCCCTCGACATCGAATTCGATTTCGTTTTCATTATTACCGCTCCATTCCTTAGCCACGACATTGCATCACATATTATTTTTTTGCATGAATAAATATTTCAATTTCTCACGAATAGGTGAAATAGTGAAATAATATATGTATATGAGATGATGCTGCGCCTTTTTTCTTGTAGTGATTTACAATCTCTCTCTTATTCCCTCTTTGAAGAGTGTTTATAATAACAATAAGAAGATATTCCTATGTGTTATGAATATTCAACGAAAGGACGACAACCCAAAGATTATTACTGCTATAAGAAGCTCAATTAATCTTCAATTACACAAATTATGCTCTTTTGAATCCTCAAGGATAAAATCAATGCATCATCAAATGAGTGCGAAATAGCCATTGCCAAAATGCTGTTGTCATTACGCTTAATTAGATATAGTGAACAACAATTTTCATTTCACATTTTTGTCTTGTTTTGTTTGTTCAGCAATGAAACACAATAAAAAAATTCACCTAATGCGGTCATCGGTGTTAGGTGAATCTAAAAGTTCAATGATAGAGTGATGTGTGTTAAGAAGTAATTTGATGACATGACACAAAATTATTATTTTGTTAAATTTTTTCTTGACTCATAGTTGAGGCGCATTTTGATCATAAAAATTATCTTGATCTTAAATTTCAAATTTGATCTTATTCTGAAGTTCAAAAATTGACCTTAAAAATAAAATTTGATTTTAAATTTTAATGACATCAAAATATGACGAAATGTAAATAATATCATCATAAGTCGAGCATATAGCTCAAGCAGGAAAATGAAAAAATATGAGAATCACATTTCATATGAGACACAATGTCGAAACTGATGTTAAATGCAACAATTGAATGTCTTTAATGATGAATGTGATGCACGATGAAAACTTCTTCAATTCATCATTATTGACCATCATTATTATTATTTCTTCTTTTATTGTTATTAATGCCATCTAAAGTGCGTGTATTGATGCTTAATTAGCACTCAATCAAGGAGTAGTTTATAATTCCATTATACTGAATGGATTTTTTGAGTACTTGCCGTTCTTCCTCTCTCATCTTACTGCGAAAATTACTAACTTACTTGCTCATTTTAAAAGTTCAAAATGTATATGTAAAAATAGCCATTTGAGTGAGAGAGAGAGAGAGAATTACTCAATGCAATGTCCAATCTAATTGGTACATAAGTATACGATGTAGTAAGTGAGTAACACACTTATGAAGCTTATGAGATTGAGAAGAGCATTGACGATGCTATGCCCGTTTAATGACCAATTTTTTAAAATATTTATTTGACTGGTACAATCGATGGTTGGTCTGCACATGTATGTTGTTTTTCTTTTGTATTCAGGGGAGCAATTTATGAAAATAAATTTTAATTTTTAATGCTGCTGAAATTTTACTTGAATATCTTTTATAATTTTGAATAAATACAAGTTGATATATTACAAAAATGATATACAAAGCTTTTTCAAAATTAAATTGTAAATTTATAAAATTTCATAAAAATTTCAAAATGTAAACAAAGAAAACTTTAAATTTCCAATAACCGTTAAAATTAAAAATTATTAAAAATAAATTTTTAACATTCAAAATAAAACTATTTTCACTGCCATATAATTTTTATATTTCTTCATTTAACGCACATATGTGAGCCAGTCTATCTCATTCTCTCGTTTTGTTTATTTTTCGCTATAGGGTTGATTATTAAAAAAATGTGCATGACAGACGACACAAATCATCATCAACATTGTATCTCTATTAATTTTTATTTTTATATTTTCTTCATTTTTTCATCAAGTCAAAAAAATTACAACTGTCCATTACTTGATTATTATTGTTGTTAATTTTTATTGGTCATGTTGTTATTGCATAATTGATAAATATAATTTTTTGTCGTTGTGCGTAAGGTAAATTTTTTTCTTCTTCACATTATGTTTTTTTTTGGCCGCTTCATACCTCTCAATGGAATTTATTATGTCTCGTACATGCGTCGAAATGACAATGAAGATGATGCATTGAAATTATATTGGACATTTTTTTCCTTCTCGCTTGTACATTGAAAATGTTTCAAGAGGTGATTTTGATTTTTTTTTTCATCATCGTTGTCGCGGTCTCTCAATGTCTTTCTCTCTTTTGGAATTGTAATTAAGTTAGGTTAATGTATAAAAATCTTTATTGTGAACATGATTTAATAATTGACATGAGTCTGTTTTTTACTCTTCGTTGAAAATATTAAATTAAATTATAGACTTTTTGACTCAAAATGTATGTTGAAGAAAAACATAAAAAAATCAATTTTTGTTAAATTTCATGGCCATAACTTGTTTTGTTAAATTTTTTTAAAAATATTCGCAAAGTTCTAAAAATTTAGTACACAAATTTTTGATTCAAATTTGCAAAGAAATTTGAAAATTTGTAAATTTGATTTATTATTGAAAAAACTTTTTAGTACACGAAAGTTTTAGTACAAATAAAATTCAATACAATTTTTTACTAAAAATTTCCTAAATTAGAAGTTTAAATCAGTTCAAATCTTTAAATAATTTCCCTATGACCCTGAAAATAAACTTTCTTCAATAAAAATTACATAAAGCCTCTTTTTCCCATAGCATTTTACATCTGATCTTGTTTATACAAAGCAGCAACCCACATAATATTTTCTCAACATTAACGTCAGTAAAAAGAGAGGAAAAAATTTAAATAAGCATTTAAAAGGATTCAAAAGAGTAAAAGTACAACAAAAGCAGCCCCATCATACTCAGAATGCTTTCAATTTCAAGCACAAACAGAGAAAATATAAAAAATATTGAATGAGTTTGCCTGTCGTGCCAGTGTCGAGTAAATGAGAATTTGTTTGTGTGCTTGCTTTCATTAATGACGTCATTTATGAAAAATGAAACCTCATCGATTTTTCCATAGTCACAGTAACATGTTACACGCTGTGGTTTGTATGTATGACATGGAATATGTAATTTTCATTTCATTCGCCTTTTTGGAACCAAGTGTATCAAGAGTTGTTGAATAAAAAATGAAAATTTTCTGTTTTTATTCTGTCGCTTCATTTTAAGCCTTTTTTTCTTTTTTATTATCTGATTTTATGACGTCATTGTTACGACGAACTTTTATCAAGTTGTAAAAGCTTATAAGTTTGTGTTTGTGCAATAAAAAGAAAAAGTTCTATCAATGACACCCACACACATTGAGATTAGATTAGAATAAGTAAGAGAGAAAAACAATTTTTCGTGTACCACGCATTGAGTATGAAACTGACTCTGTGTGAGTGCGAGAGAAAGAGAGAAAAATATGTAACAACAACAAAAAGCATTATGTGAAAATTGCCGGGGGATGATTGAACATTTTACGTTCATATGACGTCATAGAAAATTGATTGTGGCTCGTGTAGCTGCGCTTCTCTTTCCGTCTCTCACACTTTTTTCATAAATTTTTCACAAGCAATGAACTTGAATGTACAATAATTTTTTTGTATGCCGGCATATGTAAAACAGCTGACTTATTACTTTTTTTATACGTCTATTATAATTTTTATTCTATTATTAAAGCACTGCTGTTGTTGTGTCGTTATTGATTATGGTATGAATAAATGAAGTAAAAGAAATTATAGAAAATTTTTTTTATTAAATTGAAATCTTAGAAATTTTTCTTTCAATTTTTGTAAAATTTCGAACTTAGCACAAAATTTTGTGAAAATTTTGAATATTTTTTAAATCTAAATTTTGGACTTTTTGAATTTGAATCTTACATAAACTTTGAAACTGCTAAAAAGATATAGCTTATTGATTTTTGTCTTAGTTTTCGATTCTTGTTGAAATCTTAATAATTAGATTAAATTTTAAACAAATTCTTTACAAACTTAATTCTTAAAAGCACAAAATTTTAAGAAATTTCAACAATTCAATTTTTTCTCTTTAGGTCAGTAGTATCAAATGAAAGTAAAACGTTCTCTTATTTCTTTTTAGTGCTTTAATACATGAAGGACATTTATTGTTGTTTTTCTTCTCACACAGCTTATAATTATGACGATGGAAGTGATTACACTGATTATTACATTATCGTTTGTAATATGTCATCTTCAATCTTACGGCATTCATTTATTGAGCTTCTTTTTCTTTTTTTCTTGTATCATCATCCTACAATCATGAGGTGTTTAAGAAATTTTTTCTCTCATGATAACATCGCTCTGTATAATTTTGCATGATTTTTTATTGTCAAAACTTTCAAAAAATTTTGCAGTAAAAATGAATTTTTTGATTTTATTTTCCTCTCGTGTTAGCTCGCCATCGTAAATCACTGTCAAAAATGGTTATGCAGAAATCTCCTAATCGCTCGCTCTCACTGTCGCTGATGCCTCGCGACGGTCAAAAAAAAAAGAATGACGAAACAAGTGTGTTGTGCTGTGTGTATATATATTTATAATAATCTCTTTTTTTGGTGAATAGCAGATGTGCAACAGCAGCAGTAATCGAATAAAAAATATATTCGAATTGAAATTCGCGGCTGGGGGCAACTTATGTGTGTAGTAGATGAATGCTTTAATGAAGATTTTTTTGCTGCTGCCTTTTTGCAATTGACCATCGAGTTTAAAGCGCGAAAAAATATGTAAGCGATTTTTCATAATTAATTGACGACAAAAAAAAGCTATGTCTTAAACTATAAATAACATGCATGCATCTCGTGCCGATTTGTAATTTTTTTCACTTGCTTGTTTGTGAAAATTTGAATGGAGGAAATTCAAAAAATTTGATAAAAACAATTTTGAATAAAAATGGAAAAATACTTTAATAGCAGTCATTATATAAAGTTTGTCTTTATAAAGAATTGAATTTAAGTTTTTGTAATTTATATAAAATTTTCAATTTAATTTCTAAAACTTATAAGCAAATTTTCTTGAAGAATTTTTAACTTTTCTTAATCTATAAAATTTTTTAAGGAATTTATGAATCTTTTTTTCTAAAATACCAAGAACAGATAGTAGAAATAGAATAAGAATATTTTCCTAAACAATTTCAGATTTTTCCATTTAAATCTTATCATGTATGAAAATTTTCTTCAATATTTATTAAATGACATTAATGATGAAATTATTTATTAATAATTTTAATTGACTGCAGCAATTTATGAATAAAAAGCACACATAACTTTATGTTTTATAAAACTCAATTTATAAATAATTCATACATGATGAAGGAAATGATTAAAGCATCAAATAAGTGATTTGTGATTCATCGACATAGAGCAAGCGAACGAGTGAAAATAAGCGTCAAAAATCAGTTTCCTTAAATAGTTTTCTTCTCTTTCCCGCATTTCTCCTTCTTTCATTTGAGTCAAAAATAGAAAAATGCAAATTAGATTAAAACATAAATGCTTTCAATTGAACGTGAGCCAACAAACAAAAAAATACACACAAAAAATAGTTCTTAGTGCTTATAGGAAGCAAAAAAGAAATTTAATTTTAAATCTAAAATTTTTTTTTTCTGCCAAATTATTTATAGTACATCCAATGTAAGTGATTTTTTTCTTTCGTTTGGACAGCATGAAAAGGCATAGGAATCAAGAGTGAGAATTATTGCACTAAGTAGCCGTCGTTATTCAACATCAAACTATTTTCGCGTGCACTAACGATTTTTTATTTTTACATTTTTTATTCTGTTGTAGGCATGCATGTTCATACTTAGTAGTTTTTTTTGTTTTAATCCCAAGTAAGCTGTTATACTACTAGTGTTGTTCTATGTCCATTTTTAGAGGATTTTTTTTTATTTAAGCATCTTAGTTGCAAGTTTGCTGCTTTAAATTTTTCTTTTTGTTTATCAGATTGAACAAAAGGACTTCATATCATGTTTTATTTAAGCTGATAGCGGAAGAAATTAACTTTTAAAAATTTGTGAGATTAAATTTTTGCTTCATTATTTTGGCAAGTAGTCATGTAAGTTTGAAGAATTTTAAATGCTTGTGATAAAAATTCTGATTTTTGGAAAATAAAAAAGTGAATTGAAAATTTTTAAAGAAAATAAGAAAATTGTTAGATTGTAAATTGATTAACAAAGTAATTTTTAAGCATCTCACTCTTTGAAAAAATAAATTTCAATTCAAATTTTACTAGATTTTAGAACGTTCTTTATGTTTTGTTAGTTTTAGGTTATTTTTCCAAATTTTTATAATTTTTAAAACAATTTTTTGAAACTTGTAGAATTTTTAAAAATGGTTTTTAATTATTGGTTCGTAAGATAAAATTTTTCTTTTATAGAACAATTTAAAACTTTCCATGAAATTTTTCATTTTCATATTCGCTTTTGGCTTCATAAATAAACTTATTAAAAATCATTATTTGGAATTTACAATAAGAACAAAATTTTGAATAAATTTCAATTTTACCAAGAATAGAATTTGCAAAATTAGACCGCAAAATCTACCAAAAAATACAAATGAAAATCTTTTTGAGAATTTGTTTTTTTTTTCACAAAATTTAGTAGTTTTAGGATAAAAATTCAAACTTTTTAAAACATAAAAAATAGCAAAAAAGTTTGATCAAAACTGTTTTTACAAAAAATTTAATTTTCTTCCTTTAGAATTGAGTCAATAGAAAATTTACATAAACATTTCACTAATTGGTTTATTCATAAAAACCAAATTCTTAGAATGAGAAGATCAACAAGCACTAATTTGATGAATTCAATTTATCACACAAAAAAGCATGCTTTAAAATGAAAATTTAGGAATAATTCCTAGTTCTTGACAAATCTGTATATTCACAAAAATTAATTAAAAAATTTGCACAAAAATCACTTGCCAGAATTTTCTGACATTTTTTTGGTTAATTGCCATCAATTCAATAATTTTTTTAGTATTCACATGTTAGTAAAAAATATTAAAGAATCAGTATGCGTTGCAATACATGATTTAAGCGCATTTTTGGTGCAACAGATCAGTGCCTATTAACAAAATCACAATTTTATTCAAAATTTGGTCTTTTAAAAAAATTTTGAATTCATTAAATTTATCTTAAAATCAGCTCTGCAGAATTTTTCTAATTCATCAGACCACAATATATGTTAAAATCTGATGAAATGTAAATGGAATTGAAGAATTTAAATTCCTTTTCCAATTTATTAAAGTCACTTGAAGAAGAATTTTACAATTTAATGAGATATTTAAATTTTTGTAAACCTAAAAAGAAGATTCACTATGATAATGAACCTTTTACTGCTTTTTTGAATAAAAATCTCTTTATGAAAATAACGGTCAACGGTGTTTCAAAAAAATTTTTTTACTGAACGCACTCCTCCATATTTGTTTACGTTCAGAAAATTTCTCAATTGAAATTAATTTTGATAAATTGTCATTCTTAACAACAATTAGACTCAATATAAAGTAGATTGTGCACGCTTTCACATGATCATCACAATTCATTTAAAAGAAACCGGAAAGCTCTAGCTTTTGTAGTTTCCGAGATCTCAGTGTTCCAGCCGAACAGCCGAACAGCCAGCCGAACAGCCGAACAGCCGAACAGCCGAACAGCCGAACAGCCAAAGTGAATACAATAGCGTATTTTTTTCCAAAAATGCGCTAAAAATTAGTAAGAACGATTTTCCAAAAAAAAGTCAATTTTCTCTTACTCTTTTTCACTGAAAGCGAATTTAAATCCTCAGGCTGATTATTATTGCAATCATTTTCACTTTTAATAATCATAAAGTTATTATTGTTCTCTTCACCATTTTCACTGCCATTGATGCGAAAGTCTGGAAATTCCTGCTTTACAACAATCAATGGTGCAAGTTCTGTTCTCATCATTTAAATTTTTTTTCTTAATAAGTTTAATAGAACAAAAAATTCTTTTTTATGTTTATAAGAATTCCATTTAATTTTTTTGGTTTTTTGATGAATGAGAAAAATTAAAAAAAGAAATAAAAAACTCAAAAAATAAAAACTTGCAAGCAGCACATCAAACAAATAATTTTTATGAGTTTAAGTTTAAACACCTGATGGAGAAGACGGTGAAGTCCTCTGTTGGTGCGTATCACTTGATTCTTCCTCCAGCACGATTTTACCAGCAAATTGTTTTAGTTTTTTTACAGTCACACTTTTGAATAAAAACTTTTTTTTTGCACTTTTTTAATTTTTTTTATATTCCACTCTTTTGTCAAATGTTCGATTATAAAATTTGAATTTTCAGAATCTATCTAAAGATTCACTTTTATTTTATTAAAAACTTTTTCTTTTTTATTCATTCAGCGCTTTTAAGTTTTTTCACGTCTGGTATTCATGGAGTATAAAAACAAACTGACGAGCTATCACATTCTACGGACACTTTATTATTTCTTTCTTCCTTTCTGTTTCGTCTTCATACATACATCACCAATGCTCTTTTCTCTCACAAAAATTCTCTCAGTTCTCTCAGTTAAATGATGACGTCATTAATTTTGCCGTATAGCATGCTTATGTGTCGTCATCATTTGCTCACGAGATGAAGAGAGAAAAAAATTTCATTCACAAAGTAGCGGTTTTATGTGTAGGTCTCTCTGAAATTTTCTCTCTCACTCATACACTTTTATGGCTTCCTTTTCTCTTTTTTACATCAACGTGAGTATAGTCAGTCACATAATACAATAAAAAAATTTATGACGTCATAGTTTTTTGATACATTGAGACAAGGACATGACTTGAGAGGAATCTTCATTTTTTTGGGATTTTCTCTTTTAATTCTTCTAATGTATGAACTCATTATGCAACAAGTTAAGTGTTTTGTCCTAATGAACTTTCACTTGTTGTTTTTTAGTTGAAAGTTCATCATATTTTTTTATGTCAAGACATTTACAAGAGATTGGAATAAACAACAATTTGGGATCATTTGTACTTCCTTGAAAATATTTTTTTATCTTTCAATAAAAAATAAAAGAAGATGGAAAAGTCTGAGCGAAAACTGTTTCTATGCTGAAAATATTACCTGGACATACAATATTAATTTTCTTATTCAGTAGAAAATTTATCAAAAATTTAAGATGAAAAATTCTTGAAACATTGAATGAAAAAATTTTTTCAAAAGATGAGTGGGTATTTTTTTTCTCAATTAATTAGAATTGATTTTAAATTTTCACTTGCATTTTTCATAGCTTTAAAATTTGTCTTTAAGAAACTAGAATAATTTTTTTCTAAGATTTTCTTCAAAATAATTTAATTTCTGAGGATTTATAAAAAAGTGGTATTTAAATATTAGTACGTAATCAATGTTAACGTTACAAAAGAAACTTTGTTGTACGTAAGACATAAACCTAAATAAATTAATCAATATTAGATTAGTATTTTTCTGTTTCGGACTTGAGTGCAGACCAGCATGTAAGTTGACTTGCACAAAATTGTTCTAACTCATTCAAACTTTATTCAATTTATTTGAAACTTTGTAAATTTCTATAAAAATTTATTTCACTTAAATTTACAAAGTTTCGAGTAAATTAAATAAAAGTTAAATAAGTTTGAACCATTTTGTGCAAGTCAACTTGCATGCAACTTGCACTCAAGTCCAAAACCTATAAAAATTGAACTTTGTAAAAAATTTTGATTCAAAAGTCCTAAAAATATTTTTTTTGACAAAACCTTTATTTTTTAAAAAACCAAAAATTTTTTATCATCATGCATGAATTCTTCAACATTCATCCAAAAACAAAAAGATCTTAAATCAACTTTATTGAGTCATCAAAAAGAAAAAATAGAGACAAAATTTTTTCATTGATTGTCAATCGATGGTTATTTTTTTCAAATAAGGAAGCAAACGAATGACGACTTCATTTGATTAGGCTTACTTAATGGTGTTTGCTAATTTTCTGGTAATTTTTATCTCCGCAATGTTTGTTTGATGAATTAAAGGTTAAATTCAATATCGAATTTCATATTCTAATGAAGAAAGATTTTTTATTAAAACCGCAAGAAAAGAGACACTTTTTATAAATGTTTTTTTATGTTGGTTTGAAATTCAATGAGAAGGAAAATCAATTTCGTCAGTGCAGTGTGAAGTTCAGTGTCAGTGAAGAAGGTGAGGTGAGCGTTCATGTGGTTTCGGGAACATGCGCATACATGCGAGTTCGCTACCTCACAATTGATTTTTTAGCCTGTACGTCTTCCTTTTACTTGATTGCGTAATGCATTTCACCCGGGTTTTGGAACGTCATGGAACAGCTTTTTTTCTCTCTTTTCGCTTGTATAAATAAGCATAGCATGCAAGTTTCACATTTCATATACGCGATGATTTAATTTTATGCGCAAACAAAAAAGCATTAATAGCGTAAAAAGTGAGGTAGGAAAATTCTAATTTCAGATAAAAAAGTTTTTTCTTTACTAATTTATGTGAATGGGAAGTTGTATTTTATGCTTTTCATTGTCAAGGACATTTGTGACTTGCATACGTGTATGTCGAAAATTTTTATCGCATGATAGTACTTTGCCACTAACTATTAATAGAAAAATACTCATTTTTTAATTGAAAGCCTAAAATTATAAATAAGATTAGTATGAAGACGTGTTATTATTATATCAGAGTAAGAAATATTTTTAGGCAGTTAAGAAAATGAGTAGTAGGATATAATTTTAGGTGTTATGGTTTATTTAAGGAAGAGTGGGCACTGATGAGAAATATTAGAAGATTTCTAATGAATATCTTCTATTTTAAGAAAGAGTGAGAGTAAAATTTTCTATTATTGGTCAATATGGTCATTAATTTACCATTTAGACACTATTGGAAATTTTTGAATTTGAATATTACGTTAAATTTCTTAAAATAAATTTTTATTGAAATTTTCGAGGGGGTGATGACTTCTTTGAAAGAAAATTTTTATGAAGAAAAAATAAATATTTCAAAGAATTTTCAAAAGATTACGAAAATAACGAAAAATTACGAAATTTTTATTTCTTTCGTAAAAGTCGGCACCCTCTCGTAAATTTATGATTGTTTTTAAAAAATATTCAGAAAAACCAAGTTTGAAAATTCAAAAACGTCTAAATTAAGTAAAAAAAACATTAAATCACAAACAATGAGTTTTTCCCGGAAAATGAATTAAATATTTAATTTTTCAAACTGAAAAAATAAAAATTCTCAGAAAGTTTTCACTAATTCAAATAAATTAAAATTTTTACAAAATTTGCTAAAAGCGAGCAAATTTACTAAAAAAATTAATTTTAATTTTAAAAAAATCTAAATTACTTCCATTGATTCAAAGTTTTATCAAATTATTATCTCAGTCAATTATTTTTAGAAAAAAAATCACTTTTCAAAAGAGTGGACAAAAAGCTTAAAATAATCTCATTCACTTGTGCTAAAACAAACACCTTATGATATGCGACGAATCGTAAATTTAGAGAAAAAGTCGTGGGCAATGTTTCAAGAGAATCAACGCCAACAACTCTTTCATTTCTTATTAAATTCACAACCAAATTTGTCCTTTTTAGTTGTGACATTTTTCTTCAATTGAAAAGTCTATGAAAATATTTTTCATAAACATTTCAATAGAATTTTGTATTGGGTTATTTTTTGAAAATTGTCTAACAAGGAATATTCTTTTTTAATCTTTTGCATGTGTATGGATTTGTTCATTTTAAACATGTTTAATTTAGCGCTAAATTAATCAACTGTCATTGGCAGCCAAAAGGAAGCATACAAAAGAAAAAAATTCATAAAATGATTTCAGCGCAGTTTTGAGTCTATTGTGTTTGTTAATTTATGAATAGATGAAACAAAATTTTATAAATATTTATTAAATGTTTTAAATTTAAATTTTAACGATCGCTTAAAATTTAAATTTTTTAAAATATAACGGTTATTTGAAATTTAAATTTTTATTTGCAATAATTTGACAATTTTTCCAAAAATAAATATTTTTACTTAGTTTAAAAAATGATTCATAGCAACAGTGACAATAAAATGACAAATTGATAATAATTTCTATACTCCAAAAAAGACTTTGAAATTGATTTCGGAAAAATAAATTTTAAAGTCTCGTGTAACATCCGAAAGACGATTTTGTAACATAAACATCTCTTTTTTTGCGTAAGAATTGGCAAGAACTGGTTTTTGACATGTGTATGAATAATTTCGAAGGATGGTTATGGGAAACTTGTGTGTTCGAAAAAATTAATTATTCAGTTTTAATGTGTGCGTGATTTAGGAGATCTTAAATCCGTTTTGAGATCAAAAATTCAAATTCCACCCCGAAAAAAAATAAGATAATTTATTAGAGTGAAATTTTTTTCAATTGCATCTATGTAAAAATATATGTGCATAAAACATACAAAAGAAGAATTGTGGGCTAAAGAGCACGCTGAATAGTGCTAAAAAATTATTCATATTTAAACATAATGATTGGTTGTAGTTGCTTCTACCTTATGTGAATTTTCAGCATATTTTAATATTCTGAGAAATGAAAAATATATACAAAACAGCACAAGAGAGTGAGAGAGCACAAGCAATAGCTTAGGCAAGCGAACTAAGAAGAAACTCAAGCAAATGATTTATATGAAAAAAATTCAAATGAAAAAACGAGCCATTGAGGCTATGAAGCGAGGAATATTATTTTTAATAAATGCAATGGAACATAGGCACAGATATCGTGACTTATTATAAATATTGTACAAATTATTTATGATACTTTTTTCACTTCGCGAAGTGAAAATTTTCTTCTCTACTTATTATTATTATTTGCTATTTCTTTGAACTCAAATGAATTTACAAGAATTGAATTGAAGAAAGTTTATAAAAAATGATCAAGGTTTGGAAATTCATAAGGACTCTTTTATATAAAAAATCTGCTGCATTTAATAAGTAGAGGTTTCAAAATTAAATTTTAACTAAACATTAAGATATTTTGTTTTTTTTTTAATACGATATTTTTCTTAGAAATTATTGAAAAATATAACTGTTAATTTTTTTTTAAATTTTAAATAACCGTTAATTCTTTTTCAAAATTGATCCGTTATTTATAAAAATTTCATAGTATTTTCTGAAAATTCGGTCAAAAATTTTTATTGATTCATATTAGAATTTGAATTTTAATAAATGTTCTTCATGTTTCAAAACTTGTAAAATTCTAAAATTATTTTTTACTTCACAATAGAGAGAAACAATCAAAATCGATTTATCTTCTGTCATTACGGTATTGTTAGTAGATAGTAGTGTCTTTTTTGTGTTGATATTATTAGCACTCTTGAGGGTGTGTATTGGGATATATGTGACACATGACTTAATGACATAGCAATTTATAGATTTTTGATAGAAATCATCAACACACAAACTTGACCTTAGATTGAGCTCTAGCAGTTGAATAATTTTTTTTATAAATTACATAACAAAACACGAATTAATATCTTACTGCAAATTCATCATAAAATAAATCTTTTTCTTAAAAAATTCTTTTTTTTTCACAAAGACAACGAAAAGATTGCTAAAGTAAATCACCTTGAAATTGTGGATTTTTGCAACAAGAATTTTGTATTTCTTTAGAAAATTACTCTTTTTGACCGTCGCTGTGTGATTATGCAAATTTCCGCAAAAAATTATTCTCACAAAAAAAGAGTTTTTCCTTAATCGCAAAAGAATTCTACAAAGATTTTTAAAAAAAATTGCAGTGAATTAATCTTTCAAATAAAAACTTTTCTTTGCTGTTTTTAAATAAAAAAAATAAAGACATTATTTTACGTCTTATAATTTTTTATTGATAACATTTGTAAAACAGATCAAAAAAATTCATCGTTGTCGCATCTTTTCGCAATTAAGCGTGCTAAAACATTGAAGGACGAACACATGTTGAGGCGTCGATGTTATAAATTTTTTGACATCACAACGTTGAAAAATCACATGCAGTTAAACAAAACATTTTCGGATGATCTCATTTTAGCGCATTTTCTAGCGACTGAATGTGTTCATCAAATCAATCAGCATCTGTTATGTTATATGCAAACAGCAATAAAAAACACAAACAACAGTTTTTATTACTCTTCATATGAAAGAGACAAGTTTTGGCCACTTAAAATTTGTCTTTTTTGTATAATTGAAACATTTTATAAGAAATTAAACACAGTTTTATTTGAAATTTTGAATTTAACGAATTTTTTAATTTTATAAAATTAACGAAAAGTCAATCTTTGTTTCTAGACAACATTTTGGGTAAAATTTAATGAAAAAATCAATCAAGTCTTCATATTTTTCAAACAAAATGATGTTTCGCTTAATTTTAAACTAAAATCTAGTGAATTTTAATAAATCCTCAAGGATTATAATTTAATCGATAGTTTTATTTGCTTTAATTCAAGGATTAATTTTAATCCTATGATTAAATTTTGAATCTTATTTCAGGTAACTTTTTCAATTTTAAAAAAAATTTTAAAATTAAAAATTTCTCAACCTTGACCCAGGCTCTCAATCTCTCTCTCTCTTTTTCTTATATCCAACTTCAGCTTAAATTTTGTTTTATGGATTAATAACGTGTTTCGACTGCGATACATTAAAATTCAGAATTTAAAACAAGAGTCATAAATCATCAACCAATTATTTTTCTCATCATCCTAGCAACAGATAACATCATATTATATATCTTAATAATTGTCCCTTGAAAAGAAAATGAAAAATTGCAAGGCTAATACAGTAATATTGAAAAATATACATACAAGTATGAAAACCACATTCAATTTTTTATGACGTCATATGAACGTAAAATGTTCAATCATCCCCCGGCAATTTTCACATAATGCTTTTTGTTGTTGTTACATATTTTTCTCTCTTTCTCTCGCACTCACACAGAGTCAGTTTCATACTCAATGCGTGGTACACGAAAAATTGTTTTTCTCTCTTACTTATTCTAATCTAATCTCAATGTGTGTGGGTGTCATTGATAGAACTTTCTTCTTTTTGCACAAACACAAACTTACGAGGTTTTACACCTGATATAAGTTCGTCGTAACAATGACGTCATGAAATCCGACGATGATGATGATGATTTTCGGCATTATGAAAGCTGATATGATAACAATTGGCAAAAAGCGAGTTTTGCTTCGGTTTGTTTGGACAGAGCGTTGAATTGGATTTTCGCAGGCAATACGGCAATGAAGCAGAGTGATAAAAAGTGAACAATTATCACTCTCGAATGAGTGAGCAAACAAAACCATTCGGCATATACATAGAAATTCTTCATTGTTAAGAGACAGCACGAGGCAACAACTTAATGGCATTTAATGTCCAAAAAAACAGCTTGCATAAATCATTATTAAGGAGTCTTTCTACCTCGAATCAATTCAATTCGCGAAACCATCGATGTTTGAGCTGCATTGCATCTCTCTAATCAACGAGCTAACTGTCTCACTTTGCTCAATACATAACATAATCAACATAAAGGTACAACATGCTGAGGTGTTGAGAAATTCATTTTTCATTATGAATCCAAACGAGTATTGCTTTTGCTGCCGCAATCATTTTAAATCCATGTTATCGCAGTCAGCTAACTCACTACATGTTGAGTGAAAGAGCTCTTACTTACTTACTTGGTGTGGTTGCATCAAAATATATTGTTATTACTCTCTCTTACTCTGGTCTATACATTTTTTTATTATATCGATTTAGAAGGTATTAGACAATAATAAGTGAGATTGGGTGCTGTGCAGAGAGACCATTGAATTGTTATGTTTTGTGTTTTGTAAGAAACAATTGCTTGATAATAATGAAGAGTTTTTTCTTCAAATTTCTTTGAGCTAATCATCAAAAATTTTAATTTGAATTTTATGTTTATTCATTTTGTATTTTGATCTTTTTTTTGTAATTCAAAATTTGAAGTTGATCTTGATCTAATAATTTTGAATTAAAAATTGAACCTAAAATTGATCGTAAATTTCTGATCTTGATTTAAAATTTAAAATTTTTTCAACATGAACCAAAGACACTTGCCAATTTATATTCACTTGAAACAAAATCAAACCTGCAATAGCATTCGAATGCCTTTAGGTAATTTTCATTTCAATTTCGATTTCCTAATATAGCGAATAGAAATATTCATTTGATGATTGCGATGTGAAAAAGAATTTTTTTCTTTAAGAGTGCAGTAATTGAACTGCGATAGATTTAAATAAGTGTAATGAGCGAGTGTAAGAAATAAAGAATAGGCAAAAGAAGTTGCACGAATCTTTCACTTAATTCAATGAAGCCATCTCATTTGAAGCTAGTTAAAATATCTTTTTAGTTAAATTGTTATGTTTTTTTATTTCAATTCCATTTTGGCATCAACTTGAAGACATGGCGAGAATTCTTTTGGGCTGTTTTATGGGAAAACTGTAGAGTTTAATTGTGCTAAACCTAATGATAGTTGATTATAGTTGAAATGAAGCTTTGGCAACTTTATAACATTGTCGTTCATTGCTGCATAAGATTGGTTACTTAGTTTATTGAGCTCTTTACTCACCGTAAACGATTTAAGAAAATTATAGGGATTTCACATTCAGCGCGAACGAAAAATACAAACGTGTTTAAAATTATTATGATTTAGAAATAAGATTTTAATAGATTCTGATTTATGAATAATACAAGTATTATAAACTATACACACGATTAAACTTCATTGGCTACAGCAAATTTTTCTCCTTCTTATTCTTTTTTTTATTATTATTTTATGTAATAAATATCTATTTATATATGTATGCATTTAAATTATTAGATGATGATGAAACAGAACCTTATTAATCTTTACTAACTTATAAAAATTCAAAAGCGTGAAGTTGGCAATTTAAAAAATTTTAAATTGAAAATTATCGCTATTTTTAAAAACTTGCTAGATGAATTTCAACTTGGTAATAAAAATGGAAGATTCTTAATGGTAATTTTTAAAGAAACTTAACTAAAATTTACTTTAAAATGTAATAAAAAATAATATCATTCAAAATTGCTCTAATTTTATCACTATCACATCATAAATCATCATAAAATCGACTCATCGTCAAAAAAGTTACAAAAGATTTGAGATTAAATTTTTTTGTGTCTTATTTCCTATTAATTTATGCGTCATTTCATGAAGTAATAAAAGTAGCAGAAGACAATCACCTTGTGTCCACACACAATGAAAACACATTCAGCTATCAAGTTTCGATCATGCTTCGAATTTAATAAATCAAAAAAAGAGTGGCTTTCAATCAAAATATTTTGTGAATACCAATCTTTTTTATTTTGGTTTTGACTTTTCTGAGACTGTTTACAACCACAAGAAAAGAAAAATGACACCTGCTTATTGTCTGTCAATATTTATTGAAGTTTTTCTTTTCAAATCAATCAAAAGCGTAGCGAATTGACTTGTGAATGCAATTCAAATGTAAATGTGTGAAAAAGAAGTAATTTGCGACATAATTTACATGACACAGAAGCAAGTCGCGTGGATTTCTTTGTTATGCCAATTTACATTCATTCACATGTTATATCCACCGCAATAAGCACTGAAGACGAGTGAAGTTAATAGGATTTTAATGAAAAATATCGTAGAGCTCACTTATTTATTAGATGACAGGCGCAAGTGTATTTATATGTAAGTGTCAGTGCATATTTCCACACTAATTGATGCTGTAGGCTCTCACTCTATTTCATCGCATTTACTTCTATTACCTATTGGCCGCTGCTGCCGTTAGGCTTAATGTTCATTCAATTAGAATTTATTGGCAATTGCAAACGAAAATGAAGATATTGAGAAATGCAGCTCTCTGATCTACATCGTGATTTTAATTTAAGTGAGTGATAAGTCAACTAGAGATGACTTCAAGGAAAATTCATCCATAAAGATTATTTTTTTTAAATTGCTGAAAGTCTACAATTTATGACAATTGTTTACTGTTGATGATGAAACTATTTTTAATTAATTCCAGGATTTTGCATTATGATTATGTGTATATGAGATTGACTGATTCAGTCTTTAGTATTGAAATTTCAATTTGAGAATTTTTTGCGAAAAAATTATTCTTAAATAAATTCATGTTAATAATAGTAGAACTTTTTAAGAATTGTAAGATTTTTCTACATTTAACAATTTTTGCAATTTTTCTACAAATTTTCATGTAAATTTTTTTACATTTTCTGAAATTCATTGTTAATTTTTTTGTGTTTTACGAAGACCTTTTCTACAACATTGTAAACATTTTGTCGATTTTGTAAAATTCCAATTTATTTTCGTGTTTTACAAAAAACTTCATAATTTATTCTACAATATTTTTTGTATAAAATTTTACAAGAACTTTTGCAAATTTTTTTACAATTGAAATTTGAAATTTAAAATAACCGTTATTTTTAATTCAATTCAAGAATAAACAATTTAAATTTACACACTTTTTTATAAGTCCATAATTAAATAAATTTATTTTATAATATTGTTGATATTTAAATACTTAAACGGAAATTTAGTGACAAAAAGCTGGCAATTAAATAAAATTGCTGAACGATCAAAAAGTTAATAAAGAAAATTATTCAATTCATAAAACTATTTTTCTACAACAACAATCAAAAACAAATCACTTGCAATTTTATTGAGTCTAACTCTTTTGTGTTTATTGCACCTCACACTGAATCTATTGGGCATTATTATTAATTCATTTTTGATACTTAAGCAATAAAAAAACTTTTTTGCTTATTTTTATTCCAATTTTCGCTGTTTTGTACAAGTGAAACATTTTCTTCTTCTTGCTCTTAAGATCAGAAAAACTCGTGAGAAAATAAAAGCTCGTTTGAGATATTTTTTTATTTGCGAAGTTTGCTCATGATTTTATAATCGGTTAAGAAAGAGAATTAAAATAAAAACTGGGTGCAGTCATAGAGTAGAGAGACACTTTAAGGAAATCATTACAAACAGTAGTAGTAGAAGAAGTAAAAAGTTAATCAAAACGAGAGCTAATCTTTCTATTGTATGCAAAGAATCATAATGAAGGAGTGAAAATGCATTGTTTTAAATAAAAAGCTACTGAGAGCATGAGACATCCAAAAATAAAAACAATGACTCGAAAAAAAAATTAAATTAAATTTATTAAAAACATCGATCGAGCGAGCAAGTAAGCGAATAAGTGAGAAAGCCACACAAAAAGGCATTTAATAAATGCATAATGTAATTGGTTAACGATTATTGCCTTATTTAATTTTTATTGCGCTCTCGTCGCTCAGGTCGAGATATCTGCAAATGTTCATTTACCCGACACGCCGTCGATATTGTCTCTCTCTCCTTGTACTATATGCATTTGTCGAAAAATTAATATGGCAGTATTATAGCTATGCGGAGGTTCTAAAGCTTCAAAAATTTGCAAACATATAATTTAAGAAATAATAGAAATTTTTTGTAAAAAATAATTACAACTGTTGTAGAAATTTATAAAATGTAGAAAATTAGAGAAAAAAAGTTAAGTTTTGTAAAATAAGAGAATCTTACAAATGTAAGAAATTAACAATGAAAAATTGTAAAAATTGTTTACAAATGTCTTATAAAGAATTTTAAATTAACAAAAAAGTAAAATAAAGTCATGAAATGTTTTTGATTTAACGACGATATAAAAGAAAAACTAAAAATATTTTGATTCTTAATAATTCTATTATTTCTTTTTTGAAAAATATAAGTCGAACGCGCACAAAAACAATGCGGAATGACAATGCATAAGAAACACGAGGAGAGCAACAGTGGCGGCATGAAGGAAGGGAGAAGTCAGATCGTGTCTTGCGCTTCGCATTTTATTTTCACTGATCTTGATCGACTGCCAAAAATATTCTCACACATAGCAAAACCTGCACAACTTGAAAAAAGAAACAATGCAATCGTATGCAAGACATTCGAAGGACAAATTAAGAGAGATTTCACTGCATTTTCACACTTTTTTTTCATCATAACATGTTATGCGTGATGATCAGAAAAATGATGTAAGAAAAATTTGAAATTCTGATGATTGATTCAGAAGCACAACAATTTGACATTAGACATTAAATAGTGATTTCCTTGATTTTTTTTACAAGTTAAACAAAAAATAAATAAATAATTGACAGAATGGAATTTAGAATTTTAAAAGTGCTTTTAAATAACAAGATCTTGTCTCTAAATATTTTTTACCGCCTCCCCATCTCGTCTTTAGTTCTGTATTTTTCATGTCGAATCAATTTCGTGAGGCCTCTAACAAGCCATGCTTAAACTTAAGTGCCTGCTTATGCTGTTGTTTTCTGTCCGCAGCGTACAAAAAGTGCATATAAATTACAGCTATATTAAATATTGACAGTAATTTGAATTTGAATTAAGACTGAAATGAAGATCATCAATTATTTCGCTCTATTTGATCAATGACTCTTTTAAAATGAACGAGAGGCATCATTTTGGACGTCGTCGTGTGTTTATTAGCATCACTATGGAATGTTAAGTGTTGGGAGTTGACTTTATGTAACCAACAATTGTTGTCCGTACGTGTTTTAACTGACCTTCAACAATTTTTTTATAAAAAAGACTTTTTTAATAAATTTCTAATGATTCATAAAACGAAAAAAAGTTTCAATTTCTCATTTTTGCAACATGAGAAAATTTTGTTCATTAATTATTAATGATGTGATTATTGAGATATAATCAATAATTTGATGACGATTGAGGAAAAAGTAGAAATTAATTTAATTCAAATTCATGCGGCAAATGATTGATGTTTGACAGATTGAGAAAAAAAAAGTTTGAACTTAATACTAAACTGATTTTAAATTTAACAATCAATATGTTGTTAGAACAAGCAATAAATTATTTCTGTTTAATCTTAAAGAGTGGAAAAATTCCTTATGCATAAATGAATGATAGAGTGGGCAAAAATATTATTTTTAGTCATTCTCAACCTTTTTTACCCAAAATGTCAAAAATAAACTAAATTCACCTTTGAGTTTTTTTTACTTATTTTGACAAAAATTTCCGTTAATTTCAACATATTAGTTAATATTTTTCTGAAATCCAAAGGAGTTGTTTGTTATTAAATTTAAGGAAAAAATTTGATCATTGAGACCTTTATTTTGGATCATAATAAAAATTAGTTTTTAATTATAAAGTTTTATATGAAAAAAGAATTTTTCCTTAGATTTCTTAAACAAATTTAGAGAGCAATTTTTCTGCCACAGTTAAAATTTTCCAACTCTGAACCTAAATTTTTAGGATTTTTAAGCTTCAATAAAAGTAAATATAAAAATTAAAATTTTGTAAATTGTTGGCAATCAAATTTTTGAAAGCTTAACTTAGCTTTTTTAACGTGTATAGAATATGATTTTATTAAAAGCTCTTTACAATATTTATTATGAAATTGAAAAATATATAATTAAATCCTTCTTCAAAAAACAATTTATTAAAAAAAATTTTATTGTCTAACATATCATACTAGATAAATTTTATATAAATGCACATGATGCCTTAAAACCATTAAAAATTATTCCACCTACAATATTAAATCTTCATATCTCTAGAAATAATTGCGTAGATTAACTGAATGAAATTTTATATAAAATATGATTTATGGAAGTCAGACAATAAAGTCATTGAAAAAGTCCACTTCCCAACATCTTTTAATTTCACGCATCAGACAAAAATATCATCCGCTATAGATGTAGCAAATTCATAGCAATTAATTGAACTTTCAATCATTTGCCATCGATTTTCTTCTCATAGCCTTGATGCACTTTAATATTAAATATATTTCTTTTTTATAGGTAAATGTGCCAATTTCATTTCCTTTAGGCAGTTAGCTACAATCAGCAGCAGCACAAGCAGTAAGAATCTGTCCTTCAATAAACGAAATAATAAATTAAAAAGCAAGGGCATCTCTTTGTATCCATCTTCTTTCTTGACGTAACACGTCTCTCTCGCGTTCGTTTGCTCTAACGCCCTCATAAAGTCGTCAAAACAGTGAGTGTAATAAGATGGAGATGCAAGCGATTG
>CM031380.1:12047735-12136331 GCA_018290095.1 Polypedilum vanderplanki | reverse complement strand
GCATAAGATTGGTTACTTAGTTTATTGAGCTCTTTACTCACCGTAAACGATTTAAGAAATTATAGGGATTTCACATTCAGCGCGAACGAAAAATACAAAAGTGTTTAAAATTATTATGATTTAGAAATAAGATTTTAATAGATTCTGATTTATGAATAATACAAGTATTATAAACTATACACACGATTAAACTTCATTGGCTTCAGCAAATTTTTCTCCTTCTTATTCTTTTTTTAGCGCATTTTCCATCAGATTTTAGAAAAAGGCGCTAATTGTCCCCACTTTGTCTGTCCGTCTGTCCGTCTGTCCGTCTGTCTGTCTCCGTACTATCTTTCAAAAACGGTTTTTCTCAAAACTTTTTGCACAATCTGTGTTCTGACTATGAGACCGGTGTAACGGAAGCTTCCGCGAGATTCGTTCTCATTGCCGAGCTTATGGCATGCAAGATGGTACGTCCACCACATGGACCAAAAAACTTTTTTTTCACCAAAAAATTTATAATATATAAACTCGAGAATACAAGTCAAAAAATTGATTTTTGGAACATTTTATTCTCCAAGTGTATGCAATATGCGACGAGGTGCATCACATGGACCAAAAATCTAAATTTTCCAAATATAGGCATATTTTACTCGTTGGAAAGTCTTGAAGCGTACAAAAGATGGCATAAAAGTTTTTAGATTGGTGTTGACCAAGGGCATGCATGTGGGTGGATGTCCATCCCATGACCAAAAAATTTTTTTCATCCAAAATCTTTAAAATGTCATGAAACGTCGAGAAAACATGTCAGAAGTAGTTTTTGGATATTTAGACCCAAGTGTATGTTTTTAAATGTACAGACTTCAAAAAAGCGATATTTTTGGAACGGTTAGCAATATAATTTTGAAACAAAACTAATCTGTTGCGGGAAAATGCGCTTTTAACACGTCACTGACGGTTAATATTACTGGTTTTTTATTATTATTTTATGTAATAAATATCTATTTATATATGTATGCATTTAAATTATTAGATGATGATGAAAGAGAACCTTATTAATCTTTACTAACTTAAAAAAATTCAAAAGCGTGAAGTTGGCAATTTAAAAAATTTTAAATTGAAAATTATCGCTATTTTTAAAAACTTGCTAGATGAATTTCAACTTGATAATAAAAATGGAAGATTCTTAATGGTAATTTTTAAGGAAACTTAACTAAAATTTACTTTAAAATGTAATAAAAAAATAATATCATTCAAAATTGCTCTAATTTTATCACTATCACATCATAAATCATCATAAAATCCACTCATCGTCAAAAAAGTTACAAAAGATTTGAGATTAAAATTTTTTTGTGTCTTATTTCCTATTAATTTATGCGTCATTTCATGAAGCAATAAAAGTAGCAGAAGACAATCACCTTGTGTCCACACACAATGAAAATACATTCAGCTATCAAGTTTCGATCATGCTTCGAATTTAATAAATCAAAAAAGAGTGGCTTTCAATCAAAATATTTTGTGAATACCAATCTTTTTTATTTTGGTTTTGACTTTTCTGAGACTGTTTACAACCACAAGAAAAGAAAAATGACACCTGCTTATTGTCTGTCAATATTTATTGAAGTTTTTCTTTTCAAATCAATCAAAAGCGTAGCGAATTGACTTGTGAATGCAATTCAAATGTAAATGTGTGAAAAAGAAGTAATTTGCGACATAATTTACATGACACAGAAGCAAGTCGCGTGGATTTCTTTGTTATGCCAATTTACATTCATTCACATGTTATATCCACCGCAATAAGCACTGAAGACGAGTGAAGTTAATAGGATTTTAATGAAAAATATCGTAGAGCTCACTTATTTATTAGATGACAGGCGCAAGTGTATTTATATGTAAGTGTCAGTGCATATTTCCACACTAATTGATGCTGTAGGCTCTCACTCTATTTCATCGCATTTACTTCTATTACCTATTGGCCGCTGCTGCCGTTAGGCTTAATGTTCATTCAATTAGAATTTATTGGCAATTGCAAACGAAAATGAAGATATTGAGAAATGCAGCTCTCTGATCTACATCGTGATTTTAATTTAAGTGAGTGATAAGTCAACTAGAGATGACTTCAAGGAAAATTCATCCATAAAGATTATTTTTTTTAAATTGCTGAAAGTCTACAATTTATGACAATTGTTTACTGTTGATGATTATGAAACTATTTTTAATTAATTCCAGGATTTTGCATTATGATTATGTGTATATGAGATTGACTGATTCAGTTCTTTAGTATTGAAATTTCAATTTGAGAATTTTTTGCGAAAAAATTATTCTGAAATAAATCATGTTAAATAATAGTAGAACTTTTTAAGAATTGTAAGATTTTCTACATTAACAATTTTTTGCAATTTTTTCTACAAATTTTCATGTAAATTTTTTTACATTTTCTGAAATTCATTGTTAATTTTTTTGTGTTTTACGAAGACCTTTTCTACAACATTGTAAACATTTGTCGATTTTGTAAAATTCCAATTTATTTTCGTGTTTTACAAAAAACTTTCATAATTTATTCTACAATATTTTTTGTATAAAAATTTTACAAGAACTTTTGCAAATTTTTTTACAATTGAAATTTGAAATTTAAAATAACCGTTATTTTTAATTCAATTCAAGAATAAACAATTTAAATTTACACACTTATTTTATAAGTCCATAATTAAATAAAATTTATTTTATAATATTGTTGATATTTAAATACTTAAACGGAAATTTAGTGACAAAAAGCTGGCAATTAAATAAAATTGCTGAACGATCAAAAAGTTAATAAAGAAAATTATTCAATTCATAAAACCATTATTTTCTACAACAACAATCAAAAACAAATCAACTTGCAATTTTATTGAGTCTAACTCTTTTGTGTTTATTGCACCTCACACTGAATCTATTGGGCATTATTATTATTCATTTTTATGACTTAAGCAATAAAAAAACTTTTTTGCTTATTTTTATTCCAATTTTCGCTGTTTTGTACAAGTGAAACATTTTCTTCTTCTTGCTCTTAAGATCAGAAGAAACTCGTGAGAAAATAAAAGCTCGTTTGAGATATTTTTTTTATTTGCGAAGTTTGCTCATGATTTTATAATCGGTTAAGAAAGAGAATTAAAATAAAAACTGGGTGCAGTCATAGAGTAGAGAGACACTTTAAGGAAATCATTACAAACAGTAGTAGTAGAAGAAGTAAAAAAGTTAATCAAAACGAGAGCTAATCTTTCTATTGTATGCAAAGAATCATAATGAGAGGAGTGAAAATGCATTGTTTTAAATAAAAGCTACTGAGAGCATGAGACATCCAAAAATAAAAACAATGACTTGAAAAAAAAATTAAATTAAATTTATTAAAACATCGATCGAGCGAGCAAGTAAGCGAATAAGTGAGAAAGCCACACAAAGGCATTTAATAAATGCATAATGTAATTGGTTAACGATTATTGCCTTATTTATTTTTATTGCGCTCTCGTCGCTCAGGTCGAGATTAATCTGCAATGTTCATTTACCCGACACGCCGTCGATATTGTCTCTCTCTCCTTGTACTATGTGCATTGTCGAAAAATTAATGTGGCAGTATTATAGCTATGCGGAGGTTCTAAAGCTTCAAAAATTTGCAAACATATAATTTAAGAAATAATAGAAATTTTTGTAAAAATAATTAAACTGTTGTAGAAATTTATAAAAATGTAGAAAATTAGAGAAAAAAAGTTAAAGTTTTGTAAAATAAGAGAATCTTACAAATGTAAGAAATTAACAATGAAAAATTGTAAAAATTGTTTACAAATGTCTTATAAGAAATTTTAAATTAACAAAAAAAGTAAAATAAAGACATGAAATGTTTTTGATTTAACGACGATATAAAAGAAAAAACTAAAAATATTTTTGATTCTTAATAATTCTATTATTTCTTTTTTGAAAAATATAAGTCGAACGCGCACAAAAACAATGCGGAATGACAATGCATAAAGAACACGAGAGAGCAACAGTGGCGGCATGAAGGAAGGGAGAAGTCAGATCGTGTCTTGCGCTTCGCATTTTATTTTCACTGATCTTGATCGACTGCCATAAATATTCTCACACATAGCAAACCTGCACAACTTGAAAAAAGAAACAATGCAATCGTATGCAAGACATTCGAAGGACAAATTAAGAGAGATTTCACTGGCATTTTCACACTTTTTTTCATCATAACATGTTATGCGTGATGATCAGAAAAATGATGTAAGAAAAATATGAAATTCTGATGATTGATTCAGATGCACAACATTTGACATTAGACATTAAATAGTGATTTCCTTGATTTTTTACAAGTTAAACAAAAAATAAATAAATAATTGACAGAATGGAATTTAGAATTTTTAAAAGTGCTTTTAATAACAAGATCTTGTCTCTAAATATTTTTTACCGCCTCCTCCATCTCGTCTTTAGTTCTGTATTTTTCATGTCGAATCAATTTCGTGAGGCCTCTAACAAGCCATGCTTAAAACTTAAGTGCCTGCTTATGCTGTTGTTTTCTGTCCGCAGCGTACAAAAAGTGCATATAAATTACAGCTATATTAAATATTGACAGTAATTTGAATTTGAATTAAGACTGAAATGAAGATCATCAATTATTTCGCTCTATTTGATCAATGACTCTTTTAAATGAACGAGAGGCATCATTTTGGACGTCGTCGTGTGTTTATTAGCATCACTATGGAATGTTAAGTGTTGGGAGTTGACTTTATGTAACCAACAATTGTTGTCCGTACGTGTTTTAACTGACCTTCAACATTTTTTTATAAAAGACTTTTTTAATAAATTCTAAATGATTCATAAAACGAAAAAAAGTTCAATTTCCTCATTTTTGCAACATGGAAAATTTTGTTCATTAATTATTAATGATGTGATTAATTGAGATATAATCAAATAATTTGATGACGATTGAGGAAAAAGTAGAAATTAATTTAATTCAAATTCATCGGCAAAATGATTGATGTTTGACAGATTGAGAAAAAAAAAGTTTGAACTTAATACTAAACTGAATTTTAAATTTAACAATCAATATGTTGTTAGAACAAGCAATAAATTATTTCTGTTTAATCTTATAAGAGTGGAAAAATTCCTTATGCATAAATGAATGATAGAGTGGGCAAAAATATTATTTTTAGTCATTCTAACCTTTTTACCCAAATGGTCAAAAATAAACTAAATTTCACCTTTGAGTTTTTTTTACTTATTTTGACAAAAATTTCCGTTAATTTCAACATATTAGTTAATATTTTCTGAAATCCAAAGGAGTTGTTTGTTATAAATTTTGAGGAAAAATTTGATCATTGAGACCTTTATTTTGGATCATAATAAAAATTAGTTTTTAAATTATAAAGTTTTATATGAAAAAGAATTTTTCCTTAGATTTCTTAAACAAATTTAGAGAGCAATTTTTCTGCCACAGTTAAAATTTTCCAACTCTGAACCTAAATTTTTAGGATTTTTAAGCTTCAATAAAAGTAAATATAAAAATTAAAATTTGTAAATTGTTGGCAATCAAATTTTTGAAAGCTTAACTTAGCTTTTTTTACTGTATAGAATATGATTTTATTAAAAGCTCTTTACAATATTATTATGAAATTGAAAATATATAATTATCCCTTCTTCAAAAACAATTTTATTAAAAAAAAATTTTATTGTCTAACATATCATACTAGATAAATTTATATAAATCACATGATGCCTTAAAACCATTAAAAATTATTCCACCTACAATATTAAATCTTTCATATCTCTAGAAATTATTGCGTAGATTAACTGAATGAAATTTTATATAAAATATGATTTATGGAAGTCAGACAATAAAGTCATTGAAAAAGTCACTTCCCAACTCTTTTAATTTCACGCATCAGACCAAAATATCATCCGCTATAGATGTAGCAAATTCATAGCAATTAATTGAACTTCAATCATTTGCCATCGATTTCTTCTCATAGCCTTGATGCACTTTAATATTAAATATATTTCTTTTTTTTATAGGTAAGTGTGCCATTTCATTTCCTTTAGGCAGTTAGCTACAACAGCAGCAGCACAAGCAGTAAGAATCTGTCCTTCAATAAACGAAATAATAAATTAAAAAGCAGCATCTCTTGTATCCATCTTCTTTCTTGACGTAACACGTCTCTCTCGCGTTCGTTTGCTCTAACGCCCTCATAAAGTCGTCCAAACAGTGAGTGTAATAAGATGGAGATGCAAGCGATTGCTTCCGACGTAGTAATTAAATTATTGCACAAAGAGGGAAGGTACCGAAGGAGAAAATAAAAATCATCTCATTATCTAGTGGGAATGAATGAATGAATGAATTTACGTAAAATACTTGGAAGAAAAATTTGTATCCTGTAAAAAAATGAGAGTATGAAGTTACTTAGTTACGTAGAATTTACGCACGAGACTCAGAGAGGGAAACAATAGACAAATATTTTTAAAAAAATGTTCCTACAATTTTTAGAGCTTTGTTGAGCTTGCAGATATTTTATTAAAATTTAATTTTAAGTAAAGATTTAAATAAATCGGTATCGATAATCTTAATTTCGAGGATATTAGAAATCAATATTATTATTAAACTTAATCCTACGAATTCAGAAAATTTAAATAAATCTTGAGATTTAATTAAAACATAGCTATTTATTTTAATAATTATACTAATCTCAGATTTAATTCAAACAAAATTAAATCATCGTTTAATTTAAATCTATGGAAATGTATATAAATCCGAATTTAAACAAAATTTACAATGAATAATTTTGCTTGTCAACTTTTTTAAATCTCAACGAAAAAATAATACAAAATTTTTTTCTAATATTTCTAATGTTTTTACATTTCTAATTCATTTACCTTACTTATTTTTAAGAATCTATTCACGTCACAAAAAAGAAAATATAAATCTGAATCATAATTAGATATACATGACCATGTCAATTGCAGAGGCGGAAGAGTCTCATTAATATTATAATTTTCACACGATTTTTTTGTTTGCTGCTGTTGCTGTTATTGCAACAAAGAGACGAATTTGCGAATTGCAGTGAAATCTAAGAAAGAAATTGAAATGAACCAAAGAAATTTTTTTTCTCTTTTTTTCCTGCAGTCACGAGTTTTGAACTGTGTGCAAAAAGGTACTTTTCTTTATCAAGATGCACAACAATTCCCTCTGTCAGCTCGACATTTTCGCCAACAATTTCTCTCTCTCTGTCTCTCGGTTCGGTATTATCACTGTCTAGTGTGCCAATGGTAAACATTATACGGATTTTCTGCAATGAGATGTGTTCAAAGACATGTAATTAAGTTTCATATTGCAATCGTTGACATGATTTAGGTGAAGATATCATTATATTAATAAGCCAATTTAATAATCTTTAATATCAGCGCTTCTTTCACTATAAATTCTGTGTGTGGATCATTTAAAGTTCAATTTATCATTGCGTTCATCGTATTTTATGTTATCAAGGAAAAATTACTTAAATAAACAGTGAAACTTAACATCATATCGTAAGTTTTTAAATTTCATTTTTATTCAAACTTTTTAAATTTTTAGCTTTGCATTTATGTAGAATTTTTTTAATTATGCCAAAATATTTACGTCAAAAAATTCGTATTTTTTTTAAAATAACCCGAAGTTCAACTTATAAAACTTTTGAATTAAACTGTCAAATTTTTAACACTCTTAAAAATTAAAAATCAAAGTGCTTCTTCCTTGACATACATGTCCTTGCCTTTATATGTCCAGAAGCAGGAAAAGAGTGTGTGAGACGAAAATTAATGAGCGAAAGTTAGTATGTCTGTGTGAAGGTGGGTCCACAACAAAAGTAACTGCCCCATAAATATGCTTTCGATATGGTAGTATAAATATCATCAATAAATTCCGGGGTCAACTTGTTGTTAATATGTTTGACAATTTGGCCAAAGTATAAATTAATTCACAACAAAAAACCTTTAATGCTCTCGCTCTTAAGAGAGACAGTGAAAATTGATATTAAAGATTTCGAATTCAACATAAATTTTTATTTCGTTACAGCCATCTCATACATACTTACATGAGGCTGCGAAAAAGCAAGATGCAAGAAATGAAATGAAATCAGCAATATCTTCAGAGTGTATAACACAAAATGTGCACGATTCACAAATGTAACTACTTGTAACACTGATTTTAACATATTTTCAAGAGACCCGAAATGACACAAACAACTTACTTGCTGTATACCATTAGACTTTTGATTTATGTTGAATAGTTTTTTTTTGTGCTGCTTCTCTTTTTTACTTCTACTTATTGCTGCATTATTACATTTCTTTATTTCCATATTCTTTCTTTTCTTTCTTTCTACTGCTTTTTATATGTGAGATACAATGCTGTTTTATTATATGCATTAATATCTATTTAAAATAGTCATTATATGTTAAATGAAATTGAGATTTAAAAAGAAATGAATAAAAATTTTAAAAATAAATATGAAGAAATTTTTAGTAGCGGGAACTGAAATGTTTTGATGTTTCAAATTTTAGTTTAAAATGTTGTTATAGCTTTGTTTTAAAAAATTTTGACGGCATTTTTTTAATTGATAAAAAAAAAAAATGCTAAGGCAAAATAAACAAAACTTTTTAAAAAATGATCATATTCTTGAAAACTGTTTTCTGACATTTTTGCCGATACTTTTAAGTTTTCCTTAATCCTGGGTTTACATGAAATTTAAAATTCAAATTTTTATTAAAGAAAATCAAATTGCAGCACACAACTTTAACTCATCAATTACAAAATAAAAGAAGTAGAAAAAATGAAAAAAAATGAAAGTGTGCAATAAACAGTCGCAAGTAATGTATCATGCTGAGCGATTTACAAGAATGGCAATTTATGAATGCTTTTTGTACAAATTGACAATTCTCATAGATTTCAGTAGTACTATATCATTTATAGAAATATTCACAGCAGCAAGAAGCAAGTAAGTAAGGAGCGCTAATCTTCCAATCGCATAATGTGACACTAAATGGTGAGCTTATGACAGGCATTAAATTAATTGTTAATAGCTAATTGCAAGTAGCTTATGCATCATATTTTGAATTAAAAACGCTTTGTATTACAATAAGTAGAGAAAAGAAAAGTAAAAGACACATTACATGAATAAGGTGGGCATAAATGTAAGTAAATGTACGTATGTCAGTATGAATGTATGAATAATGCCGCTTCTTGCTACTACTGTCTATTTTATTATAGTGAGATGATCACTGATGAAGAAGAAAATTAAAGATGACATAAAAGCACTTCACTTTGCAGTCTTACTTCTAAAAAAGGAATTTCTTTAATTTATAAACTCATATAAGCTCATTATAATGCTGCTCTTACTTTTGCTATGTTTTTTCTTTACCATGGGGTGGAAACAAGTGAAATAAAAATTTTTAATAAAAATTAATTTTCTAAAGTGTTTTTCATTCAAATTTGTAAACCAGTGACCAAGTACCCGTGTGCAGATCGGTGTACTTAAGCGCATTTTTGGTGCCTAGATCAGAGTTTATAACAATTACAGAAATATTAGATGCGTTTGTAAAACAGATTCATGTGATAGCATATACTGATTGAAGTAAATTTCAAATGTAAAGAAAATTTCATTTGTAATACTGTTTCGAATGAAATAATTGAAATTAAGTTGTAGGAAATAGCAGTCAATTAATGTTTTGTTTACATTTTCATATAGAAATATATTTTACGAAAACTCGAGTAATGTAATTGCTGCTAATAATCTTGATCTACTGAAATTCTCGGAATCGTCTTTATAAATTTTGTTGATTTGAAAATAACGATCAAATTCAAAAATACGCGAAGTTGGCTACGCGCACTGAAATTTTTTTTTGATTGCAGTCAACTTCGCGAAAAAAAATTTGTTTTACAAATTTCAATATGGAAATTTAAATTCGTAATTTCCCAAATCGTGTGACTAGTGAAAGCTTTAAAAACCTATTTGCCGCCAGTAACTTTTTAGCACAAATCTAATGCAAAAAACCGGAAGTCTCTAGCTATGTAGTTTTTGAGATTCTCAGAGGGACGGGAGCCAGCCAGCCAGCCGAACAAAGTGAATGTATAAGCTGCATTGTTGTTCCAAAAATGCGCTAAAAACTTATACATTTATTTTATCCGAATAAACAAAAGCTTTTTTAGAAGTTTTTTGTGTCAATTTCAAGTTATAGCAAAAAATAATTTTCAAGTAAAAAAACTCAAGTCAAGTAATAGAAATTAAGTCAAGTAAAAAGTCTGTCGAATTTTGAGTCAAGTTAAGTTAATTTCTCAAAATTTTTATTGAATTCATTAAAATTTTTATTAAATTGGATTATGCAAAAAAAATTGATATAAACAATTTTCCAGTCCTAACCCTTTCTACATATTTTTACCTCATGCTACGAGGTCAACTTGATATTTTTATTATATTTTTTGTCGATAATTAGCATTGATGGACTATTGATGGATGGACATCGACATCAGTCATTAGTTCAACTAATTATAGTTCAGTTCCCTCTCTCACCATCAATTATTATGCATTATACGGGGCAGAAAACAAAAAAAACGCAATGGAGTTGCCAAAAAAAAATTCAGGGACAAATAAAGTTGTAAACACAGAATGACAGTTCAGGAAATTATAGCGAACGATGACTTGTGGAAACAATTTGTATTTTTGGGATTGAGTTGTTATTATATTGATTATTATTGATCATTGACGCACAATTTATTTCCAAATAAGGATTTTATTGAGAATGCACAGAAAAATATCCTGAGATTGTCACAGAGAGCATTATTAAATAAGCTAAAAGTGCGCGTTTGGTGCGTAGGCATCAATGATGATAAGTTCAAGATGTAATCAATTTTATGACGTCGCTTGAGCTTTTTTTTATATAAAAATGTATAAAAACTGGGAATATGAGAAATGTTATAAATTTATTTTTATTTTAATTCACAACACGAGGTGTCACAGTCACTCATTTAGTTGTATAAAAAAAATATTTTTGTCTCTAAAAAATTTATCATTCACTCTCTGGCGCTTCTGTTGCTGCCAATAATATGCCTAATGCAGAAATATAAATGAAGACTTTTTGTGCTATTTTTTCAATTTATTTGTTACAAGCGGATTATTTAGGTGCGCCTACTTGCATTTTGTTTGTGTTTCTTTATGTTGTGCATATATGGATGATTTTTTCTTTCTTTTGCTCTCGATGACTCTTTTTTTTGTTTCTTTTACAATTGATATTGCTATAGATAATTCAATGATGCAATGTCATCTTTAAGGTGCACTTTTTTGTGTTCATTTGAGTTCAATTATATACTAAAATTGTGTAAGGTTTTTAAAATTTTTATAGAGAATTAGTTAAGATTTCATAATGTGAAGAAATAAAAATGCAATTTTTAACGATTTATTTATCATTGAAGCAATATTTTTTTTTAAAATTTGTCTTAAATTATTTTGTAAAAATTGATAAAAGCAAAGCTTGAGTACTTTTTGCTTAGACTTTGATTTTTTTGATCTTTATTTGATTTTTTCACGGATCAAAGAATTCTCAGCCTTGGGTAAAAATTATTTGCTCTTGAAACATTTGTTGCAATCACATATGACATTTGTATCGCTAATATTGAAACATTTGTGACACAAAGAAAATTTTCATTTATTTTAAAATTTTTCCCTAACAAATCTTTTTAAATCAACAACAATTTAGTAAAAAAAGCTTTTAAAACACAAACTACAAAAAAGCAAAATTTTCGTTCAAGAAAAAAGTATTCCATTGTCAGAGATAATTTTACCAATTTATAAATAAACACATTGATGAAAACTCAATCAAGAAACAATTTTGAGCTCATAACAATGCTAATAACACACTGGCAAGATTCAATTTGAAAATATGATGGTTAGCAAGAATATAAAAAAGCAAAAGAAAATGTGAGATGTAGTTGATCAGCAGAAGTAGAGAAAAATAAAGAAGAGAATAAAATAGAATTGATCTCAAATCGAAGATTTTTTATGCTGTTGTTGTTTTTGCAAAGCAACAATTCTCACACATTTCCATTGTAGGTCACTGATGTCACGTTTCAAATAGTGCACTATAGTATAGAGAGATCGTGAAATTAATTAAAAATTACCATTACATTTTCAAATTGTGATGCCACGAAATCGGTGTATGCTCGCGAGATTTGCGATCTAAGAAGCGGGTTGAAAGGGAAATCAGATCTCGATCGAGAGTGAGAGATGATGGTTTGGCAGAACATGCATGTGTTACATAAATAGTGGCATTAAGAACAATTTTAATTGTTGCGTTCTTTTAAAATGCCAAAATGGCAACTTTTGACAGTTACAATTGCATGCATTTTGCAGATCATCAAATTAATTAATAAAAAATCCATCAATTAATATTGAAATGTTTCTCATGACTCGAGCACATAAATCATCATAGTTGTTATTGCCATACTGCCATCGATGCTAATGGAACATAATTAAAATATTTAACGAGCGATACATTTTTTTCTTTTGCGCTTTTGCTGCTTCTTTGAATCTGCAACTTTTTCTAGTTTGTTTGCTGCCATTTGACATGATTCATCTACAGAAAATAAGTTAACTTTTTGTGCCTGCCTATCGAGTTCAAAAGAGAGTTATTGGCAATTTAATATGTGAGAATTAGCAAGTGAATAAATGAAGCTCTTTCACTGTGTTAATTAAAATTTATGGAGTCTCAATAATTAATTAAATAACATTGGTAAAGTTTATAGGTTTGATGGTTTTTATGTGAACATTTTGAAGTAAATTTTGAAAAAAATTTTAAATCATTAAAAGGAAAATTTTATTAATAAATTTTAGTCTATTCTGTCATAAAATTACAAATAAAAACTAAAATTTTCTTTAAATTAATTTCCTGACAATTTTCTCATCTCAACTCATTTTTTTCATGATTTCACTAACTTTAATCTTCACCTTTTCATCTCATTAAAAATATGTTTCCCATTTAACAGCTCCACCTTATTACAAACATGATTCCGAAAAAAATATGAAGCTGAAGCATAAAGTGCAACAATTGTGTTAAATACCAATTTCATGGTGCCAACAATTTGGATTTTAATTTCATTTTCTTGCCTTCTCTCGCAATTCGTTTATGGAAAAGTAATTAAAAGAATTATTCATAAGCCACAAGAGTATTTCATTGTTATTATTTATGTCTATTGCTGTTGCTCTCTCATCTGCAAATCCAATTTAATTCTATTGCAATTTCTGTGCACAAGATCTACAAAAATAAGCGTCACGACACCCATCCATGAGATGCATACCTTTGACTTTATAGCCAAACAGGTATTAAGATGCATTAATATTTAATGCGACTTTAACAATAAATTTCCTCTCTTACTCTCTCGCTTGCTTGCTTGTTCATTATTCAATATTTGATATAATATTTGGGCATAAACATTCACGATTCTTGAAACATTAGCTATGAGTGCAAAATAATATGTAGAAAGTATTCATTGCAATCTTTTAATATTTATTAGCGCATTTTAAATTATGAAATTAACGGTTAAATTGGATTTGAATTTATTGTTTATAATTTTTAATTTTTAAATTTCAAACTTCTATCTTAAGCTTTAGAACTTTTTAGAGCGATCAAATTTAACTATGAAACTTTTGAATTCTTAAGCTTAAATTATTAAAAACTTGAAAATATTTCAAGTATACTCAAAGTGAATTCATAAATTGATTCATTCTTCAAAACATCTGCAAATAAAATTTAAAATGCGCCTCATTCCTACTCATATCGATATGAAAATAAATAAAAGAAACAAATTTCATTCGCGACGAAAAATAAAAATTTCATTTATGAGAAATCTTTGTGTAATAAACGCCCCCTTTTCATGATTATTTTAATTTTCTATGGCAAAAAAAATATGTATGAAATTCAAAACGTGTAAAATTGTAAACTAAGAAACAAAGCATTGCAGCCAATCGTGGCAACTCTTTCTTCTCTTCTCAATTTCTTTCTATTTTGTTGCGGTAAATTTATATTTCTCTTATTTAAAGCATTAAAAATTTATGATTGTGTAATTTGACGAAAAAAAAGTTTTTTATTTTTGCTTTCAAGAGTAATTTGTGCTTATATGACGTATGATAGAGCTAATGATTGAAAATTAAATATTATTGCAGTTTTTTCTTTCTCTATTTTCGGCCATATATATGAGAGTGTGTGGTTTGTTGTTGCGGCAGGTCAATTGCACAATAAAAATAAAAAAGTTTAAATAGAGGTCAAAGTAGAGTCAAATGATTACTCAATGACATCAAAATTCTCATCTTGTGCAATTTTTTTAACTCTTTCAATGCAAAAGCATCAAAAATTTGAAGAAAAAAAATCAATTTCTTTCCACTCTTTTGTTGTTTGTCTCTCTTTAGATCTTGATAATCTTTCTAAATAAAAATCAATTGAAATAAAAATGTTGTAGATCAAGCCGTAAAATAACAATAATAAATGCAATCCAAGCCCACTTTTATGTTACAGATTTTCCTCACAGACCTGCAACTATTGTGTGCCTTCTTTCCTTCATTGTTGTATTCGATTAATTTCATACATTATAAAATATTTTATTTTACAAATTACTTTCATTTCATATCAAGCCCACAACTTTTTTTTACTTCTTCTTCCTTGAAATGTTTTGCGAAATTTTTAAAGATTTTTTGACATAAAAGCGCATTTTTGCTTTAGGGTTGTTAATGAATTTTTAATCACTTGAAGAATTTTGTAAACCTTTGCAAAACTCATTTGAAATGTGGTCGTTTTTGCAGATTTTTATTCTAGTTTAATCGTAAATTTTTCTCATTCATAAAATCTTCAATTTTAAAAAAAATTGTAGGTAAACAAAAAATAATTTTTTACAGTTTTCAAATTCAGCAAACAATTTCATAATACAACAGTTTATTTAATTTTGTCTTGATTATTACCAAATTTAAAAACAATGATTAATGATCATCAATTGACAGCTTAATTCAACTAAAAAGGCAAAAAAACATCTTAATAAACTCACAGACAAAATGCAACAAATGCTTTGCAAAACAATACAATTTGCTAACGATAAGAATAACTGATTCGATACCAAACATTAAATCTCGATAATTTTATTGCTCCATTCAAGACAAATTTCCCTTTATCTCCGGTGAAGACAGCAGACAAAGCATACAAAAAAATCAAGTGAATTTCATCTCTATTTTCTTTCATATCAATGGCAATCAGCATCAGTAACAAAATCGATTGCAATTGCATAATAAATAAAGTAAATTTTTCATTCAATAAATTAATAAATGAAGGCGAAGACAATTGTTTTTTTTCTGCTCAGTGTTGTTGTATATACATTGTGCGGCAGAAAGAGAAAAAGAAAGAAAGAGACCTGCATTACATAGGTAGACCCCACAAGGAAAGAAATTCACAATAAATTATCTACTCCGGCTTGAGTGCCTACAGCCTTATAACGATTATCAAAGCGATCAACTGGTGCTTGATTGTTGATTGTTTGAATTTCCCAATGAAAGAAGAGATTGAATTGTAATGGATGAATAATATTAGCGTAGAGAAAGGCGCAATTCTTTTTCATCTCTCTTCACTCTCCTTTTTATCTATTGATCTATCTTTATAGCTGTAAAAAAAAATTTTTTGTTAGCCTGATTTTTTAGTAAAGATTACATTTTTTTGTCACTTTATTTCGTTGAATCTTAAAAGATATTATAATTAAAATTATTCAATTGATTAAACAGTCCTGCATGTATAATGAATTTAAAAGCTGTAATTCATTAAAAAATTTTAATGGTTTTGAATTTTAAATTTTACCTGGAATTTTACAAAATTTTGTAAACAAATAAAAAATTTAAATTTCGGCAGTTGAAAAAAATTTGACCGATAAAACTTAATTTTCAAAAAAATGCGTTAAAACTCTGAATAATGTTTGCAAAAACTTTCTTCAATCTTATTTCTGGATGAATGGTGATGCTAATAATAATAACTCATCTATAGGATGTTAATTAAAATGGATTAAATGAAGGATTAATTTCAATGAATAATAAAAATTAATCAATATAAAGAATGATCCATTGCCTTCTCAACATAAAGCGCAATTTCCATGAGTAATTTTAAGTGCACGTTCCGAATATAAATTTTAGTCAACTTAGTCAAAACTCTTTATTGTGGCTTATTCGCGAATTAAACATTAGAAAGTAATTTTTTCGCTGCAATTGAGTAATAAATTAGCTTATAAGTAACAGAGGCGACATAAATCACCAATATCGAAGGATGAGGTCATGCAAGAGGTTGGCTCACCGATTTTCAATGGATGTAATGCACATTTTTCGACCATAAATCTTACGATAAATTGTTTGTGGATTTTCTTTTTCGCTTCTCCAGTTTTTGTTTCATTGTCGTGCAAATAAAATGTTTTGGTCGAAGCACTAACTATTGATCATAAATTGCATTCCAATTGATAACTCTCAATTTATACAAAAGCATAAGAAACATTTAAATATAATTAACGATCAAATAATATTTAAAATTAAAATGCAAAGCTATCAAACTTAGTAAGCTTTGAGAAAATTTTTGTTATTGTTTTGAAATTTCTGAAAAAAAATCAACAACAAAATTAGAAAAAATTTAATGCACAACAATCCAAGCTGAAATTTAATTACTTAAGTAGACATGACGTCTCCTTCGGAGGTAAGCAATCATAATAAATTCGTGTTCACTAAAATTTGCATCAAATTCCAATAAAATTCTTTAATTTTCTAACCATAGCGACGTTTGAGAAAGGAGTTCCTTGAATTAATAAAAAATCCAATACCTGGAGTGATTATTGATGGTGAAAAGATTGAAAAGAATATAAATGAATGGAATGTGACAATCATTGGAGCCGAAGGAACAATTTACCAAGGAGAAACTTTTGAATTGCAATTTTTATTTAATGATAAATATCCATTTGATAGTCCAAGTGTTGTGTTCATTGGTAAAAACATTCCTGAGCATTCCCATATCTATTCAAATGGTCACATTTGTTTATCGATTTTATCACAAGACTGGACTCCAGGTTAGAAAAAGATATATAAAATTAAAAGTAATACAATTTTTGTTTATTCATAATAGCTTTGTCTGTTGGTGCTGTTTGTCTTTCAATTCGATCAATGCTGAGTTCTGCCACAAAAAAAGAAAGACCTCCGGATGATTTAATTTACACCAAAACCTGCTCAAAAAATCCTAAGAAAACGAAATGGTTCTTTCATGATGATAATGTCTAAAACTGACTCATACTTCAACTGTTCCATTTTTTTATTTTATAAATAAATTTCTAATTATATAAAATATAAATTAATCAATGTCATAGAAAATGCTACTTTATCTAATGTTTATAAGTTCATTCCTTAATAAAAAGTGCATCATGTGAATTTTACGTCATATAAAAATAAAACCACATATTGAATTTCAATACATTCATTGCATTACTTATTCTCTTCTTATCAGTAATAAAGTAATAAATGATTAAGTTTTTTCCAATGTCATTTTTTGTTCTAGTTTCAACGAAATTTTATGATATCAAAGATAAAGTGTCTACAAATATCAATCAAAAAAAAAATGAATAATTTTATGGATTTATTATGAATTAATTAAATGATTATGCTAAAAAAATGCAATAAGTATGAAAATAGTCAAAAATATTGAAATGATCATAACTGTTGAATAAAATTGAACATTTTGAAAATACCAAACTTTAATTGGGTTTTAAGAATATTTTTTGAAACAAATGACATATTAGTTATTTAGTCACTGATTACAGATAAGAAATATTTTCCTTAATTCAATTATGCTTTGCTAAAAATTTATTTTGCAACAGTCACAATAAATTTAAATTTTTTGCAATAATTTTTTTGAATAAATATGTTTTATAGCTTAACTGAAAATGAATAAAAACTAAAGCAATTTGTAGGTTTTTGAATTTATGCTTCAATGATTATTAATTGGCAGATTATTTCCATTCATAATTTAATTTACTATTTTATATTTTGAGACTTGAAACTTCTTATTTACATTAAAAATAGTCAGCTTAATTAGTTAATTTATCTTTAATTCTTGTTTAGAAACTAAACAGTGAGTAATTTCTTTCTGTTATTTATATGAATTTTTTATTATCTATGTATTTATTTTTCGCTTTCAGCTGTTCCTATATGCTTCAGTTAGATTTAAAGTCTATTCAAAGTTTTCAATATTTTATTTTAGCATTTGAAATTTTTTGTAACTTTTGATTTTTTTTCCATTGCTTTTATTCTTCTTGTATTTATTTTAACTGATATTTTAAAATTTCTAAACTTTTTTCCCACATGCAACAGGTTCTAATTGTTGTAATTTAAATTGAGAATTTATCATTATAACTAATCAAAATGTTTTCATCTTGGTAACTTAGAACATGCAAAATAAAAAAAATTGAAATTCAGTTGAATTAACATCAATTTTCATTAAAATCTATGCTTTCAATAATAATTTCCTCAACCCATTAAAAAAAAATCATTTTAAATTTATTAGATCAAAAATAAATGATTGGATCATTTCCAAATCATGCACAAATCTGCATCAATAATTCTTCATCTAATTTCTTGCCAGAAAATTAATCTCGATCTCATGCTCGAATTCACTCTCACTCAACGAGTTGTCGAGTTCTCGGTCAAGGTCGCACGTGTTCAATTGATTATAACAAACAAAAAAGATGCTAACCGGTAAAAACAAATGACTGCATGTGCATGTGTCTCATTTACCTTTTATAAATTTCAAAATAATCCCACACTAATGAACGAACAAACAACAACAAAAAAGTGCACTTTATAAAATCGGAAACAATTCAAATATGAAATTTATTTCTATTTTTGGAATAAAAATTGCTGTATTGTGAATGATCACACACCCACTCGCAAAAAAACCGATCGGCATTATTGTGTATAACGATGAAAAAACTATTCTAAATCCATGACAACAAGCAACATACAGAAGCAAATACAATGTAAAGACATGAAAACAGCTCGCGAAAATAGCGAAAATCCAGCTTGCTGTATTGGTTTGATATATATAAATTGCGTTGCAATAAGTGAACACAAAAACAGTTTTAAGGGAGAATTCAAAGTGACTAAAAGGTTCTAAAAAAAGCTTAAAAATGGCGCTACTACCATCAACATGGAAAGACATGGATGATTTTTACGCTGATCCTTGGAGATTACATCGTCAGCTGGTTCCAAGTTGGAGAAGACCATGGCTAGATGATTTCGGTTTTGGACTTTATTCATATGATTGGGATATGCCGAAAGAATTCCGTCAATTTGAACAGAGATTTCGAGAAGTTCATAGAAAATTGTGGAAAGATTTTCCCGAGCTTGGTGCAATTGACACTTCAAATGGTTTTAAAGTTTGTGTTGATGTTCAACAATTTAAACCCTATGAAATTACAGTGAGAACAGATAATAATGTCGTGACAGTTGAAGGAAGACATGAAGAACGTAAAGATTGGCATGGATTTGTCAGTCGTTCATTTTTACGCCGTTATACGCTGCCTGCTAATTGCAATCCTTATGGAGTCACTTCAGAACTTTCTTCTGATGGAGTTTTAACAATTCGAGCACCACCAAGAGTTTTACCACCAATAAGAGGCGAAAGAAAAATTGCCATCGAGCACACTGGACCTGTCAAAGCAATCAAAGCCAACTGACCAAAGAAAGTGGCATTTTCCAAAGAATCAAAATCATGAAAATGCACAAAAAAATTTAATTTATTTTCAATTAACTTCCACATAAGTTTCAAGTAAGTCACAAAATTACATAAACAAAAAATTCTATTGTTATCTAATTCCACTAATGAACCAAAATAAAATGCATACAAAAGCTTCATTTTAATAGTGTAGATTTTGATTAATTATAAACATACAATGAACTTACTTACAGCTGATGTTTGATCAATGAAGCTTGGAAAAGTTGAGAATTTTGTCATACAAGGTTTTCTTTCGATTGCGTTTCGACTTGACATTAAAATTTTCTTTATTTTACGATTGAATAAATTTTTTGATTTGCGTGTGGTTGAAAGCTTTTTTTGAATTTGCATCACTTGACACTGAGAATTTATTTAAATATGCATTTAGTCGCCCTTTTTAGGGAAGAGAATGGATCAATAGAAATTAACATTAAAGACTGGAAATAGAAAAGAAAATAAGCGAATGATGAGTACAAATTCTAATTTAGTTTACTACGGCAGCTCAATTAATTCAAAAATAACTCACTCGAATGAGCAGAAAAAGATGAAATGATCGACATTCATTTGAAACTGAAATGGAAATGTGATTTACAAAATTAATGATTGAGGAAGATTTATAGTTGATTATTTGGGGATTTTAGCGCATTTTTTAATTGACTATAGGTTTTTTACTTACAAGCTACTACTTTTCAGTCAGACAAAATAAAATCACAGCTGTAAAATTAAATTTCCTTGCTTTTCCACTTGAAATTAAAACAGGTTTAATTAAAAAATCACGAGATTTCTTTAAAGATTTCAAATATATATCATTTATTAAGATTTCTTTTTTTCATCATTTTGTGGTATATTGCAATGAATCTTCTCTATCTGTTCAAAATTTTTGGATTTTTCCAATAGAGACTCAATTTTTTTTACATATCTAAAAAGTTTCATTTATACAATTTCTTTTTGAATATATTTTTAATATTCTTTTAAATGCTTAGACAGAATAAAATTTTATGTTTTTTTTTGTTATGAAAAGAGAAAAATTTCATCAACAGCATTTTAACAATCTTTTTTTATAAAGTTCCAAAAAAGTTTTCTCACTCATAAAAGAAGAAAAAGTTCAAGAAAATTTCATTCAATAAATATATTTTTTGTTTCTTTACGTGAGACTACATAATTTGTATCGTATTGTTTTCTTCATTTTTTGAATTTAAAAGCAACTTTTGTTTTGAATGATTATGGTTTATTCATTTTGATTTAGCTAAAAAATTACTTTCCTTTTTTTGATTAATTTTTTCTACTTTTTTTTGGTATCAATAAAGTCTATCATGAAATTATTAAGTGTTGTTTCAAAATGTGGTAATGAAAACTTTAAATTTAAAAAAAATTATTCAAAATTCAGTAAGTAACTTGATAAACATTAAAAGGAAATCGTGAATTGAGAGAATTTTATGAAGTACCGATAATGATTAATTCATATTTCCGGTGATGGTGTTTTGAAACTTTAAATTTTAATGACTTTGTGTTATCCAATATTTTATGTGATTTTAATTCATTAAATTTCAATTCAATTTAAATGTAAAATGCAGGATATCAATGAAATTTATTCAATTTTAAAAAGAGATTATAACAGAGAACAATAGAAAAATATCTTTAATAATGTCTACAAAATTGAAATAAAAATCTTTTGTCATTTTACTCAAAAATGTTTAAAATTTTGATGTTTTTGTCAAGATTTTTGCTAATTAATTTTTAAAATTAAAAGTTTGTAGCTTTCTATGACAGTTTTGATAAATTAAGTTTAAAAAGTTATAAATTATTTGGGAAACTCTATGCTCTTTTCGACAAAAACTTAAAAACAATTCAAAATTCATTAGAAGAAATTTAAAATTTCATTACCACATCAGAATTTCTTAAAATGTTTTCTTTTCATTTATTTATACAAGCATAAATATAGTTGTGAATTTTTTTAAATATTCAGCATTTAATGCTTTTTATATAAAAATGTGCGACATAAGAAATTTGAAAAGAAAAATCAGTAAAAAATAAATAAGTTTTATTGAGAGACTCATTGCTTTATTTCATAATCTTTCACCTTCAAGGCAAACAAATAATAATAATAAGTATGTAATAAGACAAAAAATTATTATTTAAAATTAAATAAATGACACACAATTGGTAAAAATACAATAAAATAAAGAAGAAAAAGAAATTAATAAGTTAGGCTGAATGGGATTTTCTTTTCATTAGATGTTTATGATTTTATGCACTTTTTTTAATGTATATGATATAAAAATGTGAAACTAAAGTTAGAAAAACTTCAGACTCATAAAATACACGCACACAATTTTACACACACAATTTACATACAAAAAAGAGTAGAAATATATGCACATGAGAGCGAAAAAAGTTAACATTTTATAAAGTCAGATATGATAAGGTTCAATCATGATTTTTTTCTTTCCTCAGTTTTACGTCTCGGCAGAAGAATAGTCTAAAGAATTTTTAGCAATTTCATTTTCTACCTATAAACAATTTTTTTCAATCATTATGATTTTTTACAATAAATATTTTTTTATATATTTTTGTCATAAATTAACAATGCTTTGTGTCTCATGTTATGATCTTTCAAAAAAAATTTCTTGGGCGAATGTCTAAATTTTATACACTTATAGACTAATATCAATTTTTTCTCATTTTTCTTTGTGCTTTCAATCTTCAATTAAAAATAATATTTTTTTGAAAGATTCCTAAAACTTTTGCACAATTTTTTATTTCATTTATTTTGGTAAATCGGCACAGGATGGATTTTTTTGTTCTTTACTAACTTTTCATTTTGTAAGTTTGTTGAAATTTTTTAAGGTACGGATGTTTTGTAACATTATTTTTTATGCATTTTTGATTAGCAAAAATTTAGAAATTTTAACAATTTCCAAGTGTTGCATGAAAATCATGACAATCATGCAATATGTGACATTTTCTTTTTGTTTTTAAAATATCCAGAAATATTCACGAAGCGTGGCATAAGAAAATTTTACTTTTCTCTGCCTTCATTAAGTTATATTGTTGAAATAATGAATCATTCACTGTTTGACGTCATTTTCTTAAAATTATGGGAGTCATTTTCAACGCCTTATGCTTTACAATGTAGCAATAGTAACTCATCATCATTTTTGAGAGTCGTTTATCCGCCCGCGGTAAATTAAAAGGTTTTTTCTAAATTTTTCGATAATTAAGAAAAATATCCAGATTTAAAGTTTTCAAACAAAATTACCCTTACATCTTGTATAAAAGAGTGTTGAATCAAAGCTTTTCCTGTCCTAAAATTGTATTTGGCGAAAGATTAATTGTAGCTCATTACAGCAGCTATTAGCATAAAATATTTCTTTGAAAAAATGTCAGTGGTTAAAAGCTACAAAGTAAGCAAAAGCTAGTAGCTAAAATGTAGTAAATTCAGTAGCTTTACTTTGTAAAAACTTTAAACCACTCTATCGAAATATTCGCACACTTCGTGAATAATCCTGGAGTGATGGAAAAAATCTTTAAAGCTTATAAGCTCATAAATCAGCAGATTTAATTTTTCTACTTTGATTTGTTATAGAAGCGATGCATTTTGCTAGGATTTACAACGACTGACATTCTTTAAAGATCATTAAAAATATCTTTTGGAAAAAGACTTCATAATCGTTTTAAATCCTAATTTTATGCAAAATTCTAACAATGTCACAAGAAGTAATTAAAATTTCTCTTTTGCTAATCACAAATATTTTTGTATCCATTTTTAATATAAATTAATCTTTTTGGCAATAGTTTTTCGACACCTAGAAAAATAAATGGAAAAAAAATTCATTAATATTTGTCAAGGAATTAAAAGAGAATTTTTTATGACTTACATATGACACGTTTTAAGTGTCTCAGCACATTTTGAGCATGCACTATGTCCACATAAAAATGCAACATTTCTTCTTCTTTCCATGCAAATTCCACACGAATGTGTTTCTTCAATTTCTAATATTTTATGCTCTAAATAGCGCAATCGATCGGCTGAGGGTTGTCGTTGTGTTTCTTTTGGAAGCAACATTTTACCATTCATAGCATAACGCTTGTCAATGACTGTTTGGCATTCGAGACACTTTTTCATGCGCCAACTGCATTCTTCGCAGCAAATTTGATGTCCGCAAGGATCAAAAGTTACCAATAAGAAATATTCATTGCATACTTTACATTCATGTGGTGCTTGCAGTTGTGGTTTGCCATTAAAAGGCTGCGGTGTTGGATAAGTTTTTTGCTGTTGTTTACGACTAATGTGTTTTGATGACATTGGAAGTGGTGGTGATTGGCTTGTATTGCGATTTGGCGAACTCGACGATGTGTCGACAATTGTATTGGAAGAAGTTGTTGGCTCTGCATGCGGTAATGGTGGTGATGTTGTATGATTTCTTGGAAGATTTCTGCTTTCAACATTTAATTTTTTCTCATCTTCAGTTGATGTTGTTGCAGCTGAAGAAGTTGGTGGTGGTGTTGGTACATCTCTGGTATTATTGTTGTTATTATTATTGCTAGCAACTGCAACACGATTTCTTCTTGCTGGTGTTGGCGGATTTGAATTATTTGCTGTTGTGCTTATTGTATTACAATTGGCCATACTTGAACTTCCACCACTATTGTCTTGCTCAATTGTGCTAAGTGTTGATGAGTCTTGTGATGTGAGATTCATCATTTCAATATTATTATACAGCTCTGTCATGTCACGAGATTGATTGCAATCATTACTACCACTTGCATTATTGGCAATGACTGCAGTTCTTTTCTTTTCATAACTCAAAATCAGGTCACGAATTTCAGGTTCTGGAATCCAATCGAAAATTCTTGCACCTTTATAATTTGGTTCTATTTTACAACCTTCTTGTGCCAAATAGCATAGCAAAGTATACATCAGTCGATGCTCTTGAATGTGACTCAAGTGCTGATAAATTTCAAAAATCTTTGGTGCTTCTTGCTGTGGAACTTCTTGCACAAGATTTGCCTTTTTAATAATGGTCAAATGCATGGCATTATCACCATCTTCATCTTTAGCTAAAATATCGCAACCTAGTTCGACTAATTTTTCAACTGCAGCCGCATGACCTTGACTAACTGCTAACAAAAATGGTGTTTGTCGTCTATCATTACGAATATCAATATCGGCTTGTCCTTCTTTAACTAGCACTTCACAAACTTGACTATGACCATTTAATGCTGCCAGATGCAATGCTGAAAATCCATCATCTTTTTTTACATCAACTAGTTGACGTGCTAATTGAAGAATTCTACGTGCAGCAAACTAAAGAAAAATTTATAATAATTTTTTGAGTGTTTTCAATTTTTTTAGGGAAAACTTACAACATTGCCTTTTAATGAAGCATGATGAAGACAATTGAAGCCTCTTTTATTTCTTATAGTCAAATCCAATGACTGGACATTACATAAAAGCTCGACAACTTCAGAATTTTCTTTTCCAATTGCATCATGAAGTGCTGAATCGCCTGTTAAATTAGGAAATATTAAAATAATGTCATAAAATATTTATATAAAATTTCTTACCATAAGAATCTTGCAAATTTACATCAGCATTAAATTCCAATAAAACTCGTACACAATGTGGCGGTTTTTTATGTGCAGAAATGTGTAGAGCTGTGCAATGACTTGCATTAAGCACATTAATATTTGCGCCATGTTGTAGAAGAATTTTCATAATTTCTGGTTGATTGCCAAAGGCAGCATAATGGAGAACAGAATCGCCTTCTTTATCAACAACATTGACATTTGCTCCAACTGATAACAAATATTCAACCAGTGCTTTATGTCCTTGATGTGCTGCAACTTGCAAGCAAGTTTTGCCACCACTCATAACATCAACTTGATCAGGATTTGCACTGAAATATTTAAAGAATTTTATTATTAATCGGAATTTTTTATATTTATCAAAATTCTTACCCTAAATAATGTTGAACATATTCCAATTTTCCCTGTGCAGCTTCTCTAACAAGTTTATCAGCAGATGATGTTCCAGACAGTCCTTGCAATGGCATTAGCACATGATCCGTTCGTTGATGACTCAAATCCATCATGCTATTTGATCTTTCAGCCGCTGAAGCCATTGGTGAACGTTCAAGTTTCACACATTTTGGATTTAATGTCCATGCAACACCATCATCAAGTTGTGTCACTCTTAAATCTCCATCAGCATAAATTTTGACAATTTTACAAGTTTTTCCTAATGCATTTCTCATTGTTTCAACCCATTCACCATGATTTTTCTGAAACTGTTGCACTTTGCATGCATCATTGATGATTGTAACTAAATCACCAACATGGAAACTAAAAACTTTTACAAGTGCTGCTGGATGAAATGTCCATCGATTTGAACATCCTTCATATTGTACTCTAATAATAATATTTAATTTAAATAATTGACTTTAATAAAATTTAATTTGTAACTTACCTAATATCACCTTTTTCAGTAATCCGATGAACAGTTCCAATTTTGCTGAGAAATTCAGCCATTCTTGGATTCCAACCACCATGACCCGATTGCAGCCTCATAAGACTTTCTTTATCCAAACATACACGCACACGATCACCAACATAGAAAATTGGTCGTGTAGCCTGAATGACGGGCTGCTGTTCGTCACGTTGCCCTAACACAGGCATGTGATCCTTGTAATAATAACCGCCCACAGCTGGCACAACGTATTTTAAATCAACGTTACCTTTATGACCTGTTGACAAGCGGAATGTTATTTATTTTATGAGCCACACACGCTATGCTTCTACTACTGCTACTAATGTAGATGATAATAAATTATTATATATACACACTCACCTAATCTATAAACATTAGTGGAACCAGATGCCCATGAAACATTCGCAACACTTCGACATGATTCATTGTCCCATCCACGAATTTCCATCACTCGACCTGTCTTGCCTTCGCCACCATCTTGTTGACCCCACTCCCAATCGCTTTAATTGAAAAAATAAACATTTTTTTGAAAGTGAGTAGAAAAAAAGGTGAGGATTAATTAAGGATTATAAAAGGAAAAGAAAATTATATGAAATGAATATTTGAAAGTGAGAAAATTTTGAAGGTTTTTTGGTAGCTTTTGTGAATTTAGAATGAGTTTTTTATATTGACAAATTTGTCAATTAATATGTTTTTCACAAATTGAAAATTTTCTACCTTTAAGTTTTCAAATTGACAAATAATTCAAGCCAAAATTTTCAATAATTTTTAAGACTAAAAAATTTAATTGATAATAAACTTACGGTCCACGAACAACTTTTGCGTTAACGAAAATTCCTTTGAGTTGTATACGAACTGAGCCAGCACGTGGAGGTACACGAACACTAAAGAATGTAAAAATGAACGAGGGATAAGTATTTAAATTTAGATTAAAGCCAAGCCTCATATGGTTTAATAGAATAAAATAAAAAAGGCACTCACCCAACAGAGTTTGCCGTCTGATAGCGCACAAAGGAATGCTCTAAATTGTGAACATCATTTCCATAGCAATGAGCACATAAATCAAAATTGGCACATTCTGCACAGCGGAAGAGAATTCCAGCAATTCCTGCTTTTTTACAACCGTCACAAATTATATTTGGATGACGCACGCCAATTTGAGCGTTGTCAACAACTATAAGATCATACTGACATTGATAGCCTACACGATAATTTGTTCTATAATTGAAATCATGTTAAATTATTTCATTATTATTAATTTTTTTTGCTTGTTCACCCACCGATGACCCGAGTCCCAATTAACAACAACTGTTTTCTCTGGTGAATGTGTGGAACCTGACCGGCCAACTTCACAAAGTGTTCCAACGTGACCTTCACCTCCGTCTATTAAATAAAGAGAGAAGAATTATAAAAAAGGGTAAATAATTAGTGTTTAAAAAAACTTTGAAATGCTTTAACATAACAACGGTGTTTATAACGTAATTAAAATCTTTACTCGTTTTATTTATAAATAAAATAATTTCTAGTATTACTATGAATTGAGATGAAAAGATAGACAGACATATAATCCGCTACTGATGATGAAAGACTCGAAAGAATGTTTCCCTGAGTCTGGAAATGTAGAGTTTTGTATTTAATAATCAAGGAATGATTTATAAAAGATTTCTACAACTTTTTGAAACTTTTGAAAAAAAAAATTAAATTTTATTGAAATTTTTAAAATTTTTCAAAAAAAAGCTGTAATTTTTTGTAGATTTAAAAAAATAATCTAAGATTTTGAATTTTTTTATTTCATTTTTTTAAGTAAATTTTAGTTCAAAAATTGAACTCTTCAAAAAAAAGTCTTTTCCATACTCTGAAAAATTCTTACAGCGTGAAGGCATCTCAGCTGACAATGCGATCAACATGAAAGCCCCTTCTTCGAATTCATTGAAGCATTTACGCACTGACTGACTCATTCTTTTCTTTCTAACACATAAGTGCACAAACACTACCAACAACAATTTTAGCCGCAATTTTCATAATCAATAAACCATGAAAAATCCAACTTGAGCAGTCGATTTCTATTTTTTCCTCTGCATCAAGCGTTTGAGCACTCACGCCTCTAATAAAGTCAAGTGCAATTTCCTATATAAAAAAGGTTTTTTGTTCTTTCTCTCTCGTGTTTGCTTTTATTCTATTTTTCTAAAGCTTCTTATTGAAGTCCAAAAAGGCATTTTTATAAGGAAAGAGGTGAAATAAAAGGTTTCATTTTTTGGGTAGAATATGTTTCATACATGAATTATGTAAATGAACATGAGTGAATTATAAAAATTGAATTTTTTTCCTTTTTGGCTACGTGTATGACAATTGATTTTTTTTGTTCTCTTGTAATAAATTAATGGAAAAAAGGACAAGGTTGAAGAATTTAAATCTTGATATAAATTTATATTTCATGGTCAATTACTACAAGGACTTTTTTATGAAAAAAGTTTAAATTGATAATTTTTCAATAATGAATTTCCTATGGCATTGAACTTTCCACAATTCATTAAATTATTCATAATTAAACTATGAAAATGGTCAATTTTTAACATTATCTTTTTTCCACTCTAATTTGATAATTTTTGTGTGTAAATTTAAATTATCTCGGTGGTTTGCCAATCGGTTACGATAATTATTTCCTCTTGGTAGAATTTTTCAGTTCGTTATCATATTTGAGGTTTATTATTGTAAAATTTATGACATTTTTATGTGGTCAGAGAAAAAATTTAATGAAGTGATAAAATTGTGAGTGATTCATGGAGAAAAATATTTTTTAATCTAATCTCTCTAAGTTGTACATATGAATTATGATTCATACGTGACTAGCTTGAGGTCAATTTGTACAATTGATTCAAGTCAAGATTATTTACTGAAACTCTAAACTATTTTTATAATTATATCAATAAATTTAACCTCAACTACTAATTTTTAGCACAATTCAAAAACTTAGGGATAAAAGAAATTCAGTCATTTAAAGATTGTCAAATAATTAATTTTTATCATATTAAATATTTTGAGGAAAGACATGAATGTTTTATTCTTTTAAAAATTAGCGATGAAATCAAATCTTATTTTGTTGATATAAAAATTTCATTAAATTTACTAAAAACATGAATTATCGGAAATTTGCAAATTTAAGACTGAATTTAAATTGCAAGAATGTGTAAAAGTGCTAGCTACAAAAGTTTATGGAATTCTACAAATGATTACATATCTTATTTCTAAAAATTACTAATTTATTTTCATATCAAAGCTTTGATCTTTCACCATTACAATATTGTGATCTTTTAAAAACTTAACCTAAGCTTGAATAAAACACAGTTTTCTCCTATTATAATAAAAATTCACAAAATAAACTTAAAAGCATGTCAAACAATAAAATTCTCAGAAATAATATTTTTCCAGCACAAGGATTCACACCAGAATTGAAATTTATGTTTACAAGATAATTTTCAAATGAAAAAATTGTTTGCATTCTCTCTCGACAAGCAAATGACTCACATTAAGTGGCAACAATCACATGAAATTAAATATTTATGTTCAATTTTTTCAGCAAGCAATCTTTTGAATTAAATTTGTTTTTATGATATTGAAAAGAAAAAGAAATTCTTGTGAATTCGCAAATTCAAAAGATCAATAAAAGCTAACAAAATTTTTCTTTGTAAATGAGAAAAATACGAACAAATTTTCTATTGATATTTTTTACTTGAAAAGAAAAGTTCTAATTTATTATGTAATTTTACTTGTTAAAAGCCTCAACCATAATTTAATTGAATTCCATGCTGACCGCAAAACGCCACATAAAAGAGAGATGAATGAAATAATCATGAAACAGTCATAATAATAAGAAAGTGCCTCTTTTCTCAATTTTCATCTTTTTATCTATCTTGAAAGAATATAAATTAAACAATTTTATACGTATTTCGTCAGCACTTGCTGGATTAAAAAGCGTGAAGCGCAAGAAATTTTTGTGTATGTGGTAACATAAGGTTCATGTATGTGGATTATTGTACAGTTCTTTAACACACAAATATAAAAATAATTTTTTGATAGCTGCAACTAGAGAGTGTTAACAACGCAATATAATATGAAAAATTTATTTCAAATCTCTTTCTTTCTCTCTTTTTTGGTTGCCATGAGGGAAAGCCGATTTGCAAAACAATTTATTATTTTTTTGTGTGTTTATTTCTTTTTTTTGCTCTCTTGATGTCTTCTTCATTCATAAATCATTGATTGCCTTGCATGATCTTTATTTGCTGTCTATTTGCAGTTATGATGAATTATTAGCCAAATTTGTAATTGATTAATTTGAGATAAACAATTTTTCATCTTTTTTCTGTTCATTCTCACTTTCAAATTGGAAAACAATTTTTTATTAGAAAATTTTGGCAATAACTCAAAAGGTTTATAGATTTGTCATTGAAAACTTTAAATTAAACAAATGAATTATTAACAATGTAATTAAACTGCAATTTTAGCTTAACTTTTTTGTTAACTTCTTTTCAATTACTTCCTTAATTCTTTGTATAATATGAATTTAAAATTTTATAAGTAGAATAAAATAAGTCTTAAATGCAAGAGAATTGTTTATTTCCTATGCGAAATTTTCTAAATCAATTATTAGTGTTCTCTAAATAAATATTGAAATTAAATCTTATAATCATTAATTTTTAGGCAAACTTTTATTTCCTGCCTAAGTTTGGTTTTACGCAATTTATAATATTTTTAGTTTGAATTTCTTATTATTTATTGTGATAACTATTGGAAGTTTCAAAGAAAAAATTACAGATCCTATTGGGGTACAGGATAATTTTACATAAAATCTTCTTTATATAAAAGTTTTTCTTCAAATATTCATAAAGGTTAGAAATTTTTTTTTGCCTTTAAGCAGTTAATTCTAGTCAGATGATCAAAAGATTAAGTTAAATTTTATTGTTCCTAAACTGGTAGAAAGTTAGATGGCAACTTAACTTTAAAATTAATGTAAAAGAGCAATAATTTCCTAAATTAATTATTTAACCAATTAATCTGCTTATAATTAACAATAAGCTAAAAAGCAGACAAAATTATTTCATAAACTAAATATCAAATAGACAGATAAAATTTACTAGCAGATTTAGTATTTCAATATAGTCTGATTTTAGAAAATCTGCAAAACAAAACTATTCATGAAAATTCTTATATTCATTATATAAAAAGTTTTATCCCAGCTATTTTCAAAACAAAACAACTTCAAAAAATTTCTTTTTGTTTCATTTAAATTTTTCTTATTTATTGACCAATTTTATTTCGAGAAACCAAAAACCTTGAAAGTTAAATAAAACAACGCAAGAATTTAAATTTACACAATTTACTAAGAATAAATTCTTAAATTTGACTTTAAAAATGTGAAATTTATTATTTGTTTTCAATTTCCAAATCTTTTGAATAAAATTTCAATTCAGAAATTTAAAACTCAAAAATAAAAACTTTGCAAAATATTGCATAGTATGAAAATCAAATTGAATTTCATCTCAAGTAAACAGATTATCATCAATTAAGGTCTGCACACAAACAGAAAATTATTGAACTTGCTCATTTTGCCTTATAAATTGCACTTCAGATTTTTTTTAATTAGTCAAAAAGACCATAAAAGCAACTGCTATTTTTTTGCTACTGTTTGAGGTTTTTTAATTATGAATGCTGAATTGAGTTCAAGTTTGAATATTTTTAAAAAACCTTGGAAATTTCATAAAGATCGGAAGAAGATTAAAAAAATTACTTACATTTCTTTTATTATTTTGATTCTATCTATTGTAAGTCACACAATCAATTTTTTCAATAATCAATAAATAAAAATTCAAAAAAAATTTCACAGGCTTTGTCTTCAAATTAAGTACAAAAATGTTTTTTTCCGATATTTCCAACCAATTTTCAATGATACTTGAAATAATTCATTGCACTCAAAATTGAATAATAAGAAGAAGAAAAAAATAACAAACAACAGAAACAGCACAAATAAAAAATTGTTCTTTAGTTTTCGTAGCACAAAAGAAGAAAACGAAAGTTTTTTTTTTGCCTTCTTCTCACATGAAAATTAAACTTTTCCGCAAATCGATAGAGCGAGAGAAGAAATTTCTTTTTAAAACGGCTGATTTATGTTTCTTTTTTTGCTACACGCTGCTGCTTTGCTACAGCCGCACACACGTCTTTAATCGGAGATCTACAAAATAGTACTAAGCGGTTTTTTTGCTGTGTGTTGAACATTGCTGTTAATTTTTTTTTTGTTTCTTTCATTCCAGTCAGTACAAAAACAACAAAAATAATATAAAAACTCATATAATATTTTGAAGGCAATGAAATGTAATAAAATATGTTTAATTTTACTTTTTTATACTCATTCATACACCACTAATTCATATAAATCTCTCGCTCTCTTCATATCAGCCTCATTAAGGCATTCACTCGATTTTTTCTTTGTTAGTCACATTTGTGTTCATCGTCTGAGTCATCTTTAGAGAGGCATGCATGCACATCCACATAGCAGCACAATTGTGTGTCTAGATTTATTTTTATCTTAATTAATTTCAGTGTAAAAAATATACACAAGCACATACTCTGTCGCATCATCTTATAAGTGAAGTTTTTATAAAATAAAAAGAGGGCGCAATTCCGATTTCAATTTCTTTGTACCACGCGAGCTATAAATAACAACACACATGGAATTCTATATTAGTATGTTTTAGGGGCAAGTTAAGTAAGCAGTCAGGTATGGGTGCGGCAAATACAGTCACATTCATCCGGAAGTTAAATTCTACTACCCTATAAGACAACTGCTTTACATATTGTCTTTACACATGTGCATAGTTGATGGATGAGTTCACTTTAAAAAAATGAATAAGAATTTTCAGAGAATTTCTTTGGTAAATTCTTGAAATAACGGTTTTTTGGAATTTGAAATTGTTTTTGTTTACAATTAATAAAATCCGTTATTTTTTAAAATATTAAATTTAAATTCTGGTATGAAATTTTTAAATTGTCTTTAGATTTAAAAATTCTCAAACTTCTTATTTATTCTTTGCACACAAGAAAAACACATTTTAAAAATAAAGGGGCAAAGACGCGTGCCTTAGAAAACACAAAAAATTTCATCACAATCATATGTGAGTAATATTTTTTATTCTTGTACCTACATATGGTGTGTGTGTGAGTTTTGTTTCGTCATATTCGGAAAGCCCCAATACATCGGCGTGAATCAAAAATCTCACTTAGACGACATTCCAATTCTTTTTATTATTATTTTATTCTCTCGATTGTCATTGCCGTATGTGTGTATGCTTTCGTTTTCTCCTTCCGAGAAGCGAGAAATACTATGAGAAATTGGAGAACATTAAAATGAAATAATGTCTGTCTTATCCATATTCACGATTCATTGCCTCTGATATGAATTTTTTCTCTCTATTTCCCTTTTTTCATCATCATCATCATCAGAGTATATCAACGAGCATAGAAAAAAAAATATTTGTCATAAATGTTTGCCAAAGCATTTTTATAAATGCAAGTGTGCTACTGCTACAGATTGCTTCAAAAATAAATCTTCAAACTCTGAACATGATTAAACAGAAAATAATTTGATATGACTCGTTGAATGAATGAAAAAAAATCTGAAGGTTCTCAATAAATTGTTGTCGCCAGTTGATATTAAATTTCAGAAAAAAAATAAATAAATAAACACAGATATTACATGTTGCCGCATTTACTTGATTTGATAAAAACTAGTTATAGATAGAGAGAGAATCTTGCTATGTAGCAATTTGTCACTTTCAAAACATACCGCCATCATTCGGCATTCTATCATCAATTATTTTCAATGGAAAATTCTTCTTCGACAGTTGACAGCTTCTCAAAGAATCTCAACACTTTTTCCTTACGACCCTTTTTTACGCTTTCCCTTCTTTAACATGTTTTTCTTCCGTGACGACGTCTGATTTTCAACATCATCATGTTCAGATGATTCTAAAAATACAATTAACATGCTTTTACTCACAGCAGCTAGCAGTAGTATTAGAAATGACGGTAGTATTATCGTTAATATTACTAAGTGGAAAAATATGTGTGTTTGCGCACGATTTTGTGGAAAATAAATAGATGGTTTTATTCATCACGACTGGATGTGATTGAAATTTAAAGTTTTTGTAATTAATATGGATTATGACTTGAATTTTTATAATGTAACTTAAATCAAGTTTACTTGAAATTTTTGAAAATATATTTTATAAAGAAAATTAGGAATGTATATATGACAAACTTAATATGATTAAATTCAAGAATTAATAACCGAAGAGTTTTCAGAATTTATAAACTAAAATTTTAAGGTTTTTGATAAAAGTCAAGTCGAAATCAAGTAATTTTAAATCAAGTTGTATTCAAGTCATTTCATCATGTGAATTTTCAATCAAGTTGACTTGATAATTTACAAAAAACAAAATAATTTTCTTTACTGAAGTATAGAATTGATTAAATCATATGAAACATTAATCTAATAATATATTTTAATTGCCTACATCAAATGACGAAACATTCATAATATTAAAATTGTCAATTTTTTAATAAAATCGATTTAACTTTCGTTAAATTAATAAAACAAATTTTTGCGTTAAAATTAAAATTTAACCCGTTTTTTACAAAATTTTTCCCACTCAATTTTGTTTCATTCTATTTTTAATCATTGACAGATGCATTTTATAGAAACAATACAATGTGAGAGGAAATTTGAAAATTGCCAAAAAACTTCCATTTTCCCCTTCTGTTACGGTCATCACAATTAGAATTAAATGTGTTTGTATCTGACAGACGATGAAGGCGCGCAACGATCGTAAAATTGAAAGCGGAAATGAAACAGAAAAATATTATATAGACCAATCCATACCTTCCCTTTTTTTCTCACTCTACAGAGTATTTAATGCAGACGTTTTAAATCAAGTGTGCTCATATTCATATATTTATTACCAACCCCAAAACGTCTGCTTTGTTTATACAATTACATGTCTATATGTATATATGTGAAATGATTGCTTACAGATTTTTTTTGACTCAGTGGAATTGTTTTTAGATATATTCCATTGATCAATAAGATTGAGATGGAAAGAAGAATTTGTTTCAATCAATTTTGATCAAAGAAGAAGTAATAGAAAATTTTCTTAAAAATTTATTTTGTAAATGAAAAGATATCAATTAATATGAAAAGAAAAACAAATTAGACAGTTTGCAAGGTTAGTTTTTAAATTGTTTATATGAATTCTTTTCTATTTTTTTGAACAAAATTTAAGTAAATTTGAACATATTTAAAAAAATTTAAAAGAATTTTCATCATCATTGAAATGTTTTATAAATTTATGAATAAATAATATAAATATAAATATAAATATAAATAAGACAATTTATGAATAAATTATTCATGAAAAATATTCCCATTGAATCACTTTATTCTATTACTTCTTAGCATTTCAAATTCACTTCTAATCAATAAAATCTTTTTGCCAAATAAGAAAATTCTCTTACCTTGATTCTGCCAAATCCAATCAGGTCCACGCACGACACGTATTCCAGGCGCAATCATTCTTTCTCTTTTTGCTATTTACACTTCTATTTTGAAAATTTTTATCACTGTCACGTACAATTCTATTTCTCACTTCCTCTTACTTTTTTTGCTTCTCTTCTCTTAGAAATCTCACACTCGTGTTTATTTATTTATTTTTTTCACTCTTTTACTTTTGTTTTGTCTTGTTATTATTATTATTTTTTTGCACTCCTCCGCCTACCGTTTCTTCCTATTCCCTCTTAAATTTTTTCTTCTTTCTCTTCACTATGACGAAATGATTATAAAGTATCATAAAAACAATTGTGGTTTAAGTATCGACGACCGATTGAAGTAAACTCGAGAATGAGTGAAAAGAAAAAAAAATGAATTGGAATTTCAATTCCCTCTCATTTAAATGAGCCTCTTATTTTTTGAGATTTTCTTTCCTTCCGTCCGTCCGTCCACTTGATTATTAAATGAATCTCTTTTTTCTCTTTTTTGCTTTTGTGCCTTGTTTCTTATACTTATGCCGTATGTTTTATTATGGCTGGCCCGTGTTGAATAATTTTGAATAACAAAAAATCAATGAATGAAATACACACATAGAATAAGAGAGAATTATAAAAAAATTGAATCGATATGGTCACATGTCAATTGAATTGTTCTTTCTGAAAAGGGAAAAGAGAATAAAATAGATTAGCAATGAGAATCAATTAATTTTAAAGTCCATTGAGGAAATGCGAGACAGAAATGTGACTCAGCAGACAATTTTATAAATGGATATAAAAAAATATAAATATCAAATTGCGTATACATGCAAAATAATTTTCATTCTTATCATCATCATCATATTATATAAAAAACTCTTCTCAAATGCCTGCACTATAGTCACAAATTGTATATGAAAAGAGGAGAAAAATTTAAATTGTGTCGAGACTGATTGGCATTATTCATCAACGAGTAATCGCGCGGAATATCCAAATGGGTCTTTTGTCAAAGTTCATTCATTCATTCATTCATTCAAAGAGTTTGTAAGTGACCAGTGTGAATAAAATGAAAAAAATTCAATTGCATTTTGTGCTTCTTTCCAGAAATATTTTTTCACTCAATTGTTTTTTATCGCGTTTTAGAAAAACTAAAAATAAATGTCCGATATTTTATATTAGGACGAGTAATAGAGTGAGAGTTTGCATAGATAGGCAGAAAATAATCTTTTTTTTCTCTCTTTCCTCTTCTTCAAGCACACAGTTCGATAATTTTTTTCCTCTCATTTTTTTGAAGTAAAAGATTCAATCCAGCCCACGTATAAGAAATTTATTTTAAAAAAGTCTTTTTAGGGGAATTTGGAACACATTGAACAGCACAATGAATGGAATTGCAGCTCCAATTGACCAGTTGAACTCACTTTAATACAGCACTCGTTTTTTTTCTCTTCAATTCCTTTCACATATAAAAAATTCTCGATTTTTTTTGCTCTCGCCTTAGCGCAAGTTGAAAAAAATTCAATTCCTCAACTAATCTCACTTATTTTCGACTTAATTTTATGTTTTTTCTATAACATGACACTTTACACACGCGCTACATAACTTTAGAAATGTAAATTACTAACTTATCACTGGATATTTCGATAAAATATTTCTCTTAAGAATCCAGCATAATATTAGTGTCGATTTTTTGTATTTGTTCAGTCGTAAAGTGATGCAGTATGAGCTGCGAGTGATGCAAAGAATGAAAACCTCTATAATTTGAAAATATTTTGGCTGTTAAAGTTAATTTTACCTGATGGGAATTTTTTAGGGGTGTGAATGAACGGAAATGATAAAAGAAAAAAAAATTATGAATGAATGGAAGAAATTTTTAATTATTGAGACAAATTCAGGTAGATTTTAGGTAACTGTAAGTTTTTGAGTTAATGAATTGAAAAGTTTTGAATGAATTTTGATTGTTTGATGAATTTTAAAATAAATTAAAATTTAATTTTTTATTATGATCTGAAAAATTTAAATTTATTTTAAAACAAGAAATTTACTTTAAAATTTTTGAAATCAAAACATAAAGCTTTAAATTGGTATTAATTTTTTTATTTGATAAATTATCAGTTTATTACTAATTTGATTAAAAAATAAATTTTTTAACCGTTTTCAGTATAAAAACGTGCCAAACTACATTAATTTACATGTTTCAAATAAAATGCGATTTTTTATTCAATTCCTAAAATCAAAAATTTCTTGGCAATACGAGATAATTTGTATAAAATGTCTATTTACTTTACTTTACTAAAAGCATATACTTTAATGACCCTTTAATTATTGCTGACATATCAAAAGACTTTATAAGATACAATATTTTGTCATAAAACAAAAATCAGCAAATAATTAAATTAATTATTAATATCCTAGACAAAAGCAGAAAAATAAATTCTTTTAATAACTTTCAGTCAGACATTCATAAAAAACTATACAAAGAAAATTAACTTTATAGCTTTTAGCTATTAGAAACAAGACAGTAATTTAAAAATTCTACTTTCTAGAAACAATTTCAATTTAGATTAATCAAAAAATTTTTCTAAATTTGGTAATAAAAAAAGATATAAGTCTTAACTTCTATAGTAGACAACCAAAGGCAAATTTCGTAGAAAATCATAATTACTTTGACATCCTGAAGATAATTATTAACCAAAAAAGAGTTTCTAGCATCTTTCAAAAAAAGTATCAAGTAATAGCTTTGTAATTAGATTTTTCCTACACGTTTCACCTTTAAGCAAACTTTAATACCTTTATAAAATTACTTTTATATAACTCTTCAATGGTTGTTTTTCATGTGCATTAGACAAAACACGCCAACACTCTTTGTCCACAAACAAATAGCTTGGGCGATGTCTGCAAAGACACAAGTAATTTATTTATTTTTTCTATTCGAGAAAAGTTTTTCATCCTTCTGTGAAAAAACCTTTAGTGATTAAAGTCAAAAGTTAATTCATTTATTTCCAAGTGGATTATTGGAATTAATTGAGTTATGAAGGAATTTAGAAAATTAATTTATGATATTTTGAACTCGTAAAATAATTTAATTTGAATTAACTTTTTAGATGGTTGCAGTTTGAAATCTTTTTAAATTATAATATTTAGTAGGAATATTCATGAACTAGTTATCAATGGCTGATCAGGTTTGTTAGTCTTTTATTCAAAATTTTGATAGCTTCTTCCTCACTCTAGCACTTATAACTTTTGTACCTACCTGGTTTTTATTAAAACTTTTTAATCCTCTTAGAAATTTCATTCATTTCATTCAAAAAGTCCAAGGTTTCCATAAACTACAAGAAGAATAGAATTTTTACAAAATCTACCAAAAAAGGCACTCAATTTTCACATATTCTATATCAATCACTCTTCATTAATGTTTCTTTCCCATAACTCTTTTTTTCTCTCCCAACCCTAACCATTTCTTTGAAGATTGATAATAATTCTTTTTATTTTTCTATCAGACTTTTAAATTTTTGTCTCCCATTAGACTGTAAAAAGGAACTGACTTGAACATAAAATATCGTTTCAAAACATTTGATTTTCAATTCAACACGGATGCTTTTTTGGCATGAAAAGTTTTATCTTGCAGTGAAACTTAAGACATTTATAATTCATTAATATTCCAAACAAGTTCTACATTATTCTTTTCTTCGAAATTTTGCGTCTGGATATTTTTTTCACAAATTGTCAAAAAAAGTCATTTATTTGTGGTTGTGAAAAGAAAAACTTCACATAATGAAGATAATTTTTTTTTAAAAAATAACTTGTGACATTCTGAGAAAATATGATTGATTCGCTGATGCGTTTAGAAGCTCCTTAACGAAAAGAAAAATAGAAATTCAATGCTCCATAGAAAATTTCATTTTCCACTCCACAAATCCTTTCATTCATCGTTGCATAAGAAAAAAAATCAAGAAAATTCCTTTTTTGAAAAAAAAAAAATACTTTTCAATTTACATTTCAGATATTCAGTGACCCTTTCATTCATCGGTTGTCAATAGCGAATTTCTTCTACGTATTTCTGGAGTTCAAGGTGAATTTTATATCTTTTTTAAAGATAAATATTTTACCGAGGTAATTCTTGTCAAGTAAAGACAGATTTCTTATTGTTTGTTTCTCATTCACTTTATCACTTAGCAGACCTGTTTCTAAGTAACTTTATATTCATAAATACTTCGTAAAAAATATTAGAATGAAGAGTTGAATATTATACAAATAAATACTTTAACTTTAGGGCATAGTTATTAAGTCTATATTAAAATGAAAAAACTCTTGATAATGAAAACAGAGTAGCCCAACCCTTGGTCTATATTTTACTTTATTCTTGGCACACCTAAAAAAATCTTAAACACGCTATTTTTTTCATTTTTTTTTGAAATTTCAAATATTAAAGTTTTCTTTGATATGTAAAGTTTAAAAAAATGTCAGTTTAAATTTAAAAGTTTTTGCGTTGAAGTCTCGTTGAAGAAAAAATTTTAAAATTGATGCATTAAAGTTTATGGATTTGTTTCAAAATTATTTTAAGTAAAATGATCTGAATTTAATCTACTAAATGAAAGTCAAGTTTTTAATAACCATTCATTCATTCTTTTATTTTACAATCATAAATGTCTTAATAAACTTAATCAAATACAACATACATAAAAATTGCATTATGATTCAATGTTTTTACTTCATTTTTGTTCTCATTTTTTAAATTTCTTTTTCACTTTTAATCGATCATCATCAATCATTTCTAAAGTAAAGTTAATTTTCTCCAAGCACGAAAAAATAATTTGAAGATGAAATTAGAACAAATGTCAAAAATACTCTTATTCTAGAAAGCTCAGATTTCCTTGAGCTGTACATAAAATATTTTTTATTGAAGGTTTACATAGAAAGGAAATATATTTTACTTTCTATCAAGAGTTGAATATTTAAAATTTATTTTTTACTGTTTTTTTTGTAAGTAAGGTTTAAATATTTACAGAGATTTTTTATTCACAAAGTCCAATGATAAACAATAAAGCTCTAGAAATTGGAAAAGAAACTCGTAAATAACTCTGGAAACTACTTTGAAAATATCATTTTTCAAATAAAATATTTATTTTCTAATTTTTATTCAATAAATTTATAAACTCCAAAAAAATGTAAACAAAAATTTTCCTAGTAATAAAATATGTCATTATCAAAATAAATATTGCCCAAACAAATTTTTCCGTATTCAAATACTTAAAACTCCCACTTGATGATAGAAAAATATAATTGAATTTTCAGGTTCATTCATAAACATAGCAAAGCGTGATGATGAATTCTTACAATGATAAAGATATTCAACAAGTGGCACGTGTCGATCTTGCGCAATCACAAAATTTCTACTCTCTTTCTCTCAATTTTTTCACTCTCTGAAGTTCAAAATTCGACGATTTTCTATCTATAAAATGCCATGTAATGTTAGAGTAAGCTTCAGTCTGCATTGTTGACCGGAAAAAGCTTTTAGCCAAAAGAAGTCTCACAAAAATTTCGCTTGCCTTTTAAATTTCTTTGTCTCTCAAATAAAAAACAATCTCTCGTGCAAGGTGTGAGTGTGTGAAAGAAATTGAATAGTCAGACAGTTGTGAAAGAAGATAAAGAAAGTTTTTGTGAAGTGTAAGCATAAAAAAGGATTTTTATAATGTTCAGCATGGATCAACTGATGCAATTTCTTGGGTCATTAATCTTCGACAACATTCATCCGGTTTAAGTCGATCAAATTTCCAGCCAATAAATTTACAAAAAAGCAGCAGCCAAAAAATTAAATTTGAAGTTATTTTAAGCAAAAAAAAATTTTATTTAACTTTTTATAACTCAATGGACGGATGTAGTGCATCATAAAAGTTATTCGATAACAAATTAAGATAAAAGTGATGAGAAAACATTTTATGTGAAACAAGTGATGTGTAATAAACCCTTGAATTGCACATACTAATAGTCCGTCCATAAAACATAAAAATAAGTAAAAAAGGAAAAAGGAAGAAAAAATTAAGTGAGCGACCGCAAAAGCATTTCTATGAAAAAAATAATATAAAAAAGTTTATACTTTTATGTGCAGACAAGTTTGTAAGCGAATGGACATGAAAATTTATATTGACTATCCAACACGTTGCACGAGATGAGACACAAACATAAATGTATGTCAATATAACGATGATAATTTTATGAGTATAGAAGCGAGCAAGAAAATAAATTTTTCATCATTAAGGCTGAAGGCTTTCGTGAAAAGAAAAAAAAATTCAATTACTGTTGATGAGAGCAATCAAGAAAACAATTTTTTATGATTTCATGTTCTTATGAAGTGTTTATTAGTAAATATAGAAATTAACGAATTTTTGATACTTGAAATTTAAAAAAGACGTTAAAAAAAGTGATAAAAATTTTAAAATTATTAAAGTAAAAGCAAACAAAAATATTCGTTCGTTAAAGTAAGGAAAAGGAAAATTATGAGAAATCCCTCGAATTTTTTTCTCTATCCTTTCTCCTATTACATATAACATCATCGTTTTCGTCGACTCCTTTTTTAATATTAGTAATTGCATCAAACAAACAAACTCAGCTTTTATATATAGCAGAAGAAAAACCTTCTTGGGAAACATGAGCCAGCAAAATATGACTTCAGATTTTCAACTTGAATCCTCTACATCTATAATGTCACGTCAAATTACGACCAATAATTTTCTCTCTCTCTTGTCCGCCATGCAAAACTTGAGTGGGTCAATGAACAGTTCGACGCGTTTCTTTCGACCGCACATCAATGACACAAGAATGAATTTTCAATTTTGGTTGCATTCTTTCTACAACTATCCTTTCGCTCTCAATTTCACTTCAAACGATTCATCGCCCTATTTAAATTGCGCCTCAACTCAAAATCCTACGGGAAATGTGATAGCCATGATACTTTACATCATCGTATGCTGTGTAGGTCTCTTCGGCAACACCCTCGTTATTTATGTTGTTCTGAAATTCTCAAAAATGCAAACTGTAACAAATAGATATATATTGAACTTGGCAATTGCCGATGAATGCTTTCTCATAGGCATTCCATTTCTATTAACAACAATGTATCTTAATGAATGGATTTTTGGATCTTTCCTTTGCAAACTTTATATGGTATCGACCTCAATCACGCAATTTTCTTCTTCCATATTCTTGTTAATTATGTCAGCAGATAGATTTATTGCAGTTTGCCATCCTATCTCATCGCCTCGATTTCGAACGCAATTAGTTTCGAAAATTGTGTCATTATTGGCGTGGGGACTCAGCATCATCATTATGCTTCCTGTTATGTTGTATGGTATGTACAATACTTATTTATTTGTTGTGTCTTTTGTTTACTTGCCCTATAAAATATTTCGAATGAAAAGATGAAAATGTACGCATTTTTATATGAATTCACTCAATTAAATATTGAATATTTTTTATTTCATTTTATGAAGAAAATTTTTCATTTTTATTAAAGAGCAGAATTTTATTTAAATTATGAAAGTTTTGCTCTAAATTTGTGACCTAATAAAATTATAATTTAAAATTAAGCATAAAAATAGGAAAATTTTTGAAGAATTATTTAAAACCTTTGCAATTTTTAGATAATCTTGCATGATTAATTTTTTAGAATTTTTCAACATTACTGACCGAAATTACATTGCGTAAAAATGAGTTCACATGTCTGAGTCCTTAGAAAAATTCAATTTAAATTTCTTATTATTTCTAAGAAAAGTCTTGGCATCTTCGCAGTTAATTTCTAAGAAATTTTATTCCACAAAAATCTTGAACTTTACTCCAGTTAATAGAAGTTAAAAGTTAGGTCAAAATGCTTTTAGATAATCAAATTTATATAATTCAACTGAAATGTATTTCCTTGGAAAAAATAAACTTGGTTGAGAAAGTCGACTAGATTCATTGAGGTTGAAAATTCTTCAAAAATTGGTGAAATCTTTCCTTTTAGTCTTCATAATGAAATAATGCTATAAATATAGAAGAAACTTCAACGCAAAGGGTTGAAAATGACAATCTAATTGAAAACGAAAGAATTTCATCAAAATGCTTTAGGGACAATAACAATCAATATTGAATTGGGAAAGCCTAAAATTTTATTTTAAATATTGATTTCTGTTTTATTTATGAAAACAAAAAAATTGAAAGCTTAGACATTTCAAAATTTAAAATCTTTTAGAATATTTTATGACATTTTAAATCTATTTTTTACTTCAATCATTGTCATCCCTTGCTTCAACTTTTTACCAAGTTCTACAGAAATAAATGAGCAGAAATTTTCAATCTCTTTTCGAATTTTCATAAAAATATATTTTTAGCATAAAAAACATTCAATCACTTTCTTATCAATCGTTCATATTTCATTTCTTTTTTTTCTAAATGTTTGTAGAAAGAATTGATTCAAACTCATCAATTTCCATTTTCTTTTCACCTCAAATGACATCAATGATCTTTTTTCACATACAAGAGTAAACAAATGAAGAAGAAAAATGCGCCAATGATGCGTTCATTAAATTCATTTTTCTTTCTTTTTCTAACTCACATAATGCAGCATTATGACTGACACATAAGTAATGGAATCCAACAAAATTGCATGAACTGAAAATGACTGAATATGAGCTAAAATGGAGTGAAATAAAAAGTTGTTTACTCATCCGTAGTACTGTCGAGAAGAATGAGTGAGATAAGGCACTTTCGAGTGTCTCTATATCATTAACTCTGAGCGATGATTTTGCTGCTACTGTTTAAAGAAGAAAATGAAGAAATGAGAGGGTTTGAAAGTGAAATGCAAGTTGGATGTTATTAAAAGAAAAAAAGATTTTTAGCAGTGAAATTAACAAACAACTTTTTATCCGTTCTAGTTTTTATTTCATTATTCAGTGCTTGTCAAGTGCTTATTCTTATACAGTTATTTAATCCATTATCATCAACCATCAACGATGTCATTTTTTATAATCTTGGATTGCTCTATGTTATAACAATTGTCGCTTTTATTTCTTCCCTAGCAAATACAACCGAAAAGTTCCCGGGCTCAGAACAAATGACGTGCAATATTTTATGGTCACACCCAAGCAACATTGACGGCCAACTAGGCGGTTCAACGTTTACATTGTATTCGCTAATCTTAGGATTTGCCGTTCCATTAAGTCTCATCCTCGTTTTCTATTATTTAGTCATTAAGAAGTTGCAGACTGTTGGGCCGAAAAATAAGTCCAAGGATAAAAAACGATCACATCGCAAAGTGACTAGGCTTGTTCTTACCGTTATTACAGTTTATATCCTCTGCTGGTCGCCGTATTGGGTAAGCATACATGGAAAATTGATATCAATGTCTAAATTTTATCACACATTGGCCAGGTAAAATTACTTTTGGGAAAATTTTATAGTTTAAACAAAACGAATCCAACTTTTAAGTTTAAAAATTAGCTCAAAGGTAAAAACTTACGACCAAGACAATAATTTGGTAAATTTCAAAGTTAAAAAAGTGAAATTTCAAATCTTCATAACACATCAATTTTTTTACTTTCTAAAATTTACCAAAGTAAATAAAAGTTATTCTGACTTGTATTTTTTATGTCCTTATTTGTTCAACATACATGTTGATGTGGGCGATATTTATTTATTTGCTTATCCCCTTTTTCTATTCTATCTAACGTACATCTTCTTTTTTCCTTCCGTCACCAATTTCTTTTTCTCATTTCCGCAGGTTAGTCAAATGGCACTTATAAATTCGCCGCCAGATGTTTGTCAAACTAAATTGGAAATAACGGTTTTTGTTTTGGTCGGAGCATTAGGATACAGTAACTCCTCTATCAATCCTATCTTGTATGCGTTCTTAAGGTACGTTTTGTTTATTTAATTGATGATATAGGCACTGAAACATGTTGAATCAACGCTATAAATCAGTGTCTGTTGATATATTGTCTCATACAGGATGTAGTAGATGAAAGATGTGACTCGTGCCTTGAACTACTTCTTTTTCTTCTCTATAACATGTGTTAAAAGGATTTTTTTTTTATTTCTGCTAGAAAAAGCAAAAAAAAAAATGAATTTGGACACATAACGCATATTTCCGGAGCCTATTAAATAATTTTAATCGTTTATTACGAAATAATATTTAATTTTAATCACAAATATTTTTAATGTTTCAAAAGAAATCATTCATGTACAAACTTTTACCATCTATCATGATATTTTTCTATAAATGGAGTTAAACTTAATTCAACAATTCTTATAGTTGCATATAGCTCAAGATCCTTAATCGTTTTTCTTAATTTTCGATAAAATAAAACTGAAATTTCATACAAAAAACAAGTTATTGGCAATGAAAGCGATGCAAGCCATAAAACAAATCCAAATTCAAGGTTAGATAATGATAAAATTTTTCTTGAATCTACAAATGCTTCGGCAAGAGGTCTTTGTAATAACCACATAGCATGTTCTTCAAGATATTTTGTGATACCACATTGAACAAATCGATATATAACATCATCGAATATACTCATTAGTGCAGTGTTGTTAATTATTGTATAAGCAGTCATTACAGTCAATCTTTCGTTCGCCATAATCGGCAATGCCTTTTGATATGTTTTGTTTAAATATGCATGCATTACATGGTCAACAAAAAATACATATTTTAATGTTGATTTTTCTTCAATGGTATCTTTATACATCGATATAAAAGATGGTCTATCAACTTTCATGATATAAAGGCTAAAAATAAAACATTTAAACTTTTAGAAAAATTTCGTTACCAAACATACTGATTTATAAAAACAAAAATGTTCTTCAATCACCGACCATCCTAAGCGTTGAGATTGATCAACATTTTTTCTTAAAAATACACATACCTTTTGCTATCTTTTATGATATCATCATGAAAATCCATGTTTTCTTCTATCGCAACTACTGTGTAATTCATTTCTATCAAACCAATAATTGATGTTGGCAATGGTTTCCGCATATCACTTGTCATAAATTCAAATAATTTGCTTTGATAGCAAGTTCGGAACATCAAACAAAACCAAATAAAAAATGCGAAAGCAATTCGATTAGAAGATTCTCTAAGTAATCTGATCTGAGAAATTCCAAACATTACACCAAGAGCATTATAAGCTGGATTTCGAATTCCTAAAACATATTCCTATATGTAAATGTGTTTATTTTAAAAAAATTTACAAACCTTCTCCAAAAAGTAATTTTTGAATCCATTGTGGACACTTGTGAGTTCCAAAAATGATAAGAAATGTAAGTAAAAAAGTGACAGTCAATAAAATCCAAGTTGTCAAATCAAATGGCATCAAAAGCTTTTCATAATTGTTATAAAAGTCATTTAAAGTTATCAGATAGTAAAATTCTAAAGTTCCACAAGGTTTTGAATAGCGTTGTACATCTTTTTTTATTATAAAACTCATTTGTAATGATATGTAAGAACCATCAGAAAATCCTTCAAAGTTTTTCATGCCTGTATGCAAAAATAGCGATGAAACGTTCTTTTTTTCAAGATATCGTATTGTATAATGCAAAATAAAATTGCTCTTTTTGGCAGCAGTTTTACAATCTCATTTGTTAAACCATAAAACTTTTGATTTCCAGTGATAATTTCTTTTGAAAAACCTTCTGTAATCAATTGATATTTCTTAAAATCTTCAATATACCAATATGGCCCAGTATTATGATGTATCAAAAATGATAACATACAGCCATGAAAATCTCTGAAATGATTGAAGTTTTCTAAATCTTTTAACCATTCTTGCGCTTCAATATCATATGAATTTAAAACTTTTAATGAAAAGTCTCCACAGATTTTTTCTGAATAAAGCACATTAGCAATCAAACTAACAAAGCTTTCATCATTTATAACAAAGAATTCAAAATATCTTAGATCATAAGGATAATCTAAATAGGGTTTGCTAAAACTCGAAGTAAAAATTTCTAAATTATCAAATGTTTTGATTTCTTCCACATAAATCAAAAATTTTAATTTCTTTGGGAAGTTATTTAAAAATTTAAAATTTACTGTCCTTAAACTTGTCGAACTAGCATGCAAATGAAATAAGTTATTTTCTGATTCAATTAGAATTACAGCAGATTGGTTCATTTTGTGATTCCAAGTTGTAATGTGTTAAATCTGTATGATTTTCACCAAATGTTCTTTAGTTACTTCATTAAGAATGTCATTTATCTGATGCGTAGTTTCTCCATAAATAATAAAGTCGAAAATTATATTATTAGCAACATAAAATTCACAAATGATATCAGATATGGCCTTAGCCACTGATAATATTGTCTTTTTATTTGACCGTAAAAATTGGTTTGCAGAATTTTGATTAATATTAAAGAAGAGCAATAATAATATAGAAAATATGCAAAGTTTCATATTTTATGCAATTTTCTCATTCTATTTTAAAATCTTGATTTTATTTTTACACTTTCCTTAAATACCTAATAATATTCAATTGATTTCTAGATTTTTATTACAAAAATTAAATGATTAAAATAATTTTCTTTTTTTTATTAAAATACTTCAAAAAATCAATAAAATTTATGATCTAAAAAATGTTCTAAATTTTCAAAATCATTTCAAAAAAGAAAATATAAACAAAGTCACACTTCTAGTCAGCTAAAAAATATTTTTTATTGTATTCAATGCCATTAGCAATAAAAATAATTTTTATTTTTCTTATTTTCAATTTCTCAACAGCGACAACTTTAAAAAGTCATTTATGAAAGCTTGTATGTGTACTCGTGGAGGCAAAGACATTAATGCTCAATTGCAGTATGAAAACAGCATTTTTCCACGATTCGGTCGTAGCAATCGAAGTTCAGAGAAATTGTCGGCAATTGCGAAAAGCAATTTTCAAAAGACTAAAACGACAATGATTGGAAAAGAGACTGAAGTGGGACTGACAGCAGCGGCGGCGATTGTCGAGCAAGATAAAAACAAAAACTCAGCTGCTGTAAAAACTACAACGATAACAATTTCCAATCATCTCGATGGCAAAAATCACAGTACTAATGGAGTCACTGAGACATCAAATAATAACATCCAAGTTCAACGATCTGAAGTTTTGCACACGGATTTGTAAATAGACTAAAAAGGAAAATTCTTTTTTATTTGCACGAAAATGACTTGATGTCGTGTGAGTGAAAAATTTTTCTTTTTTTGAAAAAATCGCACAAGAAAACTTTTTTAAGGTATCAAAAAACTTTCAATCTTTAATGATTAAGGAAATTGTAGAATTTTTCAAATGAGGAAGAGAAGATTTAAATATTTTATTGCATCTTGAAATATGAAAAATGATTCGGACTTGCATGCATATTTTACTTGATATGTGCATTTTTTTTTGTCAAGTTTATTTCAAGTTGACTTACACAATAATGTCTTTTATTCAGATTGAATTTAATTCAAATTAAATACATAGTAAATTAAAGAATCATTGTCTTTCATACAAATTCACTAAATTTCAAATAAATTAAATAAAATCTGAATGAATAAAAGACATTTTTTGCGTAAGTCAACTTGACAAAAAATATGCGCATATCAAGTAAAATATACATGCAAGTCTGAAATCTAATAAAAAAACTTGAATTTCTATTTTTATTAGAGAATAAAAAAATAAAACAATTTTCAAACAAAATAAATTCAAGAAATATAACAGAATTTTTCGCCAAATTGCAAATTCCCAAAAAGATTCCAATTAATTTGAAGTATTCAACAATTTTCTAACCATTTTTAATCTATTAAATAAAGAATGTGTGTATGTACAAAAAAAATTTGCCGACATGAAAGCCAAACCCCTCGACTAAAGATAGATGGAAAAACAAGAGTCCGACATGATAGAGGAAGCTAGAAATGAGAACGGAAGATGATAAATAATTTTGTGTGTGTATGTGTATGTTTTAAAACTCTAAACGAGTTGAATGAAAAATTACATTTGTCACAGGGTGGCGTGTGATGAGTGTTTAATGTCTAAAATTGCAAAACACACAAAATATATTACGAAATAAGTACACATTAAAAACATTTCATTCACAAGTGATTTATCAACGTTGAAGAATATTCAGCTTGTGAAAAATTGATTTTTTTACTACATTTAGTTGAAGATTATAAACGAAGGCATCAAAATGTGCTTTTAATTGAAAATTCACAACGCATCGCATCGAAATATGTATGAAAATATGAAGAAAAATATTTTTGTATAATTAATGAAAACATGAAAAAATACTTTTGGAAAGAGTTAAAAAATGAACAAAGAAAATGGATGAAGATGACGATGAAGTTTCATTTAGGAAATTAAAGAAAATTTTTATACTTGCTTGTTTGCATAAAAAATTCTTTTTGCCCAGTAGATGATTTTTGATGGAATGAAGAAAAACTAAAAAGTTCTCATAAAAATTGAACTCAAAAAGTCAAAACATTTAATTAATTTTTTTGTAAAGAACTGAAGAAGAATTTTCTTACAAAAAATTAATAATAAAAGCATTAAAATTCTTGAGAAATCAATTGTTCTTTGTTTAAGATTCATCAGAGAAGAAAATTTCTTATTTTAATATGTCATTTGCAAAAATAATAAAACATTTATTCAATTGTAAGAAAAATAAAGCAATTCAGGACATACATGCTTTGAGTTTGATATTGATGATGTAATTTAAATTCAAGTAACAATTTTATCATCATTGACATGTAATTTGAATAATTTTCTTATTCTCTATTCTTCGAATTAAATTAAACAATAAACAGTGTATTTTTAAGATAAACTTCAAAGTAAAATCTTAAAAGAATTTCACATTATAAACTTCCATTAGCAACACTAAGTTAATCGATTAGAAATCACAAAAGTGTTAATCGTTAAATACTAACAAAAACGTAATCGACACTTTAACACCTACACAAGACATCAAGACAACAAGCATTTACTGGGCGCGTGCATACGGAAAAAAAATAAAAGTTTTTCTTTATTGGAATTTCCATGGTGTTCATTAAGAAAATAATAAATAAACAAACTCACTTCCTACACACTAAAAGAAAAAAATAAGAAAAAGTAAATATAAGAAAACATATTTTGCAAATATTTTCAATATGTGAACGTGTAAACTCACATCACAATTGATAATAAATTTACGCATTAAAAAACTCAATTGAATGTAAGAATGAGTGAAATTTGAAATAATGTATAAACCATTTCTGATGACGACGACAAATATTGTACGTGTCTAAAAATATGTGTGTATGAATTATTTGTGGTAATTTGTATTATGGAAAAGTGTCTGAAAGCTCCTTTATATCACAGATAAGAGAATGAAATTCATCACAATCCATAAAAAGAGAAAATAATTTTTTTCAAGGTTTGGATACTTTGTAGAAAATTTTATTAATTGATAACATTTTAAAAGAAATGTGAATAATCTGAATTCAAAAAATTTTGTAAACAAAAAATTAAATTTGAAAAATCCGTTAAATTTAAAATTTTAAAATCTTGTATTTAGAAAAATTGATTTTTTTTTGAGAAATACATTCTCATTAAACTTAAAATTTATAGAAAGAAAATTATCAAAAATTTTAAAAATCTGATGTAATTTTAAAATTTGAAATTTCGTTAGTTAAATTTAAATTTTTCAAACTTTGTTATTCATTTTATTTTAAAAAAATCTTTAAATTAATCAAAGTATCTAAACCTTGAAAAAAAATGAAGCAACACACGCATAAATTTCGTCCTCATTTTGTGTACTGAAACAAATGGGGATAACATCGATTTGAAACGCAGTAGCAGCTAGCAACAATAGTAGCAGATGTGTGTCATTCTACATTCTCTTGTTGAGGACTCACATACATGAGTGAATGTCATATTGGTAGCATGTACATGTTGCATACTGAATAGAAGTAATATGATCTTAATTAATTTAAAGTGCAGACATAAGCTGATTCAGGGATAGCAAGTAACATAAAAAACGGATGAAACATCACATAAAAAAATAAAAATTTCTTTATTAAATTGTAAAACAAAAAATTTGCAAATGGAAAAATAAAGAATAAAAAAATATATTTGATAATGTTTACAGAAAGACAAAAACTCTAAATGACATTTTCATTTAATATGTCTGTATGCTCTGAATATTTTTTGTTACAGAATTAAAAGCAGCCTCAATTTGTGAATATGTGAGTTGCTTTTCTGATAAAAACAAGACTAATTGAATTCGTCTGAATCCCTTTCGAGAATTAATTCAAATCAAGTCATTAGAACGAGCAGTAAAATACAATTTCGTTTGTCGCATTAAAAAGGATTTTCAGCAGTATTGTTTGGAAGCTCTCTACAGCACATTTCGGTTCAAATCACACATTATACTTATGTTAAATCATTTCATTGTCGAAATCCATTTACATCACACAATATGTTACTAATAAATGCTCGCGGGATGCCAAATAGAATCATTTCAAGAAAATGCTACAGTCTTACATCCTGTTAGCTTGAATTTGCAATATTATTTTGTCGTGGGCTGACGTAGCAAAAAGGTTTGCTTGTTTTGCTATGGAATTATTTAGATAAAATTGAAGAAAAAGAAGAAAATTCAAAAGATTACGAAATAAATTGAAAAGTTTTATATGAGTATTAATGAAGAATAATTCTTGAAATTGCAAAGATTTTTATAAAAAACATTCAAAGTAATTAAAAAAGTTTGAAATGTCATGATGTTTTTCTAGACAATTTTTAAACTTAAATTGATCAATCGAAAAAGTTTTGAAAGAAGAAAAAATTTAATGAAGATTTTTTATTAAGAAAATTTTGATGAAGCTAATGAACTTTTAAAGGTTTTCAAAAGCTCGTTGACATTTTTGAAATTGTTTATATGGAAAAGTGTGAAAGAAAATTAATGACAATAATTTTTGTAATGAAAATTAAAGGAAATTTGGTGTTAAACTGATTATAAATTTGTAAAAAGCTTTTCATTCTTTTGAAACATTCCAAAAGGAAAATTTGAACAAGTAATGAATTTTCAATTTTCTTCTAAACTTTTTAAATTTCTTTCTAAAAATGCGCAACAATCCGTATCAAAAAAACTTTTTTCTATTCTCTACAAATTTCAATATTTTTACATACAAAATCTAGATGTATATTTTTCAAAAAATGCAAATCATCTGTCATGTTGTTATATGTATAACAAAAAATCACAATCCTAATAATAATGATCTTCATATATTCACGCTTAAACATACGAGCAGCTGAATTTGTGAGTGATGATGATGTGAATGATGCCTTTTTTCCACACGCTTTTACACATGATTCATGCGACTTTTACATTCTCCAAAACTTCAACTAAGATTTCAGCATAACTAAATAAATAACTGAGAAAGTAAAATGTCAGCATTTTCAAAGGAAACGAAATTTTTCTTCTCGCTTTCACGTGTATGAAAATCTTTTTACATTATTTAGACTTAATTATAGCAAATTTATCTTAATAAAGGATGAAAATTTTATTCAAGACTCAAGTTGCACGTGCAAACGCTTGATTCATCCCACGAAATTTTTACCATTATTTTCGCAAGCGGTTTTTGTAGAGCTTCCGGTGCTTCACGTTTCAATTAAAATCATGTCAACATGCTAAAATAAAATTTACATGAAAGCTTTAAGGAATGTGCTTTATACTGTCAAAGGATTGCTTTAAGGTTGACCGGATGTTGCAAAAGGTCAGTTTAAGAAAAGATCTGAAAATTAATTAACGACTGTTTACAACGCAAACAATGAAACTTTTGTTGTTAATTTAAAAATTTACGACTTTTTTTCTACTCTCGTGATAAAAAAATATATTGTGTAAATAATTTAATTAAAATGATTTTCAATGCATATAAATACACGTGTGCACACATAAAATATTAAACTACCAACATTTCAAAGAGTGATTATGGAAAAATGTAAAACTTAAACCGATTTGTTGCATTTTTAGATTGTTGCTATGGAAATATCTTATTAAACTCAATAATGATTTGTTAATCAATTTCTATGATGTGAAAGTTTGCAATATGCATATTAGAATTCAAAATAATGCGTAATATTGTCAGTAAAAATTAATTTAAAAATATTTTTTCATTCTATGTTATTAATGCATCAAAAAAGACATATTAAAAAAAATTAATTAATTCTGGGATTTCAATAAATTATAAAAAAAATCAATATCATTATATCTTATACATTCTCAATTCTCAAGCAAACTCATAAATATGAAAAAAGAATAAAAAGTCAGCGGTTACAGTGAATATGAATGAAAATTTTCTCTCTAAGATTGAATTGTATGCCGCTGAATATTGTCATAAATCATCATCCGTATCTAAGCGAACAACAGTTGAATTAACTTCATGTCAAAACGAAAAAAAGATTGATTTTCTATTCTGATATAGGGCGTCAAACGCCATTGTGTCTCGTAGTAAAGAAAATCGCAATCAAGAAAACTTTTTTTCTCTAGCTTTTTTTGTGGGACTCTTCCAATTAAAATTTATTTTTCAAATCTATTTGAGATCATCTCGAGCGTTTGATAATCGTCCTCTCCGTTACTAGGAAAATACCAGAGCCCGAAATCGTCGCAAAATTTACTCAATGAGTAAGTAAATTTTGTTACTCAAGTAAATTTACTCATAACTTACTCACCAAATTTTACTCAAGTAAATTTACTCACGATTTACTCATGAATTTTTACTCAAGTAAAATTGTTTGAATAAAAATTCAATGAATGTCTATTTAAACACTTTGCTACTTAAATATTCATTGTAGTTCATTTAATATTACTCCATTATAGTTTTCAATAACTATTGCTACTAAGTAAACAATAGTTTGTGTATTTTTTAGTGTTTTATAAAAAATAATACCAATAATTTGGACAATGATTTAAATAAATTTATTGCTTTTAAAATGAATTAAATTGTGCAAAGAAGTGATTGATAAGAAAGATAAAGCTTGTATTTTGTTATTTATCTCTTTCTAATGTAGACATTGACGAAAACAGCGAAATAATATGTAATTGAAAATATTCTAAAATTGTTTTGCTTTCGAGAAATACAAAAGATAATATTTTACGCAAAATAGTGATTAATGATTGATATAAAAGTGCTAAACCATGATTTATCAACATACTAAATAAGTTTCAATCGATTAAAATTAGTTTCATTCAGTATTTACAAAGAATCGATTGATGTAAATATTCGTCCTGATTTAGTCAAGTAAATCGTGAGTAAGTAAATTTACTCATGAGTAAATTTTACTTGAGTAATTTTACTCATGATTTACTCACGATTTTTTACTCAAGTAATTTACTCATGATTTACTCATGAATTTTACTTCAAGTAATTTTACTCATGATTTACTCATGAATTTTTACTTGAGTAAATTACTCATGACTTTACTTACTCAGCCGTGCGATTTGGGCTCTTCGATCATCTCGAGCGTTTGATAATCGTACTCCCCGTTACTAGGAAAATACATAAAAGAAAACTCACTGAATGATGAAGGTTTTTTTCCATGAATAAGAAAAAGAGAAAGAATTCAATGAAATTAATCCCGTCAAAAGCACTCTTTTTTCTTTTCACACTTTGTTTTGTCTTGAGCAAATGTAATTAAATTTTTTATAGTTGCATCTCTTTCAAAGATTGACTACAGAGTGTTGTAAATTAAAAATAATAAAAAGAAAATTGTTTTTAAAGAAGAAAACTGATCAGAAGAGATTTATTAGTCTTTTGAAATTATTTTATAATCTCTATTAAGAAGAGCGAGTAAAGTTAGAATAAGAGTCGTTAAAAATTGCCCTCTTTAACTATATTTATAAAGATTGAATATATAGTGAAACATTAATAAGAAAATTTCCAATTCAACTCTGATCTGAATTAATTTTAGATGAATTTATAAAAAAATTAATTGTTCAAAGCAAATTTATGTTTTTTTTATAATTTTTTAAAAAAATTTCCAAACCCTTTTTTAAGATTCTAAAATTAAAGTAAAACAAACTCAAATTCTTTAAAGAACTCTTCAACCGCTCCAAAAGGTGTGAACAAAAATTCATAAAATGAAACTCATGAAATCTCAATTCATCAGGGTAATCAAAAAAACCTTTTTTTCTTACTTACTCTTTTTCAATTCCCAATCGTCATCATCATCGTTTTGATCATTTTGATATTTTAAAAACAAACCTCTGGTGAACTGAAATGATTATGTGGGTGTGTATTTATTAATAAATATTTCGATCCCATATCAAAGTAAAAATAAAGTAATAACTGTAAAGGGGAAAGGAAAAGCTCTTTCGTGTGTTGTGATGAGAAAAAATTTAATCATCATTTCTAGGTCGAGAATGCATTAATTATTCACAGAAATGTTTTAATTTGTTAGCAACAATGATGGTGAAGTTGAAAGCTTTCTTATATCGATATAAAATTAAATAACCGATTTCCTTGAACACAGAAGCAAAAAGAAAATTTTTCTTTATCATAAAACATAAATTATTCACATGAACACGAAATTTTTCTTTTGCTTCTTTCTTTGTTATTCTTTTAGCTTAAAGTTTAGCCTAACTCAAACAAAAAACTTTTGCTCCTTCTTTTTCTCCCCGTCTTAACGTTATTTTATTCGGGTTGAAATTGTTGTTTTTGTAGTTAAAGTAACAGTAAAAAATGTAAAGTAAACTTTTTGAAAAAAAGGTTCGTTTGTTAATTAATTTGTTAATCTAATAAGAAGAAACTGTAAATAATTGAATAATTATAATTTAATGCTTAAAATAGAAAAATAAATTCCAAATAAAATAACTCAATTTAAAGCACTTCTTAAAGCTTTTTGCCTAAAAACTTGTCTCATTATTGACACTAACATGTCACATATAAAAAAAGGTATAAAATCAATCAAATTCAGGACCTTTGTCAAGAATGGTGTCAGAGAGCAATGTTATATTCAATGCAACTGCAATGTCAATTGATTTCAGTAATTCAATCTTCAAAACGTGCTCATTGCATGAAGTAAACTAATTAGAAAATTTTTCTACTTGATTTCTCATTGCTGTAATTGAAGCATAAGGAAGAAGCAAAGCATTGTGAGATGAATTAATGATGGCCAACTGCTGCTTGCTTTAATTTGCATTTATTAAGCTTACTCAATGCCTCAAGAGGAAAATATTCACTAATTGATAATTCATCAATGAAGCTTGAGAAGAACTCAATAATCGAGTGAATGATTTTATGGATGAATTGATTTAAATAAATCTCCTAAATGGTCTCAATGGGCAAGCAACAGTTACATTTAGATTAAATTGCTTTTCATTCGCTTCACAGGGGCTGCAGTGAGGAAATCAACAATTTTCCATCTTTCTCATACCTTCATGCTTTTTTGTTTTCAGTTCTGTGGATTTGCGGTAAACAAGTTCTTTCCTCATAATTCACTCAGCAAACACACACATACATATATATAGCATCACAAACTGATAAAAATGAAATCACAAGTACCATTAAGATAACAATCTTTATATGAAATCATTTGCTAAGAGAAAGTTTTTTATTGCTTTTTACGAAAAACTTTCCTCTCAATTTTTTGTCACAGAGAGATAAGTATGTGCTTATATTGATGTAGATAATTATGTTGTGTATAGCGGAGTAAAAAAAGCATTAAGCAACAGTATGAAGAAAAAACAAAAGTGGGATTTAGAAAATGTAAGAAAAAGAAATTAAGTTCTTTATCATTGTGAAAATAAAGCCATTGTCAAATGACCTAAATCGAAATAATATAAGATTTTTTAGATTTATCAAACAATGAAAAATAAATAAAGTTAGTTGTCGGAAAAAAAGACTTTTATGAGCTTTATGTTTTTTACTGCTGATGCTATGAAGCTTTTGAAAAATTTGTTATTTGATTTATGATGTTGATTTATCTACTGACATTTACAATGTTTTAAAAGACACTTCAAATGTTTGAAATTTATAAACCAAAACTTTGCCAAGTAATAACTCATTAAATATTTTGTCATTTAATTAGGTGAGAGATTATCAAACAAATTTCAGTGTCAAATCATAAGCTTCTTAACTTGGTGAAACTTATTACAAATTTATGATTATTGCTATCATTTAGCAATCCTGTGATAAATTTATATATCTTCGAATTTTCAACTTTGGCATTCATAAAAACTTTTCTGTAAACTATTAGAAATGTGTTAATTCATACAAAATCATCATTTAAACTTCCATGAATTACGTAATTTCAGTATGACTTGCTAATAAATGTTGCTAGGCACTTATGGAACTTTCATTTCTTTTCAGAGTCAAAGAAGCATTGAAAAAGTTTCTATATATTTTCAGCTTCCACTTCCTAATCACATAGTATGAAAAAGGAGAATTAATGTTGAAATTTTTCCCTTTTTTTGTTATCAGTGAAAGAAGCACGCACTTAATCTGTGAAGAAGATGAATTCAACCCAGATGGTAGTCTCAATGAGTAAACTTATAAGCTTTCTTTCATATACATATATGTATATATGTCTACGGCTATTGATCCGTAGCATGATTGATACAACAGCATAAAATAATCTTTTTTTCTTTCTATCTGCAGTCAACAACGTTTCGCCTCATCCCATCTCATGCATATATTGAAGTATGTTATTGGATAAGTTCACACGCATATAATAATAATTTTGTGAATGAACGCTCTTTTTACTATGCTACGCTTATGCTTGATCTAATAAAATCCTTACGAATATCATATTGTAGTTTATTAATAATATAATTTATAGAAAATGAAATCAAGAAATAATCTTCTCTCTTTCTATATGTCGATTTAGATTATTCAACATGAAAAGAAGGCAACGAATGTGAGAAATGAGAGGAAATTCTTGAATGAAGAGAAAAACAATATTAAAGTGTCTGCTGCATCCTCTCATGAGTATAAATGATTCTTTGACAACGACTTTTGATTATTATTATTTTTATGACGTAAAATTTCCAAGAAAATAATGAAAATTTATATTAAATGGTGTTTATGTAGGAGACAAAAAAATTATGAACAAGCAAATAATTGCTGAGTAATAATAACAAAATTTATTGAAATTATTTTACGATATCTTTGAAACTTTTAACTTTGGTAAATCAAGATTTATTTTTAATCAAGTTGACTTAAAATAAATTTTTAAAAAAGAGATTTTCATCTTAGATTTGATATTGTTAGTTTTTTAAGCTTAATACAAGAATTGCTATTCAACATAGAACTTTTCCAAAAGTTATTAAACTTAAAAAAATAATAATTTTATGTTTTTTCTTCTAAAAGTCAAGTTATTTTAATCAAGTTGATTCGAGTGAGAATTGATTGATCAAGTAAAAAATCGCTTTTTTTCGACATTAGAATCAATAAAGCAATATAAAACTTTGACAAAACACTTTTTCGTACTAAATCATCTAAATTTACCTAAATTTTAATAAACTTTTTTTTTATTTTCAGGAAAAATAATTAAATTAAAATTCAAAATTTTCTCGAAATTCTACACAAATTTTTATTACGTCATAAATTTCAAATTATCAATAAAATTTAATGAACAAAAAATTTTTTTTAATTTCGCAACAAACTTCAAATGTACTGCAAAATGCCAAAAAATTAATACACATTAATATTTTTTATTGTTCACGCTTGAATGAATTTAATTTGAGCTTTCAGATTGTGTGATAAGATGACGACTGAGATCTACAATGATAAAAATCGTTGTTACTGTGATTTTATGCGTGAAAGCGGCTGCCTGTAAACGACCTTCTTGTTGCTATTCATGGGTAAATTTTTTCCTTATTTACGCTATAATAAAAAGATGTTTTTTTCTACGATGTCAGTGAAATATTGCGCAAAAAAAGTTAAACATTTTTTTTCGCTATATTTATCCAGATAAAGGAAGCTTAATTATTAATTTATAGAAAAATAAATTTCCTCCGCGAGCCTTTGATGAGACACAAAATATGAGAGAAGCAAGGAACTTTGCATAGATAATAATTCAATTTTGATAAAAGATTCTCTTTGAAGAATAATCTTTAATCACCTAAAATTTCAAAAGTCATCAAAGTCTTTCTAATTGAATTTTATGAGTAAGCAGTTTTTGAAAAAATAAAACTTAAACCACATTTTATATTTTTTAATTATTTTAATTTAGTTAAATTTTTAAACTTTAAACTTAATAAATTATTTTTGTTATAACTAATGTTTCTCATATATAGAATCACAATGAAAACATTTATACAAGTTGAATCTTTGAACAAGAAATGCTCATATTTTATAAAGTGGGGGTAAAGAAATTTTTTGCGCATGATTTTTGTAAGAATAGTGGGGATGAAAATCCGAAGTTACATTTTTTTGAACATATCACATTGTAAAGCATTATTAACGGAATTGTTGTGATAAAAAATATTAAATTTGGTTTCTGCTGAAACACAAAGTTATGAAAAACAGAAAATTTGTCAAAACTCAAAAAATTTTTTGATACAAAAATGATTTTTATTTAAATTTTTAAAATAAAATGAAAACTCTTTTGAAAAATTTAACAAATAGATTAAAAATTTCACCAATTTTACAATTTTTTTTGTTTTTAGATTCTTCAATGTTTGCTCATTATTTTCTCTATTAACTAAAAATTTTTTTTAAATTTTAACTTAACATTCTCATTTTACAAAAATTATAATTTTTAAGAAACATTAGCTCTCAATTCTTCTTGATTGTTCACATTCGATTGAAAATAAATATTTCTATTCTCGTTGGTACCTGATGGTTTTCGAATACAAAAGTAAATTACAGGATTAAGTAAAACTGTAATTAAACCTAAATTGGTACAAAGTCGAATAAAGAAAAGATAATCAGATGTAATATTTCTAACTAATAGGTACAAAAAACAATATAATAAAAAGTTAATTATAGCCATATTCATTGAATAAATTCCAACATTTCTATGTTTTTGTACAAAAAAAATTTTCTGCTTAATTGTGATGAAAACAAATATCAAAATTGCAACCAAATAAATTAAAAACTTAAAATTGTTTAACATTTTATAAAAAAAATCTATTTCTTCTTTTTGAACAGCACTAACACAAAATAAATGTTCGATTTCATAAAACTTTGTAACAACTAACTTGGGATGAAATAAACTTATACCAAAAGATAAAGCCCAGTTACAAATTGTCACAATTATTTCGAATTTCTTATCAAAATTTGGTTTAATTTTAGCAATAATTATTATTGCTATCAAAGATAATGTAATCAGTAGTTCTGAAAACTGATTGAAGAAATAAATTTTGTTGCACAAAAAAGTTGTTAAGATATTATCTTTCGTATGTTCCAACATTTCTAGAAAATATACCATAGCTTGTATTATCATTCCACTTGCAATTGCAATCAGCAACAAATCAAATTGATTTTTCTTTTTAAAGTTCTTTAAGATGCTCAGAATAATGAATATATTTCCAATTAATCCAATTATGCACAAAGTAACAATAATTGAGATATAAATCAATTTAGCTATTGGTCTATCTGCAAGATATTCAACCAAAAACATTTTGAAAACAATGAATCTTTTTTATTTCAAATTTGAAATAAAATTTAAGGACGAAATCTTTTTAAATCTTGAATGATTGACAAATCAAAAAGAACTAAAGAGTTTAATCAAAAATTTTATTTCTAATTCATTTCAAAAAGTGATAAGCTTGAGAGTAACAATACTCTTTAATGACAAAACTGATAATTTTGTTTAACGAATCATTGTTTTAACCTTGACCTTAAAATCATAAGGGAAGAAATTTAAAAATGTTTATGAAAAAAATGATTTTTGCTGAATTATATTTTTGTAATTTTACAATAATAATTAAAACCTCTCCATAGAACTTATTGTAGATTGAATGTTTCTATTTTCACCATCAAATGAAATCCTTTTTATGAGGAAATAAACTAAAGGATTGATCACAATTATTACTTTAGTTGAAACAGCATAAAATTCAAAAACTAAAGAAACAGTTTTAAATTTTTGGAACAAAATTGAGATGAAAAACAATGAAAACCATAGACTTACTATTATAATTGAATATATCCACACATTTTTATATTTTGTTACAAAAAAATTTCTCTGAATAATTAGGATAAAGAAAAATGATAGAAGAATTATGAAAGGTATAAAAAAATTTGAATAGTTTATAATATTCAAATAAATTTTTAAAAAATCATTTTCTTCATTATAAAAACACATTTTATGCATGATTTCTAATGAATAATTTCCAGCATGCATTGTTGGATAAAAACAATAAATCACAAAAGATGAAATCCAAATTAAAACAACCGCAAGAAATTCCAATTTTATCTCAAGATTTGGTTTGGTTTTTATCAAAATTATGAGTGCTGTTAAAGATGTCATGTTCATTATTATTGGAAGATGATTAAGTATCTGAAAGTTGTTGCATATTGAAGTTGTATAAAAATTGTGAATTATATTTCCAAACATTTCAATAAAAATACCAAAAGTATATAAAATCATTCCAATTGCAATTGTGATTAGCAGCAAATTGAATTGCTTTCTTTTATTCATATTTCTCAAAATACTGTGAATGATTGAAAAATTTCCAATCAATCCAATAGCACACAAGAAAGTCATTAGTATGAAATATACCAATTTCATCTTTGGTCTTCTTTCTAAAAATTCAAATAGAACTCCTTTAGTGTATTCACTTGAATCTTCCATTTTTAATTTTTCTCTAATTAATTGATTGACGAAGTAAATTAAATTGCATTTAAAATCAAGATTTTTTTCAATTAAAATAATGAAGTTGAAAACTGTGCATGTTTTGACGACTGAAACTGAACTGGTTAAAAAATTATATAATGAAGCCAAAGTATTCAAAAGAGTTTTATATATATTTATTCAATCAATTTGCAGTTATACAGGGTTGCAGATTTCAGTATTTGTCAATAACTACAGCTTTTAAAAAGTCTTCTTAAATTCCTACAAAGAAAACTTTACTTTTATAACTCTGCATTTAATACATACAGATCATGGAAAAAAATGTATAAGAATTCTTAAATATTTATTCAATGAATAAGATATTTTATATTTTAGAATGCTATGAATGAACTCAAAAAAATTATTCCTATTTTTTCTGACAATTTATTTCTTTAAATATTATGACACATAAATTCTACAACGTATCTCCCTAAACGCACATGTTTTTTAAATTTTTTTTCAATGTTTACATCATTTCGCGCATGTCATCTGATATTGTTCTGATCAATAAATTGATTTTTCTTAGAAATTTTCATTCATAAAATTCTTATATAAAAATTATTAAAATTTCACCTAAAATAGTGCAATTTTCTTAAATTTTTCTACAACTTTCTTGCTTTTGTGTACGCTTTAATCTTTCAAACTGGAGAAAAACATGACAGAGATGCGAAGTAGTCGAATTTTTCCCCAAACATTACAGCCTACGGGCAGAACAGTTTGGGAACTGGATCTTAATACATTATCATGTGGAATGAACGAGGAAAATATGAATGAACAGCAAGAAATTGCATCAACTGACTCAAATATTCTCACTGAAAGTGGCGGCTCAGAAATGTTACTTTTTCGTAATCCAATGGATGATGAAGACTTGGATATTTTCGATTGCTTCAAGTCTGGGGAAATTAATGAAGTTGAAAATTTAGTTGATAAATTAGGACCAGAAATTTTGAGTACACGTGATAAACATGGCTATACAATTGCACATTGGGTTTGTTTAGATGGAAATATTGAAATGTTAAGATATTTAATTGAAAAAAATGCACCAATTGATATGCCATGTTTGGGAATTCAAGGACCACGTAAGTTGACATAATAAAAATTTTCAAAACTTAAACTGAATTTCAATTTTCAGATCCAATTCATTGGGCAGCACGCAAAGGACACACTGCAATTATTCAATTATTGCTTCAAACTGGTCAAGTTAATGTAAATGTTGCAGATTTTAAAGGCTTAACGCCACTTATGACAGCTGCAATGTATGGTAAAACCATAACAGCTTGTTATTTACTCGGTATGGGAGCACAGCATCATTTGACAGACATTAATGGCGATAACGCGATTCATTGGGCCAGTTATAAAGGACATGCTGAAATTATTCAAATTTTAATTAATTCTGGTGTTGATTTATCAAAAACTGATAATTTTGGTAGTACGCCATTGCATTTATCATGCTTATCAGGCAACATTCAATCAGTAAAATTGTTATGTCAAAAAAGAAATTTAGATCTTCAGCCAAAGGATAAAAATGAAAAGACACCATTAATGCTTGCACAAAGTCATCGTCATTTTGAGATTGTTAAATTGTTACAAAATGAAATGAAAAAGAAATCACGATGGTTTCCTGCACTTTCTGAAGTTTGGGGTTGGTTATTTGGAAATTCTGGCAATTCTAAAGCTCCATTATTTTTGTTTCTTGTGTCGGTTTTATTATGGGGTAAGCTGACAAAATATCAATTATTTTTACTAATAAACTATTTAGTTTTTATTAATGTTCGGCACTTGCATGCATACTTGACTGGTATGCGCATAGTAACTTGACTATATACATGCAAGTTGACTTCCAAAAAATTTTTCTATTTCATTAAGAATTTCATGAAATTTCGTTGAAATTTTGCAAAATTGTATGAAAGTCAATGTTTCTTAGGTTTGCAAACTTTTAACGAAATTGAATAAATTTTGAATGAATTAGAGAGATTTTTTCTAAGTCAACTTGCATGTATATAGTCAAGTAAGTATGCGCATATCAGTTAAGTATGCATGCAAGTGACGAACCCTACTTTGTATTTTAATAATTTTATCAAAATTGAGTTCAAATTGTAAATTGGAAAAAAAAAACTTTTACTGTTTGTGCTTAAAACTTTCAATATTTTACATTTGAAATTTCTCTAGGTTATCCAATGTACATCATTCGCTGCATTCCTCTAACTTGGAACACTCTACGTCGATCACATTATGTTTTTATCTACTGGAATATTCTAATGTGGGTCAGTTGGGTCATTGCAAACCGTAAAAATCCAGGATATATTTCAATGAATTCCGATTCATATTATCAAGCTATCAAACAAATTCCATACTTTGACAAATGGAAGAAACGCTCATGCAATGCAATTCTATCACGATTATGTCACAGTTGTCGATGTTTGAGGCCATTGAGGGCAAAACATTGTCGAATTTGCAATCGATGTGTGCAAGTGAGTTTTTGTAAAAAATTATAAAAAATTTCTAAATTTATTGATTCGTATTTTTTTAGTCATTCGATCATCATTGTGCCTTCATTCATAACTGTGTTGGTCTCAAAAATCGTGTTTGGTTTTTCCTGTTTGTGCTCTCAATTGCGGTTAATTGTTCATTTACAATTTACTTTGCATGCTATTGTGTAATGATTGAAGGTTTCACATTACTGTATGTGCTTGGATTGTTAGAAGCTTTCTTCTTTTGTGGACTTGGATGGATTTTAACATGCACTTCGGTAATATTGAAATTAAAATTTCTCAGTTTTTTTTTAATTTCTGTAAATATTTCAGATTTTACACGCATGCATGAATCTTACAACAAATGAAATGTTCAACTACAAACGATATCCATATTTGCGTGACAAACGTGGTCGCTACAATAACCGTTTCTCTCGTGGAATCGTTATGAATTTATTTGAATTTGTCCTAATGCGACCAGTCGATGAAGAAATGTTTTTGGATGAACAACTTTGAAAATCACTGAAATCGTTGCGATCTTCACGATCCACGCTTTGCTCTGAATAAAAAAAATTTCCTTTACCAACAAACTTTCTTCTCTGAGCTTTAATGGAAATTTTTTAAAATGAAAATTATTTGACATCAAAAATTGCCAGATATATGCACATATTTCAGCATTCAAAGATTCTCACTAGATAACAAAATGAATTATTGCTAATTTCAAAGGATGGTGATTGCAATAAGTGATAAAATTTAATATTTGTTCATTCTTGTTTCATTGCTACATAAATTTTATATACAATATCACAAAAATTTAATATTTTTGGTAGTTAAAATGAATTAATAAAAGTTTTATCTTTATCGCTTTAGAGCTTAAAAAATTTGTTTTCTTTCTTTGATAAATTTTTAAATCTGGGCTTAAAAATTTCTTTTAACTTTAGATTAAATTTTCTGTTGTTCAAATTTCTTTTAAATCTAAGCAACCTTTAGAAAAAATTTCTCATTTTTAGTTATCAAAATTTGCTAGTCAGTCATGAATTCATCAAAAAATATAAATATTTTGTTAGAAAATTCATTCAGAGCACAAGACGTTGATGATCTCGATCAATTGAATAAAATTTCATCTCTCAAACCAAAAGGTGTTAGTAAAACAAAAATGTTGCTTGTGACTTTGTCAACAACTGTCATGATGGCATTGAAGAAACCTTTACCTAAGGAATATTATCAATGGACACGAACTTATCTTGAAACAATTCGTAATGATGATGGAACAAGTTTGCCAAATATCAATGCAATGCTAAAATACATCAATGAATTTGAAAATGAGAATAAAATTGAAGATGAATTACAAAATTCAAAAATTGAGCTGCCAGAAGATGAAATTATTGAAGCAGAAGTTGAAGAAGTTCACGAAGAATATGAAGTCGATGATCAGCCTGCTGCTAACAGCACTCAATTGCCTATAAATGAACCAAAGTCAGATGATGAAGAAAAAAATGATGAAAATATTCAAAGTGACAATGATAAATAAAATAAAATTTTTCTTTCTACTTCACTTTTACTTTCATTCTTTTCAATTACAATGCGTAAAATGGCAAGGCCTTTGTAATTTAATTCTTTTTGCTTCCCATTCTGCTTTATTTCGTTCTCAATTTCAGTTACAGTTTTGCTTACTATAAAAGTCAATGATATCTCATCATAATCACATCAATTCACATTTGAATTTCATCAAGTGAACATTATAGAGAAAAATGAGTTACAAGTTGATAATCTTTTGTGCCTCAATGGCTGTTGCATCTTGCGCTTTTATTGATCTCAATGAGCAAATTGCAAATCAAATGCAATATCAACAGGAAATGAGACAATTGCAAAACGATCAAATTCGTGAACATCAAGAATTGCAGCATCAACAACGACAGGATCAATTGCATCAACTTATAGACGCTCGTCGTGTTCAAGAACAATTTATTCGTGATCAAGAACAAGAAAGATTAGACCGAATCAATGAAGGACGTCATCATCTTAACAACAATCATCATCATCAGCATCACAATGTTTTCTGGCCACATAATAATCATCGTAATACACCAGCTGTTGTTCATTTGCAACCAGCAATTATTAATATTCCATCATCAACCCGTCATATCAACACTCATGATGACTCTAATTACAATTTTGGTTACACTGTCAGCGACATCACAACTGGTGATTTTAAATCACATGAAGAAACAAAAGTTGGTGATCAAGTTCATGGCAAATACACAATGCTTGACTCTGATGGTTTCCAAAGAACAGTAAATTATCGTGCTGATGATGTTCATGGTTTTGATGCTGATGTTCGACGTGATCCAGCTGTTCCAAGTCTTATTTTCAATAATAATAATCACGGACATTCGCAACAACGTCATGAATTCAATCGCACTCCAAATACTGTCTTTTTCACTACAACTCATCCAAGAAGCTCATCCATTGCTCAAGTTTCAAGAGTTGAAGACGGCGCTCAAAGCAATTATGTTACTGCCACAACAAGCTTTTAAATTTTTGATTGGAAATGTGATATATGGAAATAAAAATAAAGATTTAAGCAAAGCAATTTTAAAAAATTAAAAAATATTCTTTTCATCTTGTTAAACCGGTTTTACAGCTGACCGGCAAATATCATGTATTGTTTACTTCTATTTTTGTGAATGTCAAGTATTCTAAAGAAATAAAAGCAAGTTTTTGCTAAAATCTTTTTCATTTCTTAACTAACTGTCGAGGTGAAAAGAGGTTGGCAAAAATATGAAGATTGAAATTTGGACTTTTTTGGGATTTTTGATTTTATCATCAGCTAGTAGTGATAAATTGTTTTGTAAGTTTTATCAAATTAATTATTTTTGAATTTATTAAAATTTCTAATTTAAACAGACAAAGTTTGCGTACCATCATCAGTTTTTCCTGCTTGCAATGCTCTACTCACGTCTAGAGCAAATGAAAAATTTGCAATTGATTGCATTGTTGGCCGTGATAGATATGAATGTTTAGATATAATTAAAAAACAAGGTGCAGATTTAGTTGCACTTGATCCTGAAGATTTATACATTGCATCAAAAAAAGGCAATGAAGATTTCACAGTTTTTGCTGACATTCGTACAAAAGAATTGGAAAAATCAGAATATAAATATGAAGGAATTATTATTGCGAGAAAAAGTGCAGGAATAAAGTCATTGGCTGATTTGAAAGGAAAAAAATCTTGTCATACAGGATATGGAAGAGCAGTTGGCTATAAAGTTCCAATTTTGAAACTCAAAAAACATGGATTATTTAAGAATGATGATGACTTAAGTTTGTCACCATCTGAAAGAGAAATCAAAGCTTTTTCTGAATTTTTCACAAAATCTTGCTTGGTTGGAAAATATTCAATGAATCCGGAAGTAAATGAGAAAATGAAGAAAACATATCCAAATTTGTGTGCATTGTGTGAAGATCCAAAGAAATGTGATTATCCTGATAAGTAAGTTGACTTTTTAAAAATTTACAATTTACAATTTACAATTTTTATTTGAATAAAAATAAAATTTTTAATTTAGATTCTCAGGTTATGATGGAGCAATTTTATGTCTTGATAAAAATGGTGGTGATGTTGCATTTACAAAAGTTCGATATGTTCAAAAATATTTTGGAGTGAGTAATAAATTTATTAAAATTGAAATCAAGTTGACTGATGAAATTTAAAATTTTTCTAATTATTGCTTAAAATTTTTATTTCATTTGTTTAGCTTCCAGTAGGTCACGCTGAAAAGTCACTAACAGAAGCTCAAGGAAATCCAAATGATTATGAATATGTTTGTGAAAATGGTGGAACAGTGCCAATAACAGGGCCAGCTTGTACTTGGGCACAGCGACCATGGCCATTAGTTCTAGGAAATAAAGAATTTCGAGATAAGGTATTCAAATATTTCACATTATTTTTATTTCCTAAATTTTCTTATTTTTATTAGAATTTAGAAAAACTTCAAGAAATTTTAAAAGATTTTTATGAGGAAGTAAAAACGGATAAGAATAAAGAGGTAAATAATTAAAATTTATTCTTCACACAATCTAAGTAAATAATTCTCGCTTAAAAATAGCTTGCAAAAAAACTCTACGTTGAAGATGATCGCAAATTGATTCCACGAGTGAAAACACTTCAACCAGAAGAGCATTTAGTGAATGCTCAATACAAAGATTTAATTGAACGACAAATTTTCAATGGAACAACTGACGATGAGATCATTAGATTATGTGTTACTAACAATGTCGAACTGAAGAAGTGCAAAGTTCTAAGTGAAGTTGCTTTTTCACGTGATGTTCGACCAAATTTCAAATGCATTGAAATCGAACAAGGCGGTTGTCCAGATGCATTGAGAAATAACAAAGTCGATGCATTTATTGTTCAAACAGGCGATTATAGCTCTTATAATTTAGACAAAATCAAGCCAATAATGTTTGAAAAAATTGAAGATGATGAAAAATTTGTTGTTGTTGCTGATGAAGGAATTGAACAAAGTGAAATAAGAAAGGCAACTTTGTGAGTTAGAAAATGATTGTTTATTTAGACATTTTATAACTTTTAAATATTTTTAGAAACTTTGACACAACTGATCTAAAAATTAACGATGCTGCTTTGTTCTTTTTATCAAAACAAAATAAAGAAGAGAAAGAATGCATAAATACTTTAAAATCTGATCCAAATGGTAAATTAAAAGTCATGAGTTCTAAAGAATTGAGTAAACAAGTTGGCAAAGTACTTGTTTGTGTTGACTTAAGTACGAAACCTTTAAGCGAATACAAAGATTGTCATTTTAGTTACACTGTTCCTGGTGCTGTAAGTTATTAAATTTTAAGGGAAAAAACTTTCCATAACATTTCAAAATTTCAGTTTTTTAATAATGGTCTAATTTTATAATGAAGAATTTTAATTTTTAGGTTTATGTCAATCAAACTTTGAAGCCATATCGTGAAGATGCCATTAAATATGCTTTTCTGACTTTGTCAAATAAATTTGGTAGAGACAAACCATTTGAGACATCATTCAAATTATTTGGAGAATTCGAAAAAGGAGAGAAAAACATTTTATTCAATGTGAGTGTTTATAAGAATTGCAAAGAAAGCTAACCATTTTCAATGTACTTTCTATATAATTAATTAGAAAAAAGTTGTTTGCTTTTTATTTTTAGGGTTCGGACTTGCATTCATATTTTTTATCAAGTTGGTCTCAAGTTGACTTAAACAAAAATGTCTTTTTTTCATTCAGATTTTATATATTTCAATTAAAATACATACTAAATTAAAGAATCATTTAGTTTCATACAAATTTAATAAATTTCAAAATGAATTAAACAAAATCTCAATAGATAAAAGACATTTTTGTGTAAGTCAACTTGACAAAAAAATTGGCATATATCAAGTAAAATATGCATGCAAGTTCGAACTCTAAAAAATTGCGATGTAACCGATAGTTAATCATTTAAGAAGATCACTAAATATTTTCTTACATTTCTAGGATAAAGCAGTTGAACTTGTTGAATCACAAGGTGCAGTAAAAATTGCAGATTACAAGAAACTTCATTGTTTGAATTAATTTCTCCAGAAAGAAAGAAAAAAAGTCCAAAAAGAATTTCTTAATTCAAGAAAAAAAATAAAATTTTTTATCATTAAAAAAAATTCATTTGTCACGTTTTTTTATTGAAAACACGAACTTCAAAAAAATTTAAACGCAATTCCAATGAATCATAGCTTTATTTATAAAAATATTGTGGTGGTTCCAGATAATGCAATACATTCTACGTAATTTCTTATCTTTGACCATTTTAACTGTATTATCATTTGTTGATAATTATTATCCGAATCATTTTTGTATAAATTCAGGAATTAAATATTATTGAGTATCAATTGGGTAGTCAATTGTTGAAGAGTTAAAAAACAAATAAGTGAATTAAAAATGGCAAAACAATGCTTAAATCAGTGCTGCTTTTGTTTAACCTTAGAAATGGGTAGAGACAATTAAATATTATAATTTTAGAAAGTTTAAATTAATATTATTAAATAGGTGGTTATATCATTGGCTGGCTTTATATTATTGGTGGTTCCTTAGCATCAATTGGATCAATTGCACTTGGAATAACGTTTGCTAACTTTCTTTCATCTGGTGATCCAGAAATTGATGAAGCTATTTATAAAGGTTTTCTTACTTATCAAGTTTATGAAAAATCAGAATTAAATTTTAATTTTTTTCAACAGCTTTACTAATTCTCTTCAGTATTTATGCAGCTATTGCGTTAATTTATGTCGTTGCAGGAATTTTGTTAATTCTAGGAATCAAAAAAGTAAGTCAAAATAATTTTTTGCCAAAATATTTTTCTAATTTTAATGTGTATTTGCAGAAAGAACATCGCAAGATTTTAATGATGTTAATTATGATGGGAATTGGTGTAGGAGCATCATTTTTGAATTTAACATTTAGTGCAGGAAATTACTTTATAACTACAAGTATCATCGGTGCAATAATTCAAGTTTATTTCTTTGTTTGCATTTACAGTCTTTATGCAAAAATTAAGAATGAAATTATTGGCAAAACTTATGGTTAAAATATGTGGCATTCTATTAAATTCTGTAATTAGCTTGATTTTAGGAAATTGATAAAAGAAATTTCAATAAAGTGATATGGATTATTTATTGATAAGGAAAAATTATCTTGTAAAATTAAAAGTAAAGAAAATAATTGAAGTAATAAAGTGATAAAGATAAGAAAAAATGCCAAACAAACTTTTATATTTCTTTTAAATTAATCAGAATCAGATATTGTGAATTTAGTATACATTTTGCAATTGATAAGCGAAGACTAAAATAAGAAATTGTAAAATATGGCAAGACAATGTTTAAATCAAGGTTTCTTTTGTATTTCTCTTGAAACGAGTGGATTTATCATTGCCTGGATGAATATAATACCTGGTATAATCGGATCAATTGGTTTTCCATTTCTTATTATAACGCGAATTATTGTTTTGAGTCAAGCAACTGATTTGGAAGAAAATGTTAAAACAGTTCATTTGTGTGAGAATTTTGTGAAATCTTTGACTTTAAATTTTTAATTTATTTTATTGAATAGTTAAAATTGTTATCTACTGCTTTGGTACAATCATTTCAATAGTTAATATTGTTTCTGGATATTTTCTCATCAATGGAATTAATAAAGTAAGTTAAATTTTACAAATTACACAGCATTAATAATAGCTAAAGTCTGTTTATTTGTGCAAAATTATAAAAGTTTCTATAAAGTCGAAATTTATCATACAAATTTTTCTGCCAATATCTAGACAAATTTTTATTTTTGTTCAAAAATTTTAAATTAAATTTGCACTATTTATAAGAAAATTTCTCTTTGAAATTGAATTTTCAAATAAAATCTGCATGGAACTGCAAAAAGTTTGCAGAAATCATAAAGGTCTGCAAATAAATTTATAATTCTTGTAAGAATTAAGAATTAAGAATATAAATTATCTAAATTATGAACATTATAAAAACAACCTCTGAAGAGAGTGTAATAAATCTTTATAGAAATTTTTTGACCTAAAATATTATAAATTTGCATAACTATAAAAATAACTTTTTTAAATCAAAAATATTCTTCTCCTTTATAGAAAAATCACCGGAAAATGAGAATGATACTGGTCTTACTTGGAATAGGAATATTTTTAGAATTCGTATTTTTGTTTGAAAGCTCAACAGGAACTGAAATCATTAAAGGTATAATTAGTTTCATTTTTATGAGCTATATTTTTACGTGTGTCTATAGTTTGTACGCAAAAACTATGAATGAAAACAAAAACAGACCACAATTGGTAAAAACTTTAGTTGATATTTAAAATCAATATCAAATTACTGCAAAACAAATTATTGCATCCTTTATTATTATTCAAAGTGGATTTGAAGTAGAATTGTCAGTCCAACTAACGACAGTTAACAAATTGAGTGAAAAATATCTGTTTTAACTTTCAATCCATGACATAAATTAGTCATATTATTCTATTATATTTATCATAACAAAGAAAACTTTAAACTATGAGGTTTGAAAACTAATCAACGTTTATTATATCAAGGAATCAATAAAGATAAAACCTTCGTAAATATATTTACCCTTATAATTTATTTAAGAGTTCAAATACATAAGAATAAAAATACTCGAGTATTTCCAGATTGATTTAAAAATTTATAAGAATTTTGAAATTTTGCAAAATTATTTACCTTTGTTTTTTTTAGTTGTAGAAGACAGAAAAAAATGAAAAAAATTTCTCCAAAAAAATCCTAGTTGTAAAAAATCTTGACAATTTTGTACGTAGTTTTTCTCTTCTTGTAATAAAATAAATTGATTGTCAAGCTAATTTCAACTAAAATTTTTTATATTACTTGGCTTAAATGTAAGTCAAGTGATTTTGTTTCACGTTTTCCTGCTATATTATTACATTGTAGCAGATATAAATTATGTAGTTAAATTAAGAATTGATTGAAAAACAATGATCAAGTGGTATACTGTATTTATACCTGTTGCAAAAGGGTGAAAGTCGAGTTGAAAATTTCTCTGATTCCTTAAATCTATGCAACCATCAAAACAAAAATAAAAAAGTCTCCAAAAAATGATTTTACTAATAAATCTTAAATAAAAATGTTTTACATGTCGGAACATTATAAGATGAAATTTTGATAAATACATTATGGCTAAGACACTTAAAAGTTTTATATAAAAAAGTCAAAGAAATTTCCTATATTTCAAGTATCACAACCTTATGAAAAATCAATAAATAAAAATTTTCATTTAATCAAACAAAAAACATTTTATTTGAATGTTGAATTTATTATTAAAAAGACGCCGATTTAAAAAAAGAGTGAAAAGAATGTTCAAAAAATGGTTAACTGAACAAGATTTAAAAGAATTTTGCTTCTTTCTACCATTAGAAATTGGCGGATATGTCATTGGATTTGCATTCATGATTTTGAGTTTTATTGGAATGACTTTTTCAATAATTATGATGAAAATTTCAATTGATATTCATAATGAAGAAAAAAGAACTTATGATAGCTTCAGTGGAGTAAGCGCATATTAAAATATTTCACAAAAATATTAAAATTTTAACTGAATTTTTATTAAAGTTTTCATTGATTGGATTTGACGATGAAATACAAATTGACTTGTCAAGTAAATTATTAAAAATTTCAAAAAATTTCCAAAAATAATTTAAAGTTTTCCCAAACAGCACAAATATTTTTATTCAGCTTTTTGATGGCTTTTTCATTGATTTGTGGAGTTTCAGGAATTTCTTTAGTTATCGGAACTAATCAAGTAAATTAAAATTTTTTTAAAAAATTTAAATATCATAAAAAATTCAATTTTCCAGAGAGATTATCGTCCAATAACATTGATGCTGATTTTGTTGGCATTTAATATTTTAATTTCTTTCGCTGGTTTAATTCATAGTAAAACTCTTGAATCGATTGCATTTTGCTGTCTTATTATTTTTATTCAAACTTATTTCCTATTGTGCATTCAAAGTTTGTATGTGAAAATTAAGAATGAAGAAGCAACTTATGTTACAAATGATTGAATCAATCTACTCAACTATACTTGTCACAAAAATATATAAAGGTTTTATTTTTCTGTTTATTTGAAAATTTCACCTTGAGGTATTTTGTCAGTCAGACATGCAACAGTTATTTGTATTAAAATGATCAACTAATAAAAATTGAACAAAATTCACCTGGTTAAAGATGGAAAATAGCAATTTTTATTTTGTGATCCAATTTCAACAATTTGTTGCATCTCAATGTGCTGTATGCATCAATCATTTCAAATTATTGATTTCAATTTTATTCTTAATCCAAAAACCATATGTTCATCATCCTACGCTGTTTTTTCTTTCCTTTTTTGTCATGGTAAAATGAATAAACATTCAACAGGATTTCTGTTGCACTCAATTTGATGAGCAGATACAAAAATTTCTTTATATTTCAAAAGCAGGTGAGAAAAAAAGATAAAAATCGTCACACATTTGAAAACATAGTGAGTTTTTAATTATTAATGAACCTTGATCTTGAAATTGATCATTAAAAAGTGACCACAGATGCAGAAAATTATTTGTAATGGTCATAAATTTATAAAGACAAAGTTGAACAAACTCAAATGATCAAAAAGTTGATTTTGATTGATAAAAACTGACGCCAGGATGTGAATTCAACTTTTTTCACTGAATGTGAATCGAAAATCAAAAAGAGAAAGAAAGAAAAATTGCAACAGAAGCAAAGTTGAAATTGAAATGGAATTTTGATGACCAGAATATTTTAGTGCCGGCATTGTAGTCATCAGTCGAGCATGATCGTCATCATTATACAGAAAGCAAGAGAGTAATTTTTGGCAACATCATAATTGTTTGTTCTTCTCTTCTTTCACTCTTTTGCGGCACAATTGAAACTTGAATGTTGTTGAAAAAAATTCTTCGGCAGTTGAGCAAAATAAAAGAGAAGAAAGAATTAATAAAAGACAGGTGGTTTCTGAATTCTTTTTACTCTTTTTGCTTCTGTTGCATAATTTTCAAGTTCAATCAATGAACTTAAAAAAAATCATCTTCATCATTAGCAATCAAACTAGACAAGCTGATTAATCGATCATGCTTTTGAGCTAATGATTGCTGTTATAGAATTTGATGAGATTGTGAGAAAAAAGTACAAAAAAATTAATTACTTTTATTTAGACTTAAACGAGTAGAAGAAAAAATTCTCACGACTTTTGATCTTCACGAACTTATTCCGACACTTCGTGGCATCATTCTTTCTCGTCTCTGTTCCTTCTTTCTTTTAAAAGAGTGAGATCAATTTCGGAAAACAAAACACACTCGACCCTCCACTCGACTCTTTTTTTTCGCTTGCTCTATAACATGGTCATCATCATTGGTCGTTTTTGTTGTTGTTTCTTTTATTGGCTTGTTAATTCATTTTTCACGACTCATATTCTCATATCTTAGCGCATTAAGACGATCATCATGCCACTCGGTCATTTCTCATCGGAATATTGTGCCTCTCACACATTCCACGTGAGAATTTTACTTTTTCTCTCGTTCGCGCGCACTTTTGCGATCTGATGAGAAACTTGGGACTCATGCGAAAATCCATCTCGATAATTTTTGTCTCATTATTGATAATTTTTTGTTCTTATTTGCTGTTGTTTTGTGATGATGATGATGATAAATGTTTTTTTTTCTTTCTTTCCGCACAGCATTCAGTCGTGAGAATTTTTCCCAACAATTCTTATCAACAACTCTCATGAATGACCGCAAAAAATATAAATTTTACAATTTTATTTTTAGAAAATTTGATAAGAATTCTGAATTCTTGCTACAACATGATTCACACTTGTCGTTTGTAATTAACTTTAAAATAATTTTTTCAAGTGCTGCTTTACAGCTGCATTTTGTCATATTTATGAACTCATCTGATACAAACAAATCCCTTTGACCTCTTTCACACACACAGATTAAAAACATGACTGCTGTTTGTTGCATGATGTTTATGTGGTTTTCAACCCTTTTCAATTTTTTTAAAAAAACACTCAAAAGTGTCAGAATAACTCGTTTTTTGTTTGATTGTGTTAGTGCAGTTTAATTTCAACAATTGTCCAATGATTAGTTGCGCGTAATATCAGCAAATTGTGCAATTTTTCACTTGTTTTACACTCTCGCACTTGATGAAGTTTAAAAAACTGTCTTTTGTTGTCCTTGACGGTGATTGATGATGAGAAAATTTTTGATAACTTTTAAAGCGAACAGAAAGAGTTAATTGTTTAAGTTTTATATTGAGGGAGAAGAGATTAACTAACATGAATTTGGATTACAATCAGTCTTTGATGTTACATTTTTTTTATCAAAACGCAACAGCTGACATATTTTTTAATGGGCATAAGCTAAATTTTTGTTTTTTATTAGCGCAAAAAATATTCATAATATTTTTCGACCTTTGCATAGACGAATTTTTTTTCCATACGACAATTTGACTTTTGATAATGATGGGAAATGAATTAAAAATAAAATATTTTTTCACTTACACGTTGTGTTTGAGCTATAAAGAGATTTAAAAAAAGAAATTTTTAAAAAAAAATCTTTTAATTTACTTTTTAAACTTTTTTACCTCCTTGAGTTTGTTGTGATTGTGCTCTTGAACCAAATTGTTCTTGTCTAGATTGAGGAAATCTTGGTGGACCACGAGCAAAATCAGTAAATTGTGGATATTCAGTTGTTGAAATTTGACATTCTCTGTCATCACAAGCAACTTCAGTATCAATACAAACACAAGTCATACAATCATTTGGACCAGATTTAAATTCTTCACGTTCTCTGTACCATCGACCATTGTATTGACAAGTATATGGTGCATTTTGCCATTGATTTTCATTGGGCTGTGATGATACTCTATCAGAACCTTGAACAATAAAGAAAAAAATAAATTTCTATTTTAATCTCACGTGTCTGACATAATTTTGTCGTTCAAGCAAGTCTACGAAAATCTTTGGTCAGTAGGTCAGTAATTTTGGTGATAAGAGTTTGAAAATTTTCGTAATTTTTGCTTTCATTGAGCAAGATTAGACAAAAAAGTTTTTTCTTCTTATTCTTACCTTCATTTCCATTTTGATCATAGTCGAAATTTGTGTCAATATTTTCAATATCTGAATAATCTGGTTGTTGTCTTTGTGGTCTTATGACAGGTGTTTGTACAGTTTTGGATTTTCTAGATTTTTTCTTCTTTTTTTCAGCTGCATCGCTAATGCTTAAAAGCATCAGGACGATGCATATTATCACAATTGATTTTTTAATTATTTTCATGATTTATCCTTTTAGGTCTTCAATTTTAAATTTTCATAATTAATAAATTTTTAATTTTCTTATTAATACACAATATCAAAGGCACAAAAAAACTGTAAATAAAAATTTGGTAATTTTTCTAAAAATAAATTTCACAAACACTAAAAAATTATTAAGGGTCAAGAACCCTTTAAAAAAGTTTTTTAGAAATATTTGGATAAATTTTTTATCCAAATTTTGGATAAATTTTAGATAAAATTGGATAAATTTTGGATAAAATCAAGATAAAATTTAGATATCAAGCATATCCTTGAGATCTTGTACGAGAGAGAACAAGAAGTTCTCACGAGAGAAGCTAATCCAGGACACTTCTCTCATGAGAGTTCTCAGTCACTCTCTAACAAGACTCCACTCGCGTTCTTACCGGTACCGTTCTCACTTCACTTTCACTACTTACTTTTCTCGACTTTGCGCCTTTAACTCCAACCGCAGACTGAAATTTTGGGGATTTTTGATGAGCCTTTTATACTTACTGTCATATTTGTTATCAACTGAAAGTGTTCAACTTTCAACCTTATAAAATGATAAGATTCAACAAAAATAATAAATGATGAATTTAATACTTTGAAAGCTATTAATCTTTGATGTTTCATTTTTTTATTTATTGTATCAAAATGCAAATCATTCAAACAGCTGATACAATTGTCAATAAAACTCTTGATGGACAAAAATCGAACAAATTTTTTTATTAATTGTTTTCTATTCAATCTTTTATATGCAAATCATTGTCAATTGTGTGGACATTGAATTAGAGGAAGCAAGTGAAATAGTAACATATGAGGGGAACATTTGTTATTGTATTAATAGAAGCTTATTCATAAAAAATGTGTCGATATTCAAATGAGATAAAAATATCAGAAAATTGTTATTTTTTCTACATTTCGAGTGAATTTGAGCGAATTAAAGCAAGTGCATATGGGTTAAGTGGTTCTAATCCTTTACAAGTTGATACAGATCATAAACCCTTCTTCCAATTATCTTTTTCTCTTGTGTTATGATCGTTATGCAAATGTCGCGATATTTTTATTTTCCCATTTGATTCAATTTACTTCAATTTCAAGGGATGAAAAAAAAATTCCCGACAGATTTTTTGATGTACGGAAAAAGTAAATAAAAATTCACTTGAACACAATTCAACCCTTCATAAAAAACAACTAACAATAATATTCATGCATTTTTGTGGTAAAAATACCTATTCAATTGTCACTAACTGCGGTAAGTGTACACAAAAAAATGAGGGTAAAATTTGATACAATTGATGCTCGCACATACAAAAAAATTAAGTTAGGTCGATTCTCATCCAAAAATGTGTAGAATTTTATCGCAGATTTTTATTCTAAGTCGATTAATGAAGCACATATGTAGATAATTATTTTCAGAGTAACAAAACATATTTTTATGATTATTTTTGAAAGAAATTTCCGCGTTTGGAACATCTGATTTAAAAATATTCTTTAACGACAATTTCCTGTTTTTTATATATGATTAAAAATTTTCAATGCAGTTGCGGTTGAAAGGATTTTTTAAAATGAATTTTGACGATTGAGCAACAAAAAAAACCAGTGACCAAGTACCCGTGTTGCAGATCGGTGTACTTAAGCGCATTTTTGGTGCCTAGATCAGAGTTTATTACAAATTACAGAAATATTAGATGCGTTTGTAAAAACAAATTCATGCGATAAGATATACTGGTTAAAGTAAATTTCAAATGTATTAGAAATTTCATTTGTAAGATTTGTGAGAGTTCGAATGAAATAATTGAAATTTAAGTTGTAGGAAATAGCAGTCTAGCAGTCAATTAGGAATTTAACAGCTATTTCTTGTTTTGTTTAAATTTTCATATAGAAATATATTTTATGAAAACTCGAGTAATGTAATTGCTGCTAATAATCTTGATCTATTAAAATTCTCGAAATCGTCTTTATAAATTTCGGTGATTTGAAAATAACGATCAAATTCAAAATACGCGAAGTTGGCTACGCGCAGCTGAAAATTTTTTTTGATCGCAGTCAACTTCGCGAAAAAAATTATGTTTACAAATTTTAATATGGAAATTAATTTCATAATTTCCCAAGTTATATGACTAGTGACAGAAATATAAATAAGCGTCGCCGCACTAACTTTTTAGCATAAATCAAACACAAAAACCGGAATCTCTAGCTATTGTAGTTTTTGAGATCTCAGAGGGACGGGAGCCGAACAGCTGAACAAAGTGAATGTATAAGCTGCATTGTTGTTCCAAAAATGCGCTAAAAAGTCTAATGAATAATTAATCACGTTAGTCTCACGAAAATACATCAGACAGAATGAAGCTAATGTAATGAATTGATAAACATCGAAATTGTTTATCGGAACGTGATATTTTTCTGAGTACCTGCATCTTTCTTTGATAAAATGAAATTTTAAGCTATACGCACTTCCATCACGTGTGCATCTTGTCTATCAAAACAGGATTTCTTTTCATTACAGCAGATGTTTGTCTTATGTCCAACTTTCCTACTTTCTTATAAAAATCACCAAAAAATTTTATGAAAATGAAAGAACTGTCACAGTTTCAATTTACATTTCATTCCTGTTTACCCTAAAAAAGGTAACTGCTCGATTAATTTTTATTATTTATTGCATTGCCTAGTGCTTCATTATACAACAATAGATGAAATTCAACATAGAAATCATAAAAGTTATGAAGGTTAAACATTTTTAGGGTTGAATAAAATCAAGTGTTTTGCTGATTTTCATTCAATCTCATTGACCTCATCGCAAATGATTTACTTGTGCATTTAAAAAGATGCTGTAAGCGAAAGTCACTACGAAAAAGAAAGAGAGAAGAAAAGAAATTGCACCTGCTCAGAATGGAATGCAATGATGTTTCATTCTATCTCTTCTAACTTCTTCTTATTACCACAACCGTTAAAAATGATGCTGGCTGAAAATAGAAATGATTTCTTCAAGACGTTTTTTTTTAAATTTGTTCTTTATTAATCACTTTCGGAAATAGTTTTCATTTTGCTGCAGTGTCTTTCCTTTTGTTTCTGGTAAAATAAAGATTGAAAAAAAGATCCCAAGTAGTGAAATCAAAGCATAAAATGTAAAAAGAATTGCACTGCCAAAAACTTCAAAGAATAATGAAAAGGTTTTAATAGTGAAAAAGCTTAAAAAGAATGCAAATGACAGTGAAATTCTGACTCCAAGTCCTTTGGTTTTTTGTGGAAAAACTTCGCCAACCATTGTAAATGATAGAGTAAGAACTCCAACAGTTCCAATCAGACAAAAAATGAAAAGCAAAGCTGTCAATAGCCAAAAGAATGTAGTTTCTTGAGTGCCAAAAAATGAACAAAGTTGACACAATAGCAATACTCTTTCTTCCGGTAATATCAGAAATAAATCCAACAAGCAATGTTCCTACACATCGAATAATTCCAATAATTGCAGTTGCAACGAACTCGTCAATCGTCACATCAGCCTCTTGAACAAATTGAGCGGCAAAAATGTATATCACATGAATACCCGATATCTGTTGAATGACCATAAATGCACTTGATTTTGATTCATCATTTGTTGATGATGACAAACGAATTTCTTGGATTTGTCTTATTTCATCGTCAATTTTCGAATCGTATTTGTCTAGAAATGAAAGTTTACATAATTTTAAGTAAGAGATAAGAGCGAGAGATTTTTTGGAGACACTTACAAACATTATGTAACATTGATAATGCCTTGCGAGCCTCGTAGAGTTTATTTTTAGTCACAAGATAAACAGGCGTTTCAGGTACGAAGAAGCAGGCGATTGTAGAGAAAATTATTATGCTTAATGCATAAATGCTCGCTAAACGGAAGTCCTAAAAGCATTTGCATAAATTATAAGATGATGAACATGTTCTACGATCTCACCAGAATGAAATTCTCGATTATATAAATTATGAATGTGCCCACAGCAAGCATAAAAGTGCTCAGTATGAGTAAACTTCCACAAATTCTTGGATGGCAAATCTCTGATAAATAAACTACAGATGGTGTTACACATGCCAATAGATATGCCAGTAAGAACACGTGCAATTATTAATTCGGCAAAAAGAAGTTTACTGTCACTTTCATTCGAGAATGCTATCATTGCCCATTGAATTATTGAGATTATGTCAGTGACAATTATTGTCGCTTTTCTGCCAATTTTATCACAACAAAATGCTGCTAAAACACCACCAATTGGACAGGCAATTGCTGTAATTGAAGCAAACCAAGAAAATTGCTCTTCTGTCAATTTTTCATCTTTTATCATCAATAATGATAAAATTGCAGGAAATCCTAAACCCATTTTAGGTGATAAAACTGATAAATTTGCCAAGAATGAGATGAAAATTTGCATTAAAATTGCTCGCTTTGATAAATCATTGTTGTTAGAAATATTTGCTTTTCTACCACTACAAATTTTTGACAACATTTTCTTTTAGAAGCTAGAGAATTTCTGAAGAGATTTTGGCTAATTAAATGAATATTATTGTAAGGTTTTTGATAAAATAAAAAGGTTCTTAGATGTCATAAATTATCTGTGCAAAGAATAAAAATTTTGAGAATTTTTTTATCGCACTTGAGATTCAAAATGTGGCAATTAGTATTTAAATTAGCAACTTAGACGATGAATAAATCAGAATAAAAATACATTCATCTAACTGCAAGTGATAGATATAGTTAAAATGACTGAATATTATTGACAGAATTGTAGAAAATGCAAATAAAATATTCAAATAAAAAATGTAAACAAATGATAAAAGTTCAATTCAAATTTGATTTTACCGTTATTTTAAAAAATTCTTAATGACGAAATTTTACTTCTGTATCTTTGGTTTTCTTTTCTATATTTGAATAAGTATTTTTCTTTAACATCATAAATCAACTGAAAATAACAAAAATAAAAGTAACTACAAAAGTTTTCTGTCAATTAAAAATTATCTTTTATTTCTCACAAAAACAAAAATTCTTAAAATAATAAATTATTTACAATAAAAATATTCAGATTTTCACGCTTTTATCAACAAAAGAGAATTGTCAATTAAACAAGAATCTCAAGATATTCACAACTATTACTTTAAAATGTATTTCTATCTACATGAATAATAAAACAAATTAAATCAATGTATAATTTATAAAAATTTCTCTTTTCCTAAGAGGCTTACAATTAATTATTTCCTATCTAAATTATGTATACATTTTTTATATGAAACAAACTTGCTTCAATTTAATCAGTCATTCAATGAAATGTAAAAATTGCTCATCAATTTAACTCGCATACAAATTTTCTTCTGTTTTAGAATGGTTTGAAAATTGGAGAAAATTGATATTTAAAAAAAGAAAAAAGTGTGGGATTGAAATGGCAAAAAATAAAAAAAAAATTGATTGATTGTTTCTAGCATAATATCAACAGCCCTGAATAAACCTCATTAGTGTTATCATCATTTTAACAAATGAGTACGAAGACAAGTAAAATTAATTTTGTCTAATCGAGTGCATTTGGTAGTTTTGTTGTTGCTGCTGCTGTTGTTGATGTTGAGGAGGTGGTGGTGGGAGTGGATTTTGATTTGGATGTCCATTTCCTGATGCTGACGATGTTTTTTGACTATAGTCCTTAAATTCTACACTTCTCTGAATTTGTGATGAGTTTGTCGATGTCGATAATTTCCGTTCATTTTCGCTTTTTTGTTGATGATGATTTTGCTGACTATTTTGATGATGTGAGTTTGGTGGGTTGGGCAATGGCAGCATACCATATGTCTGATGTTGATTTATCATTGTGCCATTCTGATGAAAACTTCCGTTTTGATTTGTTGCTGGTCCGCGTGTTGGTGGTGTTAGCGATGAGCCATGATAAGAACCATAAGAACTATCATCAGATTGTGCTGATTGAATTCTACGATTTGACATGCCATAGACAGAGTCAGGTCGTCGTCCATATTTCACGGGTTCTTCTCGCGTATCATAATTTAATGTTTCATTTGGTGTAGGATTATTTCGTCCACCATAAATGGGCTGGAAACTTGTTTGCTCTCTATCACGCTCTGGCATTCTCTCAGACATATTTCTTTCAGTATTTGATGATTGACGCATTGAACTGCGAATACCATAAATGCTTTCAGAACGTTGCTGTAATTGATTTTGTACATTTTGATTTTGAAGATGGGTATTTTGTTGACTCGATGGCGCTACACGAAGCGGATAAAGTGATTGAGCTGGAACTAATGGCCCGGCACGAATGACCCCTGATGTTGCCTCACGATTTATTGCTACATTGCTTTTAGTATAGACCGACTGTGAACGATGAAGATTTGCACGAGTGAGTGGCGGTGAGCGGCAATAAAGTGATCTTGTTCCACCATAAATGGGCTCACGTTCTATTTTTGACTGATACATTGTCTGACACATATTTTGTTGCAGCATCTGCTTTTGACCATTTCCTTGTGCACTTCTATATGTATTGAAATTTCCTCCATGGAATTTTGGTTGAATTGCATTTGCTTTTTCTAAATCCAAATCATAATTAATGTCTTCATCTGAATTCATACTTGATGATTCTTCTGAATCTTTGCTATGTTGACGATGCTTTTTAGAATTGAAAATTATTTCAAAAAGTATACCAGAAATTGCTCCTCCTGCTAATGGTCCCATCCAAAAGATCCAATGATTTTCCCATTTATTTAGCACAAATGATGGACCAAGTGAGCGCGCGGGATTTAAATAAGGCATCTGCGTAAATGACGAAGAAAAATCGATTAAATAAAATTTGAAATTGATGATGCATGTTTTGCAAGACAATGAAAATTTTTATATGTGTAGAGATGAAAAGTAAATAAAAGGTAAGAAAAGAATATGGAACAAAGGACACAATTTCTTTTGTATGATCTAAATCTTCTCCCTCATCTTACTCGTTTCCTTGAAATTCTTTTTTTTTGCATCCTTTATAGAATTTTTACCTGAATTCCTTTTCATTTTATTTCTAACACACACTTCAATACATTGTCGGACATATTTTTGTGCAATCTTAAGATTCAAGATGAATTTCATGTTTTTACTTACCGAAACAAAGTTGCAAGCTGAGTATGCTGCACCAATCATTGCTGCTGCGTTGCCAAATACTTTACGATGTGTGCTTGTGGATACAAAATATGTGAAAACAACAACGAATGTAAGAATCATTTCAACTCCAAAACGCTCCCATGACGATACAGCAGATGAATGAGAAATCGCATTTTGAAGATTTCCTTGATAGCCAGGCAGCGAGACACTGTACATGTTTTTGATAGAAGAATAAAAAGAAGAAATTTCTCATGAATATCAAAAAAAAAAGAATTTAAATTTTTACGCATGTTATAAACAAGTGTTCAATGTCTAATCTAATAATCTTCCCTACAATACATTGATGCATAAATATAATTGAAGTTTAAACATTTTCAAATTGTAAAATGATCCTTAATCTGATTGTTATTGAGATCTCACATGAAGTTTTATTTTTTTCTCCTTCCCCTCGCATATTTTACTCTAAAATTTCATATGTGCGAGATTTTAAACCGCATAAATGAACAGAAAAGCAGGCAATGCTAGTGATTGCGGTCACAGAGCAACAAATTTCATTTCAGAGGGGTTGCAGCGATCATTTTTTACGAGTGGGTTTGCATTTCACTTCCTTGTCCTCCTTCTCGATTTCATAACAAATGTCCTCTTCGACTTTTTAATTTTTTATTGCACGAACAATTGAAATTTTTTTAAACATTTGTTTACTTTTTAATTTTTCACTGCCTTTATCATGCATTGCAAACATTGCACTTGATATTATTGCTCATCAAAGCGGTTAATTTTTATTGCTTTATATCAATTTCAATCAATTGGTTCCTGTCCATAAATTGCAATTTGTTACAGTTTTGATGTCTTGATTTTAGAGGAAATTTTTATTTAAAACGTTTTGAAATTTAATTTAAAATTTTTAATTTATGGTAAAAGAAATTCTTAATGATTGTTTCAAAATTAATTCTTAAAATCCCAAATACAAAAATTTTTAATTTTGATGTTAATTCATTGAAGTTTAAAATTAAACTGATAACAGTAGTCACATGTTGAATGTAAGTTATTAATTTCACGACCAACCACACAGACATGCATCTATCATGTTCCATTTTCATACTTGTTCCATGATCAAAATAACCTACCCTAACATCACACACCAACAACATTTGAATCTCTGTATGAATGCATTCAATCCAAACACCAACACAACGTCACTTTGTGTATTTTGCGGAACAGATTGGAATTATTCACTTATTCAGAAATTCTTGTCAGTTCAATTTCAAACGTTGTCTCATTCAGACGTTGATTTTCAGTTGGTGCGCGCGAGTGCTCAAAATTTTTTGAAAAAATAATAAAAATTTAAATATTAAAGAATTCTCATTGCACGCAACAGTGATTAAGGATTTAATTTATGAAAAATTATTTTTTTCTCATTATAAAAATTAAGAAAAATTCGTGAATTATAATGAATTTTTGTGATAATCAACAAGTACAAATAAATTAAAGAATATAAAAAAGAAAAGTTTAATTAAATAAATTTCAATTGGATAATTTAAAAAAGAGAAAAAATTATAAAAATGGCAAGTGAAACAATTCACATTGGAGGCGATCAAAATATGGATTATCAAATGGTCGCACAGATAGTTGAAGGATTAAGAAAAGAACAAAAAACTCTTGCGCCATTCAATGCTAGACTGAACATGCACACTGAAGTTAGGACTTTAACATTCTGGAGGTGGGTCTTGATGTCATAAATCATGAGTCAAATATAACATTATTTTTGGCTTATGCAAATTTAAATTTTGGCTGAGCTTTTTTGCTAAATTTATTTTTTTCTCTAGAGCAATCATTTCTGAATGCTTGGCATCATTTATCTATGTATTTATCGTATGTGGAGCAGCGGCAGGAGCCGGCATTGGCGCCTCAGTTTCATCTGTACTTCTTTCTACATCACTCGCATCAGGTCTTACTATTGCTGTTCTTACGCATTGCTTTTTACATATCTCAGGTAAAGAATATTTTTCATATATTTTTGGAAAATCCACTAATGACATACATCTGTTGTGGAATAACAAAAAACTTCAAACTGGCGTCATAAAACAACACAATAATTGTAAAAAAATATTCATTTTTTATTAGGAGCTCATATAAATCCCGCAGTGACATTAGCATGTTTTGTGACTCGACTTATTTCACCTCTCCGTACTGCCATGTACATTGCAGCTCAACTTGGAGGTGGCATTGCTGGTGCAGCCTTACTTTATGGGTATGTATTTGAAAAACTTTTAAAAAAATATTCTTTATGGTGTTCAAAATCATAATCTGGTGATCTTAAATCATGGAAAAAAGGAAGCCATATGTTGCTCTATTCTAAGCCACATCATAATACGAATGAAGATTTCTTTTTATAGAAAACAGAAAGAAAACAATTTTTTACTTATATGTGTGCACAACAGCATGCTGAACAAAAAATAAAAAAAAGATCCAAAAAAAAACTACACCAACGAAAAAGGGCAGGTGGTTTCTTAAAGCATTTGAAATCGCTTTNTCATGGAAAAAAGGAAGCCACTATGTTGCTCTATTCTAAGCCACATATAATACGAATGAAGATTTCTTTTTATAGAAAACAGAAAGAAAACAATTTTTATACTTATATGTGTGCACAACAGCATGCTGAACAAAAAAATAAAAAAAAATCCAAAAAAAAACTACACCACGAAAAAGGGCAGGTGGTTTCTTAAAGCATTTAAAGCGCTTTTTCTGTTCTGCTTTACTGTTCTTCAATCTGTCATGCCTTAAAGAAGAAACTCAATTTATAAAATTTATAATTTTGCTAATGATGAAGAAAAAATCACAAAAATTGAAAAGTTTGTATGCACAACACATTAACGACATTCTAGAGAAAAAATTAAAAAATAAACAAAATTATAAAAACTGTTGGTGGTTGAAATGAAGAAGAAAAGTCATAATTAGTTATTTTTCTTGAATCTGATACAGTAAAGATATTCTCTTACAATAAACATAAAACAACATAATAATTGTAAAAAAATATTCATTTTTTATTAGGAGCTCATATAAATCCCGCAGTGACATTAGCATGTTTTGTGACTCGACTTATTTCACCTCTTCGTACTGCCATGTACATTGCAGCTCAACTTGGAGGTGGCATTGCTGGTGCAGCCTTACTTTATGGGTATGTATTTGAAAAACTTTAAAAATATTCTTTATGGTGTTCAAAATCATAATATGGTGATCTTAAATCATGGAAAAAAGGAAGCCATATGTTGCTCTATTCTAAGCCACATCATAATACGAATGAAGATTTCTTTTTATAGAAAACAGAAAGAAAACAATTTTTTACTTTTATGTGTGCACAACAGCATGCTGAACAAAAAAATAAAAAAAAGATCCAAAAAACTACACCAACGAAAAAGGCAGGTGGTTTCTTAAAGCATTTGAAATCGCTTTTTCTGTTCTGCTTTACGTTCTTCAATCTG